>CM030370.1:108132572-108714469 GCA_003604175.2 Clonorchis sinensis | reverse complement strand
TATATATATATATATATATATATACGTGGTGTCTTTCATCTTCTAGGTGGCTCCAAACTGAACTGTGTATTTATCGCACGGGACGTTTTATCATCCAATGTGGAATATGTTCACACGACTGTACTGCAGTGCAATTATCCGATTTGAAAATCTAACAAACTGGTAGTAAATATCAGTAGACCTTCAAGATAACATGTAGCAGATCACATATGTTCATGAGTCTTCCTTTCAGTCACAGAGAACAACGTTAATTACAACTGGTAGACAGCTAGGCGGTCTGTCTGTCCGACTACTGAATACCCAAAATTGGGACGCACGTTTGCAGGAAATGAGAGAATAAGATTTTTAAAGAATGCAGTGCTGTCAATATTCTCCGGAAATTCGGTCAGTTCCTATGTCTGTTTCACTCAGCGGGGCGTGGGCAGTTTTCCTAGAGAACCCAGGAACAGAAGGATCGAAAGTTGACCTAAAAACCCTATCGAACCAATAGAATACCAGATATGCAGACCACAACACAGCACACTGGTGGCTTACAAGATTTATGCAGCTGGGATGCGCCTCTCATTTGTCGTGCCTACGTGTGTCCATTGGTTTGAGCTACCTATACCAAGTGTCTGCGCTAAGTCCAAATAAAAATTAGATTCGCGGTTTGTTTAGCATCCGTATTCTGATGAAAAAATGCTATCCTGTGTGTGGTGTCTGGATTCAAGGAACCTTTGGAGAAGCTGATAGAACCGTGTTCTATTGATCGTCTTGACTTCGCACGTTCCTCTGGCCATGCTTAATGAGAAACGCACTAAAAAAGTCTCTACCGTGAATAGAAAAAGTCGGTAGTATTATTTTTCACCGACTTAAGCGGAACCTCCATTCTTGCTGGTTGACTATAATGCCATCAATCAAACAATGGCGAATTTCAGCATTCGCGTTCACATCATTTTGATCTAGACAGCCCTGTTTTAGTCCTCGTGGGATTACTCTGATTGGTCCACACCGAATAGAAAAGCTAATCATAGTAATTCCACAATGACAAGATGAGTACTTTTCAGACAACACTGATGTTAATTGTTTAACAGGCCACACTGTTTCATATTGTAACTGACCGTGTGTTCGCAACATTCTTGTGTCCGAACAGCATGACCAGTTAACCGTGCAACGGAACAACTTGCGAACGCAGCTGGACGAGGAGATTAGCAAGCGAGCTAAATTGGAAGAACGGCTGCGCTCTACAGATGAGGAATGGCGCGCAAAAATGGCCCAGGCAGTGAGTTCTCATAATATGTTTCAATTATGTCTGAAAATTAGTCAAACGAGGTTGTATTCTCTCAAAGAGTCCACAGCAGATGAATATAAATTTCGTCAATGGTGTACCCCCTAATGACGTGACGGAGCTATACATCTGCAATCTCGCATTCCATATAATATATGCTTGCACTCAGCCAGTTAGTTTCATCGCATTGTAGGATACCTTGAGGTAATGTCCAGTGTGATATCCAGAGCACTTTTGCGCCGCTCACCTATCTGAGACTGACACAAATTGGACCCTGTTTTGACCGGATGATAGCTGGCATAAAATTTAGGCTCTCCTCACCATCTAGCTATTTCCCAAAGTTATAACACGAAGTAGAACCATACAATAATCTAAATTCCTGTACCAAATACAGCAACTATTCCCACTAACTGAGCTTCAATTTTTCGTCGGTTCTTGATTCGCAGGAGAATTCCGAACAATCGCGCCGGGCTTCTCTGAAGATAAGTGAACTGCACAATGAGCTTGAACGGAAAGAAGCACAGGTTAGTGTCCCAGAAGGAAATACAGATATCTATAGGAGCAACTATTTCGCATACTATCTGACCAACTTTTTAATGTTTCAGATATTTTGTTTATTGTCAAGAGACAGGATTCTTTGGGTCAGACTAGAAGACTAGTAACTCACAGTCCAGAGCAGAAACCGGATTCAAAACATTGACAGTCCAAGCATATTTCTAATGTTAAACTGTTCAAATGAGTCCTCTACGTTTTTTATATGGCTGTGCGTATCAACCTGGCCACGGTGTACCCACATCTGTGTCGCCAGCTAGAATAAACTACGGATCGCTCGGACTAGACATCAGTACTTTGACCGAAAAATAGGGACTTTTGAATTAAACTAGCACTAGTTCAAGCTTAAAACCACTTTAAAGGATGAAGCTTAGATGTATTGGAAAAAAGCTATCGATCGTGTGATACAGTCAGCATTCTGAGTTTACAATCAGCTGATTGCTTACTTGGTCGGTCCACGGACTACACGTCGAAACTCTGTGTTGGTCGTGACTGTGCACCAACTTGTGCATTTCCTATGACCGCATAACAAGACGAATCAGGTTGCAAAGGCCCCGCTTGTTTCGAGAGACTGCGTCTTTTGAAACAAGAGGATAATCTGTCTGATTTGAATTTACGCTCTGACACACCTGGTCATCAGGAGCGTTGTTTCGGATTTGAGAAGAGCTTCAAACGGGTGAAATTTGAACAAAATGAGCGTGCACAGTGGTGAGTGGTCATAGGGAGAAGATTGGCTAGTGAAGGCAAAATAATCAAGCAAGGCGCGACCAAGAGCTCCAAACATGCCGCTTGGTTTCAAAAGATCATCTGTAGATACAAGTAAACCCAGAACAAGTCACACCGACGGAAATGCAGTTTCCTAAATAGTCGGCAAAGCTAAAATTTACGACTGAACTCTCTCTCACCTATGCCACCGATATCCACGGGTCGAGTCCGAATGCTATGCTACGGATGACCTGACATTTGTTCATAGCATACTTAGGACAACAACCGAAGGCGACATATTAAGAGGTGAACAGGAACACCTTACCAAACCAATTTCTATGTGTAACGGTCGATGGAGGAAGAAATGTTTCTGATGTGAAAACGTATGAGATAGGATGACATAAATAAATTTTGTATTTTTCCGAATAACCGAGTCTTGTTCATGCGTTCTACCTTACATCCACGAATACCATGTGAAAAATATTAGGATACGACTCACATCCTGGAGTCAGTCATCAAATGCTGCTACATCAGTTCGAAGCAATCCTTTAAGAGTCTAGTCTTTATTTCTCTCGATCGACGTATGACAATTCATTTGGGATGAATTGTAGACACGGTTTTGCCAACTTCAAACTGAAATTGATACGCCGATTCGCTTAGAAAAGGCCAATGTACTTAAAGAGATTTAGGTGCACGGTGTGTGTGCCGTTCCGTTGATAGGGCCGGCGGAAAAGAATCGTTTTATGGAGTTAAACACCGCAAAAGTTGATGTAACCCAGTATTTCTCTATGGTTCGTGGTCGTGGGAGGAGAGATTAAGAGGTGAACAGGAATCCAGTCTATACTGAAAAGCCGAGAAGCACTGTACGGCTGTTCGTAATGCACTACCCATAAGGTTGCTGAAAATTCTTTGACAGCCCACAACCGGTTTCACCCTTTTTGGGGCTCACCAGGTAGACGCAGTCCCCGAGTTCCCGTCAACCTTATGTTCCTGAAACCAAATTGCACGGGATTAGCCTGGAAACGAGAGATTCAGCTGGGTTCCAGGTGAGTCTCTCGCAAAACCAGATTTATTTGCAAATGAGTGTATTTCACTGTACGGCTGTTTCATCCTTGTTGTGAATCATCAGCAGTGCGCATCTCACGAAACTCACGGAGTTTCAGGCCAGTGGTTGAACACCTAACCATTTGGCAGTGAGTGGCCGATCACTTAAAACGCGGTCACTCAATACCTGAACACGTGATGTGGCTTCCGTGATGGAAGGATGAGTTGCGCTGTGAGGACTAATCACACTGCTGATCAGCCGCTCGTGACCGAACTGTTAAGTGTTCAATTACTGGCCGGAGGGGCGCGCATTCGAGACACCCTGGAGTTTGCGAGATGCCCATTATTGACGATTCCCAATAAGGATGAAACAGCTGTACAGTGCGTCTCGGCTTTTAATCATAGATTGGATGGAGTTTTCATTGAACTACTCCACGAATTTAAATGTTTCAATAAGATATTGACACTTAATTCACTACTTTATAAAGGGAGCAGCAAATCCCCTAACATGGCTCTAATCTAAACGTGACTCTAAATACGGTAAGCTGATCGGAATTCACTACACTGACAGCTAAAACAAGTCAGCGCAGGGGAGTGGTAACCGTGAAATATGACTTCATTCGCATCCGTAGAACTGTATCAGAAAGTCAGCCCGGTACTTGAGTGGGAAATCGCGGAGAACCCTGACGTGGAGTAACAGAATCACGCAAGGCAACCGGTTGCTATGAGAAACCCTATGGTACCCTGATTGATCAATACATTAATCACGCCAAATGGTGGAATGTAATTGCCACTAGCCAATTGGTCCGTTCCATTCAATGTTATTTGACTCACATATCAGTGTCGATAGTATGCTAACGAACATGATTCGAATGTTTTTCACTTTATAAGAAAAAAGACCAAACCACTTGGAGCCAAACCTACTGGTTTTTCTGTGGAACCGAGACTTCCTTCGAAGCTGGAAAGGGTATATTTTTGACTTTCAAAATGAAATCAGTATTGACTCGATAAAAAGCAATCCATTGCATTGCAATCTTTAAAGGCGCTATATTTTTTTTAGATTGCCTGTCTCACCAAGGAACTGGAACGGCAACAGTCCTCATCAACTATGCGTGATCGATTGTCAGATACAACAAGTCAACAGCTTCTTCTGGCCGATCTACAAGTTCGTCTGCGCCAAGTCACCGAAGAGCGGGATCAGGCAAAAGAGCAGTTAAATGTGGCTCTTTCTCACGCCGAAACATCTTATGTTGATGCTCAACAGCAGATTATGATTGAAAAGGTGAGTAATTTAACTTCTAACGCCTGTTGTACCGAGGGCCACCTAAATCTTCCTTGAAAACCTTACCATCAATTTCAAAGGGATGATTTATCATTGTACCAGCCGTTTTGTCAAGGACAGGAAACTGGAAACTGGTGAAAATTAGGGACAATACATGCGAGACAAGCTGCAGCTGAGCGCACTGGTGTCACCATTCGGTGACGTCTGCCCCTGCAGCGATTTCTCAGGCGGTTACAAGAGACGGGAAATAATCCTACTGGTGTTGTGCGGTCAAGTTCGATGTCTCACCAATTAGGGGGGACATTAATTCTGTTCGGTTAGGCGATACATGTTTACAGTCACTGCATTTGGGATTCTAGATGTGTGAGCTTATGGAAGAAGCTTCCGCACAGTTGTTATTCGTAAACCACAAACCGCTTTGAGTTCTGTGATGCCGGCTACGTCACCCCGCTTAGGTTAAAATTATGGCCAATCGGCTTTCAAGTTGTAGGTGACGCTGTACCCAGAACAGCAGTCTAACAGCTGGTTTACTAGTCTACCTTTTCCATAATTTTAGTGTTTTTTTATTCGCTTTTTATTAAGACGATCACCGGACGCCAAAATAGCGGATTAAAAACGCCAATTCAGTTCTCATAATTTTCACTCATCGACGACCGAAACATGGTATCCAGTTTACTCAACTCCACCCGAATCACGTCCGGTCCGGAGGTTACCACAATATAATTGCTGATCAAATTATGTTGGTTTTCCCCTATGAAAAATGTATGCACGAATCCATAATCTCCGCTATATTACCTTTTCTCACCCAACAGCAAACGTTGCAGCAACAGGTGGCTAACTTGACGCAGACGGTAAGCAACGCCAGTGCAGAAGCAGAGCGCTATCAACGTGAAGCTCGCCAGGCCAGTTCGCGCATACAACAGCTTAGTCGTCAACTACAGGAAACACAAGACAATTGCGATTCCATTGCCAGACAGAGGGATAACCTTCGGGACCAGTTGGATCAGGTTGTTTACCCAGTGGCTCCGTTCTTTCTTTTGGGACCTTCCCTATTTTCATAACTGCCGTGATCTCACCGAAGTAGGCTAGACCATGAGGCTCAAACAAATGGTTAAAACCTTGAAATCCTTAAAACCTTTTCCTGAATAGCAGAGCATTAAAAATAGCAGTAGGCACGCAGAACAGACGGTATTTGTGCAGCAGTATACCTATCGTATTGCAATCTTTACTCCATAAACCACTGACTTATGTGTTGCAAAACTTTACGTTTCAGCTGAGGCGTTCCGGAGGTCGCAGTGCAACTAGTGGAGTTAGTTCCGTTGCCAACTTGTTTGGAATGAGACCCGCCTCCGCCGGACCCGGTAGTTACGAGAACTTGGGCCCGTTATCTGCTTCTGGTTCAGCCAGTCATCTGTCACGTGAGTTGGACCGAGTACACCGGGAGTACGAAGCAACTCAGGGTCAGTTGCGAGCTTCTCAGGATGCCGAGCAGTCGGCGAAAGCCGAGGCGCAACAATTGCGCGAACAAGTTACGAAACTGCAGAACGATTTAGAACAACAGGAAAAGAAGGTTAGAGAGTTGCAAGAACACAAGGAAGCTATGGAAAAAGACATGGTAAATGTCGGCTCGTTTTTGCACGTCTATTGAAATAACTTGGTAGATGACTTAAACTTCAGGTACAACCAAAGGGACCATGTAAGCAAAACACCGGTTACTGTATAAGTGGAATAAACCAATACAACCAGATGAGTAGCATTAAGGCTCAAAACTCGGGAAAATCTCAGAATAATCACATCGGGACGGACGTAGACTGCTACAAGAGCAAAAGTAGTTGTGTGATGAAGCAATTGACTGACGTTACTTTTGTTTAGCTTTCTCAACAGAGTTGCATTAACTTTGGATAGAAAATAGAACGATGCTTTACAACGTGAGCTATCTGACCGTGCATTGGGTTTTTTCATCTCTATCTTCGCCCTCAAACTTCTCTAGGCCAAACGTCAACAGGAGGAAATGGAGCGAACACAATTTCAACAGAACGAGACCAACGAGAAGTTGAGATGGGCTCAACAACAACTTACGGAGAAGACTAATCAGGTAGGGCTAGATTTATACCCTGTTTGTGAATACCACACAAATCACCTTATTGGATTTCTGTTTTCTGGCGTACACTGAACACAGCTTACAGAAGTGATCTTTCATGTGTTTGGAAATAGAATGCTTTTTAGGAACTAAACCGTCATATTTCCCTTCACCTGAGAGTGAACGTATTCGTTCAACGGAATGTCATGATTTCTAATCATCTTTCGCACATTAATAACATTATTCCAACATTATTCAAAGTGTGGTTAATCCACATACATGAATATGACTTTAAATTCGTTAACAGCCATCTCTCTTTGTTGTACCGCCAGAGCGGCATCCCATCCGACCAACATTAACGCTCAAGTCAAGCACCGAATCGATGTCTGTCCTGCCAGCGTGAACAATAGCCACTCTGATAAACCACTAGTGAGAACTTCGAAAGAGCAACAGATGCCAGTGGTCAAACTTCAATCTGCTCGTGGATGTATGTTGAGTGAAGGCTCTACCAGTTGAGTTGCAGTGTTGACCAGTTATTGGAGTTCACCAGTGTCTTGCCGGGGTTTTCACTCCGAACATCTGACATGCGAAGCCAAGGGTGTCCACTAGCGCGCGCTGGATGCATCTGAATTTTCACGTCTGAACAAGCGTCTGAACATGTTCACGCCTGATTGATGTAATTGGTTGGCCCGACGGCTCGGACGACAAGTCAGTCTCTCAGGACTAGAATGGCATTGTTGACATCAGCTCAACATCCACTCAAAATTTGAAAGCGTGCTACGATTTACGTGGCCGCAGCGAACGTATGGGCACCTGTCATGTTCCTCCACCGCTGCTGTTTTTCCACTCCAAATGGGGAAGCACTGGTCACGAGTTTCACTCATATTAAACCCTGCCCGAACTGCACATCCTTGATCGTCCAAGGATTCACTCTGGGACACGGGGCATGTGTATTGTCGTTAGTCCATCAGCGAAAGCTGGAGCCACCGGAATCATCACGTATGAACGGGACAACACGTTCGGGTTTGAGCACAAATTTCGAATAACAGTAAAACTCGAGTCCAGCACTTTCTCTCTTTAGTGCGGACAGACCGAAATAGTCGCGCCAGGACAAGTTAATGAGGCTTCAGACAAGTGTGTGATGGATAGGATTGCCACAAATCCGTCAGCTGCGGGAAATTAGGTCGTATATTTCATTAATGTGGAGAAGAAACGCCCCGTATTTTGATATTTAGTTCCGGGACCTTAGTTCTTCAAGGCACCACTGAACACATGTTACAATCACCCTGCTGCACAAAAGGCTGTGGGCTTACACTTCTGTTGTGTTAATGATGACATGTGAAAGATTTAAGTTCTAAATAAGAACTTAGCTAAAACACACAGTACATGTATGATGGACTGGTCAGGCTTACAGCCTGGCAAAAAACGATCGGAGTCCGCGCCCAACTCCACATTCACATCTGCTTCCTACAATCCGGACGGCAGAAGCCAACTTACTACGATAGCATTTCTGGCACGCAGTAGAAAGCCGAATGTTTGTGCAACAGTTGATAACCAATAGAATGCTGTTGAGCTATGGTAGATTAGTAGCGGAGTTCAGACGTGAGTAGTCATCAACCGCAGATTGATCATGTCAGCGAACGCGTGCATGTGCGTGCGTGAGTGTAATGGATAGAAAATGAGTAACAGAAAAAGAAAGACAGTGATAGAGAAAACGAATACAAATGTTGCGAATATATGCGGGACAAACAGAGTGGTCTACGACACTGAAAGTAAAACGTGCGGCAAACTCGATGGAACACTCTATTACAGCGTAAAAATGTGGACCCGTCTGATGTAAAAGACCACTTTACGGTGTAGTTCTCCGTTTTTTCTAACTACTATTTTACTGCCACAGATTCTAAGAAAAATAAAACTTCAGTTAGCACGGATACCGCAAGCATGTTCATAAACCACATGACATAATTCTGATCTTCCGTAAATTACGAGGTAATTCGGTGAAACATTCCTTTGTTGTACCCGGCCTGGTCTTACGTTAAAGCATATTACCATTCGTAAGTTCAACTTCTATCACATTTTTTCTGTAAAGGATGTTGATCTCTCGCCAAATCCGTCATTTCTGTGACTTTTCATTCATTTTCTCAGGTGGAGAATATCACCCATCAACTGAATAATACTCGACAATACTGCAGTGAACTGGAAATGCGAGTCAACGATATGACTCAGCGTCTGGGGGCTGCGGAAACGAAGGTATATTTTCATCTATCTGGATGACTCGCTTCTATTCAAAACTGTTTCCGTCAACGACTACATCTGGGACGTCTGTACATTTAGGAAATTTACTGATGAGTTTTTGGTTTTGATGTTTTGTTTTGATGTTTCAATCTGTTTGGGCTTTTTTGTTATTTAAATGGATCTATATTTACAAAAACAATGATACCACGATGTTTTTTTTATCACAAACTTTTGTGGCTTTAAGCGGGATTCGATTGATACCACCGATATGTCAAAAGACGCAGCATCTATGAGGTAAACGTTTTTTCCGGATTATAAAACAAAACGTACTCATTACATCTTTCAATTTGGTTCGGTTTTAGACTCAGAAGCAGGCGACTGACATGCAGAATTACCAGCAGCTACAAAATGAATGTAATTTGCTGAGAAACGAACTGAAAGTGAAGGAATCTGAGGTGAGTTCAACTTTTTCTATTTAATTTCGGATTGGTATATCATGTGGTACCTATTCTGTGTGAATATCGCTAGATTGGTTTCCAATGCGCACTCCTCTGCATGATGGGCCCAAATGCTTCTTCCGTGGACTGATTGGTTAGCCGTCTAAAGGAAGCTTATCAATCAAGCTCGTACTTACCGTTCTGTTGCTGAGAATACTATCTGTCCTTTATCGCGACAGCTGGCTTATGTTGCTGTGTAATCAGCTTCCTAGATTTAGCGAATGGCAGTAAGTTGAATTGTCCCTCCATGGAAAAGTTCAATCATCTAATCAGTGGGTCATTGTATCTGTTTTAATTTCTGGTTACCGTATTATGGTTTGTTTAAAGCACAATTACACAAGAACGAACAGTATTGAGCAAAATTTATGTATGACCTCGTATGTATTGTGTCCCAACGCTGGTACAGCCCCCAGCAGAGGATGAAACCTCCCTACAGTTGAATGCTGTCCTCACTTACCCGTTATTGGAATACGACCCCTTAAAGCAGAGGTTTTAGTCCCGAAAATCGATATTTCCTCTATCAGTGACCTAGGCTTAAAATTGGCTCGCCGGGCGTCCGACTGATTACCCTCACAATGCTCCAGTGAAGTTCCCCTGAATACGTGGACAAGGGGCACGTCGCACACAGACGATACGGATGGAAGGTGACGGAATTTAAGATATCGAGAAACCAACGCAGGATAACAACATATTCGATGAGTTCTAAATGGCTATATTTTATTTTATCATTGTAGAATCCGGGCAGTATGACATATAACGGAGTCGGGATTCGCTCACATGCACCCAAAGTTGGAGAGGAGATTGGTGGGGAATACTGAAAAATCATTATTGATACTGACAGAGGCGATGAGCCAAACAGCGTTTGGAACAGTAGAAGCTTCATGTTTGGGTCAACAGAACGTCAGTTTATGTAAAACTATGAAGGTAGTCTGTGAGTAGCAAAGCCAAACTGCAGTGCTTTGCAGGGCTGTAGAGAATTCTGTTAAGCAGTTGACGTTGCAGCCAGTCTGATAAGAAAGCACATACTATCGTTTATTATTGATGAGAACGAACACGGAGATTAAAAACGAAGTCCGAGCGATAGATGTGGAAGGTTGTGTACGAGAACACCAGGAAATCAGGGTAGCTTCCCATTCGAGGGCATGCGACCACTAGTTTTCAGTCAGTTAAAATGACCTTCAACGTATGCAAGAAGGTTCGGTGTGGAAATAAAGCGCAAAGACCAGCAACTGAAGAAAAGATAAGCAATGTTTAATGCTTTTCAAGGCACAGTAAGCGCTAGAACAGTCAAAACTCGCACACTAGTTACAATACGTTCCCTTCAGATGCAGGCGTGAAAGTCACTGGCAAGACTGAACACTAGATGCCACGTACCACGCATAAACTTATCGTACGTACGTAGGGAGCCCAAAATGAAGAGCAAACACAAGTCACTGGCTCTGACCTTACGGAGTCGCAGTCCAACAGCAGCCTTGGTGAAAACCAGATCCGTCGGTTCGTGAACCAAAAAATCAACGTTACAATCGATGGTAAATAGAACTGTGATAGCGAGGGAACAATCGTCAGCACCGTACTTCTGCTTCTCTTTCCATACAATCCTTCTGCGTCCATTCAACGCCATACATACCCCTATGAAACCCGCTCGGCGCTTTTGAACAGCGATAGTGTCAGATGAAAGACTTTGAACCAGGTGCTCTCAATTACTTGAAGGCGGTGTATCCCAGATGACGGAGTTGTTCCGCGAGTTCCCTTGCAACCCGATTAAGACATCGAACATCATGCATGGTCCAGAAGGGCTGCATAATATGCAACGAACTTTCCGATTGGTTACAGCCTCCGTGATAGAAGATCATTTAGTCACAATGCCTGGCCGTTCTAGCTCTCGTCCTCCGCAGTTTGCACTGGACCTGGATACTGCTGATGAATACCTCTATATCGGGATGGTTGAACTCAGGCTTGGAATACCAAGTTCCTCATATCGTTTACCAGTGTATTTGTAGCTGATTGGGATGTACCTCGGTGGACGTATCCAGCCTTGAATAAACTGCCAGATGTAATTGTCCGACCTTTTGAAGGTGTTTCGGTAGACTTGGCCGAGCATCACCGAATGTGACAAACTCGGCGCGATCTCCATTCTTCGATGCTGCTTCAACGGAGCATGCGTCACCTCATCGATCAGCAGCTGCCTCTCGGTGGTTGTAGACTCCTCTTACTTTGAAAGTAAAAGGGACACCCAAATATGACACGGTTTCTGTTGGACCCAGATGACTGACGGGGTCCTAGTCGAAGCAAAAGGGCTCTACTGGGACCGTGGTCACCCGATGTCCCGACCAATCACCATCACTTTCGTCTTTTGGTTGGTGATGGTCATGACAGCTTTCCCCAGCTCGAACGCAACAGCTTCAACCTTCAGAACTGGGCATAACTGCACAAGCTAACTAGTAGGACGATGGGATGTATCGATCTAGGGATGGTGGTCATGCAAACGCCGCAATAGATTTGACAATTATCATGTGAAACCGAATCGAATGCTTTGGAGATGTCAACATACGTTAGGTTAGAAGTAGTCGAAGGAGAGTGACGAAGCAGAGCATGTAACCGCAAGGTGGCTTCTGAATGGCCACCTTGATGTAGGAATGCAAAATTGAGTAAAGGCAGTTACAATCTACGGCTTCAGCGATCAGCAAACACTTTGTGAAGGCATCGAGAGGGAATGGACGACACGGAAATCCGGAGTCGGTCCAGCAAAGTAGGATTTGGAATCTTTGGAACTAGATTAAAACGCGCACCAAACAGATGCGGTGGGCAATCCCCAGATAATAACAGCAAGTTGAAATGCCCAGCAATGGCTTGATATTGATCCGGTGCAGCATTCTGGGCGTGAGCTTGTCCAAAACTGGGAACAAACTGTCCATCAAGCGGATCGTAAGGCTTATTTCCTCACCCGTAATTGGTCCAGTCGAACTTCAGCCGCATGGCAGCACTACACGACTTGACTGGCTATCCGCATGTTTCTTACCATAGAACGCCTGTATCCAGTGCCGTTTGATGACCAAAAGTAGGCCGCATTTTCTTTGCACGATCAGTCGAGCACAGAACCGATGCATATTTCCGCCTGTAGTGTTTTAAAGTCTGGAGGACGGCGCATTTGGCTAGGCGAATCTGCTTTCAGTTGACCGGCACACGATGGGCTAGCTGACGACAGCATCGGGAGACGGGATTCCACGTGTGTGGAAATGTCTTGGAGGTGTGGATGTCCAGAAGCGACAGGAATCGATTCGGTGTCATGATGCCACACTGCAACCCTCCATCAAATGCCAGGTCAATATTAGCGGGCAAACTGATAGAACTGGATTTCACGAGTGGCACCGTGCAATCTACGGTTTATTTGAACAAAGAGCTATGGGTTTCAAAGTTGGACAAATGTGAACCTTTTTGGCCGATAGTTTAGTCCGAGGCACTAGATGACGATTCGTCCAGGTTAAGCACACGTAAGCTGATTTTGGTACGGATAACAGATTGCCAGGGAAAGTGTTGTCCCAGCCGAAGTGGTTTGCGGTTCATATGATGGATATAAATTGTAAACCAGGTGCAAGAGTGACCGTGACTCTGGTTTAAAACGAGGCCGGCACTGGAAGTTCAACCGGCCAAAACATGGGTGGGGTTCGCCCGTCGGTAGCGTCGATTCAAGCCAGTCTGCCTCGGACAAAGATGGGGACAATCAGAGCAGGCCACTTGGGTTACCAAGTTCGTGCAAACACTTTCATGGACCGTGTTGAATATAACTTGACCTTATGATACGTCCCTCATTCATTTGCTATGTACTGTGTACTTTTGATCTCCAGTTGTTTTGCATATCCTTACCCTCACCTCACCGACACTTGTATATTGGCATGTGTGAATGTGCGCAGCTGACCTACTTACCCATGCGCGTTCGTGTCCCGTTTGCTGAGCCTGACTTGACTTGTTTTCTCCTGAGTTCCGTGTCATCACACGGCCAATAGGGATCACGAGATTGTCCTCGGAGGGGACGACCGTAACCCACACTTTTCAGCGAGCAATGATTCCGCTCGCCGTTATTTGGTGTGCGGACATTGACACTGCACTGTGTGATCAGTGACGGACCTGTGCACATGTTGACGCTACGAACGTGAACAACTGAGGTTTCTTGTACACATTTGCTTACTCGTTTGTAAATAGTACCGTAGAATTACGGACCCAATTCTTCCTTTCGATATTCGGGTCGAATCTACGTGTCACTCAAAGTTCCGTATCGGGACCTGGGGTTGGCTACCAAGCCAGCTTTCAATTTGTAGAAATTAACAGTCTTCACAGGTGATCCCAAGGGGGCTCTCCTGCGTACTTGTTGGAACTGGTTCAGGGGCGAAAGCAGGATCGTGTTGTTCGTTGCCGGAAGTACGTTGAAATCGTCTGGAGTTGCTGAACTCTTAGCTAACCCAGACTGACGTCCAGGCTGCCCAGTCGGCAAAACAAGGAGTGGGTTCAGCGCGGCCTGTCCGTTTAATAGGATTCACAGAACGAAAAAAGCAACATACTGGAGAAAAAAGGATGGTAAGTGTCCACGAGGGTCATCGTACACTTAGAGTGAGACAATTAGTTAGTTACTGCAGAAAGTACATACCAGACAGACCGACGGGATGACAGAAAAAAGTGACCAACAGATGCTCTCTTCTACGCCTGGCGCCACAACACAAAGGGTACTGCTGAGTAAAAAGGACTTGACCAAGTGGATAGCGTGCTGCACTTCCTTATTGTTCATGTTCAGTTCTAAATCAGACCAAATCTCTCCGATGGATTTTCGTTTAACCAATTTGAATTGAAGGTTGCAGTGACCTGATTTTTTCTCAACCATTTGAGCTCTTGAGCTCCGTTAACTTTGATGGACTCCACTCTCCACCTTTAGATGTGGTGGCTCAAATGTTGTCCATACACCATTTCAAGGCGAATCATCAGCTTTCCGAATTTTTGTGTTAAGCAGACAAAATGGTACTTTACCTTCAATTTTTCAGCTCAGAAAAAAACAATGATCTTGAAACACTCCATTTGCTCTTTCAAAATAAAAAAACATTCAAAAACTCTGGTCGGACGTGCTAGGTAATATAAATCCTTGAGTATATCATCTGATCATCCCATTTTTAAGCATCGGAAATTTCCAGCTTAAGCTTCAGTACGTCATTGTGATGTTTTTCCACTAAGTTGCCAGTCTGTGGCATCATCTGACTGTGCTCCTAAGCCCGGAAATGTCATGGGAGAAGTCGTCATCAGGTTGTTCGCTTAATACTCTTGAATAGACGGTGATACAGCTAAAGGCACTCAAATCATCTATCTATCGCATGCATCTTACAGCAGATTAGCGAATCAGCAGACATAACAGATTGGCGACGCCCGAACCCACTGGATCATGACAATAACTGCTGAAGCGTTGAAAGAAATTCTGCTGCAACAACAAAAACAGTTTGAAGCGGCGCAATTACGTTTGGTGGAAACATTGACGCAGCAACTTAAAATTCAACCACCAAATTCCGCTCCAGATACAAATTCAGTCGACTCGATCGCCAACAGCATTACGGAGTTCCATTATGACCCTGATGCCGGCCTAACCTTCGATTCGTGGTTCAGACGTTACGAAGATGTTTTCCAAGTCGAACTGAAGCACAAAGATGATGCCTGGAGAGTACGTTTATTGCTCAGAAAGCTTGGCACAACGGAACACACGCGGTATTCCAACTTTATTCTGCCGAAGAACACGCGAGATCTCAGTTTTGACAAAACCGTGCAGCAACTTTCAATGATTTTCGGTGAGCGTTCGTCTTTGTTTAATATTCGCTACCAATGTATGAAACTGGCGAAAAAAGAATCTGAGGACTACATCACTTATGCCGGTAGAGTCAACCTTGAATGCGAACAATTCAAGTTATCTACCATGACAGAAGACCAGTTCAAGTGTCTTATTTTCATTTGTGGTCTTCAGTCGCATTCAGACAGTGATATCAGGACGAGACTGTTGAACAAGATTGAACAAACTCCCGAGATAACGCTGCAGTCCATTACCCATGAGTGCCAGCGCCTTTTAAATCTTAAACACGACACGGCCATGTTGGAGAGGCCCTTATCCAACCCTGCTTTCAACATTGCCAAGACGACATCGAGGCAACCTACCGTGGTGACAAATTCGAACGGAGCAAAGCCCCCTTCAGCATGCTGGCAATGCGGCGAATGGCATTTTGTGCGGTTGTGTCCGTATAAAAAGCACAAATGTTCAGTGTGCAACCGACGTGGGCACAAGGAAAGCCAGTGCCGGACGCGGAAAGCTAGCCAAAGACGCAGTCAAACCCGGAGGTCACGAAGCAAACGGAGTCAATCAGAACCCCGTTTTAACGCAATACTTGCAACATTTGATAACCAGATCGATGCTCATCGCAAGTACGTTACAATCAGAGCAAACGGAAGCACAATTCGATTGCAGCTCGACACGGCTTCTGATATTACGATTGTTTCCCGACGCACCTGGAGAAAGATCGGATCACCGGAACTCAGACCGACAATGAACACTGCCAGAAATGCTTCAGGTGGTAAGCTTCAACTACTTGGTGAATTTGATTGTGAGATGGAGATAGCAGGCCACCGTGATTGTGGTATTGTCTATCTTGCTGCTTGTGAGCTTAATCTCCTGGGCATAGACTGGATAGATCGCTTGCATCTTTCAACAATGCCGATCGAAAACTTATGTTCATCAACACCGACAAGAGGAAAGCCAACATTCCGGCCTGGCAACCGTGTGCTTGTCAGGGACTATCGCCCCGGGCACCGAAGATGGACTGTTGGAGTCGTCCTCAAAAGAATCGGTCAGGTGATTTACAACATCCAAGTAGGATCATTGATATGGAAACGACATGTCAATCAGTTACGGCCGACTGAGTGCCCGACCTCAAAGGCAGAAGAACGTTTACAAGATGCCAACCTGCTGCTTGAAACCTTTGATTTCCCAAGAGCAGCACCCGTAGCCACTGCCTCGCATGGACCGCCAAAGACAGATCCATTGCTGCAACCCAGACGCCGTACCGGTCGCATTAGAAAAAGGGTGGAACCTTTACAACTTGATCCATGTCGACAATCTTACGTTGAACGGCAAAAAGGGGTAGGTATCAGGAAGGTCAGATTCCTGAAAGCAACTACTGAATGCCCGAAATCTACTGAGACCCTCAGCTCTGTAGATGTTGACCAGCCAGACAACGCCCCCTCAATATACAGCGCCTCACAGCTTTCTATCAAACCCAGACAGCGCGTGTCAGCGCTGCTCAAGGTCAGACAACGCCCCCGCAGTATGCAGCGAGTCGCAGCCTATACCAAGACCAGACTGCGTGCGTCAGCATTGGACCAAGTTAGACAGTGTCCCACCAATGACTAGCTTGAGTTGTATTCTCGCACTCGCACGTACTCACACTCTCGCGCTCGCTTGTTCGGAATATAGCTGTTGTGTTCCCTTCTCTGAGTCTTTTTTCCGGCACTAGGCACTGGAGCGGGTCAGCAATCAGATACAGCAGATTAGCAAATCAGCAGACATAACACATCTACACTCTTGCTTTGCCGTGGCCTACGCAGGTCACCCAGAGGTACATGTGGCGTGCAAGTGTATGGACGTTTGCACTATAGAGCAGTAAGCCAGCACATGGCGACTGGACTTAGGGCTATCCGACGAGGACTGAAGGTATTATACCTGACCGTTTGTAGATCGACTGAAAATTTGGAGGACTACGGGTCTTATAGATGTGTAAAGATCGTAAGCAAGTGTGGCCGAGGGGGTTGATTACTAGCAACGGATTCCAAAAGGGGAGAAATTGCACGCCCGAGAAAAACACACATAGACAGTCCGGTATGAGTTCGATTCGTGTGGCTTGTTTGTACACCAAGTACCGTTGCTTGGCGTGGTTAGTACGAGGCATAGACTGTGAACAATAGAGTTTCATTTATTAGGCAACCGGTGTCGAAAAGAAATCACACAATGAATTTTTAACGAAGTCGACGCTTTGATGCTGGGGTTTTTCTGAGATAACCTCACTCGTGATGAATACAACAACATGTCTGGTTTGGTGGTACAATTCGTACAAACCTAAACGTGAGGCATATTCGGTAACTATTCTGCGTCGGCTTCATGGGACAAAATGCACAATATATCATATTGTATATATATATATACAATATATATATACAATATATATATATACGCGAGCCTAAACCATGTGGTTCTCACTAGTGTTCACTGGTTACAAAAGAAACGTTTTCTGATGCTTAGAATAATGACCAATTCAAACACATGGGGTTTCCCTAAAAATTCCCAGCTGCGCGTCGAACGTTCTGAAACAGCAGACCGCTTCTCTCAAATCTGGGACTTTATTACTAGAAGGGTCTGGTTATTCAGCCTCTGTAGGATGGGTTCCATTGGGCTTCGTACACACCGTCAGAAACAACTGACTTCGTTTCGAACCACTCGCTATTTCTCAACATATATGTGTTGCCATCGGAAAAACAATACGATGCGGTTGCACACATGCAGGGTTGTACAAAAACTGCTCGCGTCATAATGAGACACCAGTCTACGAGTCGGTTGCAGATGTCAAATATCTGTGGCACTCACTTTATAACGGAAAATGCATTTCATTTCGGAAGCATATGTAGACGGTCCAACCAACTTGAGCTAGTAACTGAGGTAGATTGCATCAGTCGTCTATCTTCATCGATAAGGAATTCTGAAGCTTCCTCTCCCACCTGAGGATGTTTCTTCGTGAAGCAACATTGTTTAACCAGAAAGCAACCACTGGACAACATCAGAGCTACGCACTCGTGGCAATTACAGCCTTGTGATTAACAAATAATGGCTTTCGACTCATTGAAGACATTCGGTACTGTTCCTAAGGTCGATGAAAACCCTGGACAGCACACTGCTGATTTCACCCTTCTTCAGACTTATCCATTCCTCGAATTTTTCTCAAGCTTATTTTCCACTTGATATCTGTTGAGTTCATTTTTAGTCCTTTGTGAAGCTCACAAGATTTGCAGGCAGCTGGTTGTCCCAGTAGTAAATTGATCTATTCCTACTTATGTATTAATAGTTGCATGAAATCGCAAGTGAAACCGTCATGGAATAGCTCCCCAAGATCGTGACATGAAATGTTTTGGTAATGAGCAGTCTACTAACAATCATTCAGCTCTAACACCCTTTCGGTGCCTAGATGCCATGCTACTAGAAGAAAGCATGAGGGACGAGGTACTGTCAGTTCGCCCAAGCCTAGACAGGATCGGCCGAGACGCCAGGGTTGGGTTCGAACCACGGACTCCCAGGTCCGTAGTTTTGCGCCTTAACCACTGAACTATCTAGAACTCAGTCTTAGTGGACGGAATATTTCAGCGAAGCCTTGCTTATGGTTCCATAGCTCGCTTCCTAAATGCAAGGTGTATTGTGGAATTTATTTCAGATCCAGCAGTTATCTCTTCAGCTAGATCAGCTCAGTCGGGAATATCAAAATCAAGAACGTAACATGGAGCAAATGACTATCGAACTGAGTACCGCTCAGGCACAAACTGCCGATGCCAGAAGAGAATCTCAACAGCTCCGTGACCAAATGTCTCGAAGACACAGCCTCCAATCGGATCGGAAGCCAGAGGAGGATACCGTACAAGTTTTACGTGAGGAGATCAAAGAGACTTCGGCCGCAAAGCGGCACCTTGAAGAGCAGTTAGATGCGTTGCAGAACGATCTAGAAGCTTCCAGAAGGCAGCTTGAGGAGAAGACGCACACAATTGAAATGCTGGAGAATACTAAGGTACGAAGATACCATCGGAATTTCTAAAAGAGCTTAAGCGTAGAGTGATCTTGATTTGATTTGATTTCTAACCTCTAAACAACAAACTTGAAGACCTATCGTACAGAACGTTTTTTCCTTATTTCCAAAGGGATATCGTTTTCGGAACTTAGACTTGGCGTTATTCACGAGGTTGAGGACTTCCTGAGTCAGCGCTCAATCCTGTATATAGACTGTATAGACTGTATGTAGACTTTTGTTGTCATATTAGCCTTGTCTTGCCCAACAATTTATTGTGGTGTTTCACTTTTCCATGGCACTTGCATCAACCTTAACATACTTCTCACAATTTGTACTGTTTATTGCCATCCAGTAAACTCATCGGAGGTGTCAGCAGATTCGTTACTGCCACTTATGTCGTGATTATGTCCAAAACTTCTAAATCCTCCGGTCAGTAGCAAATATGTAGCCGGATTCTGAAAAGCCCAGCCACACGAGTACTATATTCCTGCTCGGGAATCCTGGGGTGGGCTCACAGGGATCGGAATCTGGCGTTTTTGCTGAGCTGAATACGCTATCTTAACCACGAACCACGTGTCCGCCGACCGGGTTGTCGTGCTAGTGAAGCTCAATTGGGTGTTAAACGTGGCTCAACACTTCAGTCTTTCAGACGACTTCACACGCACACATCAAAACGATTGCAACATTTAGTCGCATCTATGTACCACTATCTTCAACTTGATGAGTTATAGGACCATCGCTTCATCTAGTTTATATCCTTAAACTGTTGCCAATAAATAATGTGAAGAGGTGAATGAAACCTCACCGACGGCCAACCACAGGTTCCCCTCCATTTGAGGCACATCATGTTGGTGTAGTCTTTGGAAATTGGTCACTAAATAGTGTTTAGAACTCATGTATTCCATTTGCTTGAAGGTGTCACTTAAACGAGATTCGAATGAACCTCCGACTAATGGCGTTTCTCCAGTGCGATGTGAACTCAAAAGCAGCCTCAGGTTTTAGTTGGTCGATGGCCGAACTACTGCCACCTGTAAGTAATATGTGAAGATAGTTCAAAACCTTTACCTGCTATGTCCTGTTCGAAGTTCATCAAGTGAGTGGAGTCCCGCTAGTTCAGCTCAACAGTTTAGTGGAAACATGTCCGAATCATCCAATTACACCAAGTGAATAGGAGTTCGATAGCTTTGCAGTTAGTGCGGAAATCTGCCGAGAAATGATCCACTGTGACGTCTCATCTTGTGCTTGGCCACATTTAGTCTCATAGTGTAGTGTGCTCAGTCACTCATCAGAATCCACCTCATGATCGATCAAATGCGAGCGGATGCTGATTTCAAACAAAATTGACACGTCTGCACTACACTTCTAAGCTTTTTGGCATATACTAGCTGAACTCTCAGGACAAAGTTTCAAGTGAACTTCGAGACTGCTAAGCTAGATGCTTGATTGCCGAGGCATACCTGGTGCGTCGATATCTTTAAGAGTTTCAGTTCTGTGATCTGTCAGTAAATCCGCCTTTTTCACGTGTCACTCAGTCAGCCATTCAGTTCTTGAACAACACACCCCATACCGCATTATAGTGGTTCCAGCCACTACAACTGCATTCATCGAGGATAAGGAGAATAGGCGAATGGGAGTCACTTACGTAAAATGGTTCTGTTTGTCCAATGTGGCAAACAGTGAGAGAACTACGGGAAGACAATAGTTTTAGTGCATGGACGGCATTTATCAACCACTGTTCTGTTTCGTCCCGAGATACCCATCCGGGGAGACGGCGGTTACCAATGCCACTGAATTGCCCAATAAGGGCTTTCATGCTTCGTTGTCAGTCATGGAATGAACTCCCCTGGGTCATCTTCTTTCGATGCGTGGCTTGGTGAAGAGAGTTATGCATTAGGTTGTTTTGCTGTACAATAAACGATAAGAGCAAAGAGGTCGATTGTGCGGGTTTCCGCTTATCTTGTCGTCTCAGACCTCTTACGCAACCAAGACTGCACTCTCACCATAGATAAAATAATCTACACGTCACCATAAAACCTAAGATCGACCGTATCTTTGTCAGACTGTGAGTTACCATGCTACCAAAGCTACAATCAAATGAGTTCATTCGCTCGGGCTGGTAACATGAGCTTATCAGTCAGCTGTTTTTTGAGGTAAACAACCGGAAAACTCAGGCGGTTCCAAATGACGCCAGCTGTTGCCTTTCGCATGTCATTCTCCCGGATACGTGGCTGACATTCCAGAACTGGTGACCTGCCGACCATTTGAATCTGATACCGCACTAAAGGTTAGCTTTGCTGTGCACGACAAACCACAACTGGAAATTCAACTCTCCACATTATGTACAGTAACCAACGTTGATAGATGTTGGTTTGCATGCTTGTACATAAAAAACCCGGCATTTCTACGATTTGTTAAACAAACCGTGTGTTTTTGATGGGCTTCAACATTCTTTAGGGAGGGGAACTTTGCTCGTTTCTGAAAGTCTCGTTTGATCTTTTCTAATTAGATTTTAGAGGATTTTGACTGACTTGACTGTTACTTTTCTGCCTACGGTGTTTTTTCTCAACTTTGTTGGAACTACGTGAGGAAAATGCGAACGGTCTGCTTACCAACTCCTGCCGTTCTTCCAAACTTAGCACGAAGGTTCATTGCCTAGACAGTGGTCTGTAACACGAGGGTCGGGACGTGCTCGCGTCAATAGATCCGAAAATGTCTCCCGTATTTGACAATTTAGGGAGGCCAGACGATTAAACTGAGCTGAAAGCCTGGTTTGTGTGTTTGTGTGTGTGTGTGTGCTAGATTGCGAACCATGCCAACGAGAAAATTCCGTTCCTAGAAATGAAGCGCTGCACCAATGCAGTACAATTGCTTCAGTTTCACCGATAGAACAATTCGACTTCTTTGCGTTCCCGAACACTGCTTCTACGGTGCGACCGATTATTACCTCAGAACGTGAGCAGTTGTATTATTAACCTTGGCTCCAAGAGTTGCAAAACTCTAACGGTTTTCATCATCAAAGACAGCAACGTCAGTGTTGACACTGATGCTTCACTGCCGTACAACCATAAAGTTCGTCTAATTTAGAACAATGGGAATATTGATATACCGTCTTTTTTATACCAGCAGCTTACCTTCTACTTCACGGGCGCTTCTGGTAAATTGGGAATTATTTTGGGTTATAATCTACTACGATCGATCCATTTAGCTCAAACAATGCCAAGAAGAGATAGCGAACCTTCAGCGCGAACTTCAGTCGGCTCGATACCAAATCGAAAATCTCGGAGGACCAGTTGAGCCTGGAAGTGGAGTCAGAGGATCGGTGAGTACTCTTTGGCTGTTATGGGTGGCCTCGCGCCCAAGATTGTCACATTCTGTATTATATATTGTTATAATACTGTCTTACGCATTTTTGTTGTTAATATATATGCTATCGCTGTTCATAGTATCGTAATATTGTATGCTATATATATACATAATGCGATTGTTTTGTTCTATTTGTACAACATAAGGACATTTTTGATAAAAAAAGACTCCTGGAAGATGAACTCAGAGTGTAAGGTGTGATGGATGGTCAGTCACGTCATAGTCACCTGTTGTTCAACATTCAGTGATGGGAGCTGTAATCGCCTATGTCCTACTGCCAATTGGAAGGAAGCTGCCGTTTTGACCACGTCTTATATCTTCCGTCCAATGAGTCAGAGTACGCATATGCAGGTTGCAGGAAAATCAGCAAAGGTAAAATCCCTAATGGTTAGACAGAAGTTCAGGCACTGCAGAACTAGCGTCGCGAGTTCATCTCCTGTCCTGTGAATTCAGTATTTTCTCGGTTCTTGTTGTGATTTTGACTTTTGTGTTCGGGGAACACCACCTCTTAAGCGCTCATACTCATCAGGGCAACCCTCTGTTAAAGGATTTTTTCTCCTAGATATTCGGTAAAACACTTTTTGGGGATTAGAACACTCACAAGTGAATTTTCTCCCCACCTGAGTATCGCAATTTTCTGTCCCGTAATCCTCAAAAATAAACCATGCTTTCTCAAAAATACGTGTCATTAGAGAAAGAATAACCATTATCCGCTGTTTGGAGGACCGCAATGTATACATATAAGACATGCCCTAAAATTGCATGCAGGGTCCTTATTGTTATATCTGCTGATTCGCCAATCTGTTGCATCTGACTGCTGACCCCACTCCAGTGCCTAGTGCCGGAAAAAGACTCACCGAAGGGAACACAACAGCTTTATTTCAAACAAGCGAGTGCGAGAGCGTGAGTACGTGCGAGTGCGAAAATACAACGGCCTCAAGCTATTTTATTGGAGGGACACCGTCTGACCTTGGTGTAACGCTGGCTCGCGCTGTCTGGGTTTGATACTAAGCTGTCACGCGCTGCATATTGTGGGTCTGTCTGGTCAGCATCTAGCGGAGTTGAGAGTCTCAGTAGATTTCGGACATTCACTGGTTACTTCCAGGAATCTGACCTTCCTGATACTAATGAACTGGTCTTTTTTTTACTACACACACTAATTCCCCATTTATGCATACTACTTTACTTTTATATTTAAGCCACTCAAGGTTGAGATCGACTCACTGAAACGTGAAATAGTCAAACGGGATGATACGATCACGCGCATGGAAAAAGACTGTGTAAGTTTGAAATGACTGTCCTTTTCAACTGATCCTTGTTTAATTGACCAGACTTAGAGGTGAACAATACGAATCTACTTGTTGGATATAGGAACACAGACATCATTTGTTGAAGTCTATGGCGTTGCATTCCCAGAGACCCTGCGAGTCGTAAAAATCTGCGAACTGAACTGAACTAGAACACGCTGAGAACCGTTGTACTGCATGTGAAGCTGTTTCACAAACACTGGTTGATCTACAGCAAGAATTGCGGGATCATGTGAATGCCTGGGAGCAGTGTACCTCAGAACATCGTGAGTTGTTCAGGGAGCTGGTAGACCCTACTTGGCTGCCTAGTTTGCTTGCTGCCCAGGGTGATCTCTGTTCCGAACTATCTTTAGCGCTAACCCAATACCACGCGGTTGCCCGTGTATACCTGTCACATCCGTCTTTGTGCCCTCTGAATGCTTGTTGGACAGAACTCGTTCGTACTCTTCAATCGACGATTGGCCTGTTCCTAAAAGAACCACTTTCAGATGCTGCTTTGGAATCTTGTCTGGATATCTTCAATGATCATGGATGTACGCGCCCTCCAGATTCCTTTGATCCGATTCTTTTACGTGAACTGGAAAAGTCGGTACTCGAAACCCGTCGTTTGGTGGCGGAACTCAGTGACAACGTTGCGGAAGACGCCGGTCCGACAGTATCAATCAATGAACTTCAGTCTGTCATACGTCCCGAACTGGAAAACCTTCATCTGTTCATCTACGATCAAGGTCCTGTTGGAGTAACTTCCTATTGTTGGGCCCTAATAGACTACTTACCTGGTCTGATAGCCAATCTACTCAGCCTTGAGACCGATCCACAGAACTGGTCATGTGTTGATGTTTCGTTGAACAGTGCTCTTGATCAGCCAACCAATTACCTGGAACAGTTATCCATGTTCGTTGAATGCCTTGCAAGCTTGTTCAGTGTACCGCATCATCAACCAACTGGCGCGTTTCACTTTACCGCCGGTTACGAAGCCGATGCTCGTCGCGAAACAGCCTTCCTACTCGGTGTCCGTGATGTTTGTCATTGTCTGGTTGGTTTAAAATTAAATCTGATTAGACTTCTATTACCAGCAGCAACTGATGCGTTGATTGACGTTACCGGGGATCTCGCTGAAGACTTCTCCAAATTTGTTGCGCGACATCTTACAGAGTCGAATACCACGAGCTTACCCGACCTGGTAGAAACATACCTCGGTAACTATAACCTCTCAGAAAACCCATCAGCTAGCCGCCTGCACCAAGTTCTGATAGCCGTGCATCTAGCACTCGTGAATACTGCTGCTCAGTTGGATGATATAGCTCAAAGAATCCGAACCTGCTCTGTAACAGCACTTGCCTGGTACTACGTCGATATATTGGCTCAGGCTACTTCAACTATGTTGTCCCGATGCAGTGAATGGCGCGAAGGAGCCACTTGTTTATGGGGTTGGGAGTCCTCTGGTACATGCAATTCTCAAGCGGGGTCCAATCCCTGTTCCTGGCTGGACGAGATTTACGCCTCAGGTCTGATGGCGTTTATCTCAATTCTGGACGATTGTCGAGCTCACTGGCAAGCCATTCATTGGCAAGTCAGTCATTGCGGCAAAAATGCCTATGGATGTCTATTTTTATAGTTTACTTTCCTAGTGGTTTAAGTATGGAATTATCCTAGCGCGCTATTCTTAAGAAAAGCAGTGTGAAGCTAAACTGGTGCAGAATGCAGAAAGGATCGACGAAAACCTTAAATTTATTGTGCTATAAGTTTTAAAAAGGAATTCTCTTTTATGTACACTGGTGTCATTTTTCCGGTATAGGATGTATACATGAAGCAACAAATTTCATGTAATGTGCTAAAATGTAATTAAACAAATTGGATACTGAGGAATAATCTACGAATGCAACGGTTCATTGTGCACCAGGAAAACTTCAAGAGATCCAAAGTTATCTCAGTCAAGTTTAACTTATAAGTTTTGTTTTCGTTGTTCTGCTGATAACGTCTTCGAATAACGGTCAGCTGTATGGCAACTTGGCCAAGTACTGGGCGCCAGTGTCCGCACGCGCCGATGCAAATGCATTTGTGTAAATCGTGATACGCTCTTAGAAGAAACGATTTCAGAAATGCACAATTCATTGGCAACGTAGAAACACTAAAGCTAACACGATGTAACCATCACATCTAACAAAAATTACGTGAACGACCATCTGTGGTGAATGCACAGTTCCTCGCTTTCGGAGATTTGTCCCATTGGCCACGGCGGAGCGTGATGGGCTGTAAAAAACGATTAGATATGAACTTGGCAGCGTTCAACTCTCCTTATTTACGTTCTTTATCGTCGCTTGTGGTAACCGCTTACAATACACAGGACAAGCTTTTGGTGTCGTGAATTGGGCACCAAAGACCTGAAGATTCGTTTGATAATGCCTTGAAACTTCATAAGAAAAAACATAAGGGCGATACTCATCAGCCACGTTGATTGTCAAGGTAATAAAAAGGCAAAACAAAGTAGCATCCATGCATCAGAAAGTTCGTTGCAAAGACCTGGCAGTTAACGGGCGACGTAAGGTTCGCAAACAGAATTTCGACTCTAGTTCATCTAACAAAATTTATGACCAATTGTGGAAGGACTAAGGCGAATTGTTCAATGCGAGACGGTCTTGGGTAATTTACATGCTTCAACTTTACCCTCTTGAGCACACCCAGAGGAACTGAACGGCCTATTCCCTCGGCTGTGGTAAACAATATGACTATACTCTGTCCTTGATTGTCTTCCACCAAGGCCGTAAGTGGATCAGCTTACGGTGAAACCATGACTGAGTGATCTGACCAGACGAGATGTACTCTTACAACACTGTCATTGCTTGAGGAACAGATCTTCTCAACCACATGGAATAATGCTCCATGCCATGTTCAGAGGACCGTTAGGGCTCTTTCTTGTGACATAACTTGTTCCACAGAAGCGAGGAAGGGAACAAGCACCGAAATACGACTTTCGTTTTAACTGGTCGTTCATTTAAGTCGCGAATTCTCCATAAAACCAATTTATTCCCCTTAATTTTGGTGCGCATGCACGTTACTATGTCCCCTAATGTACATATGCCACCTAAAATGGTTTTGTCTGAGGACAAGTAACTGGTGTTAAAACGGGCTGGTGTGTTTTTCATTCACAGACAATTGTACCAAAAGTCGGAAAAATTACACCTTTCACTTGATTGCTCCCCAGAATATTTTAGTGCTGTATCGGCGAAATCCATGAGATGACCCGACAGAAACCACAGTGTCTCAATAGGCATCTGTAGACGACTTAATATCCAAAGAAGTTTCTTTCATCGAGTCGAGGGACACGAAGGACAACTCAGATTGCCATTTGATTTATATGGAGACGAAAGAATTCTTTTGGTGTCAGGACTTTATTCAGGAGTTTACTGAGACACCAAAACAGAACTGGTAGTCCACTTTGACATGGTTTGTGATGTATCACACATAAGATGAGAGAGATTATGCCAAATAATTTAAGTAACGTAAGACTATCTCAGCACTTTGTCACGTCTCTCGAGGTAATAAACTATTCGGACTTTTAACACTTATCAATAATAGAACTATACAGAAATATCTGATCGGTGAATTTGTTGTTACACATCAGTAGTGAAACTCGACTAGAAATCCTACAATGCTCAGACTTTATTGTCCTACTTGACGGGTGCACACTGAAGTGAACAGTGAAGTTAACAGGCTTGCAGCCTGTAGAACTAATAAGGACTGTCCATGATTTTGTACGTTTTCAGATGCATAAAGTTATTTCGTCACCTTTCTTTACCACCACTTCAGCAAGAAAAACATCTACGCCGCATTGATGCAATGCAGGCTCAATTACGTCGTTTCGAAGAAGAGACTGCGAACTTGAACAAAGTGCTGGATGAACAACGTGCCGGGTTGGAAGAGCGCGACCGTCTAATTCGACAGTTGCGATCCAATCAGGTGATTGACACTGCTGCGGTATACTTATCATTTGTTTTTGCTATTGTTTAACCTGTAAGTAGCTAGCGACAAATAACGTTTTCATGGGTCAGTCAAGTTTGATCAGCCCAGTAAGTAGCTAGCGACAAATAACGTTTTCACTGGCCAGTCAAGTTTGATCGGCCCGTGGAGGACAGTCATGGGTCGATAGATGCACTGATTTTCTGACACTACCAGCTAATCGGATTGGCCGGTTATTGAAAGATGAATCAACCGCCTCAGACTTCATCAAACCACTTGATTGGGCTTTACTTAACCTGGCAACACATGCTGGTGGGATGGACGGTCAGTCTAACGTCCCTGTCATCCAACTGGTGGATGGACCGCATACATGTGCACCCTGAAATCCCGATTACATTACTACGAACGCATATATGGTTGTTTGCCCGATTCTACGAATGTATACCAGGCAATGGAGTCGGTCAACCAGCCTGTGGTTCGGTGGCGGATTCACGTTACTTTTGAACATACATTTTTCAATGCATTTACGGTCGGAGAGAGGTGATTATCTACAAGAAATTCTGAACATATTCAAAAGAATTTAGATACTAATATTTCTCCAGTTTCCCAAGGGATCAACGCAGTTGTCCTTCAGAGTCATAAATTGTCAAACAACAATGTTTTACCACGCCTTGCTATTTGGCACCCAATGTGTCTACATAACTGAAACTTGTGATTAGCCTCAGTTTATCTTGCAGTCTCGGTAAACTTTTACCCAACCCAACTCGGCTTCTGTTGACTGTGGTTTGACTGAAGACCTATCTTGCCTCAGTCTGGTTTTTGATTCTGTATGAACTGCCGACGTGGTACACAAAAAACACAGCTGCATCAAACTTACCCTAATGCTGATAGGCTTGGTCGTTTTAACCGTGCCTTTTGTTAACTGTCGGTTGACATTGGCCAATCTGATAATGTATTCGTTAGGTAGATTCGTGAAACGATACTACAACTAGCGACTTTCGTGCCTGTTGGAATGTACGGCTTGACTATAGGTGTTCGTTTGTGGCATGGGTATGCAACGTGACATTTTAACGTGGCCGTATGAGTTGTCGGAGTAAATGTTTGATGCACAAACCGCCGTATCATGATGTAACAAGCAACAAAGGTTTGCGTGCAGTTAGCGGCATTTTATGTGTGCGTTTGTCGGTGCGTCGGTTGCAGGCGGTTCAATCTGTTACTCAAATCGGCTAGTCCATGGAGAAAAAATTTGAATGGGTTGCTCATCATATGGACGCCAGATGCCGATTTCGATTGGCTCTTTGTCCAGCTTATTTGCCGAAAAATCCACCAGAGCAAACTCTTGGTTTAGACGTGTCCTAGAAGTTGGATACGTTTGAGATTAACATTTATCAGCGAGCTTCCTACACTTGGAAAAACAACCAGACAATCAACTTGTCCAGAATAAATCAGTGCTGTTCATACTCAAGCACTGAACATCTTTACTACCATCTGCTGTGTGCGGTTTCGGCATAAGTTGATTATCAACAGAGACTTTATCCTTCGAGTGAGGTCAGTCTACCTTAAAGCACTCTACAACGGTCTCACCCTTGTTGGGAATCAGCACCGATTTGAACGCGTTATCATTTGCCTAGTGGTTAAGGGCCATACCGTCCGATATGCAGCTAGACAGGACTTAGCTCGTCTTGTCCCTCAGCCACGATTTCAGATCACGTGGTCACGTGTTGACTGACTCCTCGAGTGGGTGGAAGGCTCCTAGATTTTTTGCTGGCATAAACAAAGTTATCGATTATGGCCGCACACACACGTATATTAGAAAATACGGCTTAACTGTATCTGGCTTGACCACTGGTGAAAGATACGGATTTCGTTTAAAAAAATGATTCACTAGAGCAAATGCATAAATATCAGAACGAGGTGGCTGTTAAAGACACAAGATGCACTTCTCTTAGTGACACGAGCCCTAAGGCAATGAGAATAACATGTTTCTGAAGCTAGATGAGCGCCAGTAAGTCTATCAAAGCTCGGTTGTGCCCACCATATGCAGAAAAAATCTCGAGTTACATACAACAAAGTACGCCGCTTAATATGCCTGGGAGCATATTCTGGTTAGAGGTGAGCATAGCTATCTATCGAAGAGAGTTTTGCACAAGGCCACACAAATATGTTGTCGACTAGAGGTTGCCGCTGGTTTTGACGGGCGGGAAGGGGCAAGCGAATCACTAGTCTTGTGACAACTGAAGGCTTCTTGAGCTGATTAGTTTATTTGTCAAAGGAGTGTAGGTTGTGGTTGTAAAGAAACCTTTTTTCGACACGGCCCTGTAATGATGATGATGATGATGATTGTCTTCACGCTGCATCGTCGACGGGTGGGTTACCTCCATATCGCTTCGCTGACGGGTCACTATTACGTTCATTATCTGATAGTCAATACAAGCCGTTATAAAATTAGCCAGAGAGTTACGCTGAATTGCTTTTTTGACAAGGATTTTATAGAAGGTAAGCCCGGTCGAAAAGACAAGTTCAGGTCCTCTGAATTTCTGCAACACCTTTGGGAAGGTGAACTGCCCAAAACAGGAGCGAGGATTCTTTCTGTCCCCAAAGTTGTTGATTTGTCCTTCAAGAGCAGACATCGCAGTAGGAATGCCATGAACCATTAATCCACGTTTACTATTCGACTACCACTTTAATCAGTTTATACTGGTTCACTAACATAATGTATAAACAAGTTCCTCATGACCGACTTGTCTGTACTTTGGCTTAAAGATTAGTCTTGGCCGCATGCACTGTAACATTTTCTGGAACATGTCACAGGCAATAAACCCGGAAAAATTGAATGAAGCGATGCACGATGAAAGTAGCATAGGACGACACCTCAAATTCCGCGGACAGTCCACTGTTTCCCAGCAAAGCACTGCTCAGGTTAAGAAGGGACTATTTCAGATCCCAACGAGACCCAAACAGGACAAAACCGTGGCAGACTGTCTGCAGATTGCCGGATACTATTCGTGTCGAAACAAACAAAACTTAATTGAAAACCTTCACAGTAAAGTCTTGAAGAGGTCTGCACATTATTCTCAAGAATATCATAGATTTAACTGAGTCCCCAGTTGCGGCACTATCAAAACGCATTTGAGCCCAGAAATATATCTTGATATTTGTCAGGTTTTCGGTAATTACTCTCGTTTCGTTCTCACATTTGGACACATCTGCATGGAAGTTCAACCTACTTCGTATCTACTATTCGAGTTTAGTAAGACTGCGCGAAAATTACTCGTTCGCAATTATCAAGTCCATTAAATACCACAGGAATATGATATATATATATATATATATATATATGAAGTGCCAGCTTATTCAACCGGGAGTTTGAAGAGGCTATTCAAATCATACAACTAACGTTCTACGAACTCAATGCAGAAATCATACCAGAAAGCCCTCAATAATGTCGTGATGAAATATCTCTTTGGGAAGACATTTCGATTTCCTAGCAAGGTATTCCTACGGAGGATTGTATTTTAAAAAGACTAGAAAAACATGGCTGCGAGCACAAGATGGAATTTCAGGCTAAGTTGATTCGGTCTTCTAGTCCTCGGAAACTTTTAGTAATACTGTACCCTGTACGATTGACAAATCGGTTTTTTGAGAATGGAAAACAATTTAGAAGACAGGATACTGTTACAGAGGGACTTGAAGAAATCTCGGCTGAATCTTTTGTTTTCTAATAGCCTTAAGCCGAATAAAAGCTGTCTCCTGTTTCCGGTGGAACAATGCTTAATTTGTCGACGTATTTTCTGGGATGTGCGGAGAATGCCGTTTGAGAGTTACAGCGAAGATTTTTTCTACTACGTTGTCAACTTCTCAATTTAAAGTTGAGTGTCTATCTGCACATGCGTTCAATTGATGAAAGTTCGGGTGCTAAGCTTACCTGATGAATCCCAAATCAGGAGAAAACCGCATTAGCCTTCGCTGGAATTTCCACAAACCTCTTGGGTAATTTCAAGTTCTTCTCATTCAAGCTGTTTGAATCCGCCAACCTGCTAAAATTGCAAAGGCTAGTTTTTTTATATATTCCCACTATAGGTCCTTAACCCAGCAAGTGCGCCCGGAATTGAAATAACCAAGGTAATCATTATATAAATTTAGGTACTAAATCCATCTTGGCCATTAAGCGGACAAAGCAGTGTACCAAGCACACTCAACGCATCTGCATAGTAGTTTCTTGATAGTAAGGGAGATTGAACTAGGATGACCGGACGATGGGTGTGCACCATCTGCCTTTCGTAAAAATATCACTATTTTTCGAATTGATCCTTAGAATCAAACGTCTAGTGTCGAACTGGAGAAACTTCGCGCTGAGCACGCCAGATGTCAAGAACAGTTTGACAAGCAAACCAAGCGAATCAACACACTGTCTCAACAGATAGAAAGTCAGTCAGACGAAATTCTGGCTATAAAGTGAGTTTTTTAATGTGTGGAATAAATTCACTTTGATTTCCACACATTCATTAGTTCACTAGTTTTTGATAGGACTTATCATCTCCGTGGGTTTGAAAGTATATTCTAATGTTCCCAAATGTCTTTGTTTTCATCATTAAGGTACCTACTTCATGGCTTTATAAGCTTACCTATCTAGTCGATGAGGTGCATTGTTTGTGTACAAAAAAATTGCCTCCCCATCATCTTACTCAGTTTCACCATTGTCACCATCATCGTCATGATCACTTTCGACAACAATGTCGCTGTCACTGCTCCAGTGGCGTACAGTCATGTCGATTTATTTGAGGAAGACACTGTTGTGTAGTAAAAATATATAAATTAGGGAGGCAATAGGCCTGGTGCCAGCCTAACACAAACGTCAAGATACCCACGCCTTCAGTTAGACAAGCCGGAAATGAACTGACGATACGAATACAAATAAAGTAGGTTTGCTGCCATAACGTGCGCGTCAAGCCCGACAGGAATCAAGTCGATTCAATCCTGCAAGGAGGTCACGTCCATGTCATCCACACTTGTCCAACTTCCTTGATACAAGTCATCTGTTGGCCATCTTTTGGTTGGTTTCTATGAATTTGGCATCAATGACCGAATTCCTCTTGGCTGAAGAGGACTTTGTTATGCTGGATGCAGTCCTGAATTGAAGTACCAACCACCACCTTATACCTGTTTGTTAATCACATCAGTGCACATTCTTTGGAACCAGCTTGTATCAGCGATGGTTATGAGACATTGATTTCAAAAGATCTGAAAACTTCTCGACCCTGTCAATTGCAATGACCTCACAGCCATTGAACAATAATGCCCGAACTCTAGTCCTGTAGCTCGAGGCCTAGTCTGATAAGCCCTCGGTGTAAGCCTGGCTCATGCGAATATGTGTTACTTCAGGGTACAGTATTCACATCAAGAGAGACTGCCACGATGCGTTTGGTTTTTCATTTGGAGTAGACTTTCTCCAACAAATCACAATAGAGGTTATGACCGAAACGATTTCACAGAAGAGATTATTTTAAGTGTCATCTCTAGCCAACTCATGGGATAAATGAAACAACGCCTAGAACGTTTAGCGTTCTAATCCCGGATTGCTGATCAACCAAATGTAGTCACAGATATCCCCGCAGAATGCGGAACACCACTTATGCTAGTTTAACAAGGTTAAGCGAAAAGAACCCGGTTGATAAGAGCTCCAGGAACATCGTTTGGTAAAATTTCGTACAGAAAAATGCTTCGCCTGGAGTAGTGAATAAACATACCAGCATGAACCGATAATCAAACATGAGTTAGAGCTAGTCTCACCAGGAACTTTCTAACCAACGCCATCAGCATCTGAAAGAGGTCACCGCAAAACGGCAGTCAGACAAACAAAAACTTATGCAGCCACTTCCAGCGAATAAACTTCCCGAATTCAAGAGATGCGTCACCAGAGCACGCAGGGAACCATATAAGATATCAGGCCGATCTTATTTGCTCACTATAACAAATAAGAAGTGTAGCACCACGGTAACTCAGTAAATGCCATTAAGTCCGCATACAATTTACGCGCCACGTGTGGGAAATGCTCTGTATGAGTCCATCTTCGTCACTAATAGGATGTATAGAAACCTCGAAAAATGTTGCGCCTTAGCCGGTGTCGATTTCATTGGTAACTTCTTCCGTGTGAAGCGGAAGGCGCCAGCTAAAGTGCCTTTTCCTACCACCTATTGGTGAGAACTGTAAACAACAGAAGATAACAGATGGTCTTCAAATGCTATATAAACGCACGCAGGCAAGGAAGAAGCACCCACCCAACTGCGCACTGATGATGTCTCCTCGTATGGTGACGAAACGTTTGCAAGCCAATTGCCAAGCTCGGCGAACAGATCAACAGCCACCTGATCAACAACCAATAAACTCACACGAGCTACAAATATTCCAACGCATTACCAACTGTAAACAACACATTCACTGGTGTAAGAGTGAAGCGATCGTTGAAATACCTTCATGGACGTGAAATACTCTATGGAATATCCCGTTATGCAGATTGCATGCTCAGCCTTATCGCTGATGGTTATTCAAATAACTGCATCCCTTTTGCGCTTCTGTGTGGCTATAATTTTTTATCGAGAAAAATTATTGACAAAGAGAGGGTGGGTATGGGAATGCTTTTTAACTGCTTCCGGGGGTACTTCGTTCACGCAGGCAGATCTTCTGGGTCAGGTTTGGTAGATCAACGCCGCTGAATACAATTTATAATCACATTCCAGTGTCTCTGATCAACGCTTGACACCAGTTACGCTTGGGAGTTTTATCCTCGTCGGTTACCAAGCAACGCATGTACCCCTATGAAAACGACAGCCCTGGCCATTGGCCTGAGTACACGTAGTTGGACAACTGGCGTGATAGAAGTCCGTGAACCAGTGGTAATACATGTGGATTAACTGAGTTATACGCTCGGTGGAAAACTCGGATACATCACGAACTGTAGACCACTTTAACCAATGAAATTGCGCCTCTATAGATCACATTTTTTTAGTTATCATATTCTTGTAGCACCACGTGAGTAAGCCCATGATTACTTGTGCCTTTGATTGCTGCCCTACTATGCACAGCTCGCTTCGATTGGAAACATCCGCGTTCCCTGCCGTTTGTTTTTTCCGGCTCGTTCATGCTCATTAAAACACAAGCGCTGAAATTAAGAATTCAGCTATCTTTTTGAACATTCATAGTTGATCAGTTGTGATAAGAGCGGAACTCGGATAAAGAGATAGAGTTGATCAACCAGCAGCCTCGCGTCCCGTCAGGATTTCTTAACTAAAAGTGATGCGAATTAGTTTGTTTCGAACCTCGCAAATACTCACTAAAACACAAGCTTGAGGCTTTGGAGGAGCTGTTTTTCTCGAACAGTTTGGATGGTTGACCGACGACCAGAAGAGCTGGGACCTTGTCGCATATTTGTGCTGACCTACTGCTCTGTGCTGCACTGAATACTTAGTGGTTTTCGTTTGGTAGCTCCGGGTATTGTCCGTCTACCGAAGGGTCTACGTTCCTCAAACACAAAAGCACACTTCTGATGGTGGGTGTTCAACCCACTCTCTGCCTTGATTGCGTCCTCATAGGGATGAGACACTGGTCTATCGCTGTATTCTGACGTTGACCAACTAGAGATATTCGGAAATCCGTTCTGAGTGAGCAACACCAGGCACCAACCATTCAAAGGCACTTATTCGCTGTGTCCAAACTCCTGTGCACCTTACAGATTCAAAATGCTTAGCGGTGTCCGGTGAACTTGCAGATCAAACAACATCTATAGTGCGATCACACCAACCAGGTAATAATGTAGACCAGACATACCCGAGAGTCTACTGTGTAGCAGTTACCGTTGAACCATTCCACCAGCTTCGTCTCGTGACCTAGTGCTCACGATTTAGAAATCACGAATTGATACATTTAACGAGTTCTTATCTTTCCGCGCTCCATATATCGACACTTATTCAAACGGCCTATTGATAAGACACTGCAGTCAGGATAGGTCAGACATGTGCACAGTACATATCGCATGATGTGTATGCATTGCAGAGAGGGTTGAACATCGGTTCCGTCAGATGCGTGAACTCTTGTTAGACCCAAAACACATTCAAAGAAACGTCAACATTCAGAGGACGTTCGTAGCTCTGTACTGATAGAATGAATGGAAATACAGAGAAACAGAGAGCTTTTAGATGGTGTTGAAAATGTGGTCGTCCTCTTGCCGACTGGGCTGAGATAGCTCACTGGTTAAGCGTGAAGTTACTGACCGAACCCAGTCCCGGTACTTCGACTGCACCTGTCTAGGTTTGGGCACCTTGGCAGTACCTCAGCCCTCGTGCTTGCTTGGGGTTGCATGGCAGCTGGCTACCAAAAGGGAACCAAGGCCGAACGACTATTTGTTATTGTATTTCATGCCGATCATGTGGGTTTTTCTGTACCAGCCATGACAGTCAACCGGGAATCGCTAGAACTTTATGAACAGGCATTCGACTGTAGCTAGCTTGTCCACCAGTGGACGGTTTACTTTCACCTTACTTCCGTTGCTATTGGACCCTCTCTAATTACTGGCGGGTCCATGTTTTTTGGCTTATGATAACAGCACAACACTGTCACCGGGATGGCCGAACGTCAACGTTCAAAATCTTATTACTCAGGACGAAACTGGCAGCGTAACTAATCGACCCATATTGACCGGTCGTATGCGTGTAAAAGTCCCTTATGCAAGTGATGCGTTTGTCATTAGAGCAACGTTGATTAACTAAGAATATTGGTTCTGATCCTCCCTGACTTTCGCTTACGGCAGCGAAGCATCGGTGTTGAGCACTGATGCCGTGCTGTCGATGATGGTGATGATGATGTCTTTCGCTAAAAAAACTACTTTCCTTTGCTATCATGATCGACGAGTTGAAGGCAAAATTTCAACATAGAACGAGTTGTGTGTAAGCCAGGTCATAGAAATAGCGAAGGTTTGTCGGCTTCAGTCAGCATTTGCATCTGACAGTAAAACCGGGAGAATGGAAAGGTTTCACGTATTTGGAGCTGCGATCTAGTTCAATTCCGGTCCATGTGTGAATGGAACCTATGAGCCATAAACAGACCAGTTGTTCTTCCCCGTACCAGCTTAAAACTCAGCGCCCTCCGAGCACCTAAAAGCCGGGGTCCATATGTCGACACCAGTTTTGTACTCCGCGAGAAAAGGATTTACCGTTTTCCCTCAGTATAGCACAATATGATGTTAATGTTGGTTGATGACAATATAGACGTTGATGAAAGCTCGATTAGACCCGATTTACGAAGTTCCTTATATTTTATCCTCTACATTAACATAAAACAGGACGTATATGGAGTTAGATATCCAATTGTTAACTGGGATGATGTTTGCTTGGACTCTGGACAGGGCGAGAAGCACTACTGTTTCTCGGATACCAGACCAACAGCTGTTTTGTTGTACGTCGGGTTTATGGACACTGTGAACACGAGGCTTACTTGGGTCCCACGTCACGGTCAACTCAGGATTGCCGTTTGTCTCCATTTTCTCCAAAAGACCTCTCTCAAAAAATCTCCCTGACTTACCTGAACACGTAACATGCAACACTGAAGTACATTTTGTTACGTCTTTTGCTCACTGCTGGAGCATACTAATGATTTTGAGGAACTGAGTGACCTGTCAAGTTCAACTGTGAACCATTTCTCCAAATCGGAATCTTCAAGTTAAGCATGTTATCCGCCGTCAACAGAATGAAACATTAACGACATACACTCATTTGCATACCAATTTGGTTTTGACGAGAGAAGGGTTTTCAGCAACCTTATGAGTAGTGTATTACGTTTATAGAATAAACGTTCTTCTAAATTTTCTTCAGGCTGAAGATGTAGCTCGGGCTTTCTTCTGTATGTATCGCACAACTACTTCAGGACCACAGGGGACTGCAGACCAGAAACACTAATCTGAAACTCCTCGAAGACATTTCCCGCGAAAGCTCGCGTCAGCGTTTCCCATCGACCAGGATCTAGCTCATTCTCCTGTCGATAGAGGCTACACCGGAAGAATCTAGGGACCTTTCAGTCCATGGTTATTTTTGAAAATATTACCGTGGTCTGTCCATGAGGGTGCATGTTTGCAATGTGACAGTACCATCAACTAGACACACATCGTATTCTGTGAATGAAAACTTGCGAACAGAAAGCGAAACATTTCAGAGTAAACTATTCACAGGAGTTCAAGTATTTTGAACGTACGTAAAGTTTCATAGCACACAACTCTTTTTGGCTAGAGATATGACTTCCGCAAACCTACCCCCACTATTGAAATCAATCAGCCGATAAGCTCCAAGTGCAACTGATTCAAGACAACTTTCGTAATCGGTTTAGTTTAGTATATAATTGACCTTTCCAGGGTAGCGAGTGACCTCCATCCATCAGTTCATTCCTAAGTGATATTGTTCTGCCTCTTTTTACCAGGTTCTTATGTTCTTCGTGTTGAAAACTGCAATTTTTAACAGACTATTATCGAAGACTAACTCAGACAAAGTCAATTGTGAACCTAAACAATGCGTTATCTGAACACAGCGCTTTGTAGTTCCAGATGGTAGCCATCTTTTTCAAATGTTCCGCCCATGGAAAATTTGTTTATTCTGTTGTCTAGTCATGTAAAGCATTTTGTCTGGGAAAATTTTTTCTCACTGCTTTATAGACTTGAGGCTCTGACCGCTTCACTTTGCGAAAAGGAGGCAAATATTGCGTTGATGGAATTGACTGCTCCCAAAAACGCGGCTTCCAATCAAGCTCTGGACAAGATGCGTACCGAACGGGACCAACTTCAAATCCAGCAAAGACAATTGGTATGTGTACACTGTGCCTCCATCAAATCCAGCAAAGACAATTGGTATGTGTACTGTGCCTCCATGATAGGAGCTAGAGGTCACATTGTTTGCTCGTCAGTCCTTAGACTACACCCACTGAGTTTTATGCTGTTTGTAGATTTGAGCGTAAAGTAGGCTTCTACCTGTCCCTTTAACCGAAGATTGTCAAAGAAACAAATGCCGCTCCCACGCATGCCAAAGTGTAATGGGTGTCTTAAACCCATTATTGTACTGTATTGGAAAGTTTTCCGTCCAAATTAGGTGAACGACATACTGTTGTATCGAGTGGGCACTTGCTGATGAGGATTTGCTCCAAGTTATCCCCAGCTCCTTCGACCAGTTTTAAATTGAGTAGGTGAATAAACCATGCGGTCTTGTTCGATTCTTGTTACGATTCGGCAACACCTGGTACACACTTGCACAGAATCGTTATGTAGCGGAACCGAATGCGGTGCCTCGTTCAAGTGCTTGCTGCTCAGGGGAGAAAATTGACGTGCAAACACTCGGAAAACATCGACGGGTTAAAGTGTGATGGCATAATAGGTCACCTTCCTGATTTTGGTCCGTGAAGTGCACTGTTGACTCGAAAGAGCTATTTTTACGTAGCAACTACAGCGTACAACTGTGACAAGCAACCAAACCAGGTAAGTACAAACGAAAACTGCAATCGCATAGGGGGTGGGGGTCAGCTGCGAGCCTATGACAAAAACATTCATTGAGAATGATCCTGGCGCTTGCAGTTTTTCTGATACTCCATCGTATTTTTTCCATTATGTTTGGCTGGTTGGTGTCTAGGTTGTTGGATGCTGTTAATGAGGCAACCCGTGAAACTGACCTGATTTGCTATAAATGACTCACTTATATTGGGTTGCATCCGGGGCCAACCTAACTGACCTATTGTGTTGGACTAGTCATTGGTCATAGGGCAAAATCAAATTATTACGGTGAAAAATTCTTAGTAGAGTTCTAATCTTGCGTTCATAAGGGAGCATGTGTGTGTGTGGAGTGTTTGCTTAAAAAAGGGTTGCTCTTTTGCAATCCTAGTCTGAATTGCGCCCGTACTATGCCATTGACCTAAGTTTACCAACTTGGTTCATGCCTGAGCAAATTGACTAGCGGTCTGCATTATCCGAATTGGCCGGGGAACGTAGAACAATGCTTCGACATAGCATTTTGGCCGACCGATTTCATCTTAAACTGAAGCATCGAATTCCAATTGGTTAGTTCAGAGTTAGATATCCTCCCCAAATACACCCATTTCTCGAGAGATTATATTTGGTTGTTTAAAATGGCCTGCTTTCAGACTTCTCATATTTTTAAAACGGTTTTTTTTCAGGCGAATACGCGGGCTATGTTGGAGGAGGAAAAGAAATCGAGGAAATGACACAATCGAGGAACTGCATCTGTCGGAACTGTAAGCTGAAAAAGAAAACATCCACGCAGGCTTCAAACTGCCACAACTGCTTACTGCGAGATGTAATTCGAAATCGCATTGCTTACGTTAGTTTTATCTCTTATCTTAGATAGCTAATAGTAGACTAACCAAATTTTCCCTTTCAGTTTTCCGATTTCCCAGGCTTCGTATTTTATATCCCCTGAAAACTCAACACACACACACTCTCTCTCTGGACTATGTGAGACGATTAGTCAGGAGACAAATTTGGTGATGAACAACAATTGAACAATTGCGCAATTTCTTGTACATACTTTGGAGAAAAACAGTATATCTTCTATCGTCACTGTTATATTCGTAAGCTGCCTTCAATTCGCAGTCAGCTGAAAGTCTATTTTCACTTCATCCCCGTTTTGTTTTCTTCCGCAATAAAACACTGTTTTCGATTATATATTTACCCTATCATGCGCTTAACAAAAAATGTTACCCAATAGATACTTACGTGATTTTCTTCTGCCTATGTATAATATAATACTCGGTTATATATCACGCAACTTGCTCCCTATCTCTTTACTGGCGCCTTATGTTGCGCATCAGGTGATTTTCTGGTTGGTAAAAATGCTAGTGTTGTGTGAGAGACTCCCATTTTCGCTCGCCTATCTGCTTGAGGGTGTTTCGGCACAAAATTCAGGTGGACGTTGATTATATCAACTATGGTTGTTCATGTCAGTTTTTTTAAAATCCAATTTGCTTTTGTGCAGCCAAAACAGCTATTATGATTCCATATTGATGCTACATTACTGACCCTATTGGTCAATATGGACTTATCCAAACTTCGGCAAAGTATGGGCATGTGAGCTGCACCAGGTGGTAATCATATTTCGGGTAACGCTATGTTAGTTATGCAAAGCCCTTTCTCGCCCCAACCTGTTCGCAATCGAGGGATAGTTGGAACTACTTCGAATTGCGCGTGTTGCCCCTCTTCTTGCTACTACTGATGGGGATGAACATGATAGGGAGGAATGGACTGAGGAAGAAGGTAAGAGAAGTTTAGAATGTAATGAGACACCAATATAGTCAAATGACTGCCATGTTACGTAGTGTCTGATGAACTACACGACTTTATCGCCTAAAATTTTGAGTAAAATTTGCTCGCAGTGAAACAATCAAAATTACTTAGACAACGAAACACGTGTCATCTGGTGACCGAACCATTGCACAATAAGGTTTCCCTCTACGGTCCACCAGCTCAGCGGTGACAAGAGTACCTTCCACAGCTGCCCCAATTCAACCATGATGTATGCACTGAGGACAAAATCGAAGCACAACTTTTATTTAGTGTTGCATGAAAGCGGTACAAGTTTGCCATTGCAAAATCGGAATTTTATTCCTCCATCCAAATTGATGATCAAAACGGTCGAGCAGTTAAATAATACCATGCGGGTCTGAATCGAACTGAAACAATCGGAAGATACAACGGTATAAAAATTAACATTGACTACCATGAAAATGACATCCTACTGACCATAGCTGCGTGGGCTCAAAGATAATATTCTTCAACACTGTCACAAAATGAAGGTCAGATAGAAGAATTCAAATCGATCTATTATGCCTTCGCACAGCCATCGCATGAAATGTACAAACACGTTTTTTCAAATGTTTTGGTCTATGAATGATTAGTGAGTTTCAGATATATCTGAATGATCGTTTTGCTCTTCACCGATACTGTCCATTCCAACTTCTTCGTAGTCTTTCTCCAGCGCTGCTATATCCTCCCGGGCTTCGCTAAATTCTCCCTCTTCCATTCCTTCACCGACATACCAGTGAACAAAGGCACGCTTGGCGAACATCAGATCGAACTTTTGATCTAACCTCTTCCAGGCTTCCACAATTGCAGTTGTGTTGCTTAGCATACACAAGGCACGTGGTACTTTTGCCAAGTCCCCTCCAGGTACAACAGATGGTGGTTGCTGGTTCAGACCTACTTTGAAGCCTGTAGGACACCAGTCGACAAAATGAACGGAAGTTCGAGTCTTTATCTTATTAATGGCAGCATTGACCTCCTTGGGAATCACATCTCCACGGTAGAGTAAGCAACATGCCATATATTTTCCCCGGCGTGGATCACATTTGACCATTTGGTTCGAAGGATCCAGACAGGCATTTGTGATCTCCGCGACTGAGAGTTGTTCGTGTCTTGCCTTTTCAGCGGAGATTACTGGAGCGTAAGCGGTCAAGGGAAAGTGAACCCGTGGATATGGCACTAAATTGGTCTGAAACTCCGTTAGATCTACGTTTAGGGCACCTTGGAAACGCAAAGATGCGGTTATGGAACTCACAACTTGTCCTATAAGTCTGTTTAGGTTTCTATATGACGGACGCTCGATCGCCAAATTTCTGTTGCATATCTCATAAATAGCCTCATTGTCAACCATAAATGCGCAATCGGAATGCTCCAATGTCGTATGTGTTGTTAGAATGGTGTTGTACGGTTCAACGACTGCCGATGAAATATGTGGCGCTGGATAAACGGCGAATTCCAATTTCGTCTTTTTACCATATTCATTTGACAAACGTTCCATCAACAATGAAGTAAAGCCGGAACCGGTTCCACCACCGAAAGAGTGAAACATTAGAAATCCTTGAAAACCGGAACACTGATCGGTCATTTTTCTGATCCGATCGAGAACTTTTTCAATCAGGTCCTTACCAATCGTGTAAAATCCACGGGCATAGTTATTTGCCGCATCTTCCTTGCCGCTAATGATCTGTTCAGGATGAAACAGGTGGCGATAGACACCGGTCCGAATCTCGTCCACCACTGTTGATTCCAAATCAACAAAAATCGCGCGAGGAACGTGTCTTTCTCTGCCAACCTCGATGAAGAACGTCGCGAACGAGCTACGATCATCTTCCGATGAGGATTCCGATATGATTGCGGTGCCATCGGGTTGAATTCCATGCTCCAGACAGTACAATTCCCAACAGGCGTTTCCAATCTGTATCCCGGCTTGCCCGATGTGGACACTGATACACTCACGCTTGAGGAGTATAGATGATGATTCGGAAATATCGATCGACTTACCATTTTACGCTTTCTTGGAACCAATTATGCTGATCAGCCTAAGCAGTGCACTTTTTAAACACATCTGTGCAGTCAAATGTGACCAACCACTAGGTGGTACAAAACGAATGCTTACTGATTGGTCGTTGACAAGTTGGAGCACACCCTGTGTCCGCAGTACGCCACTGCATTCTGGTGATAATACACGAGGCTACCCGTCCATGTTGTTGTGTAACTAAACATTTTTCTTCCATTAGCAATTTACAGATCTGATGCGTTTATGGAAGTCACTCAAAGACCGGTCTGTTTACTGTTGGTCCCTTTGAACTTCAAACACCCTGTACTAGCCACACTGATACAAGATAAGCAGAACACTGAAGTTTGCTCAGTTGCTCATCAGTCTGTTTGATTTGGGCCTTACGATGAAACTTTTGTAATACAACTTCTTCCCCACTGATGCGAATGGGTATATCGTATCACTGGATGTGACAAACTTCAAGTGCTCTACATCTGTTTGCTAAAAGGTGTTGAATACTTACACTTTCCATTTAGATCCAAAAGACAATTCGGACTGAATTCCATGTGTCTTTAGTACACTATGTTTGCGCTGAATAATGAAAGTACACTGTGAATGCACGCGGTAATGGCCACGGTAATTCAGCGAAGAAATCTCGAAACTCATTGAGCTTAATTCATATCTCGACTGTCTGGACATTTTTCCTATTACATTAGTTTTGTTTTGTTTTGTTTCATTCTCATGTTGTGATTAGTGTGCGGCCATCCGATACACATAAATTTGGCGTCTTCCTCTTACCGAGTTATGTGGCATGCGAAACTCTATTAAGCTTTTCTCGTTTTTTTATCCTTCTCGCTCGTTTGAAAACAGTGAAATTTGAAGTATTTATGCGCTTTAATGCAGAGATTCACTAAAATCACGACCAGCCTTAATTTTGTTCTTTGAAATAAGAAAAACCTTATGTGGAAAGTTACGAAGGACCATTGAAGCCAGTTCAAATTAGGAATAAAAGTTGAAAAGTTTCAATTCCTTTTCATAAATTGGTTATTTTCTGCATAAATTCTGCCGTTTGTTTGCACACAATCTTCATTTAACTGCTGAAAAAAATCTTTGAAGGTTATGGCGTTTTGAAGGGTTTTGTGACGGGTTTGAAGAACCGGCGACAGAAACCTGAATGTGTTTGTGGTGTGACATCATTTCCGGGATACCCGGCTTCTGGTCAACCGTCAGATGCTCATTTATTCTGTGCGGTTAAGCTATCCTCTTGACCGGAATTATGACATTCAAGGGCGGTCTAAGCAGCCATGGATTCATTTATGGTCAGCCCTATTCTGAATCCCCCATCGAACCAGCCTGTTTATCGAGGCAAAAGACCTGAATTACTTTTTTGTTACCACTGTAACTTTTTTAACTTTTGTTCTTGCGAATGGCATCTGAGGAACCCCTTAAGCTGACGGTGTATTCATCGGTTGTCATTGTTGATGGTGCGCACACCTCGGTAGGTTGCCAATGTGCATCCACCCTATCTTCCGGCTAGTTTAGAATAATGATAGCTGAATCGGTACCGTATTAACAAACCACTGTCCAGCTGTTTGACAGCAACCAGATTAACAACTACAAAGAGCATTCCGGTCATTTACTAAGGCTCTTTTTTACACCTGAACACTCTGCCTCCTACCTCCAACCCATATTCCAGTTACGCTCTCACCCTCTCCACAGACAAAGCCAGATGAGGAGAGCAGTTGTGATGCACTCACACACTTGTCACAGATACTTCATTTCCAAGCCAGATGGTTGTGGTGCAGTTGCTGCGTGGGCACGGCCTCAAGGTAAATACAATACCCGTATCGAACGAAAAGTAGAAGGTTAAACGAAGCAAACGAATGGTTTCAATTGTCTCTTCACGTACAACACGTTTTCTATCGCTTAGCCGATTAAGCATGCTCCTAACCCAGCCGACAAGCCTTACGCTTACATGAACTTGTGAGGAACGCTGTGCTTGTTCTTACGAAAACCATTACATATGCATGTGTCCTGTATCTGACAGCCGATAATGGGTCATCTGTGGGCAGCAGCTGCACTAGACACAAATGACAGCTTAACTACTTGTTGGAGTGGAATACAGGAGGGAATCAACTGTCTGTATGTGCGCTTGTCCGGCTATCAACATTACGCAAACTCAGCTGAAGGGTTGTACCTGTCACTGTCAATAATTTTCTCCAGAAAATTGAGTTTGCTTAACGTGAACCTTGCCAGGAAGATCAATCTAGGTGGAGTAAAACGCCGTACCAGCTTAGACAACAGGGAAATGCTGGTGAAATTCTGTGCGCCCAACTCTCTTCAGTTAAATGGCGTTGCGCGGCCATTTGGCAGTCTGAATCGGACACAAACACATAGGGTGCGGTTGGTCCATCATAAGCATATTCCAAACATTTACCAAACATTTCTACGACGTTTTTCGTTTGATTATTCCTCCCCCCTAAGGTCATATTGTCACTTCCGGGGAATTACTACTATGAAACTGCAAGATCGGCTAGAAAACATCTCAAGGTGAACGCTTTTCGGCAATAAGTCCATCGTTTGCTTACCAGAATCCCCGGCGTCTGTGATCAGTTTCACAGTAAATTCTTACCTATAACACTGGTGGCTTCATTTTGTTGAGACGGGCACGAACCATGCTGAACAGCTAACGATGCGTCACAACTCATGTATGCAGACGCTATCCAGGACAAACGCTATCTGCCGTGGGTTTACCGATACATTAAAGCTGTGCGGTCAGTTTTACCTTAGCTGAGTGGTCTTGACCCAGATAGGATATAGCGCCACTCATGCTTCAATCACGGAATCAAAATCACGTGGACACATTTCAACGGACTGCTCGAGTGATGACTCCTCAGATGGAAGTTACACTCATCGTCTGAGCTACTTACAATTTGCTAGTAGTGACAGAAAGTTTGGGGATTTTCAGTCCTTATATTGTTATTTCGTCAGTGAAGTCAATCTCCGCTGGAAAGCCGAGAAGCGCCGTAAAGCGGTTTTTTCTTTCTTCGGAATCATCTCACGAAACTATAAGGAGTTTTGTGCTTAATGGCATGCTATATCAAAATCTGTCTATTATACTCTCCCATGGTTGTGAACAAATAATCAGACGGATAATCTCAAGCGACGTATGGTGAACTGGTTGATCTGGTTTGTTGATCTAACGAGGGATATGGTAACTCGTAGACTGATTTCCAAGCGAGTCCAATTAATTCACTGTTTAGGTTTGACTGAGCAATACAATGCAACAGCAATGTAATTAGAACCAACGTTGGCCCATGAACAGTGAATTCTCAAAAGCGAAGGAAAAATTGATTTCGATATAGCTTGTGGTCAGCTGAAGTCATTTTAATTGCCATCTGCTCAGTACCTAGAGATTGAATACACGCTGATCCGTTTTGCTGGTATGTATGTATACAATCTCCTCTTGTACTCTACCACGAATGGATTCATGTGCATGTAATTTCTTCCGCGTCATGTTCACACATCAGAGGGAAAGAGAATGCGAATAGCAAGGGTAACCGCCAAACAGCTGATATGGCATGTACTCTTTCTCTACTCCTTCAAATGCAACAGTTTCGGTGCCTAGCCGCCATGCCACCCGAAGGAGGCATGAGGGCTGGGAGACTGCCAGGTTGCCCAAGCCTAGACAGGGGAAGTCGAGATGCAGAGGTCGGGTTCGAACCACGGACCATCCGCTCAGTAAATTCGCGCTCCAAGCACTTGAGCCATCTCGCCCCAATGTGGCCTGAGGGATACCGAGTTCATTATTTGGAAACTGGGCAATTTCATTGAGCACACTAACTGGCACTGTAGAGGCGCTGGTTGACAGCGAGGAAAAGACTTGCGCTATCCCTTACATAGCACGCTACTATTCGGTGCAGCTTGTGGTCAGTAAACTTATAAGTTAGGATCCAAGTAGGGTTTCGCTGGTTTTCAGCCGAATTCGCTCCTTAGCAGCTGTGTCGTGCTTAGAAACTTATCAGTTCTCTCATTCGTGAGATTATAGGTCACCGTGCGACAGCCGGAGCTTTGATGTTTAGCAGTACAACAGGGACATCGGTTATAGATATGGTGCGCGGGTTATACCGGTTTTTAGGAGTGCCTTATTGGGACGAACTCTGCGTTTGCGTTTCCTCACATACCGGGTTTGGGGCTAGAGGCAGAACAACCATACTGGCATATCTACTAGCACTCTATAGTTCAACGAGAAAGTGTAACAGACAATTCGGTCGTCCGCTGGAGTTGATTTACACAGTCTGGTATTTCTTCTCTATTACTGCAGGTTTCGTTTCGACATTTCTAGCCCAAATTTCATTCGAATCTAACGTGCGCTGGAAACTAGAGGTGATTTTTATATCCGTGTCACACACAAAGTGTGAGCTGTAACACTTGTCCGAAAGGGGCAAAGAAATGACAAGTCGAAGGCATTTTGGTTAAATCAAACGTCTGTTGTCGACTGGGCACTGCTGACATGAAACACCCAACCTTAAGCGCACATGGTATATTGTGTCAAACATTCGAAAGAACATTTCGGAAACTAATCAACTGTCACATGCTATCGCTATAGTAATCTCACCTGAAAGGTTTAGACATAGAAATCTGAGGAAGCAGCCACTGACTAAATATTTCCACGTCAGGTTGCTCGAAACAACATAAGATAAGGGGCAGGAGACGTGGCGAGACTTCCCATGAAGGTGTCGTAACAACTGCCGGTGACAAGCTATTTCTGCACACACTTCCAAGTTATCTGTCATGATTTGTTTGATAGCAAAGCGCATGCTTTTATGCACTCACTTCTTACGCTTGGCAGAATCCTTTCTCAACAGAAAAGTCATGCGTTAAACTTAATCCGAAACAGGGAGGCAAACAGGTGCAGAAAGAATGAGGAGTCTTTCGTATGACCTTTAAGAAAAACTCGATGGAAAACAGCATGCGTTACATCATTTTACGTCTTAGCCTTATTCTTTTAAGGTCGCAACTTCTGACAGTCATTTTACCTACCTTGGGTAGAGGGAGCAGTTGCATTTCAATGTGGGAAGTTAACTCTGCCTATATTATTTACAACCCCGATGAAAAGATGTCGCATATCCTCAGAAGCTGTCCCTTTCGCCTAATATCTGGGTTCGATTTAGGACAGACTTGGAAGTGCGATCCAAAGCGTACGGACCAACAAGTGCTCCACTAAATTGCCGCTCTTGTGTGAACGTAGCGTAGCATTTGAAGGCCACTGAAGGGGACTTATTATTGTTTTCACCTGTTTGTGCATTTCGTCTGTTATATTTTTGAGGTACAAAGCTTCCCAACATTTCGGACAGTTTCCCCTAAGGAAAAGTGCTTGTGCTGAAGATTTTGTAAACAACAGCGCTTTCAGAAATTGTTTCATCGGAGAACGGAAACCAATTAGAACTAAGCTAATGACCGAAGAGTCACTCGAACTACGCTTTCATACAGCATGCAATGTCTACGTGGAGAATGTGAAGAAATCTATGAGAACTTTGTTTGCCCTATATCTGTCGTGAACGGCCCTTGCAACGAAGCAGCATGCTTTCAACACTAATAGATAGCGATGGCACAAATTATGCAGTCACGTTGAAATACCGATAAAAAGTACTTTCAGACGTTAGCTCCGCAGCATTTGGTTTAAAGCCCCTTCACTAGCTGCTAGACGGAACTTTAACCTGCCAGACACCCATCATAAACCACCTTGGCGTTGAATGAAACTTGAAGCTAAGAGATTTAGCCGGCCCCTCGTTGTGAGCATACTGATGTAGAATACACGTTGGTGCACTAATGTTAGATTGTTTTAGGTCCGTTAGGACAAACAATCAATCAATCAATCAATTCAATTCAATTTATCAGCTATAAACCGTGTACCATAGGCACATTGGTTCCAGCTGCTACAGTTCCGATCACCGGACAGGACAATCATCACAGGTTCACCTCAAACAATAAGTGCACTATACTTCAGTTTATATGTGATTTTGATTTTAAGCAAATATAGTGTATGGTGAGTATGTCTCAGTTCGTGAACAGTCACCACATAGACTGTTTGTGGATTGCAATCCATTGTGATGGCCGAATCTGGTCGAAAACGGTACATACGTGCCACACGATGCTTTTTTGTGCTCACTTTGTCTTCAGTGTGGTTTCTGAAACAACCCTAAACAGGTATCTCACTTCTCGAGCGACCTTTCTCAAATTATAATGGACCACTAAGCGTAACTGGTTCCTATACTCCCTTCCATAAGAAAAAACCTGATCAGCCTTCGGAAGAATACATTGTTTGGGGAAATACACACTCACAAATTTGGTTTTGCGAGAGACTCACCTGAAACCCAGCTGCTATTTCCAGGCAACTGAATGTGCTGCATCAGGCCGCCTCATGTTTCAGTCGCTACGACATTCGAGATATCGCGATACATGTATATACGTAACGCACTACTTATAGGGTTGCTGAAAATTCTTCGACAGCCGACGACCGGTTTCTCCCTTCTTGGTGCTCATCAGGTAGGTGCAGTTCGATTTTCCAAGTTGTGTTAAGGTCTTGAAACATGGTATGGTGGATAACGGTTGAAAATTTGCCCATGTACCCTTGCTAATCGTGTTTCACATGGTTATTCTGAAGGTGGCGAAACACAACACAAATTTGCCATCAGTGTTCCTGGAGCAGCAAAACCGAGTGGTCACATGCAATTTGCTCTGTTCGTCTCCTTATCCGCCTAATATACGCACAGTGAGAGCGAAAAGCAAGAGAAGTTCATTATGGCTCCCATGAGAATTAGGCAATCAGCGACGATGCGGCATTATTGTGGAACGGATGGAAATTCTGGCGCAGCATTCATTAGCGAGAGCTCCACAGCAACTCTGAACCAATAGAGGAAGAAAAACATTGCACAGACAGGAAAGTCACGAAGAGCCGGATCCACATCAGTGACGACGGTCATATTGGTATCTAAAAAATACCCGGTTTATTCTATGGTTTTGTTCGATTGCCAGCCTCTCATTTGTTTATCTGCTTTATTCACTCAGATAAATCCCGCAGACAAGCTTAGGCATTAAAAAGTTGGATAGACATTGTTTCCCAAATTGTTATCTTCAAAGTGAATCGCCGGAACGCGAGAAAAATCTGGCAGATATGAGACTACCGATGAGTGGCGTTGCGCGAAATATCCAAGGTTGATTTAAGCTCGCCTAGAAATTCCACGCAATCTCATTATGTGATCCTAAAGCTGTCCCAGCTCTGAAAACATCCACACCAAAGCCTTCAAAGACCATTATTTTGCTCCTGGTCTCTCACAACACCTGCTGCCCTCCTTAAGAGCTCTCCCGAATAAATGAAAAGGAGGTATCATTTAATGCAACTGAAATAAAAAAAGATCGACAAGTTTCATTTGATCATTTTCTGAGAGTATTCCCGGTATACTTTGCAGGTCGTTGACGAAGCATGTTAAAAATCCTTCTACTTTTTCTCCTTTCTCCTGGACTCCACATTGGCTGGGCTTCGTTTTGACGTTGCACTCTCATCGGAGTGCAACGTTTTCATAGATCCCATTTTCATTTAGCCTCCGACCTCAAGAAATGCTCCAAAATGTGTTCACCAAACGCTTGAATGTGACAAACATGATTGATGCTCTATTCATTGCTCTATTCATTATTATCTTGCTTCAATATTCCGAGTGCTGTACACACACTTCAATTTGAATACATGCGTGCCACTTCTTATGGGCGCTCGTTATTCGCACAATGGAATTTAATTTCCGAAAGCTGCGACGTGCTCCTTATTGACTAGGAGAGACACATAATTGAGTTCAGAGTATGAGTTTAAGCTGTTGAGCCCCATCAATGCATCCCGGGGTCGCAGCGATCCTATGAAAGTATTCCATCAGATTTTTTCCGCCAGGGATATGATTGCTTCACTGGACAATGAAATTTGGTGAGATACGAAAATATGAAGGTAGATTAGGATAGTTTTGGTTTGAGCACGTACGCAATAAATGCAGCATTTTGGCGCAAAATGTTTTATTCCACTCGCAAAAGTTTTGCAGCCGACAATGTGCGGGCAATGAGCCTCCTTGTTATGTTATGCTGAATTCTGAATTTCTAGTTCGTTGGCTGTACCGATATACGTGCTGAATTTAATTACCACATTCAAACCGTCAGAAATATGCATCTTCATATCTTGCCGAATGTAAGCCTTCATTTATTCTTGCATTTTCATGTGCTTGACGGCTACACACCTTTGGAGCATTCCAGCCTCAAGTGTTTACCCCCAAGTATTGGGCTTAGTGCTTAGTACTGGGCTTAGTACGGGGCTTAGTGTACTCGTTGATCATCTTGTTCCTTCCGCTCCTTTCCCTTACAAAGTGATGAAGCCGTTCTGTGTGTCAGATACTCTACGTTGCGGTCACATAGGCCCTATGAACTCCAAGCGGCTATGAGTTTGTGCATAAGGGGACCTCATTCAACCTCATTCCATCGGCCCTCGAAAGGCTTCACACATGTTCATTTTGACCCCGCACTAACTGTCTTGTCTGCTGGCAATCGGAGAGAATTCAGATCTATCTCAACAGCCAGCTAACACAAAGTTGTAAATGTTTGGATAATTTTCTATATTCCTTTTTAAGGAAGACTGTACAAATGGCTATTCCCTTTAAGAGGAGCTCCTCCAACTCATGCACGCCTAGTATTGCCGTACACAACCTCGCATTCATATGTGTATTGCTGTAATATAGTAGTAACAAGTGACTTCTGCGGACGAAAAGCAAGACATACAGGTATATTTTCTTGACATATTACTTTCCTCAGAGGTTTTTTAAAGGTGCCTAGACATTCCGCTAATGGTACCATTATTGCTGGTGTTCATCAGGTAGGCATGGGTCCCGAGGTTTTATCAACCTTGTGTGAAACCCGAGCAGGAACAAAAAAAGTGTTTAAAGACTTCTCGGTGATGCCGTGAAGAACGTCAGTTCCCTGGGTTAATTTCTATCCCCTTGTGAAGTGGTACATATCAGTCCGTTTCTCCTAGATGCCACAAGCTGCGTCGTTGCCATATTTCACTTTCAAACCCATCCACTCTAAGAATGACGACAGGTTATCCACCCTTTTTCACCATATCACAATTCGTGGTCCCAGCTAAGAGCTGTTCCAAGGCGGGTGGACTAAAAAGTGGCGCGCGCCCTTTTCTGATGTATAGGTTCAATAACTCCATGACGAGGCCAGCCATGTTTCCCTTGTTAACACAAATTCCTCTCCGGTCTGAAGCCTAAATTAACAAACATCTAAGTAAGCAAAGCTCTTTAAATACGCCAGCTGCTCCTAGCTTCAACAAACTTGTACACTGGTACGAACTTTTTGTTACAAAGTTGTCGATTTGAATGCCGATAAGGGCTACAACTTACCACGTGCCCTCCGCAACCATTTGGCATGCCCTTATCCCGTAGCCTATTTAAAGACTTCTGGTAGTAAGTTCAATGACAACAATACACCGAACAGTTTTTTATTCCCCAGATTTCTATTTTGGCTGCAATCCGCTGATCTTGTTTTACCATTTCTCGAAGATTGATAATAATCGACATTCTGCGACAGCGTTCATTAATCTAGTTGGGTTCCATTACGGATTTTCTTTCACATATCAAAAAACAACTGTTCTACGGACTAAACCCCTCTCTTCATGTTCAACGTTGCCGTTATTTCCGGGGACAATTTGAAAATAGTATTAACCTTCAAAGTTTATTTTATTAAAATGGCAGCTGTGCTCGATTGCTGTTGTTCTCCACTAACTGGTGGAGAACAAAGATGACGACAAAATCCGTGTTTGAAAGTGTACGAAAGTTCGGGTCCTCCATGGGTTGACCAGTACATAAACCCGGAAAATCCGTTGGGTCTCAAACCCACAGTGTCGGATTAAAATTGGGGTTTGAATCAAATTTTATCGGATGAGACCGTCTTGTAGACCATTTCAGTTAGTTTGCCGAAGGCACAAGTGGTTTAACAATGGGTCGCGGTGTAAGGCTGCTTATTTTATAGGGAGCAGACGCGGAATTCAAGATTCGTATACCCGCCAGTGTGATGGATAAAAACCGGTGCTTTTGAAGCAGCACTTATTGTCGAGTCAGAGAAAGCAAGACCTAAATACTTTTTATATTAGGTACTTGCGCCTCTCGGATATTCACCGAAATCGATCGCCTCTTCCAAAACAGATTTAAACTCAGCTTCATCGTCCTTTTGCTCTATGTCTAATGTTGTGGCGATTCCCGCGAACTCGCCCTTGCGGCTATGCCCTTTTTCGTAGAAATTTCTCGTCTTATTCAGCGGTTATGTTCTAAAACAAGCTATCAGTATACATCACCTACCCCCTTAGATCTAGGGATTTTAGACCAGTAATCAGTAGCATCCTTAACTTTCATTTATCCCCTGGGTTAAACAAGTGGCTTGCGTCTGGTGACACACCGGACTTTTAAACCAAAGCCGCCGAAAAAGAGTTTATCTAAAGAGTTACTTCAATATGGAACAAAAACTAATTCCTGTGAAATAAAATCGCTCATTTAACTCTGTTTTACGTTCATCCAAATGTTCTCCCACTGCTATCCTGCTCAAGTTCACACCATAAATAAACTTTCAGAGGCTTTTGGTCTATAGATTCCTGCGGCCAGTCAAGCCGAAGCTTATTCGCAAGGTAACATTGCCCCTGATAACGCACATGAATTTAACTGATACAAAAATTTGACGCAGAGCGAACAGTCAATCATAGCTGTTCGGCTTACTTATTATTATTGAACTCAACAGACGACGAAGCCTGAGGTCCACTGAAGTTTCCTGGGAGATATTTTTCGCCACACAGGACGGCCACTGGTGTAAGAGTTGGATGATCTGGGTTTACTGCAGCGACGGCAAGACTTTCACCGAATGTTGACACTCGTATCTGAGGCCGAACGTGATGAGTTTTGCTTGCACCAAGCCTCAACCTGTTTGTTTCAGCCGGGACCTGAAAAACAGTAATCACCTTTCATTCACGGCCTCAAGGCTAATTCTAACGCAAAACACACACACAGTAAGTCCGATGGGATTTAGCAGCTTCTTTTCTGCCACCAAACATCAGGGGCTGAGGAAACTGCGGTGGTCTATTGCAGTTTTTCAATGTCCTACATTGTCCTAACAAATGAGGCTAGGTGTGTGCTGGTCTCAGTTGGAGCTCCTCGAGACGCCGTTCTGGGACCGCTGCTGTTTTTGATCTACTTTCTTTCGAGTTCACAACTGCATTTTGCGGACGACTTGAGATGCTAAAGTTTAAATGCCAGCGTCCTCCAAATGGATGGGGACCTCTCAGAGAAGTAGACGTTAGACTTGGACTTTCTTCTGAATGACGAAAAATGCGTCCATATGTCATTGGGAGGGGACTGAGCGAACGCATTTGTCGTTCATGATGAGAACAGTCCAGAAAACATGTGGATAGATGTCAAAGTGGATATAGGTATGTGGCTCTCTTTAAACATGTCCTTCCCACTGAACCATGAGAAATTGGCTCAAAATGCACTTACCGTTCTACGAATGATTCGGCAAACCCTCCCCATATTACTCGCATGAACTTCCAGACACTTTGGGGGGCTTACATCAGACCGCTTCTTGAAAACGGCAACCAAGTTTTCTACTCAGGTCGCAAGAACGACGTAACCCTCGTTCAGCGTGTCCAGCAAGCTGCTACGAAAATGGTTGCCAGTCCTAAATCCGTTGGTTATGAAACGCATCTAGTGGCGCTTGGCCTGTTCCCTCGGAGTATCGTCGCCTCCCAGGAGACCTAATAGTTACTTACGCTCTGTTTGGACAAGGTTTGACCAACATTGCCTTCATTGTTGACACTCAGCAGGGGCATGGTGGGAAGATTTTCAAGCTAAGCGCACAGAGCCGTACTAGGCAACTATTTTTCTCATTTTTGGTTGTTGGTGAGCAGAACAACCATCTTCCAGCGGTTGTTTATGCTGCGTCTAGCACCCATTTCAAAACATTATTAGACGCATTTTTATGCGCATCCTCGCGCTAGCAAGCTCACTCCTCCCGCTGTGAACTTAAAGGTCCCTGCCCCACCCTTTTGACACTTGCGCCTCTCAGGGGAACGGTAGTTGCGGAAAGGCAAAAACAACCGACCCGGAAACTTGGGCGAAAGCCTCGATCCTGTATATCAATCTGTGAATCTGTGAAGCTGTGATGAGCTTCCCTACCTCGTTAGCTATGACAGTGTAGGGCATTGAATTCTGCACCAAGCGACCGCGGCTCGGTCAGCTTCTGATTTTTAGTGGCGGGAGAGAAGCGTTTGAATTTAATCGGTCTTATCGCTAGTGCGCCTGACATTTGAATTAGCGTTGAAGCCGAGAATGAAGGGCGATTACTGTTTTCCAGGCCCTGGCTGAAACAAACAGGCTGAGTTTTGGTGCAAGCAAAACCCCTCATGTTCTCTCCCAGATACAAGGAGCGACATGAAACGAGGGCTGAAGTATTGTTTTCTAATGAAATGCGGCGTCACGATGAATTCGACTGAGGCGTTTCCAGCTGGATCACTATTTGTTTACTATCCTACTTCAGGTGTCGTTATTCTTCACTCGCCCATGAAATGTATTCTGTGCTCCCCTATGGCCTAGGATATGGATGACCACCATTTCGGTGTGTCGCTTTATTTCTCACGTTTAATCAAAAAGCTACTTGCATGATACCTTCACCGCCAGTCTGTTTATGTACATTATAGGATCCCGAGGCCAGCAGCTTCTAGCTGGAGCGGAAGCATCTCTCCCTGGCAGGTTTTTGTTGAGTTGCGGTTTCGGCATCTGCGCTCTGTTACGTTCAAGGACGTCCTTTCCTGCAGTCATCCACTTGTGCATTTCCCACGCCAATTCGTGACTTTCCGCTACAATGTTACTGGAACAATAACAACCATTACCACGTCACAGCATGATGCCTGTCCGTAAGGTTTCCATAAGATTTTGGTGTTCAGTTCATAAGCAGTTCTGTGTGCTCCCTCACAGGAGTCTGCAAAAGCGACACGGCCCAATGCACGGTCCGCTGGGTGCGCTCCGTGTGGCCGTGCGCTGGTGTGGCCAACCTTGGTGGTGTGGTGTCTGCCTCGCCACAGGTCTGCAAAAGACTTTACCTTTTTTAAGGAAATCTGCACATACATTTACCTGTTTCACGTCTACACCGACAAATCGCTCGTGGCATACTGTCTGCAATTGTGCTTTGCATACAGCTGCAGCCCATCAATCTTCGACTTGTATCGCCCCTCTTTAAACTGCGCAGCGATCGCACATAACTACTCTTCACATCCACCCCAAATATTTTTTGCAGTGTTGCATGCATTACTGGAATGATTGTGACATGAGATGGTTTTTATCAACACAGTTTCCATTACAGTGATGTTTGTTGCGAGTGTGACCAACAGGGCAAAAGTTTTGCGCCTGCATTTTTGAAGGGACCAACTTCCATTCTGCAACCATTCGTCCAACCAACTCAGCGCGTTCTCCACTGGGAACCCGTTTTCCCCTTCTTTCAGTTCAAACCAGCCACTGGCATTCTCATTTCGCCCCCGTCGAGAAACCAGGCCTTCTATGTTCACACTCTTACCAGTCGTCATCGGCTGCTGGCTATCGGTTACAAAATTAAATTTATAGGAGTAAAAAGCATTTTGCGGACCGTCTCTAAGTTTTTCTCAGCGCTTCTTTGTTCAACTTAAATTGGAGCCGTTTTTGCCTTCGACACTCAAAATAAAAGGTACATCAGGGGTAATTTATATGTACAACTCCTTACACACCATGGTACACCTAGTCATAAAGTTGGGAACCTACGATGCTCCTGGTAACCGTGATCCAATTGTTTGCGAGGTTTCGGGCGCTTCATATTTACTAAGCAAGTTAAAATAGTAAGACTGGACACAGGGAAACCGCTGTCGGTGTGGCCATCCCAATTTGGCCCTTCTGGTTACGTTGTATTATGCGAATCGATGCCAAAACTAGTGCACACTGGAATACTTATCATTAAGTGTAAATGTTTCGGTGATGAAAAATTTCTCGGGCAGTGCACGCACTGCATATTTCATGGTCCATATCATCGTCGGACCGTACCCTTCTAAGTTACCTTGCTTGAGAAGGACCAGGACTCCTGAAAGTTCGGACTGTTAATGTGTGATAAATCGTGTGAATAAACGGCTTACGTTGTGAACATGAATACAAGGTTCTAAGGCAGCGGGGATGTGCAGATTTGGAAAGACCGTGAGGTTGTCAGCAGGACACTGTGTGCTAGGAATGTGGATGGGCAAACAGTAAACATCATCGACACTGGAATATGGGCGTTGGCATGACTGATTTTATTTGCTCACTAATATGCCACGCACCTTCACAGGATCAGCAGCAATTGCCGCATTCTACGGTATATGACCGTTTATTGCAAGAATTCACCGTCTTGCGTTCCCACTAACAACTTAATTGACCTAACGTTCCGGGGAATTGAGTAAAAGAGACCCTAAAGCCGACGGTGCCATTCCGCTCTCCTATGAGTTGCACTTCGACGGCCACCGGCGATTCACTGAGAACTGGTCCGCTGATCTATGTCAATGACACAATACTCACCCAAGTGGCTTATTAACCTCGCAGTATGGAAGTTCGTTGGAAATATGGTAACCACATTAATTATAAAAAGGCATGTTTGCAAGGTTCGTATGTTGTGCCCAACCCGTAAGATCCTGGAGGATCACCAACCAGAAACTCAAGTATTTTTATGAGAAAACTTGTCAGCTTCTCAACCTCCATTCGGAGCTCCATCTCCTGCGTGCCTCGCTAATAATGATGAAAATTGCGCAGTTTTTTGAGACAAAGTATTATGAACACAGAACTCACCACCTGTCAAGAAACAGGAACCATTAGAGACCTTTCCAATGAGCATCCTCTGTAAAGGTGGCCCATCTGCACTATCAGAGGAAATCTGTGACCAACGAGGGGAAATCCACATGAATATGTCGGCCAAAATCCCTTTGGCAAACAGTTTCATGAAAAATTTAGGAAAAAGAACGCACACACTTCCACGCGAATTTTATTTGTTTTCAAGGGGTCTGACGAATGCCTGATGTTAATTTCCTCCATGACTGCTAAGCAGGCAAGTTAGACCAACCAGCAGTTAATTTACCTGCAGTTTCTTGCTGCTTGATTTGAAAGTCAGTCCAAAGACTGCTGTCCTTTACTCGCAAGGGAACTTACAGTTCTTTAGTGGAATGGCATGCTCTGAGGCTTAAATTAACAAACTATTGAGCCATACAGTTTTTTAAGTGAAAGTTTCATATACCCAGTTTCCATACCACCAGGAAATGCGGCCCTCCGGAACATATCCTCGTGGTAGAATAAAAGGCTTTCTGGCAAGCAAATAGCCGCCCTCGGGTATGACTAGAAGCACACAGTCTACAGTGATCGAGTTTGTCTGTCAGCCATGGGAACGCCTGATACAACCCAACGGTCAGTTACTATGCTTAGCCTATCAATTTTCAGAATACCGTGTGTTACACATGCTGGGCCGTGTGATTGAACCGCGGGCGACCCCTGTAGTCAGGATTACAGAGCACTCAGGTCGAGTGTGCACAAAGACTAGCAAGCTGTCTGGCTGATATACTTGAGGGTTTTGGCTTTGAGGACAGACCATAGCCGATGAGATTCCTCCCATAACGCTATTGGAATGAAACTGCTTCATATCCTCCGTTCCAACGAGAGCGGCAAAATACCTAAGGACCTGCAGTTTCTTAGCGGTGATCGAAGGACAGTGCTATCAAGCTTTTGGCAATACTCAGACTGTCACATAAGACTGTTAACCTCTGGAACCCAGAGTCCAATCTCCTCGAGTATGAAAACATAACATGAATGTAGCACCTGAATCGATCCTGAAATCAGTCGACCCCATACTATCTTGGTAATGGGGATTAAAACCTTTTCACCGCCTTCAATTGGCAGAAAATGTGATAAAAGTTTCTTTCAAGTGTATCCGTCTATTTTGTACGAAGACCGCCAAATTCTACCACGGATTAGATGGTCCCATCTGACACCTCGAACTTCGCAAAAACACCAACCACCTGCGTTTGATGTTAGCCGGACTTTCAGGCTGCCCAGTGTGGGTGAAAGAAACGCCATTGCTCAGGTGGATTCGGATTATCACGTGGACTCCATATTAAAGGCTGCAGTCCCCGGTCACCGAGACAGATTGAGGCACGATGAGTTTAGGTTGCCAAAGGAAGAAACTGAGGGAAGACCAAACGGTACAGTCCAGGGTCAACGATATAAAAGCCCGCGTAATCTTAAAAGGGATGCGAGTGGGCGGCCGGGCAACTGAAAAGCCCAAAACGTCTTTGGTTCGAGTAGGAGAGTGGATTCAAGTGAACTGATCTTGGAGCGCGCTTTTCAAATGTTGACCTCGAAACTTGCACGCCTTTTGGTGGGTTGATTGTGGTCATATTTAGCGATATATTTAGCGACATATTAGTGGCCAAATGGTCGAGTCTCCTAATGCTTCAAGGCCTGTTATCGGGCATGTTGAGGAAGGAAGAGCCAGGATCATCCTTCCTGAGGGTGTTTTCTATAATCGTGTTCAGGAATTCAATCGTGATATCACTGTCGCTATGCTACAGCAATACCAACTGCTGCATCAAAGTGAATGGATCGAACGCAAGCAACGGCAGAAGAAACGTGGTGTCGAAGCTACTGACGCTACCTATGATGGTTTAAGAATTCTTGAGGCCTTGTCCGCCACTGGCATCCGGTCTGTCCGTTTCGCCTTAGAAGTCCCGAAGATTTCAAAGATAGTGGCTAACGATCTGGATGCGAAGGCGGTTGAGTTGATTCGGAATAACGTAGAACTCAATGGCGTTGGAAAGCATATAGATGTAACATGTATGGATGCGGTGGAATTGATGCATAAATGTAAAACATTCACTGAAAGGTAGGTAGTGTAGTATATGCAATAACCTGTTTTTCTATGGATATTTAGTTTCTGTCTGTAAATTGTGTTTTGATCAGGTCGGAAACTGCCTTATGGTGCTGAGCGGCTTTGTTTGTATCGTGCTCGGTACGTTGGCCCGGCGGCTACGGGAATGATATCCTGTGTTTAGTGTCCGGTGTTTATTCTGATTTGGAAGGCTGACGGCAAACCAGGACGTTTAGGTCCGATAAATTCCTAGGACACTCGTGTGAATCCGTCCATAACTAAGGATAGACTGCCCGGAAGCTTCCCATAGTACTCTGGGTACGTACCAACATCCGACATTGCAGTCACATACAAGAGAATCGCAGTGAAAGGTGTAGTGGTTTATGACAGGGAAAGATGAGTAAAAGCGGAAGGACGCTTGTGGGTTTCGAACCTTGAAGGAAAGGAGGCTTTTGGTGTAGTAAACGACAGTACCCCGCTTGAACCGAATGGATCAACTGACCAGAGGGAAATATTCGTCAGTGTAATAAAGAAAGTTCAGCAGTTCAAACTATTTGAAATGAATACAATACAGACACGATAGCGAGCTCCGAAGGTCATTTCAATTTCCCTAAGGAGCACAGGAAATTCGTGTCACCGGTCTGTGAGTTATATCCAAGATGTTTTCCGGCATTATCTCGTGCGGCTTGATAGGTTATCGCCTGTAAGCCATGTACCAAGGGTACGTTGGTTCCAGGTGCTACAGTTTTGGTCACCGGAAAACGGAAGAGCTTTGGAGATATAGCCAAGCATTGGAGGAATGGTTGGTTAGTTTTAACTATTAAAGGTGATAGCTTCGATTCACGAGCAACGCTGACTGCTTGACTGGGTCATGTCTTTCAGTGTCACTATCCATGGATGAGTTGAGTCCTGGGGTCCCCATTCAGGGAGGCGGCAGCTGTCAACATGGACTGATTAGCGCTTTTATACTTCGTTGCCAGGCCATAGGCTCTGCACCTCTCAGTCGCTTCCACTCAGCGCAGGGTTGGAAGAGAAGAGCTGTGCGAAACAGACGGTCCTCTGGTATGTGGAATACATGTTCTAACCAGCACAACATGTGAAGCGTGAGCCACTCATCCACCGTGGAAGAGTTCCTTTTTCCAAAGGCCACCAGCATTGCTTATTTGATGTTCCTATCAAACTCTGATGGCGAGTTGTGGATACCGATGACCAAAGACTGACAGTTTTCTTGAATCTTGTACTTGTAAAGACCACGTTCTGGTCCATAAAACTATAGATCGCGCCGCCGCTGTTCGACACCATAGATGTCGGAAGTTCCCGAACCCTGTCATGGCCTTCCCGATTCCAGGAGTAAGCTCATCTCTAGCCAGTACACCGGAACTTATACAACTGCCCAGGTCAACAAAATTAACTACCACGTCCATTGGCTTATCTGCAAGGATGAGGTTTTGGTTTGATCCCACCCATTCTTATAACAGCATTTTGCACTTCGCAGGTACCAGTCCATACGGCAGAATTCGGTTATTTGAAGTGGTATGCATTTCTGAAGGATCTGTACCAAGGGAAGGAATACCGTCCACATACCCAATGTCTGTTAGCGGATGCCATGGGAGCATTTCAGTCCCTGGTATTTCGGAGAAAGGCAGAGAAATTTCAAGCAGCATATCAATAGAGTCAAAAGCAGCTTTCAGGGTGAGAAAGGCGACCAATGTTGGACGTTTAAAGGATCGGTGGTGTCCAAAAACTCGTCTCAGTGTGAAGATGTGGTGATGCATCCTCGGTCGGGGCAAAACCCAGATTGCTTCTCACAAATCCGTCTCTCTTGATGATCGATCAACGTTGCAAAATAACGCCAGAGAGCACCTTAGATGCGACGGATACCAAGCTGATGCCACGGTGGTTTTCGCATAGCGTTCTTGCAGCTTGTTTTAAAACTAATATCATGGTCGAGTAGCCCCTTTCGACTGACATTCTGTTTTCGTTCCAAATCTTATGAAGAATGGTCGTAAGACTGTCCATCAAGATCTCAACTTTTTTGAAGAATGCAGGGCGCAGACCATCCAGGCCGAGTGCTTCGTCGCGTTCTACGATTGATATCACACGCCAGATTTCTGTTTTGGATGGCGAGCTGGTGTCGGTGTTCCGATCCGGCTCGCTGGGTTTTTCCAGCGGTTGTGTTGAAGGAAGCTGAACTGTTCTCTGAAGTGTTCAGCCCATCGCTCAAGACGATGATCTTCCGAGTGATTTGCCGTCCTTTTTCACACATTGTTTCGCCGTCACCTATATTCTTTTTGGTAAATCGAATCAGTTGAGATAAGGTGCGACTGCGGTCTACAGCAAAGGCCCTCTCCACATCCTGGGCCTTCGCAATTCACCAGCGTTCTCTATCATTCTCCAAGCTCTTGGTTATCCGGTGTTTGAGGGTTCTGCGTGCACTATTACCGCCGCTCGTTGCTGGTTTGACCTTTCTGGCAGCAATCAGACCTGCCGATCTCGACAGTTTCTGATCTTCCTTTAGGCGAATCGGATGGGCAAACAGTCCTGAAAGCTGAGAGTATAGCTTCTTTAACTCGCTTCTACTTGACCTCCAAACAACCGTCATCCGCAAGACTGCGTTTCCAGTAGATTTCTTCTAGCCAGATCAGCTATTTACCCTCAAGCCACTGAAACATTGAATTTAATGAATTGAGTTGCTCTGCCTCGGCACGCTTAAAGTTGACATAAAACGAAGTGGTAACCGGGCCCGCACAATGGCATGATCAGGGGCAAGTTGCGTACCTCAAATGTAACGCCAATCTTTGATTGCGACTCTCTATTGGTAACTGATAGCCCCGTGGTCAAATTAAGTCCATGATTGTTTTGCGGTTGATGGCCTCCAAGTAACCCAATGTGAACGTTTGTGCTGGGAGTTCGTACTGGCCAGGAACAGACGATGATCTGCACACAACTGAAGCAGTCGCTTCTCATTATCCGTACGCAGAACGTCGACTCCGAATCCACTATCTAACCGTGTTTCTTCTGGGCTTGGTCACCCAACTTGGGCGTTCATGTCACCTGCCGGGATTGGTATACCCGTCCTTCTGCTGACCGAAGCAGTCACAACGGAACTCTCTAAAACCCATCCTTCTCACTCTCAGAACTGCAGTCTGCTGGGGCGTATGCTGATGTCACAAATAAACACCGTTTACAGCATCGACCTGCATTGATCGTAATTGAGCGTCAGAATCACTGGATACCTGAAAAGTGAAATGTGGAATATTGGAGCTCGTCCCAAACGGCTTGAGGTGCATGCCGAAAGGGGGGGTCTTGTGTGCATGTTTCAGTGACACAACTACATCGACAGATAGCTGAAGTTAGGTTTCAGCAAGAGATGCCTGTTTTCCAATATGACTGAGAGTACGGACATTGAATGTTGCAACGTGGATTATTCTGGTTTGTTTTTGTGGGTGATGGTTTGGACATGGAACAGTTGCTATAGGACTGGCAGATAGGTTGACTGGATTGTACCATTCGGTGGCTGGGGAGGTGATGTGGCAGAGGACCGGTGAGCGGAGAGCTGCAAGGGCGAATGATACTAGCCGGTTGCCAAAGCCTGAGGAAGGGGGTTTGGTTGAGGTTCCCCACCTAGAGTTCCTAACTCAAAAGTCCGACCCACAAGGTAGTGGGAAGCTGTAATGTTTTGTTTGTGGGGCCTGTTCCAAGCCTCTGACACAAAATTCTGAGCCGCGAGGCAGCGGTTGTTAGGGATTTTTTGAGGAGCCCTTTCCGAATCCATTGACTCAATAGTCTGACTCACTCGGGTTCAGGAGACTGGCCTGACCCGGAGACGAAGGCAGTAAGGCTTTGTTGTCTCACTCCTGATGCGGCTGTGCACAGCAGGTTCCTATTGAACAGCACCAGACTCTGGTTTTAAAAGTATTTCGACCTTATTGAACAATGTGCCGGCGATCCCGTTCAACCTTTGGATGATCTGAACGTGCGGTTTTTTGGACCAAGCTTTTGCTAACTCGTCCTTTCTCGAAAGAAGGCAGCATCGCTGCTCCCGTAAATATGGAGATGCTGGCCGCCTGGAGGAAACGCCTTACTGCCTTCACACTCCTATCACAGAGTACTGCACAAATTTACCTCCAGACCGCGTCGCAATACGATTTCTCGCAGTTCTGGGCTCATTGTTCTTCGTCGGGCTGCTCCCTGTTGGCTTTCTGGCATAGTTGGACCTGTAGGAACTGAGTTCGAGATCGCTCAGCGGTTAAAACGCGAATTCGAACACAACCTCTGCATCTCGACTGCTCCTGTCTAGGTTTGGGCAACCTGGCAACATCTCAGCCCTAATGCTTCCTTCGTTGGGCATGGCAGCTGTGCACCGGAAGAATAAATAAATCGTTCAGCTGTAGCACCCTTTCGGTGCCTAGCTGCCATGCCACCAGAAGGAAGCAAGAGGGCTGGGATACTGCTAGGTTGCCCAAGCCTAGACAGGGGAAGTCGAGAAGCAGAGGCCTCTCGACTTCCCCTGTTTAGGTTTGGGCAACCTGGCAGTATCCCAGCCCTCGTGCTTCCTTCGGGTGGCATGGCAGCTAGGCACCAAAGGGGTGCTACAGCTGAACGATTTGAGTTCCAACCAGTATAGCCCGTATGATCATTGCAGCACAGATGCTAGACCACCACAACAAGGTGACAGCTTCAGATCGAGCATCGAGCCACATTGATGATGGAGCATTATTTTTTGGGAGCATTATTTGAAGTTGTCCGATAATCCGTGTCCCGCTGGGCTTAGACTGTACTTACTCAATTGGAAACAGGAATGTCTTCCAGGTAATTCGGGCCATCTGTTCGGGTTTCACCAATGTTCAAAAAATCACCCGAACAAACTCTCGCAACCATAAGGGTATAAGTTTAACGCCCGCCCTGACACGGCAACTAATTTCCCCTATATTGTGACGCCCGTCTTCGGCACGTGGGTCACCATCAGTGTTGACACTGACGCTTCACTGCCGTACAACCACAATGCTTATGTTATTGTATGTAGGGCCTTCGGGTGAAAAAAGCGGCTAAAGGAGGAGACTTAGTGCTGGTCAATCGTGAGTATTCTCAGATGCCTACACCTCCGAACATTCAGTCAGCCAATATGGAAAGAAACTGACAGCATGAACGCCACTGATATCGATCAGCCGCCGTTTCTTGCAATGTCTCCAGCCAAGCACGGTGGCGGCCTGTCAAGGGGACCTCATCCTGGAAGGCGTATCACACCAAAACACCCAAACTCTTCCTAATCCCTCTCACATCCTTATTTCAAGTCACACGTTGCGCACCTCGCGGTTTCCGCCATTCTGAAGGAGGCACAGAGATCAACATTCGTTTCAGTAGACGGTGTTTCGGCATGCGTAACGCATGGCCAGGCCACCTTAGCTGATAGTTTCAGGTGTTTTTTTCGACTGAGATACCCATCGCACAACCGGATACCCGTTTTGTAATTACCTCGTTACGAATTCACTACGCTGTCTGACGCCAGCAACGCTTTTGAGGCATCGGGGGTCAAAAGCGTCAGATCGTCTGTTCGTAGAGACCACGTCTCGTATTGTTCAGCTGTAACACCCTTTCGGTGCCTAGCTGCCATGCTACCCGAAGGAAACACGAGGGCTGGGACACTGCCAAAGAATCAGTGGCACCAGAAGCCTTGTAACAAGGGGAGACAAGCTGACACCTCTGTTGTTACCAGATTCACCGCGAGTGCCCTTTTTGAAAATGCGCACCATAATCGACTCAATTCAGTTGTCTGGAACGATGTCATTCAGAGGGACTCAAATGGGCTAGACAGGTCCTGACTGAAGAATTCACCGTCATCCTTGAACCGATCAGGTGGAAGATCGTCAGGACCAGGAGCACGATGACGCTTGAGTAGAGATATACACTCGGACACCTCTGAGGCTGAAGGAGGTTCCATGTTCACAGTCCACCTTTATGTTGGAAGCCGGCATTCCGGATTGGAGATAGCAGTTGGCCAACTGAGTTGTTGTTCGAAGTATTTTGCCCAGCGGTTCAAACGTTTCTCTTTACTTCTCGGTCTGCACGGACACTCAGCTTTTCCTGGCGTCGACTGATGCGTCGGGTTTAGTTGTGGTCGCAGCTACGAGGAATCTGTCGTCGGGCCTCCAGCAAAGCCACGGTCCTATCGGAAGCCCAATATTTGGTTTGGACAGCAGACAAGTTCCAGGTTTGAGCTGCGTATTCCAGAGGTAGCAGCTGGCAGTGATTCACCCTGGCCACCGGTAAATGATGACGATGTGGTCCATTTGGATTCGAGGCTGGTTCGTTTGTGGGTACCACGTTCTCAAGGAGTCCCGTTGTTCCGGAAATCGATACTGCAAAAGAACAGTCTGATCGGCACGCATTTGAAGCACGTGCTCTCGGTTGTCCGTGCGTTTCGTATCCAATCCAAGACAGTTACCCAATTGGGCCTGGGCGTTCATGTCACCACCAAACACAACCATCTCTGAGCTTTTAGCCCGTTGTAAAAGTGCACCTAGATCATCGTGAAAACTGTTTTTGGCTTATTCAGAGCTACAGTCCGTTGGAGCGTAAGCAGACATAACAAACACACAGTGCGATGGACCTTACTTTCTCGAGATTCCTTCACCGACATTCCCAAACGAACCGCACAGAGGCAACTATCAGCGGTCCAACCAAGTAAAGGCGCTTCCGCTCGGTCGCTCAATACAATACCCACGTTGGTATATATGTAGCTGCAGCGGTCTCCACAGCACCAGAGTTGCGGAACCTGGAAGAGAGCGAGGGGGCCATCATTTCGATTACAGTACTTGCATCCTGTATCCTTGTTTCGGACAGGCAGCATACATCAATGCAGAGGTAATTCAGCGTACGAGGACAGCCTGCTTGCATCACTGTGGGAATATTGAAGGCAGCTAAGTAGGCCGGCTTTCGGGGTTTGAAAACAGACTTAGAAGAGTTTTCAAAAAAGTCAATCGTTCAGCAATACCACTCGGTGCTGCCATGCCACCCGAAGGAAGCACGAGGGCTGGGATATTGCCAGGTTGCCCAAGCCTAGACAGAAGAAGTCGGGTTCGAAGAGTTTAAGGTTACCACTCAAGTCGGACGTACAGAGTGTGCATCTGAGTGTGATGCATGGCAAGCAAGTCCTAGGGCTTGAACCTACAGAGAGAGTATTCGTATTGGGTTGGATTGGGGTAGAAGTGGGAATACGTGGAAATGTAGGAAGAGGGACGTCAGCAGCAGCATGTTTTCGCTTACCCGCAGCAAGTAAGGCGACTCTTTTGGCGACGCCAGTGGACGGCCGATGTGACATGTGAGCATTGTTGTGAGTGTCATGGTTGTACGTGGAATAGGGTACTGGCTTTATCATCATCATCAGCTGTAAGAACGGCGAACTTGTCGTACAGTGGTTATAGCTGCCACACTTTCGTTCACCGATGATTTGTGGAGGTGGGTTAGGTAGGCACATTGGTGAGGGGACTGGATATAATTGATGCGTAACTAGTGGATTTTTAAATGGGGAGACTGGGTATGGAGCTGTGTATTGAAGGTACTAGCCTGGATGCACGACCGCCAAGTCATGACTGACAATGTCTCTAACCATTGATGTGTCTTGTCTCGGGGTTCCCACTCAGGGAGACAGCGATGACCAGCACAGCTGAGTTTGTTGGTAATGGCTTTGGTACTCCGCTACCTAGTCATTGTTTGACCTCCACTGACTCGTTTCCACCCTTCGCGCGGTTGTGCGAAAAGAACCCTTCGGGGAAATTGGTCGACCGGTATACGGAGCACGTGGTCAAGCCAGTGCAACCTATGCAGTGTGATCAGTTCATCTATCGTGGAAGAGTTATCTCTTCCGAAAACCATTCGACGTAATTTAGCATTTATGATCTGGTGTTTCCACCAGATTCGAGCAATGCTCCGAAGACATCGATGGTGAAACATTGAAAGTCTTCTGGCATCCTCGGCGCGCAGTGGCCAGGTTTCTGATTCATATGGGGGGCACCGCAGCATTGTAAACTCGACCCTTGACACACCTACACCACAGGCGATGCAGGTTCACAAAGGCTGTTCTGGCCTTCCCAATCCGGATGGAAATAGCATGTTTCTTGAGACCACCGGGGCTGATACAGCTGCCCAGGTAGACAAATTTGTCCACCACCTCAAGGGGCCTATCCGCAAGCACGAGGTTAGGGTTCGAGCTCACCCAGTCTTGCAGTAGCACTTTACAATTTACAGCTGTGAAGTGCATGCCAAACCGTGAGGCAGAATTATTTATATTATCTAATATTGTTTGCATTACCACGGTATCAGATCCAAGAAGAGGTATGTTGTCTGCGCACTTGATATCTGTGAGCGGGCGCCCCGGGAGCACTTCGACCTACAGACATTAGAGGCTGATAGTGAGTCTTCCATGATCGTATCAGTGACGAAGCTGAAGAGGAAAGGTGAAAGAGGACAGTCCCGTCTGACACCTCTTAGTGTGGTGAACTCAGAAAAGAGCTTCCCGTAGACCTTCACACGGCTGCGGGAGTTGGCGTACAGCGCCTCAAGAAGGGTTAAGAATTTATGGGGGGACACCTTTGCCCCATAAATACTGCCATAGTGCCTGACGGTCCACAGACAGCTTTCAAGTCAAGGAACACAACAGTTGTTGGTTGCTGGAAGCATTGCGGCTGTTCTTGAATCTGTCGATGGGTGAAAAAAAATCGATCAGCTGTAACACCATTCCGGTGCCTAACTGCCATGCCACCAGAAGGAAGCACGAGGGCTGGGATATTGCCAGGTTACCCAAGCCCAGACAGGGAAAGTCGAGAGGCAGAGGTCGGGTTCGGGAACCTTCCGGTCAGTAAATTCGCACTCTAACCACTGAGATGGCTCAAGTGGTTAGAGTACGAATGGAGCTGCTATCTTCTGAGTTGGGTTGTTTCGGCGTAAGAAATGTCTCGAATAGCAATTACCCGTATCCAGAGGTTGGCTGCTAGATCTGCGCCACTCACGACCCACTGCAGATTACAGTGATCGTCTCCGTAAATCATATGGAATCCAAGTTCCTTTAAATTGAGACGAACCATGTTCTTTGTCGGCTGAGGCGGCACAGCCAATTTTCACGTGATGTAGCAGCCAAGGTTTTGTTTGGATATTTAAGCATCGGCCTCGCATGACGGATGACAAAAACCATTTCGAAGTTTATCGTTGAGGCTAGAGTGGTCTTGAAATATAAGGGTGGCCCAACACCTGCTTGGAGTGTTCCGCCTACTGTTTCATCTTTTTATCAAACTCGTTCACACCACGCACAGAAGACGAAGAATTTCTTGGGAGTTGCTGACGTGTGTGGAGCCATGTTTGCTCAATGTGTGATGCAATTTCTCCTGGCAAACACCGTGGTCTTTCACCGAAGTGCGTGAAAGTCAGCTGCTTTGATGAGACGGCTTTTTCCTTTGGGTCTAGAAGTTGCTTCCTTGTTGGTTGTTGATCAGGTGGCTGTTGATCTGTTCGCCGAGTTTGGCAATTGACTTGCAAACTTTTCGTCGCCGTACGAGCCAAGCTCGGCGGACAGATCAACAACCACCTGGTCAAAAACCAATAAACTCACATGAGCTACCAATAGTTCGACACAAGTTGTTTCTTTGGTATCCAGTTTGTAATGCCGTTGTACATAACAAAGGTGGACTACGGTGTCTTGGGTCTCGGATTCAACGGGTTGACTGAAAGGCGAGTAAAGAGGTGGGTGACCCATCAAACTGTCAAAATCTCTCCGCCCAGCATTCAGAGGGATGATTCTTGTATGTCAAATTCACAGTATATCTTATGATTGCATCACTATAGGTGGTTTACTGGATCCCGTTTTGTGCTTGAGGTGGAACAGTTCCATTATATATCCAGATACATTGGCCTCTTCCGTTTAAAGAGCTCTTTAATACTGTTCGGCTTTTCTGTCTCCACGCAGGCTCACCCCTGGGTTGATACTTAGCAAACCTACGTGAATTATTCTCAGTATCCTAAGAGATATTGCTAGCATCAAGAAGAGACTGTGAATTTCCTCATGTCCAGTACTTACTAGGTTAGTGCATATAGGATTTCGGCCACTAACGGAACAGCGGTTATCTCGCCACATCTGGACTTTGTCTTCTCAGGACGAAATCTTGAAGACTTCACTTAAGCCATTTCGATGTTTGCTTAACGTGCGAATCAATGAACTCCGTCGCTTACTGGTCAACTTGTTGCTTTGTTTTTCGAGGGAGATTCGTTGAAAGTCTGCACTGGACTCGAGGTGATCCGAATCCACGTGAGTATTTTAGCAAGATCGACAAATAAGCTTTGAGCCTTGTTATCACTCGCTAATGGTTACATGACCAGTCTGGTTTTATAATTGATCACTAGTGGGGGACGCCGAGTAACGTAATGGTGCCTACTGTATTTAAACCCAGTGCTACTGGAGGATATTTGGTACTCAGTACGAAGTTCCACCACTACTAGTATTCTTTAGTCTAAGCCAAACTGATCACCAGGTTGCGCCTCCAGTGAGCTGGAACTTCCCGCTATTGCAACTAGGACCACATAGGAGTTCCGTGTGAACGACAGCAAGGTAATGGTCTACGATGACGAGATAACTCAAGTGGTTAGAGCGCGAATTTACTGACCGGAAGGTCCGTGGTTCGAACTCGACCTCTGCCTCCCGACTCCCCCCGTCTAGGCTTGGGCAACCTGGCAATATCCCAGCCCTCGTGCTTACTGGTGTTTGTTTTAACTAGCAGAGATAAGCGACAACACGTACAGTTATGAGTATAAAGGACTAGGTTACGGCACATAACCAGTGCTTCATTAGCAACGCCGCACCTGGACACGGGCCCGGTTCGAATGCGACCTCTGTCTCTCGACTCCCCCCGTCTAGGCTTGGGCAACCTGGCAATATCCCAGCCCTCGTGCTTCCCTCGGGTGGCATGGCAGCTAGCCGCCGAAAAGGTGTTACAGCTGAACAGTTTTTTTCTTTTTCTACGATATAATTTGTCCTTTTCCATAGAAGAGGTACAGTTCGCTATGCATAGACAGAAAACGTAACTAAGGGACGACCGGGTTTTTAATATTGCGGATGCCTTTGGAAGTTGGCAAATGAACAGCAGATAGACGTCTGTTTACGGGCATCCAGAGAAATGGATAGGCCTCAGATTGACAACTGAGAACTATAACGACGGAAACCATGACGGTGTAGCAAGAAAGTCATCGTGATCACCACGTGTTTCGAAAGTTGGATGAGGGTCTCCGATTACCTAGTTGCAGTTCCCTTGTTATCTAGCCTGGATGGGCTTCGCCGTGCTGTACCGTTTCTTTAAGTCCTCGGTAAGTAGTGTAGCCCTGATAGTAATGGTCGTTCCCAGCTGGGTAAGCAAATATCATCCTCTCTTCGTATTTTTCTCCGATATTTCCCTAGGATGATGAACTAATTCGGATCATTGTTGTCATCAAATGTTGAAACTGGTAGTTGGGTAGCTATCACTATAGTAACTAGTTGTAAGTCCATAGAACCCATGACCTACTGAGAAACTGGGTTCGCTGCACTACGGAGTGAAGTAGCCGTAGTACAGTCTAGTAGCCGCCATTCTATTTACCTGTCGCGCACCCTTCCTCACTTCATCAGAGAAAGGGTTCCTCATACTATGCGACGTTCGGCGAGGCCGCCCAACACCTTGAAGCCGTCACTTTGTTTTCTCCTTCCGCTTGTGCTCAATCTCTAGTTCTTGTATGTAAGTTTTTGGCTGTCACTGATGTCTGTGTGGAAATTAAATCGTTCAGTTGTAACACCCTCCCGGTGCCTAGCTGCCATACCACCCAAAGGAAGCACGAGGGCTGGGATACTGCCAGGCTAGACAGGAGAAGTCGAGAGGCAGAGGTCGGGTTCGAACCACGGACCTTCCGGTCAGTGAATTCGCGCTCTAACCACTCGAGCCATCTCGCCCTATCCTTTGGATCTTTTGTACCGTTCCGGGTTTCTGGTTGACGCAGGTGCCAACTTGTCGGTCATGCCACCTGCCGCGAGATACGTACCATTTTCCAAGGGATCAGTCCGTTTCTTTTCGACTGAACTCACACCGATGTGTTCGATAGACTGTGCACTGGTTACTCAGGGCACACTCACTTCGCGAATGATCTTTCAGTTGTGACAGCGCACGTCAAGCAACAAAGCCATGGGTTATCGGGTTTACCAGCTTGTATTGGAAAAGATTGTAATGACAAAAACCGAATTTGAACATTTGTAATGTTTAGACTTCATTAAACCGATTATTGGTCTGTGGGCGTTGTATATTGTCTCAGGTCTTACCAGCTATTTGCACACTAGCAGAGGCTACCAGGTAGCTATCTCATCACGGGTATCTGCGATAAAACCTTGTAGTATGAAAGGCATTCACGTGTTCATTGAAGTCGATCTCTTGCACGCTTGACAGCGGATCGGGGGCAGAAGTGGGAATCCCTAAGTACACTGTAATAACTTTTCTGGGAATTTTCGGATTTTTTGGACTCATGTAGCGTGAACAACTGTGCGTAGACATTTAGGGTTTCCGCCCTCTCAGTATGTGCTGAAGACTGGGGTTCTTCATCCTTGTTTCTACGGCGTCCATCTTGAAAATCCAATGTTTGTTTTGTTGTGTTTGCGCCATTAAGGGCTAACACGTCATTTCGCTATCCGTCCCCGTGTACTGACCTGTCCTGATGCTTGTTTCTTCGTTGTCAGGTTCAATGTCGTTGATATCGATCCTTATGGAACAGCCAGTCCGTTTCTCGATTCGGCAGTCCAATGCCTGCATGATGGTGGTCTTCTCTGCGTGACATCGACAGATGCTGCTGTATTATGTGGTAGCACCCCAGGCACCTCAATGGGCAAGTATGGAGGCTTAGCTATCAAAAACAGTGCACCTCATGAAACGGTTCGTTCTTTCAATTTCTTTACTCATATTTCTCAATTTTCTCGGATTTGACAATTACCGAAAGGTCGTAACCCGTTGTTTTAGATGCTGGGTAACTACAAACGAAATTCTCAGCTACCACAAGGCAGTATACTACTTTCCGTTGCATTAATAATGGATACCTTTGTGTGCACAAAACGTCGTTCTTGAGGTCCCTTGTTCTACTTCCCGCTGACTCTACAGACCGATCAGTCCGAAAACCCCCTGATGCTGTGGCTGCTAAGCACTTTGTTAGTTTCACAGTCTTTGTATAACCATGGTTCTCACACCAAGAAGTTATCCCACGTCACATCGGCTGTCGCTTGGTGTCACCAGCTGGGTCGCTTTATTTGATACTAAGAGTAGAGTGAGTAAGGGAAAACGGGCTACCGATAATGCTTTCCTTCCTCCTTCATATACTTTTTCTCCTTCACCCCCTTGACAGTGCTTTTCCTGTAGGCTCATCCGTTAGGGTTGACACCCCATCCGTCTTGCATCGGTCTTAACCATGAAATCAGTCGACGTCGACAACCTCAGGCGCCTCAAAATCAATCTTCGAGTCTCGACACTCGGTTTCTTTGACTGCTTCTGAAGCAAGCGGGTAAATAGGCTACATTCACTCGTAATTGCTCGCTTGAAACTAGTGAATAATAATAATGGACGCATAGCTGTAAACCCTGACTGCCGTTCCACCCAAAGAAAGTACGAGGGCTGCGGTATTGCTAGTTTGCTTAAGCCTAGACAGGAGCAGTCGAGCTGCCGAGGTTGGGGTCGCATCATGTACCTACCGGTCAGTAAGTTCGCGCTTTAACCACTGAGCTACCTCGAGATTTGGTTGGCGACAAGAATTCAAGATTCAAGCACAATCACTGAGGCAACTGCTCCACCACTCTGGCAACACCTCTCTTATCATAAACGGGAAGTTGATCGTTGTCTTTATATCGTTTCTCCTCACCCCGCAAATGACTGATAGCCCCGTTATCATCGGAGAGGGTTTTTAGGATGCCTCAAGTGTACTTTTGCGGTGGGCTAAACCCAGATATCGCTGGGATTGCTGGGGACTTTAATGCACAAGTGAATGGACTTAGTGCATCTGAGACTCGGTTGGGTGGTCGACTTGGATTGGACTTGTACAGGCGACGCTGATGACCACTTCAGCTGTGTACTGACCACAGACTTTGTGCAGTACTACCTTGAAAGCAACTGAAATAGTCTCATCACATGGTGTCCTCCAGCTGTGTGCCAACCACGGACCTAAACTGATCACATCCGATGGCACTGAATAATTGCTGACTGCCAGTCGTTTTGGAACACTCAGGTGGATTCTGACCACGCGCTTGCTTCTCTGTTCGCTTTCCAGTGCTACGTAGGGGGCAGGGGTAACTCATTGAGCACCTGAGAAGCTCGCAGCTATCGAATGTGGACGAATTTTCATAATCTTAGCTTCTAACAGCTCTATGATCGGGTGTCAATTCGCACAAAAACAAGATCGCCATATCTTTGCACAACTCCGGGAGTTTCGTCTGCAGCATGTCCCTACCAGCTCCACTCAAGCACTGGATGCTAGATGGAACAGCAGCACTGTTTGAATCCCAGAGAAATGTTCCCAGTGGTCTCGAACATTATTCAACTTGGTGAATTATCAGGCTTGAAGTGAAACTTAGCGTACCCGCCGACTGTGAATCCTGGTGGACACGAAATGGAGGAAGCGAAGAATGTTGGGAACGTCCGAAGATTATTTCTGTTGATCCATGTTGATCCCTGAAAACTGCCTGTGAGCAGATATATTAAGGATCGAAATGGTGCGAGTATCTATAATGAAGGACGGCACCTCGACCGCTAAGTCGAGCATTTCGGACAGAAGTTCTCGTGGCCACCCGTTACCACTACCGGATTCTTGAACTGTGCTACAGCCCTGGACGATAAACCCGGAAATCCCTATGGTCTCAGAGGCTTATGACTGCAATTCCTATCAAATGCCACAGAGTTCCTGTTTCGAATGAGCTCCCACCCGCACTATTCGAGTGTGAGGATGAAGTCCTTAGTCAGCGCCTCATTTGGGAAAATGAAGCTGCCCCAGACAAACGGGAAGAATATGTAATAATTCCTATTTTCAAAGAAAGGCCCCTAGTGAATGTCGTAATCACAGAGGGATCAGCTTGACTCCAGTTGTAACGAGACTCTTTGGGCCACCTGTCCGACGCTTTATGGTTGCCCATAAAGGAATGACTTGAGTACGACAGGCGGGACTTCTGCTTGGACAGAGACGACCCAGGGAGTGACTGTTCTTGATCTGGAAACGAAGCAAGAAATCCTTTACAGGCGTAATCTGCGGAGTGTAATCAGCTGATAGCAACCAGAACGGGGCCTTTCTAAGGAGAAGTACTCACGGCTCACTTTGGTTAGGGTGGTGGACACAAGTTAACAGTTGTATTTAGCGTATGCCAATGTTCGTCTTGTTGCTCTCACCACACACGCGATGCATCTTAGGCACAGACTTATGGCCAGCCGGTGAAAGCCGTCACTCCTCTTGGCCCATTCAACGATTTCTACAGAAAGTCATTTCTAACCCTCTGGAATATGTATGGCATTAAGGCAAAGCTTCGGAAACACAAATAAGAACAGCCTAGCAGTTAAATCCAATGCTGCTGTCTTCGGACAGAACCGGGTCTACATTACTAGTGGGCCGAAATTAGAATACTTCCGCATAACGTTTTGTAGTTAACCATACTTCCACTTGATTCCGTCGTTTACAACGAACTCGAGGGGTTAGTACAGCGAATTGCTGAAACTTTCCTCATTGGGTGTGGGTTCACGAGAATAAATGGGCCAAGACAGGAAGTCTTCAAACGAGAGTGATTTTGATGTGAATCCTACAGATCCCGCAACCACGTACAGCTGACCTTCGAACTGACGAACGACAGTTCATATCGTCCGTGTAGTCCTTTTTCGTGATTTCGCTTTCCATTTCACAACATACACGTCAGCAGCTTTTGGACTTGACGAAAGTATTCAGATATTGAAGCTTCTGTTTATCAGGGTGCTGTTTCTCTGTATTCAAATGACCATCTACAGGCTGCTTCAGAATCCTGTCTCCGTTCCTTCGGAAAGCATGTCTCAGCCACCTTAGTTGGTTGAATGTGATCGTAGCATCCATTCCATCTCAACGCGCCCATCGGATGACCTTGGTGTCCGGCACTCGTCCGGCTCAGTGAACATCAATTATCTGTGTCTGGCAGTCCGCGTGGAAGCTTTTCAAGTATCTTAGGTCGCACCGGTACATGGCAAATGTCTCACTGTCGTACAGGAGGATAAATACAGCCATCGATTTTTGGACGTGAACCTTGGTCTCCATTTGCATACCCCTGTTAGTCCTTAAGAATGGTCTTACGGAGGTGAGGAGGGAGAAGAACGATTATGTGAAGGAGAAAGGGGGAGGCGTAATCAGTAGTCCGCCCTGCTGTATACGGCAAGTAGGGCAACTCGGTTGGTGGTACCACACAGCAGTCGATGAGGTATGAGAGCATTGTTAGGTGCGAATGTCATGGATGTACATGGGATGGAATCTCGTCAGGGCGCCCAGACCTAGGCATGAGAGCAGTTGAGGTCCTCAACCAAAGCCTCTGACTCAAAAGCTTGATCACAAGTCAGCGATGGTTGGCGTGAGACCATCAGAGCAGCCTACATTTTTAAGTAGCAAGTCACCACACATGTTCCAACCTCCACCCTGGAGGATCGGGAGACTGTTAGTCATACCTTCACCCATTGGTCAACCTGGTATGCGAGGCTCTGTGAATGTCAAAGGTCCACTCCGCAGTATAGCTCAATGCGGTTATGGAGGCGTACAAACTGTCGCACTATGGTAAGGTGACGGGAGCCAAGAGCTTGCCTCAGCCTACTAATGCCCCTGGTGAACTTTTGTCCTTTTCCTTTGCATAGTAGCATCCTTGAATTCCGTTGGAACTTCTTTCTCGTACTAGATCATGTTTATCAGTTGAAGAAGTATTTTCTCTATAGTTGGGCCATCATACCTCACCAGTTCTTCCACAAGCATGTTTTCCTGCCATATCTCCGGTCGTTGGAGGAAGACCTGGGGACACCTCTTTGCGGTGGCCTATGCATTGCATTCCAGTTGACTCTTGTCGGTCGATTCATCAGTTTTTATGAAGTGCTTTACCACATACCCAATATTTCGGCAGGTTACGTCTGCTTCAGTCCTGTGTTAGCCTGAGGAAGAGATTGTGTCAGTTTTCTGGTCAGCTCATAAATGGGTCTCAGACAGTCGTGAAATTCTTTGGGCCGCCGCAAGGGGACGAATTCTTCGGTTTGCTTACTTCGGTTGCTCTAATCGTTGAGGCGGCTGAGTTGCTGGGTCGGGTCATTTTGAGCGTCTTCTATCTACTGTTTGTTGTCTCCGCTGTCCGGATGGACAATAGTATTGGCAAGTGCTTCGTTTTTCCCAACTATTAGCTGGCTTGTATGCCGGCTGTTGTCGCCAAGCCAGTCGGGGCATCTCGGTCGCCGTTGCCGAACTTGATTGGCTGCAGTCGTCATCATCGGGTGCCTCAATTTGTGCCGCGCTTCTGCCAGTGGTCTGGATAGATTGAAGAATGCCTGTACAAAGGCTAGTTGTTTTTGCTTTGAGACGTTTTCCGTTGCCCCTAATGCTCTCGCCGGTACAGTCTGCTTTGTGTGGTCGATGAGTCTGGGTTTAAAGCTTCGTTCGGACAACCTGGTGGTCTTTTCCACAGTCGGTTCCTCTCGAACATCTCACCGGTTAGCGATAATAGAACCCAGTACATGATAATAGCCACTGAATGGGTGCGTCCAGGCGGCAATGTGTCCTTGTTCGAGGCGAACTCTCGTGTGCTGGGTAGCAAACACATTAATAGCTCAAAATCGGAGTAGTCTATCCCCGTTAGCGTTCACAGTCTATAATACCATGACGTCCGAGAACGCCTGACCGCAGGGCATAAGCTCAATCAACTTGTGAGTTAAAGTCTCCCAGCAAGAAGATCCTGTCGGTTTTCGTAACTGTTTGAAGTGAATTATCAATTTCAGTGGAGAAGTTGATTTTGTGACCGTCTGTTGAACACAGCGTTAGCGCGTATTTGCTGAGTGTAGTCACGTAGATCCAACATGCCAATCTCGAGTGCAGCAAAGCTTGGCTAAACTCCACGGGTTTCTGAGTCGAGGATTTTCAGGGACATCATTGGCGAACCAAATGCAGCTCCTATAGGCTGGGACTATGTGCACATTGAATACGTGTAATAATACATTCAGTAAACACGAGAGCTCTTAAAACACGGTACAACTTAGTATAATGCACATAGCTGACAACAGGGTGCTTCAACAATCCTGTTCGTGCTAGTTCAATATTGTTCTATATTGGTGAATACCAGTATGTTTTTACACTCATATTACCGATGGTAAGGTCGCTATTCGTTTCTGTCGGAGGTTCCTCTAACCGAATCCAATTTTATTCATTCATCCGATGTCGTCGATATGTTTTGCGTCTTGAGTTCGTTTATGTTCGTCACCACAATATAAACTCTATCCTGTCCGCGCAAACAGAGCCTACGGATTCTCCTTCATGCTATTCAGTCGGCTGCCAGTCGCTTCGGATGCGTAATCGAGCCACTGTTGTCGTTATCGGTGGATTTCTACGTCCGCGTATTCGTTCGCATTTGGGCGTCTCCAGGCTCAGTGAAAGCGATCGCCGCGAAGCATGCCATCTGCTTCAGTTGTACTGGTTGTACAGTGAGTAATTTAGAGCAGTTGTTTTCTATGTTTATCTAGCTCCGTGCCTACATATATGCTGTGATTCCATTTGATATCTGAAAAGTGAACGCGGACTGGTAAGTCTGAGCCATAATGTACATTTGGTGGCCTGATTGACTGACATGCGATAAACAATGGTTTTAAAATAAAAAAACGGCAGCATCAGTAGTTTTTCAATATTTCGACCTGCGAAGAAGACGGCTACACCTAAAACAATACTTAACGGGAGGTGCGCCTGACATTAGTCTTGACTATTTGATCCGTTGTTTTGCTAAAACATTGGACATTGATAGGTTGGCCGAACCCATATGGCAGGACAATCACAGGCCTTGCCTGAAAGCATTCGCTCGTAAATCTCTACTAGAAGGTGGTAATGTTCAGTTTAAGTCTTCAAGAGACAAGTTGCTGTGTGTTTCAACCTCGTCCAACGAAGAATTCTGAGATTGTGTGTTATATCTTTGCGCAGCCCCCCTATTACACCTATCACAACCGTGAAGTTGCATGCCCTATGTAATTGCCACATAATATGCATGAGCAGGGTTCAGGTTACTATATCTAATAGTGTGGGGATAAGGTGGACGCCTGCGGATTAGTGGATGGTCAAGGACATCGCCTGGGGAAGTACCACTGTCAGCGTATAGAAGTCTTGTGTTGTTAGCCACGGAAAGCCTGAGTTGAGATGCCGCTTTTTCATTCACTAAACTGACGTGAAAATAAAAACTATGACGAAACCTAGAATATAGTTGTGAAGTCAGTAGAGTAGGACATCTTTGGTTGGATGTTGTTAGCAGGTAAACAATTTCAGATCACGATATTTTTTGTTTATGTCTAGGCTTGGGCAACCTGGCAGTACCCTAGCCCTCGCGCTTCCTTCGGGTGGCATGGCACCTAGGCACCGACTGGGTGCCACCGCTGAACGATTGATTGATATTGTTTATTTACACGCGTAGTTATATGGATGAGTCTCGGTCTGTTGTCTGTGTATGTGTGCATGGGCCGTAGAGTGACCTTTCGTATTATGTTTCTTATGGTACAGATGTAATGTCAAACTGACCCAGACTAATGACCACGTCGCCTCCCTGTAGCGACTGACACTAAAGCCGCTCTTGGTGAAACCCAGAGCCATGTTGAATTATTTTCGTGCTGTCAAAACCACCACGGCTTTTCGCCAGAGCGCGTAATTCTATACCTCAGTCATGTATTTATAGGGCGGTCAAGTTGAGAAGGGAAGCGGGACCTAAAAATGCTCGGTCCTGATTAGCCCATTTCTGACCAATCAAGACATGGCTTCTTTGGGTCAGTAGCCGATTCGCTGCACATCCATCCAGTCGATGTTCGGTTATTTCAATCCACCGGCCTCCTGTCAGAACGTTAACTGAGGACAAGTACTTCAGTCTCACTCAGCTGTGGAAGTCAGTATTCTTAGTGACTTCAACGTCTACAATAAGAAATGCCTTCCGCCTTCCTCGGCTACAGATCTTCCTGGCCGTGAGGCTGGATTCTCTTCCATGGACAACTTCCCTACTCGACTTTTCTACATCCCATTCATGACGGCTAAAGCTGCCGGAGCAGCTGGTCTACTTTTAACCACCCATTAAAGTGAAGGTACTAAGGGCTGTCAAAGGGTTTCCGATATGATGGGAAGTACTGCATACTAGATTTCGCGCTGCAGCAACTGTTACACAGTTATTCACTGTTTGGCCACCGGTGCCCCGAAGCATTTTTTTCCAGAATTGGGCAAAGGGACTCAACTGTGATAGTTGAGCTGATGACGTTTCATGAATCCCGGTGGATTGATGATGTGCTCCGAATGTTCGAAGACTGTTTGTGCAGGATTGCAGCGGCCCAAGGGCGGTTCAATCGTGGCAGCGAACCATGGAAAGCGCAAACACCCATCTCATTCGCCTCGATATCTGTCGTCTATTTGGACGAAAACTTCTAGACAAGCCACATCAGTGGTTTGAAGCGCTGACAATCATGGCTCAGTTGGGAACCTACGATGGGCGGAACCTACGCAACCTTACTAACGCGATCTACTTTAGCCTATGCATGGTAATTACTACTAACTACATTTATACTTCAGTGTTTTGAGCCGTCGCCTCAAATCCACAGGACCTATCAATTATTCAGAAGTAAATAAATCGGGCATCTGGAATATATATCTGTCTGGCTTGTACATAGTTCATAGCTGTTGTTGTTGATGATGATGTGCGTATGGATTCTTCGCAGAACTGGTTCTCTGGATTCCTTTGAAATGTCACTGACCATGCTGTTCCGTGTTATTAGTCGCAGTCAGACGAGGTGTGAAAACCAAGCGTATTTCGCTCCATGGGTTGGCTGCTTATCAACCTTAGTGAAAGCCATACGAAGGTAACCACTGTTTTGGCTTTGTTTCTAATGGATTTCGATTAGTTAAACAGAACAACGGAGCTCGTTGTGGAAGTGTCGCAAAATACTCTAAACATTTGGTTAGATCAGACACCAATACGATCCGTATACTTTAACCTTCCCAGCTCGATTACGGACGATTGTGTTCTTGAGATGCATCTCGATATTTTCATAATAATTCCTTGTGTTATCCCTACTAATTAACTGTTTTTAGCTTCCATGTGCTTTGGAAACTAACGGATTCTTACCTCCTTTCATTTTACCTTACCGTTCCCAATAGGCTTACCATGTACAACCTTTGGGCCAAGCATTACCCAGCAACAAGCGGTTGGCTCCAGCCCGTGGCCCACCAGTTGGCCCACTCTGTGCTGAGTGTGGCAGTCACTTCAATGTTTGGGGTCCAATTTGGTGCGGCCCTCTTCACAGTCGCTCATTTTTGTCCGGTTTTCTCACCACTTTGGGATGCCCTCCAAAGGTCCCTATTACTCCTGTGGCACAGGACGGCGATGATTGCAACACCGCACTCCCGCAATCCGATAAGATAGATCGGATTCCTCGAGGTTAGTCTTATGCCCACATCATTAATCATTCTGTGGATATTATAATGTGCTCTCCGTCAAATCAGACCGCTGGATGCTGTTGGTCACTGTAATGATCACGAACGTTTCATTTTGTCCACTGAATATTTTGGTGATAATGGTCCTCAAAAGTTGCATGGGAACCAGCTTTCGTTGTAGTATACTTTTTACTGCCCAATTACACTTTATGTAGACTAAACCGTACAACCTATCTTTTAGTGGGTTCCGCATAGGACACAGAGTTGGGTGGGTCCCTCTCCGTCGCGCTACATGTCTTTCATCCATTGCTTGATACACAGATAGCTATCCTGCTTTACTCTTGGAAGATGGTACTTCATTTGTCGGGAGTGTTCGCAATCAATGTGTGTTTGCTGATGCTCAGCATATCGTAGAAGATATCTAGAGAATAAAATGTGTCAAGTTTTGTCTCTAACTCCCAGCTCTCTAGTTGTTTTCAACTTTCAAGCGGAGTAAGCATCATGCTAGTCACTTGACCCAGTGGATTCCTCCTCTTCGACTGAATAGGAGGCTGACTTGAAAATAATGTTTTGAGCTCCAACCTAAATCTGTGTATCGGATCCTTAGGATAGCTAGTCATCGGTTTCCGAGGCTTCTACGAGTGAACTATTCAGTGGATTTCGTAAACGGGAATAATACTGGGTTGTCTGAACAATTAAACGCTGCTAACACGTGTCTATTCATACTAACACTTGTAATTCTCCATAGTTTTGTGGTATCGCGCACCATTCTTGATTTCTTCACCTCCTGCGAATGATACCCGGATTCATTTGATGGACAGTGTTTTTGAGGGCGCGGTGCACAAAACTTGTTCACCTTCATCGTGCTTCCCTGTGTCTACTCATAAAACATCTAGATTATTCTTTCGTTACACACCACTAATGAGGTTAATGAAATCCTTTGCACACCTCGCCACCAGCTTTGCGCTTCTAGTGTCTCGTCAGGCAGGCGTAGATCCGGGTCTCGGTCAAACCTGTTTCCTAAATGAACATCAACCTTTAGATAAATGCATTTCGCACTCATTTGCAAATTAATTCGATGTTGATGGGAGATCCAACTGCATTTGCTAGCGGTCGGATAACCCGCTGGTCCGTTACGATTGCACTTTTCTAGTAATACGCCAAAGCCATACAAAGCTCACATCCGATTAATCAGTGCTATGGTGCTACTATAGACAGAGTGGGGATTGTACTTTCCGCCATCTGAATCGCAGGCTACGTTCAACGCATTCATACAGTCGAGCAGTGTCCTGACAGATATTCACTTCCCGAAATGCGATGAACTCGTTGTCCGCCCACTTAATCGTGCGACTAAAAAGTGGTATAAAGAAATTTAACGTTTCAGGCACCATTTTATGAATCCATGGCTCTAAAGTGCTGCAAATTGAATGTACCCTCTAGACGTAGCGTCTTCTTGGATATTCGGAGTGATAGATAAAACCTTGACCGGCTTCTATCACAGACAGCAGACGAAGCTCGAATACTACCCGGGGGACTTAGTTGTGCAGCGATACACAAAACGGCCTGCACTTAACGACAACGGATGGTGAGCCACACATTTCATTGATGTGTAAATCCCTCCCTAGGCGACCGGCACCAACTGGCTTTTAGGGAAGAGAATATGGTCTTTGGAAGAACGTGTACATACAGCGGACGCATTTTCTACTGAACCGAGAATTGTCAATTAGTATAGAAGAGTGCATTATCCGTGTTGCTGAATAAGGGAATCCTGGAGTCGACCAAGCACCATTTCGCGGCTCCTGAGTTTCAATTTGCACAGAGTTAGCTGGAGAGACGCTTATCAGTCTACAAAATACACACGTATTTTGCACCATACGAAGTTTCTCTCGGGAGGGGCATTAGCGCAAAATGATGAGAGCCCAGTTCAGAAGTCCCCATGTATTAATGATAAGGTAAGGACGAGACGCCGCATCATTGCACTACGGATTTATATAGAATCAGATTTTGATTTTTGATTGGCTCTTTGAAGGGCTTGTACAATAAGGGTAAGGTAGTACTTCACAAGCTTGGTGTTGTTGACGTACTACAGGAGCGGGGAATAAACCTGTGCTTTGGACTGCTTAGTTTCAGTGTGCTGGTCTACCGGGGAGGTCACTCTTAGGATGTTTAGAATGCAGGGGACTTTTCAGGCGGATCTACGACTGTAGCGTACTATCGCTTTGGAGCCAGAAAGGGAATTTTAAACTAACCTCATGCCATCACCACTAATGTGATACTGTAAGGCTTGAATATGTGGTAGGATTAGAGGTATGTATGTTTGTTTTCTACCCGAGTCCCACAACAAACCTCCGACATTTGCGACTTCAGTGGGTCATCATTTTGGCTTCAAGTATAGTGTATACTACTGCAGTGCAGTTTATCCTACTTTATGAATCAGAAATCTGGCCGTTGCGTGCAGATCTTTGAAGGTTCTCAGTCCCCTTGGCAACTTCCGTTTCGAAGGCTAGGGACTCCGCGAGAAGACAAACCAGTGGTCAGTAAATCTGACCGGCGCGGCCCTATAGACCAGCGAGTAATGTTCCTACATCAAAGCTGTTATCTTCTATATGTAATTGCCACTCTTCCATATCGTGCCAACCAGACAGATTAAAGTCAATCAACTGATGGGGCCATCGTCTCTGACGTATGGCTGTCATTCCATGATTCATATGCTCGTTTAACGAAGCTGTGACAGCTGGGAACCGCCATATTCTGCTGCATGGTTTGTAGCTGAATACGTGACTGACTAAACTGCCCTGCGGAAAGCCGTGATTCTTATTCATGACAGCTTCACTGGTACACGCAGGCTACACCAATTCCATCGCCTAACTGTATTTGTTAGATGGTTTAGATGTGCTCACTCATAGTAGGTTTCCTACGTTTATGCTTCTCCAAAGGACGGAAACTCTACAAAGTGTAAAACATCTTTGGAAAACTCTCCTTCCGCGTCTGTGCGGCCGTAATCGATGATGCAGTCGTTGGATGGTGTGGGTTATTTGATTGTAGTAGTTCTAAGTAAAAGGACAAAACTGTACAAAACGCAGTCAGTCAACCGCCGTAGTTAGTCCTAAGCGATCTCAATGACTTTTATGCGATTAACCTTTAATTTTCTGTGCGATTTCGACTGGACCTGTAATCGGTGGCGAGACAGCCCTAGTGAGCTCGCCTGTTTTTTTCCGTTCAGTTCACTAATTATGGGCTACTCAGCAATAGGTTCCGGCCTTCCTCTGCTACGGACTTTGTGGTTACCCTCCACTAAATTACGGCCAATTTCTGTGAATGTCTTGTCCGTTGTTCAAAAAGTACTTCATATTGGTGAATGCTGCTCACGAAGTCTTTCTCTTTGCTTTGTGATAAATGTTTTCTGCCCATCAGCGGCTTCTTGGGGGCAGGAACTCTCTGGTTCACCGATGCAACATCCCCGTAAGCTTACTACACACTGAGAGGTTAGCTGTGGAGCAACAGATGTTGGGTTGTTCTTCTTAGCCAGCTGTGGAGTAACAGATGTTGGGTTGTTCTTTTTAGACGACCGATATGCATACTCGTATGAGCCGAATTTGCTGCAATTGATGACCCGGTATGTGCAGAATGGTATCCGTATGCTATTGACTATAGGGAATCCACCGGATTGCCAGTCCCAGAAGTCTGAACACCTATATAATCTCAAGCCAGGGATTGATTGTCTCGGATTCTGGGGGCTGCGCTAGCCTGATGAGCTCCAAGCAGGGCTAAGCAGGTGGTGGCTTTTCTGCGGATTGTACCGCACTACTAATATCAAACAGAAGTAGTTCACTTTATTTATCTGGACAAACGGTCAACCGCGTCCCCATTACGTCAATGTCCTACTGAGTTCATTTAAAATCACTTCATGCCCAGAAGAATGCTTTTCGGAAACTTAAAATCCAAGAAATCGGTAATAATAGTAACATTATTCTGTAATCCATTTCGTCCCTCAGACCCTTCCAACAACATTTATCCAAGCGGTGCAGAGTTGGGGCTCACAATGCCTGAAGAGTTTTCCTGTGCTCCAGATTTAACAGATCCTGATTTAAGTGGTAAAGCCAGTAGTCGGTTCGGGACATTCAAGCGAATCGTTGGAATGTGCACCATGGCCTTTGAGGAACTCCCGGATGTTATACTCTACCACAGAATTGATCAACTGACTTCCGTGCTTGGTATGCAGGTTCCAGCTTTGTTGGAGCTACAGTACGTTCCCACCTATGCGGCATCATTCATCCCCCCTTTTTCATCCCGAAAGTCTAATATTCTTTTTTGACCAATACTGACAACATCATCGAGATTTACTGTAACCTGCATTGGTCGGTTTCACCTTGTTAACCGTTCACGACAACCCCTTATTCTTAGCAAACCGGGAACCAAGTCCAGATTACAGCACAGTAGGTAAAACTGCTCCATAGTTTTTGGTGACTACTGAACTGTTACGTCCTTGGGACTGGACGAGATCACTTGCTCATCGGGGATCTGAACTTACGGTATCTTCGTTGAACAACCTAGGTTTATTTTATGTGAATGTGTTGATTGCTCGACATCCAGGAAACGTGAAAGGGTTCTGTTGATTAGTTTCATGAACTGACCTGTCCTTTTTAAATGATCTCGCTTCGATGCTTCTACAACATTAGGCAATTCGTTACGAAACTGAATGTGATAGTATGTGTTTTTTTCAAGTTCTCTGGGACTCACATAGATTGTGACGTGTAAAATTCACTGTTTTGCACACTCACCCTGTTTGATTTTATTGTACTGTTATTGGTAGAAGCTTTCAAATGCCTATGAACCATTTATCGTCTTCCTTTGATTTTTAGCTCTCCATTCTTGAATGCTGGTTATCGCATTTCATGCTCCCACACAGAAACTAACACGTTCAAAACTGACGCACCAATGTCATTTATTTGGGATGTGTTATTGACGATCCATCAGAAGTTTCAGTTGTCGGAAAAAGCACACAAGTCACCAACATCATCTGCCACAAGTGATGAATCTGATTCCGCGGAACTCAAAACTGCGAGTGGAAATGCAGAATCAGTCCAACCCAAACAGTCCGGAAGACGAACAAATCGGCAGCACCGCCGCAAACGTCTCGAATCGCTAGATCCGGAACAAGCTGCCGAACTAGCCTCTCTTCGTGCGCACCGAGGTCAGATACGAGCACGGTTACTCTCTCGATCCATCAATTCAATCGTGGACCTGACCATACATCCGGACGCCAACCCTCCTTCGCGAACCGACGGGCTGGTCAGGTTGGTGTCTCTAGCGTTCCTCCACTAGTCTCTCTCATGTCCACTGCTGGTCCTACTACTAATACTGACTACCCATCGGCTTTTCTATACTAGTATGTTAGGTTTCGTAACTCTGTGGTCGAAACTACCTGCTCGGAAGTAGTTGTGCTCTCTCTGCATTAAGTAAAATACCCATTTCTGCGTCTTATTGATTACGATGATTCGCGGACAACCTCACACTGCTTACTAACTTATGTCCCAATGTTTTTGGACTTGCGTTAGACGCCCATTAGTCTGTTACCTAAGTGCACTTTAAGAAGCCCTGTAAAGAAGTTATACTGTTTCCACAAAAGAAACCTGTTGATAGTTTCCTTTATGAAAATATGCTGCGATACATGTGCAGCACATTCAGTTGAATAAGATCATAAACAAGAGATTCAATAGAGTCTCCCGTGAAAACCCTGTTGATATGCAAATGAATTTATTTGTCGAGAAGTTATACTATTGTTTCCCCTTTATGGTGGTATTCGCTTGACTTGGACTATTGAACTGGTGGCATACCGTGAGTTTCGTTGTTCCAACTGTGAATTGGGATGCTACTGAAATAAACCCCAAACAGCCTGGTCATGCTAACGAGTCACAGCTTGATATTAGTGCTTATTTGCAAAACTGTAAGCAGGTAAACAGTTTTATTTGTGTGCAGTCTGCTGAAAGCTAGGCTGGCTTGGATTATTTGGGCGGGTCACTAGAAAGACGGTGTAGGAACACCAACTCGGCCTCTTCATCTCGACTTCTCCTGTATATGCTTCAGCAACCTGGCAGTAGCTCAACCCTAGTGCTTCCTCTGGGTGACATGGCAGCCAGGCACCGAAAGACTGTTACAGCTGAACAATTTTTCAATACTACGAATGAAGTATTTTTCATTCCAACTAGAATATTTCCGGAATCCAAGCTATTAAGGCGATGTGGTAAACCGTATTTGCTGCCGGTACTAGTAGTTCAGTTGTCGAGAGGAAGAGATCACTAAATGTTTTTGCAGCTTGTCTCTAAACACGGTCTCTACATAAACAGACCAGTTTTGATTAACTTCCCCTCTGGCCCAAGTCAAAATATCCGTCCTGTTTACGGAATCGATCTCAAGGTGCAGTTTTGGCAAAAGCCTCTGCTCTATAGAAAGTTCTAGAAAATGCTTTATGCAAATTTCTCAAGCCACTTACAGGTTCGTGAATTGCTCTGCTGCGTAGACATGGAGCATTACATCAAAACGTGGTCGATGAATCACTCACATGCGAACATCATGCACCGTGTGTTATTGATTTTTTTTGCTCTCAAACGGATTCCTTATTCTTTCGCCATTGGTTTCCTACCATGATGGGGGGACCGGCTGTTTGGAGGTTTCTGCGCAGAATCAGGTGATTTGAAATGCAAGCATTCTTATCACCATCACTGTTCCCGTGATGTGTGATTCGCTCGCCTGTTCACTGAATTAACATTTATTCAGTGAATGGAGCAAATGCTTCTGTACTTTTACTGTTTCTCCGAGCAGCTGCTGTCAATGTCAACGACAATATCGGGTTTGTTCTAAAATTCCAGACAGACCTCCGTATACTCTGGCATATGGTCCAGATATGGACAAACACTACTTACTTTGAATTCATATGCTACGGTTGGAAGCTAAACAGGTTCGGCACACTGGAACAATCAAACACCTAAGTTTATTGGGATGAGCATCGCGAGAAGATAAGTCGCGATCGGACGGGACGCTTTCTTACCTTCAAAATGGTTCCATGTATGCTTTTCCTCTACTTTTAATATTCCCACAATAGTATCGCCCCTTGTAGATGAGATGCTAGCTTAGCCTCCTACAGAGGGTACTCGACTGTCACTCTTCTCAACTCTATTACCGCTGCCCGTTAGCGGCTCTATGCTCATCGGCATGTCGAACTATAGTTGTGCTCTCGCTCGGCCATCTCTCCTTATCCGCTTCAGTGCTCCCCCCAGTTTGCAATTTCTCTACTTCCAGTCCACCCTATCCGCCCTAAGGGAGACAATGGTATTTATAATTCCTCCCATTGCTCTCGCTTTTCTCTTTCCCTCCATTTTTTCAGATATCAACCGAATCCGGAGAAGTTCTGGGGACCAAAAGCCAGACCCAAAATGCAGAAAACAGATTCGGGATAAGGCCTTGTCTACTGAGTTTTCGAATCCACATGTATATATTTTTCTTCATTTAATAAGCCTCCCTTCGAATCATGTCTCTTGTCTTCTTGGTCGCTTGGCGCCTACCTAGGTGATCATGTATCTGTACCAGGAGTATATTATGTGTATCCAGTTCCTTAAAAATATCTCATTTGAAACATCCTAGCAAGAGTTTTTTCCGCCACATCTGTCGTGCTTGCCCCCTCCGCCGGCGTTATTTTCATCCATTCACTCAGTTCCACGGTTTGGTCGGTGAAATGTAGATGAAAACTTCACCCATGAGATGAAAAACTTGATTACGCCAACTATCTCTATCCACAAGTGTTCTCCTGAGAGAGTTGCCATTGTGACAATCACGCAAGGTGCAAAGTAGATATATAGGTAATTATTGAGTCAAAGGTCTTGTGCTTACGTACTACTTGCCCCTACCGCCACCTGGTAAGTTTAGCTTGTCTCCGGCGATTCTGATTCATCACCATTTGCCCATTTAGGCATCACCTCGTTATGTACTCCCTACAGCGAGCTAACGCTTGCTATGCTGTAGAGATACCGGTGATCAATCGTTTGAAGACGCTTAAGGTCCCAGGGAACCGCATTTACAGTTACCGTGCTGTTTAGCTTCAGCGGAATTCGGTTCTGACACCTTATATGATGCTGTTGTCGCCTTGATTATCCACGCATTAACTTCTCTGTAGCAGTTAATGCGCGGATAATCAAGGCGACAACAGCATCACAGTTTACGCAGCTGCCAAGATATGTGAACCGATTAACAAACTCGAACTCTTCACTCTGAGGTTTCAGAGAAGTACAGTGGAATGGGGAATTTCGAACGTTCAAAATACGTGCCGAAGCATGGGACTTCGTCTGGTTAAATTACTTTTCATGCATAAATAATCCTCAAACAACAAAACAACGTCGTCTGCATAATCCCACTCTAATAATCTCTCTTCAGACCTAATTACGATACCTGGATTCATGGTCTCTTGGTCTCTTGATGTCGAAGACAAAATTGAACAAGAGATTGGACAACTCTGACAGACTCCGCTAGTTGTGAAAATGATTCTGAACAGTTCACTGTACACCCTAGCCCAACTGGTGTGGGTGGGGGGAAATGGCACAAAGAATGCTTATGAACTTTAAGGACGTCACCTGACTAGGAATTTTAGAGGTCCCCCTTAAAGTCAGGAATAACCGCGGTTGCTGGTTGGCAGTACTTGTGACACTACTCAAGCAGCTAACGTAACATAAAGATCAATGCACTCTCTGCCAGGTCGACATCCTGCTTGATGCTCTTCACTTGTATCTCACTTGCCGAAGATTAGTGTCGGAATACAAAGTAACCGTGTGGAACGTATACTTATATGGTTGGAGCAGTCGGTTTGGGACTTTTTGAAACATGGGTCCGAACAATGCGTACAACCCGTTGTCATTGAGCAGGTCCCAGGGAATCTCACTTTGCTCATCATATCGGACGAACTGACCCCTCAAAAACACGCGAAACAGTTGTTTCATTCTTGTTTTTGTAGATGCCATTTATAACTTGCAATAAGCATCCTTGAATAGCAACAGAACACCTAGTCGGAAAAGCTGAGCCGACTTGAGAAAGGTCTCGACCTTACTCCCGTTTTTTGGGTGTTCTTCACAGGGCTCATAGTTCAATCGAAGCTCTGAGAGGCCTTCCTCATGTGACCTCTCCGTAGGGTCACAGTCAGGCATCCCTCGTGATATAGTGCCACATACCGCATGAACTTACTGGACAGCACATGTGTAGAGTGCGCGTTTGTTTGTCTCCACATATTTTGTCTCAGGGTTTAGCTCGGCTGATTCCACATGTGGCTGGGTACGAATCGCATGTGACGTTACACATCCTACACTGGAGCTATCTGCGCAGTGTGGAGTCACGTTGGGATGATGACGATCTCTCTGGCACATTGTATCTGGCTACTGTAGACTTCAGTCTGTTCGAACTCAACGGTATCGTCGACGTAATTCATTCATTCAACCTTCCTGATTCAAGATTGATGGTTCAATGTCTCCACTTCGTGTTTTGTCATTTCGTGTGTGCTGTGTTTGTTTAGGTAGTATTGGAACGTCATGTTTATAGTTGCACGTAGATGTGTCATTCCTATGGAGCGTGCTACGGTTAGTGGGACGCTGGGCTGCAAGTTTTTACATTTCGTATCATTGCGCAGTGGTTCCAAATTTATTCACGATTGATGGTCTACATAAAACTGACAGACTACAATCGTGCACGATGTCAGGTTTTAGTCCCATTGCAAACGAAAACCGGATTTTACCCCGCGCTCGGGCCGGGTCTTCCGTATTTTTAGGGATTCCTTAACCCATGGACTGAGTGGAAACGATTCAACTCGATTGCGGTATGACAACGAAGGCGAATGGCCATAACAGGCAAATCTAAACATATTAACTAGTTGTTGCAAGTACCAACAGACATGATCTGTTCATGTATGTGGAGTTTTTCTTCAACAGGGCCGTTTTGCTGAGCGTTTGGGCTCTTCTCTCCTGTTTTCTGATTAATGCAGTGTCTAATTTTCCGAGTGATACCTGTACCAGCACTGTCCAAACTAAACTTCGTTCAATATCGGGCTGTCAGAAGACAGGAAGTAACGCATGGAGCCGGTATATATCCAGTGCAGCTTATAGTGGAGCAGTTGAAAAGATCCTTGTTATTCGACTTTGTGACTGTTAGACGTATTCCCGAGCACAAAAGTTAGACTAATTGCGAAAAATCATCCAAAAGTGATTATTACCGAGAGCATTTACCTCGTAACTCATCAGCATTCAGCTGTGAGACCTCCAGTTCTGACGTGGAAAGATAACTCGTCCAGATAGCCAAATTAATCAAAACGAAAACAACAGTACAAAACGGCAGATAATGCCGGACGTTCCGCCGCTGATAAAAAACTTGGGCAGAAAATAAAAATCTGTCAAGGGTTTTCGTCAACTTCATGCAGTGTTTGAAATGCATTTCGATATCTTGGGTGTCCTCCCAACTGATATATAAAACGGCCTTTGTACAGCACAGTTAGAGAGCATTCTAAACCACAGGCTCAGGTGAAATGCGGCGAAGTTCCCTATCAACATTAAGTTCATTTCAACAAGATTCAGTTTGGTGTTCACAAGAAATGAGGTCGACGCTGACTAATAAGCCCCAAGTAGGTCGGAACCGGTAGCGGCTGTCAGGTTTATTACCGACCTTGAGAGTAGTTTTGAAAGGGTGCTAGTTTACTCCTTCTTGTACATAGCCCTTAAATCGAGCTACGACCATACTGCTTTAAGTTACTTAATGTGTCTGATCCTTAGTGGCGAACGCCAACTGCACGCACCTTTTTCTCACCGCATCACCTTTCCTCTCCATAGGGGGAATGTTGAACAGCTTCATTTACTGGAGAGCCAGCCTTTGGAGTTTGACATAGTCGCGGCGAAAGGATGAACGTCCTTCACTGCGGATTCGTTAATTAATGGTCACAAACTAGGCGGTTACCAGCCATGAGATCCGAAAGTAAACATCTCAAGTGCACAATGTTTTCGAAACTGAACACTCAAGCTTCCTCTTGAACTTTTCTGGACGTTCTTTGAATAATAAGTAATAACGAATGAGCACTGCCCAGCGATTCCACAATTTCCTTACCAACAATCACCTTCCATCAGATGTGAAGACAGCATGGGCGGTAGACGCTACTCGCATGTTTCATCAGTGGTATACATCGTCAGCGTGGTGTTTGAAGAAATGCGCTTTCATATTGCCATTATAAAACTCACTTTGGGCTAGCCAGCCATAGTTTTGCATATGAGGTGATTACAGATGTCTGTTGCCGATGAACCCATGAACCTGTACTTGGATCAAAGTGGCACATTATGAAAATGTTTGACTCTTGAAGGTTCGGCGCTCTCATCTATATGGTTTGTGCGACTCAGTACAAGCTAGGGTGACTGGTTCATGTGTTACGCATGCCCAGTCACTGCCTACCCGAACGAGCGCTGTTTTCCGTGCTTAATTCGGAAGGGCAGAAACCCAGAGCTGAACAGAATTCGACGTGAAAGAAGGGACTGAAGCATGTCACGAAAAGTTCGGGTGACGTTCACCTTGGATCGCGACTACGTTACCCTCCTCATGCTTCGCTGGAGACACTGAACTGGCGGCTAACCGATGTCAGTTTCTATTAAACTTGTCTGACAGTGTTGGAGGTGTTGTAGGTTGGCCCTAGGTCCCCTTCCCCGCTCCATTTCTTTCTAGTATAGGATATTCTTCAAACAAATTGACGCGGTTGTGCGGCGGTAATGCAGCAGTGTTCTCATCTGGTGTTTTTTTTACAGTGATAGTGATCAGTGTTCTGTTTCGCAATTCAAAATCGAGAGCCTTCAGGATATTTTTAGCTAGTGCTCGGCTCAAAATCTGTTTCACTAGGTACTTTAAAAATGCTCTAGAAACCATCCAGTGCTATGTAAGTTTGCATGTATCCACAGAATTTGGATTGCGTAGCTAAGCCAAATGATCAATGAAACGAGCTCAATTTTACCCGCAAGACAAACGTTGAGTAATACTCCTTTCAGACTGGTGGTGAAACACTCGGAACTTTCCCTTTCGTATGTACATCTATTCGATTCATTGACTCGTCATCACATGCCAGTTACACGATGTCGTTAGTAGTCGGATTCGTTAGGCTGACCACGTTAGTAATTTGTCACACTAAATGAAATCGTTGGCACAAAAACTATGGGTATAGAATTCCCTACTACTGCCAACCTCGTAATTTCTACGGAATGGAGCTTCCCTCTGGATCGAGCCTAGACAACACTTGTTGGAGTATGATAAGGGTATCATGGTGATGATCCCACTAGGATAGACCTTGGGACCTACTCATTGAACGCACGTTTTTAATAGAAGTCATTTTGTTGGAAGCAGTAAAAACCCAAACGTGAAAGTGTTGTCATACCCGGTGCTCCGAAATACCTGTTCGAATCAACAGGAGCGAATATCGCCCCGGCCGTTAGTGAAACCTGGATTTAACCTCCAAGCCCTAATGACGGAGTAGAAGCCAGGCGTGCGGGAGTTAACCGTGTGGAATTTGTTCATCTTGAATCAATTTGACTTAAAGAACAAACAGATATATATATATATATATATAGAGCAATGTTTGTTCGACCTTATTGAATACGTCACCGGCGGTCACCGTCAACAATTTAGGGTCGACCTTTTTAACCCGTTCATATTCTGGAAGAAGGAAACAGCGCTGCCTCCATAGATATGAATATGGTGGTCGTCTGGAAAGAACACCTGACTGGCCTCACACGCCTATCACAGAGAACAGTGCGAATTTGTCTCCAGGTGGGATTTAGTTGAGTCACATGTTAACAACAACTTAATCCGCAAACGGAGATAGTTCGTCATGTGCCAGTCGGTTCGAGTACAACAGTAGGTTGACTGACAGAAATTCTGAGACTAGGACTATCTGCTAAGCTTTAAGAAGGGCGAAACTGGTCATGCGGGGCCAAACAGTTGCAAGCAACCTTATGAGTAATGTTCTGCTAAGAATACACAAAAGGTGTATTTCGTACTGTCATTGTAAAGAAGTGATCACGTCAAAATTCACACGGGAAATACATCCTAGCGCATTACAAATAGGGTGCGGACTAATTAGCAGGTGACCACAAAGCTCTGTGGGTAGTGGGAAGTCAAGAGATTGGTTGAAGGCAGTCAACCAAAATGAAAGCCGAATGAAAGTCAACAGACATGTGGAGAGGAGGGAAATATACTGTTAGCAAACAACGAAGTTTAGATGCGGAAAGACGGAGTTTTGCCATCGATATGACGTAGACGGAGGTAACAGTCAGTTCCGATGGAACGTATTGTATACATCTGCAAATCACCCCCAAGCTGACGAGCGTAGGCGCGCGACAGTGGCAGACCGAATCCGAATCTGATGGGAGAACCGAAGAACACCGGATTAGTCGTACAAATGAAAATACAAATTTTATCTCTCAAACGGTCCCCACTCATCATGAAATGTCCCCAACCAAGCAGAAATTAACAATCCTAAGAAAATAGTGCTCCGATACAGAAAAAAGATTGAGAAACCTGAGACTCGCGACCCTACCGTTTTAACTGCATCACCGTGCTTTCAGACCGCAGTTTTTGATGTGAAAAGAACGATACGGAGACTGCCCCTTGAAAAACAGCCGTCTTTTTATAAATGATCAGGATACCTTTTCGTATGCAGATCACTAGCCTCCCGAAATTCAACATCTCCCAAAGTGTAAAGAAAAATAGGGAAGGCGCACTCTATTCAAGTGCTGGGGGCTCACTGTTGCGGAAATCCAGTGTTTGAACAGCGAAGTCTACTGAACATATGCGACGCGCGGACAAAGGACGTTGAGGGATTCGCAGTGCAGAGGATGGAAAATCTTACGCGTGTAAACTGGACTTGAAGAATTCAACGACGTAATGAAGTTCGCCAACACTGGCTCCATTGGAAGTGCCTGCTTTCTAGTTTTCGTTACAATCCATCGGGCTCTCTAGACACTAGGTACGTGGGACGGTGCTATCATTGTCGTTAGCATTTGCGCTGATCGGCGACGTAGCCAAAAAGACTACCGGAATTAAACAAGATAACGAAACAAAAGGTAACATAGAGTAAACGTTATGCAGGTCGTTGTAGGAGGGCAACTCCATGAATCTAACGGAATGTGTTAGCTCCGTTTGCTTCCTCGTCCGCGGCAAAAAACCACCAGGATCTGGAAAAATTGGATGGTTTGTTTGACATGCTCTCTCTCTCTCTATGTTATCAGAGAGAAAGGAAGTGGTTTGCCTAAAACAGGTTTCTTGAAAGCAACCGATTACAGAAGCGCTGTTCAGAGGGACTAATGTGGCAGTTCAAAGGTAACCCCCCTTTCAAGAGTATAGTTAAGAACTTTTTCATGACTTTTCTTTTTATGATGGACCTTTTTGCGACTACCGTAGGACAGGTTGTATATTTCAGTCCATAAGCTTCTAGCAATGTGTACAGTAAAACCTGTTCGCACTCAGTATAAAATTGACTGTCAACCCCCAAAAATACCGCTTTGTACTCTGACACAGGAATGGAAGGCCACGAGAGGAATCGAGATGAAAAAGCTTTCGATCCGGATCCGAACAGCAAGCCACCGCCACATGCCGTAAATCTGCACACAAACAAAAGAGCTTCCAGAGCTGATAAAATATTGATTACCAGATGACCAGCTCTGCTCGGGTAGATAAAACAACGAGTGTGGAAAAGACTGTTTTACACACGAGATGGCTTGGTGATCTTGAATGTATTATGTTTGTAACTAATCCGGTCCGTTTATTTGGCACGGATATGACCGTTTGAAATTTATCCGACCCAGGATACGGACGACACAGTAGGGTCACCCAGCTGATCAGCTGTTCATATTCTGCGAGCAGTGATAAGCGATAAGTGGAGGATCATGGTGTTTACGCATGACCACGAGCAGACTATGGTCGGATGCGTGGACGAGTGATCAACACAGGAACATATCACACGTCCACATGATGACCAGTCATCAAGAACACTGAAAGGCAAACAATCTAGTTTGATTAGAAATGGTACATCTCAGATAAGGGGAAGAGTTTTCGACCTTAAGAGTAGCGCCAAATAAAATAATATATCTCAGCTATTTTAAACGCAGTCGAAAAATGTAGAATATAGACTAATGGATTACCTGATGGCATAGTGAAATTTGAAGTTGGGTGCAGCAAACTTAGGTTGAGTGGAGGGATACCAATAACAATAAGGCCACCATTGGTTGACACAAAAATATGCTGTTGGTAGCTGTTTCGTTGCAAGGGTTTTCGCAACAATTCGAGCTCCTCTGACAAGGTATCCGGGATGCATAGTAAGTTTGCTCGATGACAAAGCGTCTTGACCGGAGGTCTTTTGTGTTCCACTGGGGCTTAAACTTTCCTCATTGCGACGGATACGGAGGAGTCACACATGAGTTCCACCATGCTGTCAATGATAGGAACTTCAAGTTCGTGTTGGCTCAGTAGGTAAGCCGCGAACTTACTGATCGGAAGGTCCGTGGTTCGAACTCGACCTCGATATCTCGACTCCTCCTGTCTAGGCTTGGGCAACCTGACAGTATCTCACATTTCGAGTGGCATAGCAGTTGGACACCGAAAGGGTGTTACACCTGAACGACTATTAGTATTAGTATACGTAATGCACTACTATTTATCGAGTCACCCCAATTCATAGAATGAGTTTTGAGGGTTCATCAATAATACGAAAGGAGTAGTTCTCTATAGAACTTCTCGTTAATTACGCTCTGGAAACGTTGCATTGAAGTAAGGTGAGTGCCAAGTAAAAACTCATGCATTGTTGAACAGTTAAGAAGTTTACAGGTAAACCGGAGCTATCGAGACTTTATCATACTAGAGCATTAAACATTCAGTTCCGCACACACACTGTGTCTGTTATCCAATGTTGCTGTCTGACTTGTTCCACTGATAAATGTTGCTACCAGTAAGAGGTCAGTGTCGGGGCTTCACCTACTGGAAGCCTGTCTCGATTTTTAGCACAACCAATCAAATCAAGCATCCTTTCGGTTCTTAGCTCCCATGCCAATGGAATGAGGCACGAGGACCGAGATATTTCCAGGTTGATCAAGTCTGCACAGGAGCAGTCGAGATACTGAGGTTGGGTTCGAACCACGGACCTTCCGGTCCGTAAGCTGGTGCCTTAACCATTGATTTATCCCGAGGCCATACATATAAACGACCACCATTTCGGTATTCCTGGATTTCCATGGCGCATTCTACTCGTTTGACCGAGCTGTTCTCCTCAAACACGCTTTCCCAGTAAGAAATGTCCTGGAAATTTGTGAACCTAATGAGTCCTTTGCGTTCTCATACTTCCACGGGTTTGAACTCTGCAAAAGCTTCCGTGCAGTACCCACTCTCTCTAGCCCTATTTTATTTCGTGATCGACGAGATGAGATGAATGCCGGAATGTCTTTAAAATCCTAGTGTTCAAATAGTTACTGACAAAAACCTTGCGTATCACTGTTCTAGGGTCTAAGAGTGTTGTGACATTTGACCAGTCGCCAATACCACCGAGTACCTAAACGACGTACTGCCGAGGCAGTTTAAGAGCGTTTTGAGTTTTGCATAGAACAAAACCGTTAAGAATGAGTTTCTGGAATAAGAAAGGATTGCTAGGACCCACCAGGGTATTAACGTAACGTGTGAGTTCGGTGCCACCAACAAACTCGTCCAGTTAAGCATGTGAATAACAGTGTTGGTGTATTGCCGTCAGTAATGATGACGGTCACTCTAGATTACCGGTTGTGGTCTTCGAAGAGGAGGCGCAGGTTTATTGGATGAACTGGCCAAATTCATCCCTTAGCATAAAGTTTGCACCCACAAAGTGTAAGATCTTGTTCTTGGACATGCAGCCACCTACAATCCAGGGGAAGGCACTGGAAGTTGCGGAGAATTTCACGTATCTTAGAAGTTGTGTTAGTGTCGACGGTAGTGTGACAGATGAGACCAACACACGAAACTCCAGGGCTCGGGTCGTGCTTGCCAATTTGAGACACCTGTGGCGTCAATGTGGCAATCCCTGAAAATCAGGGGATGTGTGCATCAGGCTAGAGTAAGGACTGCTTTGTTGTATGGCTGTGAGACGTGGCCTCTTTCAGCAGCTGAACTGACACTTTTAGGTCTTCGATAACCATTGTCTCGGAACTATAGCTTCTGTGGGCTGATGCCGGCAAAACCGTAACGAGGCAGTTGGAAAACGAGTGTTTGGTTGTACAGCGGGGATCGAAGACTGTGTCAAGCACCAGAAAGTGTGTTGGTTAAGCCACGTGTTGCGCATGCTGAACCATCGTTTGCCCATTTCAGAGTGGTGAAAGCAGAGATGGCCAACCTTTGACCTGGCAGAGGGGTATGAAAGGTATTACGAAAAGTCTGGGTATTTCGGCGCGGCTCGCTTTCCAGGTAGTGGTATCCCGTGTACATGGTTGGAGACGCCGCAAGATATGGTTGCTAAAAATGTTAGTGGCGTTTTTGTTGTTATTTTCTATTCAGTGTGTCTGAATGAGTGCCTGGAGGCTTAGGCAGCGAAGCATCCGCGTTGAACACCGACGTCATGCTATCGATGGTGATGGCACAGATGACAAAGTCGTATCAATCAGCGCCATAGGCCACTTGGAATTGACTCTCGATGCTGGCATTATGAAAGATCTTTTAGAAACAGGAAATGGTGAAGGGCATAAGCCTGCCAAGACTGGACCGGAAAACGTTAGTCTGGAATGCTTACTAATTGCGGGACGGCACAAGATCAATCCATATTGCTTCCACATAATGTGCGTCTCACACATAGTTTCACGCTGAGCCGTAACTTCGGTTTTATTCTTGTGTCTAAGCTCGCTGGCGGCAACGAAAGTTCTCGTTCAAAGGCAATTTTCCCCTCGTCCTTGCATATTGTAAATTTTACCTCAAATGGTTACAAAGCGTTTGCAACCCAATCACCAGGCTTCGAGCACTTCATCTATAAAGCCTGCTAAGCTTCCAGAACAGATTGAAAATGCAGTAAAAGGTAAAACTTTACAAATATCAAATGACTGCCGCACTAGACGAGTCTGTCTTTTTCGTTAGAATTTCAACGCCACAATTAGTCCCACTCGACTCACCCATGAATACTCTTTGTGACTTGGTGTTGCGTGATACTGCAGAAAATTTTATTACTCGGTAGTACTTGGGACGAGGTACCAACGTTCAGGGGTAGATCGATATCATCCGTCTGAGATAACCGGGCGTGTGGACCTAACGCGCCACCAGTGGCAGTCGGGGGCGGAAGTACATCGGGTTCTTTAACAACAGAATGCGAACCATGCTTAGTCGACAACTGTTCCCAACCGGCTTCTACTTTGGCAGCTGCAGGTGTGGACACGTGATATTCCCATATGGCGTGTTCCAGATCTGACGGAATCCCACCTGCGTGGTCTGTGATTCGGATCCAAAAATCCACTTCATCTGACGCCAAGGTAACGTAGATGGGTGGCAGTTTGCCAGCAGTTCTACATCTGGACTCGATAGTGGCACTAAAAAGGGATAGAAACAGGCTTAGTTAGCGTATGTATGGTCATAGCGTGGCTCTACATCGAACTGAGGAGAGCGTAGCTGCAACGACTTGCCTTGGCACACAAAAACACATGTCTTGGCAATTGGCAGCGCCTCCACGATGATCGATAACTATCTACTAGCAGTCAGACGATGACCTGAACAGGTCAACGGCTGGTCTAAACAAGAACCCACGCCTAATTGGACGTTAACAGCTCCATAAAATGGTTGATAGAGGGGTGGTTCAGATAGTAGGAACCTTAAACTGCTGACGAAACAGTCCTGTGTCTGACAGTCCTACGCCTAACCGATGAGTGTCAATAAAGAAAGCGCCGAAGTGATTGAGCTTTTCGGGATCCCACCGTATCTCTCATAAAACATAAGTATTGTTACACCAAATTTTTGTGGACATCGCGCAGCTTTTGCCCAGTTTTTACCTGAACAACTCTTTCGAAAATGTAACGGAGAGATCAGATTTGGTTGCCTAGTTGAGTAACACGATCAAATCAACGTTTCAGAAGGGCTTGGTAAGCAATCGGTAGTTTTTAATTGAGCAACGTTTCGCTTTTGACACAAAAGCTTCATCAGGCCAAGTGAGCAGGTCGCCAAATTGGCCAGGTTATAAGGCAGACGTGAACCAATCAGTAAGTCCTCTTCAGATTATCACACTAAATCAGTATGGTTACCAAAATCGTGAACTGATGGGTTGGAGGAGTTTCAAATTAGTTCCGGTCGGCTCTTGTGCCTTAATTTTCCAATTCAGGGTGCTTTAATTGATAATTCACCGAGGGTGCCACTGGTGGATTTTCCTTGGTCTTCGTGGGCTGCGACAATTTAGTTGGGGGGAGGGGAGGTGGTTAAGGTTAAGTGGAATTCAAATGATGACTAACTCCTCCTTCTGATAGTCGCACACCAACACGTGTTAGCTCGATTGACCCAAGACTGTTCTCCACACGCTTGCCAGTTCCACGCTTTCTATTCTGCTAACACTTGAGTTTCAGAATTCTTTGTCCGATAGGCGAATCAGGTCAGGTGTCAGGTCACGTCACGTCACGGGGTCCGCGTGGTTAAAGGGGCAGATTTTTCACAACGACCAGCTATGCGTATCCGAACAGTAGTACTAAAACTCACACTTACATGCAACCTGTGGGTTTCGATCATCCTACGGTCGTATGAGATGCGCATTGCCAGTGAATTTCAACTATGATGAAACTTAGTGTTTTCGGTTTTTCACCGTAGGTCAATTTCAGCCGTAGAAAAAACTTTGGGTCTGAAGCCTAAACGTCTTCCCACTACCTACAGTGTATTTTCTATATGCCAAAAAGAGGTGAAAAAAGTTAGTTTGAATCAAGATACTCACCGAAAAGCGTTTTTAAACAGCTCCGTTAGGATATAGTCCAACGGTATTCGAATGTAAGGGAAAACTAAGTCGGTTTGACCGGCAAGGATTACTTCCGGGGCCATACCATACTCGAGTTGAAACATCCCGCTGAGCAAGAGATAGATTATGAGCAAATCAATTAACAGACCGACATGTGGAGAAAGTTAGCTGTAGACATCACAAGTACGACAATCAACCATAATGAACCATCTACTGCGCACAGAAAGTCTCAGCATCTCGTGAATACTATCGTCAACATTAACATCGACACTGATGTTGGACGCGGGGTTTTTAACTACAGGTTGTAGATTAGCACTGTATGGGGGACGCTCAACAGCCTGGTAGATGTGGTAAGTTCGAGTGTTATCCACTATTCTGAAGCGCACTCGTACTCGTGAGTAGGATAGGACAGTGGATAGGAATTGTCAGTCGCTTTGTGAGTGATGGGTGATACAGATCCGTGCTTTCCATGCTGAACACCCGGTTGTCCGCGCCAGTACAGTTGATTTTTTGCGTCAAAAATGGGAGGATTCCGAGTTTTTCCTCGTCCATCGTGCTTCTTAGTGCTCCACTTACTCACGGAGCTGTTGTTGACAAAACTACATTTTTTCTCGCCCATTTACGCTGATCCTCCCAAACACGGTATCGAAAAAGCAAAGAAATTACGGGACTGTGGCCGTATTTCGGGAGGAATGAACAACCTGTCTTCCGATAGGATGCATAGCTATATGATCCAACTATAGGACGTGCCGTTGTGGCGAGGATTCTTGGAAGAATGTTTTTTGACATGCACGAAAAAGCTGGCCCATCAGACAATCAACAAAGTGACAAAGTACAATGGGTCAAAATCAAACAGAGTATGTAGATAACCGGTTATTTTCCACTCGCTTTTTTAATACGCCTGAAAGGCTCTTTTGCAATTAACTCATATGCAAGAGATACTGCACTGCAAGAAATACTACACTTGACCCTCTGATCGTTGCTCGACTTGATTAACATTTCTCGGATTTTTGAACCCTGTAGCATCGTTTACAAACGAATCTGAGTAGGAGCCTTCACACTTATGGAATGAGATTAACTCTCCCGACAATGTGACAATTCCGGTTGAATCTATTGGTTCCTCATTTCTGGTTGATAATTTGCTTCCCTCTCACGATCTTGGACTAAAAGCTATCCACAGGTGCTTTTTCACAAGCATTTATTTCTAAATCCTTCTTTCATTGTACCTGGTCTCCACAAAGTGCATGAAATCCCTGTCACACGAAGACTTTCATCATGCGAGTCATCAACTATTACAATTGACATGATCAATATAATAACCAAGCCTACCTGATCCACCGTTTCATATCGATCACTCAGCTGGTTGTTCGCCGCTCTCTACGATTCATGCTGTCACCGAATGTTTTTCACTGCGTTCTGTATGAACAGAACTCATAGGTCGGGCATGAGTGGTTACATCAACCGAGAGACCTATTTATGTGGACAAGTTACTGGCACAGCAAAACAGAGCTAGATCGAGTAGCGACAGTTTCTTTGTTTGGTAGTCGTTACAGTTGACAATTATGACCCAATTATGACACATCAACCTACCCAGGTGATTAGTATAGTACTCTAGTGTTTCTAAACCGAACATGAGGATTCCGTCCACAGGAAATAGACCTTGATGTAAACAGTTCGAAGAGGTCTACATGCGGCTAAAACTCAATTCAATTTATCAGCTATAAACCATGTACCGTAGGCACATTGGTTTCAGCTGCTACAGTTTCGATCACCGGATAATGGGGAGAGAGTGAGACATAGAGCCAAGCCTTGATGGCGGTGGCACATATAGTTATTTTAGGTGGCTACGCATTGAAGGCGGTAGCTTTAATGCACGAGCGCCACCGACTGCACGATTGGGCCATTTCTGCCAATGTCATTAACTACTGGTGAGTTGAGTCCCGGGGTCCCCATCTAGGGAGGCGGCAGTTAGTGACCCGACTCAGTTTACTGGTTAGTGTTTCTATACTTCGTTGCCAGGCCGTACACTGTCCACCTCTTGGTCACTTCCACTCAGCACTGGGTTCAGCGAAAAGAGCTCTGCGAGGCGGGCGGTCCTGTGGCATGCGGAGCACATGTCCCAAACAGTGTAATCGATGAAACGTAAGAAATTCACAAACCAATGGAGAGTTTCTTCTTCCTAGAACCATCTGGCGTACTTCAACATTACTAATCCGATGTCCCCACCAGAGCCGACCAATGCTTCCGCGACACAGACCGTCAAACACTGACAAGTTTCTATGTGATCTCGCGCAGGGGCCACGTCTCTGGTCCATAAAGCAATATGGATCGTACTACCGTAGTTTAAACTCTGCCCTTGAGAGACAAACTGACGTCACGTCGGTGCCATAGGTGTCGGAGGTCAGCATAAACTGTCCTGGCCTTACCGATTCGAGAAATAATCTCATCATATCCAGCCAGTCCACCGGAACTTATACAGCTGCCCAGTTAAACAAATTTATCTGCCACGTCGGTTGGCTCGCCCGCAAACATTAAGTTTGGGTTTGCTCCCAGCCAGTTTTGTAGAGGCACTTTACTCTTTGCAGGTGTGAAGCGGCCAGGTGTTTGCTCGTGTGTTGTGCGGGAAACATGTGCCAACAACCATCAATCCCTGACAGAGAACCAATGTTTCAGTAAACGGTATGAAGTTCCTATGTTGTCCAATCCATCACTATCTACGTTGTAGATATAAATTCGACGTATTTGGGCTAAGAGCCTGTAAAGACTACAAACACGACTGACGTTAACTCCATCCAACGACCACTTGAGGGGAGCTTGATTCAATCTAGAACGATTGAAAAATGACCATATCGTGCACCGGGGTCGGGATGACTGAGTAACAACGTTCACTCGGGGTAATTGTCACTGACAAAAACCGGCCGATGAAGGAGGGACTCACCTAACAAGCTCTATTTGTTTCTTGACTACGTCTGTCAGTGCCATCCGTTGATCAATGATTCCCACATGGTGAGGCTGAAGTGTAATGAGGCACGTTGAGCATTTACGCGTTGGGCCCGAAAGCACGCAGAATGGGAGTTACAATCATGTTGGAGGATGACACAGTGCTCGACAACTGTCGTCAAAACGAACCATCAGACGAAATAACAAAGGATGGGTTGGTAATGGTGTATCGAGTCCGATAAAAGATGAACAGCTTATTAACAAACCCTAATGCACTTTGGTAAACGTTTCCAGCAGAATAATTCCTTTAAGTGTTAGCTGATGAAGTACTAAGGAGCTGAATTGATGTGGGAGTCTTCTGGGTGTTCCACCCTTGGGATTCTGAATTCAGAACCACCTACTCATTCGGTCCCGTAATACCTCTTTAGAAACCACTTCAACATCCCCATCCAATATTCGTAACAAGGAAAACTCCAGGTGTTTCTGTAAGCATTAGTCCTCTAAGGGCCAGAGGGTAGCATGTATGCAAAACTTTTATAGTATCCACACCAGGTCTCTAGTTGATAGCTTATATCACTATCAATTTTGCTTCAAGTTGAGCGGTGGCCCTGGAATGAAGGTCTCCGATGTACTCGTGGGCTAGTGTGAACAGTACACGATCTCTTACTCCGATGAGCTCCCTAGGGTAAACAATGAAGAGACTCACAGCAAGTAAAAAGGATAAAACGACAAAACAGTCTGACGACAAGTATTTCCAAAAGAAGTTTGTCCTCACAGTATGGTGTCAAAATACGCCCGTAAGCTGAAAACTGAGAGAAAATCCCGTTGATGCGCATTTCACAGCTTTTTTTTATGAATTTGTACAGATTAAAGATAGGACGTGAAAGCAAGGTTTCTCACCAGTTGTTCAGATATGCGTGGTCTGCTTTTACAGGTTGAGTTAATATTCTAATTCATACCACGTGTTCGGCGGGGATTCACAGAAGCAGTAAAACATGTGCGAGAAAGAAAACTGTTGATTACGGCTGTTGAGCTGTCGGAATCTTATCCACGAGAACTGTTAGCAAATTGTTCAGATCCAGGGTGCACGCCACCTAAGTAACTTCACTGTGCCGACTGATGAGTGGATGTGGAAAAACACTGACGCCACTAAACTTCCGGCATTGTTTCATGTTCTATATAGGTGAGTACAATGCCTATCTGACGATTGTGCAAACAAATCAATAAGTTCTCAGATCTTGGAACGGAATTCCGAGTGAGGTCTATGTTCAACCGAGATCGCCACACATTTCGAAAACAAGTGAGTTGTCTCTGGCAGCCTCTAATTATATAGAATATCTGAACCTTAGTTTACTACCAAATGTGATGGTTGCGATGACTGAAGCTTAGCCGTATTGCCGTTATTTTGGTGATCAATGAAACAAATGAGGTTAGGCAGCACAGAAGCAAAGCTCAAAGGCAGCTGGGTTGGGACGGTTCACTCGGCATGCTTTGATGCATTCTAGGGACCACAGTTTCAAAGTCGTATCGTCTGGTATGACAGAGCCGCAACAGGGAGAGCCTATGCACATCACACAGCCAGATTTCGGCTCATTACAAACGTGCATCATCTTCATCATCAACAGCATGACATCAGTGTTCAACACCAATGCTTCACTGCCGTATAACCATGATTTATTTGAAAGTCTTATTGTAAAGAAAAGAATAAAGGTGGATGGAGAAGGGACTTGGTGCTAGCTTACTACAATCATTCCGAGGTGCCTACACCTCCAGACATTCACTCAGGCAATCTGGATAGAAACTGACAACAAGAACGCCACTGACATCGCTTGGCAGCCATAACTTGTAGTGTCTTCAACCAGGCGCAGTGGGGATCACGCGGTCCCCATCCTGGAAGGCGAGTAGCACCGACAGCACCCAAGCGTTTCGTAAACTCTTTCAAACGCCTCTGCCAGGTCAAAGGTTGGCCACCTCTCTGCTTACGCCACTCTGAATTGGAATTGGAAAACAGCACCCTCTTCGGTAAACGATGGTTAGGCACACGCAACACATGTCCCAACCAACGCAGCTTCTGGTGCTGGACACATTCTTCAATGGAAGTGCCCGTTCTACAAACGTGCAGTCCATATTCATGTGCACACCAGTGAAAGGAGGAATGCCCTTCGCTGTGCGAACACGAACTCAGCAGCTACAAGCCATCAAACACGGAAGTAAATACCTCATAAATAGGGTTTTTGGAAAGTGAACATTCTCAAGCGTCTCCTTGGATTTCCCTGGACATCCATTGACTATTAAACAATACTACCTGTACTATGCAAAGCGGCTCTATGATTTTTGGTAGTAACCTTCACCTTCCATCGGATGCGGGGACGAAGCTTAGACATCAGACCATAGACTACTTGCATGCTTCATCGGTAGTAAACACAGTTACACCAGTAACGAACGCCCTATATACATTTTCGAAAACACAAATCACCTTCTTACAGTTTATCAAAACGCGACCAATCTATGCCAGTCCAACAATGAGGGGGCTAGTAGCACATATACAGAAAAGCGATTCCATCACAACAACATAGTCGCACAGAACAAAACCAACCTCATCCTTAAAAAGCACAACTCACTCTATTTTCTCGCAGAGCTAGATGATGCTCTGCAAGCAATCGTGTGGCCATTCGGGAAGTTAGAGTTCGATTCAGAAAACCCGTGATAAGATTTGTATCCTAAAAGAAAAGAGTAACTCGACCAGTAACTAAAAAAAGATTAATAATAACAGTAAACAAGAGTTTCCGTCTACGAATGCTCTAAAGTTTCGCCACAAAGAAGTCCTTACCAAGAAACAACTACATCGGTACTCAGCAAAACCCTTTTGAGGCACATCAAGAAGCCAAGTTATACTGAAAAGCCGAGGAATCCTGTAAAACTGCTTCATCCTTGTTTGAAACCATCAGTAATGCGCATCTGACGAAACTCCAGAATCTGGAACTTTCGATCCTAGACTAGCAGTTTGAACACTACTGCGCTGGTGTTGAATTCAAAGATGCGAACAGAAGGCCTGATTGGCACTCAGTAATGCTGACCCTTTGAATGTTTCTTTACATTATCTATTGTGTGACCTGATGGAGGATTTTCACGAGTATGTGCTGGTCAACCCACATCTCCTTTTGTCTTCCCCTGCTAACTGCAAGATATGGCTATCAATCAATGTCGCTGGGGTTGTTGCTGCAGTCGGCAAATTTTATCCAGTATCTGAATGAGTGTCTGGAGAACTAGACACCCCAAAATGATTGTAGTAGGTTAGCATCAGGTCCCTTCTCCAGTAACTTTTATTTTTTGCCGTGTACATGAGACAATCTTAAGAAAAGTGTGACTTATTTGTTCGGAAGCTTAGTACCTGCGGTCCTTAAATCCCCTTGAGATACAGTCGCACCGCCCACTGCCATAGGACAGTGAAGACCGGCATGTCCGTGTTTAGGGTGGCAACGATGCCGCCTTCTTTCGAAGAAGAGGTTAGAAAAGGTCGGGTCTAAAAACCACGCACTCCTATCGCCCAATGGCTGACCGTGATCACTGGCGCAGTGTAGTATAAGGTTGAAATACTTCCAAAACCCAAGAGTCTGGTGCTTCCCCGAAGGTGTGAACAGCCATATAAGGAGTCAAACAGTTATGTCTTACTTCCTGCGCTCTCTGGCCAGACCAAGGGGGTCAGACTATCGAGCCACTGACTCCAGAAGTTGTTCCTCAAGAAAACCCTAACCAGTGTCTCGTGATCCAGACTGTGGAAGTGGGGTACCTCAACCAACGTCATGCTTTTTTTTGGCCTGGGCAGCCCTTGCAGTTCTCCATTCACGGACCACTCCCCATACGTCTCCCATTCAAGTCTCTGACTCAACTGTCAATCATTCAACCGTTGATTCAGCTTCTATCCAGAAAAATAAATCAAAATAAACCCTTATCAGATTCAAGAAATCTATTCCATATTACTGCCTTCAACGTGTCAAATTGGACAATAAGTAGCCCTTGCTCGGACCTTGTTCCCTATGGACCGACGTATGCTGTGTCTCAGAAACGCGCACACAACACTCTAGTTCGGTCATATCTCAAACCGCTCGGAACAGACTCAGATTCCCCCTACTTTACCCTTCGAGTGTCTGGTGCTCCTGATGTAATGGTTTGTGGTATCTACTGCGCGGGAGCTGTGCTTGAGCCTAGGGCTGGATGCGACCTACTGAGCTGGATTCCGGTAAACAGTCGTTTTTGCGCTGTTTGGTTGACTGGTTCAATTGACACGGTCGAGAGTGTTTGTTTGTTGTATCAGCATATGCTCTGACAGATGGCAGCCCTGAGGCTTGGAAAGACATCCTCTATGCAGATTGGTCATGGTTGCTTCGGTCAGCAACAAGCACATAGAAAGTGATTCTACCGGGTGATGTGAATGCCCCCGCCATCCGACTAGGTCCTGAGGAAGCCCATCTTAGCGGCTGATTGGGCTCACTGCCTGGATAAGGGGAAGCAACCTCTTCAGTTACGTTTTGGACATCACTTGTTTCTAGTCAACACAAATTTTCAACACACGCGCTAACACCGTATTACCAGTAGGCCAACAGCTACGAACCAATCTTGGGCGCAGTTGGACCGTGTGGTAGTCAGCTACCAACAGAGAGATTCGATATAAGGTTGACGTTCATTTTGGAGTAAACAACTTGATTCTCACGACGTATTGTGCGGGTGGGGACGAGATGGCTGTGGTTAGAGCGCGAATTTACTGACCGGAAAGTCCGTGGTTCGAACCCGACCTCTGCCTCTCGACTTCCCTTATCTAAGCTTGAGTAACCCGGCGGTATTCCAGCCCTCATGCTTCCTTCTGGTGGCATGGCAGCTAGGCACCGAAAGGGTTCTACAGTTGAACAATCGATTGTGCGGGTACAAGTATCTATTCACTTACCCTCTGGGACATGCCGGTTGATGCAAATCCGTAGAGTTCATCACCTAAAAAGCGTCTCTGTAAGTCAACAACGAGATGAGTTGGACAAAAGCTTCACGAACCCGATGGGCACAAAGGCAATGATGATTACTTGAATGACGACCGGGGAAAGATGAAACAAGTCATGCCTAAAGCATTCGAAACCGTCTGCCCCTGCACTCCAATGAACACTTAATCTCGTCACGGTCAGTTGATAGCGCGCGTAGACCTCTCAAACGCCGGGCAATGAACAGCCTAAGAATTAGCGAATGCCCGATAGATGGAGAAAGTCTTTGCAACAGGAAAGAACCGGACCTTATTCCAGCTTATGCGATCAAATACTATGAGGAAGGGTGTTGGTGAAACCATGTCCCAGAAGGATGGAACTTCAATCTATTCACAGAAACTTCGTCTTGAACAGTGGGCAAAACACTTCGAAGAACAGTTCACCTGGGCCGCATCAACGTAATCTCTGGAAAGACCATATGAGCCCCAATGATACGTCGACACCAGAAAGCTATTAACAGCGGAAGTCTAGCGTGTAATTTTATCGCTTCAGCACAACAAAACACCTGATTCAGGAGGTTTGCATCACGCACTCTTCAAAGGTGGTGAGCGTCCTATGGCTAACTTGACGACTGTACTCCAATATAGCAGGGGATATAACGACAGAATGGAGCGCCTCGATGGTGATTCCCATATTGAAAAAAGGGTGCAACAACATTCTGCAAAAACGACCGGGGCATCATTCTAGTGGCCACAACTTCTAAGGTGCTTTGTGGCATTATCATACGCAGGGTAATCAATCATCGGGGGCGTCAGGTTTGCGGGAATCAATTTAGGTTTCGCCATGGCCGGGACTGCGTCGATCACAGCTTCACTTATGGGCAAATGCTGGAACTGCGCAACTCCTCCCCACAACCGACAATGGCCTTCTCAATCTGGGGCTGCTTTCGACACCGTGCGTCGTCAAGAACTGTGGTGAAGTCTGGCGATCAATGGTGTCAACTTTAAATTCCTATCTTTTACAAATGCCCTCTGTGTATCCCTCCGCGGACGCGAACGTGTTTACAGTTAATCCTCTCCTGAGTTCGCCACATCCAGTGGTGTCAGGCAAAGGTGTTTTATGTCTCCCTTCTCCTCAACTCCACAAGTGAAGTGTTTTTTTATTCTTCCTTGCCTGCCTCTAACACCACGGGGATGGACATACTTCCGGGCTTTTATTCACGTTAACGATATTGCTCTTCCTGGATCAGAATCTCGAGAAATTTCAACTATTTTATATAATCCAAATAATTATGCTGCACAGTGCATCTCATTGCTACTCCAAAAGGTGCTGACAACTTATTCTCGATCGCTTTCCCTAAGAATATAGGTTATTTTGAAGTCTCCATGCGGACTCTTCCCTTCAAATTCTTCAACTCTTACCAGGAAGCTCCACTGTTTGACAACACGGTTGTTGTGTAGAGCTAGCAACCTAACCAAATCTTTCCCCCCGTGCATCGAGACTGATGAAAGTATGTCAATACCGAATTTTATTCAAGGTTCACTTTAAAGTTGGCAAAACAATTGACCTTTGGGTATGTTGAATTATATGAAAGTGCCGATTTACAGAAAACCCTCGTTGCTATCAGTTTCTCAACGTGCAGCATCTGACATCGCTTAATCCAGTCTCACATATGATTAGACGCGAACTTTCGCACCGATTGTAATAGCACTATTTGTCATGTCGATAAAATTAATCCATCAATATGAATCACACCGACCACGTTGCGAGTTAGCGAACAGCGGTTGCAAAACTCGTTCACTGTGTCTGTTGGAAGAAGTGGTTTGATTCCCGGTTTATTTATTCAGCACTGTGCCACGGTGATGGGGATGGGCCAAGTGGAATTTGATTGGTATCGCTTGGCGCCACAAGAGAAAAAGAAATGCGCACAGAGTTCGCGATGTCATATATCACTGAGTTACCCGATTGTGGACTAATGCTATCAATGATTTTCGTAAAACAGCGATAATCGGTCGATCGAGCGCTACAGATCGAGCTGATATAACAGGTGGTGCTGTTTCATACAATTGCGTGTAGTCTGGTGCGTCTTGATGGTGTCAGCGTCCACTCGATAGTCACAATAATGCTCAAGCGAACGACCTCTTAGACCTTAGACGTCTCGTTGACAGCCAGAGTTCATTGAGATGGATATGGCAGTGGAGATATCATTAGTTTAAAATAAGCCTAAAGCGAGTAGAAAAAAGCATAAAGTGATGCTAGGGTTTCCCAATTGTATAAATAAAGGCATAAATATCACCACAAAATTACTGAAGATTTTACACTATTCCACTAACCAAACACCGACAAGTGATACGGACAGTTATTAAGTACTGGAAATAACTCATGTGAAGTAGTTCATTGAAATCCTGGTTTATCTTTCTGGTTGCACGAAAGGCTCGACAAAATTTATCAAACAGAACTCATTACAACCTATCCTAACTTACTATCACTTCCGAAAAACCTGGTTAAACGTGGTTAGACAAAAGACAGTGCCACGACGGTATATAACTCACTGTAATTCGCGATCTGCACTCTCTGAAGCCCGCTGCTAACATACTAATCACTGAGCTGTGTTCATTCAGTATGGTCCGCAAGAGGTTGCTGAATCTCATCTCGTCATCGAACGTTTCCACTGGTGGTTCTTCAGTGAGCCTTCGAAACGACTTCAAGTACATATTATGCTAGATGAGAAAGTGGTCATCCCAGGTGAAGGATAGAAATAACCAACCACAGCCAGAATGGTTGGATTACATCCAACAATGAACGGCAGAGACCGAAAATCCACGATTCGATGAGCTATGCGAACAGGCAATTCTCTCTGCATATACTGTGCACTTCGCTACAAATCAATCGGCGTGCATGATAAATTTTGAAGGACATACCAACAAGTGGTTTCCATTGGGATGTTTTCCGGTATAAAGTAGGCTCTCCGGAGTCAGCTGAACCTCTTGCTACAAAAGTATATCAAGAAGATACGAGTTAGTCACCTTGGCTGCCGCCACGTCGACTGCCGACTGTGAGTAGTAGGCGGAAACAGAATCCAAGCGTTCCTTGTCTGACATGATATCGGGTGTCAGTTGATAGGAGCGGCTTTCCCAATGAGTGAAACGACCATGTATGGTCTGAACATGTGGAGGGGTGTTCGAAGTTTTGTATATAAAGCAAAGGATAAAACGGTTGAACCGCGTGGTCTTGGTGGGATTCATGGTGCTGAAGCAGATAGAAAGGTTTGTATTTCCACCTGTTTGACACGGATGGCAGCAAACACAGGCGATAAACAAATAAGGCTGCATTATAATACACCAAGTGAGCAGTCAGAATGTAGAATACGCTATTGTAATACTTGTCCGTGTCACACGTCTAACCCGAGACAACCACCCGACTGAGATTCAGAATGGTACAATATGCCCACCAGTGCGTGTAAAATAAGTTTTCCAGTTGGCACGTTTTCTGTGTATTCCACTATGCAAACCGAACTAAGCATGGGGGATAATATACTATCGCATTGCACAAGGCCTTTCCGCATGTTGTAAAGAAGCACCTACAGCACCCGTCGGGGAGCGATGGACAGGTTGTCCACGATTTATTTGCAAGGCATTGTAACCCTTTGCCGAACGGACCTTGAGAAAAAAGATTTCAGTAGGTAACCAGTCAAGCAGATAGCCATTCAGTCGATAGCCTGTAACAATATCTACCTTGGTATATTGTGTAGTGGTGGATACTGTCAGAAGTACTAACATCACGCCCCGCTGCTTCATTACAATTTACTCCAAGCACTTGTATGTGCACATGTTCTATGGAAGATGACGAGATTTCAAATAGGGCGAGATGGCTCAGTAGTTAGAGCGCGAATTTACTGACTGTAAGGTCAGTGGTTTGCACCCGACCTCTGCATTTCAACTTCTCCTATTTAGGTTTCGACAACCTGGCAGTATCCTGATTCTCGTGTTTCCTTCGAGTGGCATGGCAGCTATGCAGCGGAATGGTGTTACAGCTGAACGGTTTTTTAGTTGCAGTCGAAATTTCTGAGTTGCTGTTTTCCCTGAAATCGATCTAAAGGAACTCGTTTCAATCCGGGACAACCTCAGTCTAGTAATGCAGAAACAGGTTTTATTAGTCATAAGCAGCACCATGCGCCGCTCTCTGCGTACTTAACTGGGTGTTCATAACGGATTCACGGACTGATACACAGGATCGATGTTTTCGCCCAAGCTTCCCGAGTCGGCTTGGTGCTTGTCATTCAGCGGCTTCAGTTCACCTGAAAAGCACAAGCGAAAAAGGGTGTAGCATCGCTTTAAGGGTTCCCAGCACTGAGCAGTAAGTCTGCCACTGCGAGAAGTCACATGAGAAAACATCCAAAATTGCTTTGAACTGGGTTCTAGATGCAGTGTGAACAATCGTCGTAAGAAGGCTGTCTCACGCACCAAATACCCGGAATGTGCGAGCTTCTTTCTCAAAAAAGCCATAATCAGCATCATCATCATCAGCTGTAAGAACCGAATACTTGGCCTACAGCGGTTATAGCTGTTACAGTATCGTTCACCGATAGAGTTCAGGTAGATACCTTTACATTGGAACCGGTAGTTCGTATAAGTGAAGCGTAAATACACGGTTGTCAGTGGGGTTTTCATTGGGGGGAGCCATGCATTGAAAGCAATGCTTGAAAATCTTACCATGTACAAGTACGTCCTCGCCGTGCATTAGCTGTGTCAACGGTGAAAAATCTGTCGATGAAACCTTGTTCAAACAAGGTAAGTATTAGGTTACGGCAGGCTGGATGAGAGTTAAAGCAACTTGAGCAGCGTTACATAATCAACGCATTTGAGGACAGCAACCACCACTCTAGCAGCTCTCGTTGAGGGTCACGTCCTTCTCCCGTACGTAGATGTATTCAAGAAGCGGCTAAGATTTCAGGTGATCTGCAAAAAGTAGTGTTGGGTATATCAGCACCCCCAAAAATCACCTAGTTCTCCAGTTAATGACGACTTTAGTTCTGAAGGTTGAATTTTTATATTCCGCGCATTTTCCGAAAGGACTACGGTTCTTTCTTATTGGCCATTGCCTTTTTTGTCCTTCACTTTTGGTTGAGGCACTAAAAGCTCCCACTGATTCACGGATTCACGAATTGATACACAGGATCGGGGCTTTCGCCCAAGTTTCCCGGGTCGGTTTTGTTCTTGTCGATCCGAAGGCCCTCACCAGAAGTAAAACCACGTAAGTTTGGGCGAAGCTATGGGGTTTTGGGGGTCGCCATTTTTACGGATAGTTGGCCTAATCCGTCTGCACGTTTCTGTGCTGTGTTCTTCACAGCATTTTGTTTAAGTGAACGAAATTTCAGGGCTAGTGACCACCACCTACTTGCACTTCATAACCGATTTGTGGGATAAAGCACGAAACCAATTTTTTTAAACATCTTGTAGCATTCTGCGGCGTTCGTTACAAGTGAGATTCACGGATTCACGGATTGATACACAGGAGTGAGGCTTTCGCCCAAGTTTCCCGGGTCGGTTTTGTTCTTGTCGTTCAGCAGCTGTCGTTCACCTGAAAGGCACAAGTGAAAAAAGGGTGTAGCACTGCTCTTTAAGTTCTCAGCGTGGGGCAGTATGTTTGCCAGCGCGAGGACTCACGTAAATAAGTGTCTAATACTGTTTTGAACTGAGTTCTAGAGGGAGCGTGGACAACCGTCTCAGGAAGGTTATTCCACGCAGCAACTACCCGAAATGAGAAAAAAGTTTGCCTAATGAAGGTGTGCGCTCTGAGCTTAAAAATCTTCTTACCGTGTCCCCGCCGTGTGTTTGCTGGGTCAACGGTGAAAAACCTGTTGGCCAAGCCTTGTTCAAACAGGGCGTAAGTAAGAATTAAGTCCCCTCGGAGGCGACGATACTCCAAGGGAAAGAGGTCGAGCACCACGAGACGCGTTTCGTAGTCCATGGACTTGAGACCGGCAACCATTTTCGTAGCAGCTCGCTGGACACGCTCAATGAGGATTACGTCTTTCGTGCGTCCTGAGTAGACAACCGGGTTGGCATATTCAAGGAGCGGTCTGACATAGGCCCCATAGAGTATTTGGAAGTCCGTGCGAGTAATACGAGAGAAGGTACGCCGAATCATCCGTAGAATAGCGAATGCCTTCTGAGCCGATTTCTTAAGGTGCAGTGAGAAGTCAGGTTTGGAGAGAGCCAGATACCCAAATCTTTTTTTGGCATCTATCCTCGTGATGTCTTCTGGTCCTTTCTCACCATGCATGACAAAGGAGTTCGCTGGGTCTCCTCCAAATGACATATGGACGCACTTTTGGTCATTCAGAGGAAGGTGCCAGTCCAACGACCACTGCTTTGCGGCGTCTACATCAATTTGGAGGGCACTGGCATTGGAACTCCACGATTTCAAGTCGTCCGCAAAAAGTAGACATGGACTTGCAAGAACATCTGGAAGGTCATTGACGCATATCAGAAACAGCATACGGAACAGCATACAGAAACACATACGGAATACCCGTTGCAAATGTTCACTGAAAAAAATAGTGGATTACAGCTTGCATGCCTAAAACCCCTCAAACGTAACAAATTAGATAAGTTTGTTTAGCAAAGTTCGGCAGAAGTTTTTGGCAAGCTCGCCTCCCGTTCAGTATAATAATGAAAGAGAATTTGATTTAATGTGCAGTGCTGATGATGGCGTGCGCCTCTGTGGTTGATCTCCATTCGCTGAGTGTACATATAGTTAGCAGATAGTTCAGCAATATGAAATGACCGCATGTTAAGAAAAAACACAACGATATCTCTCCCTTCGGGAATAATGGCACTTCTCGGTTAGGACACGCCATGAAGCCCAACTTTATTGGCAGAAAATACGACCAAACAGTGCCGGGTATCATGCTAACAGCACGCACTCTCCTCTACCCTGGCTACTTATAGTAACTGCTGGAGCCGTATCTGTCTACAACGCTAATTATGAGGCTTCAGCTAGTAACCTAATCCAATGGCCAACGATGACCCAGCATACCCAACTGTAAGCTTTGCCGAGCTACTTGGTTACTTATAGCAACTGCCGGACCCGTACCCATCCACGCAGCTATACATGATAGCTTAATCTACCAACCAACGACGGTCCTTAATATTGTGGTGCTTTGTACCTTTCTTTTGCTTCCATTATATAATTGCTTATTTCGTCAGTCACACAAAAGTTTTTGTTTGAATACGCACAAACTAAAAAGCGCGCAGTTTGTACAAATACACACAAAAGACAAAGATGTTCACGTGTTTCGACTCCGTCTTCTGATTTGCCTGCACTTGCAGCAGTCATTCGCGAGTTTCACGTCCTAACTCTGGTATCGAGACATTTCAGACGGTCTTCGGATTTTGTCATATGCGAGAGGTGTTCAGAAGTAGATCCCTGAACAACCATAATTGGATTATTATTCATTCGCTGAACTGGGCCAACGACGAAGGAAGACTTCTTAATGAGTCTGTTCCATTTGACCCTCTTTATTATTCTATACTAAATCTAGCGGTGTTAACCTTATTCTCTTGCCACACACTCTTGGTCAGATGGCTTTTAGAGTAGCCAGACGACCACAATATCCATGCACGTCGTCCGTCTGCCAGACCCCTGCTTGAAAAATACACAATCACTCTTGGCGAATTGTGTTTTTACTTATTGATTGCATTGGTAAAAAAGTAATGTGTAGTCATTCCAGTTCTCGTTTTGTAGAAGCTGCTTTCACTCGACAGGTTTTCAGGAAGGAAAAGATGTATAATCACTCACAACTCGTGTACATCTTCCGCAATACCACTGAAAACAAACAAAGCTGTGGTTCCTGAATAAAAAAAATGTTTAACAAATCCTGTTGTCCATAATTCTCAATCGGTGTCCACGCTGAAGCCAGAGTCTTAATGTCATAAATGTGTGCGTACTACCTGTTTAATCAGTCCCATTGGTGACGATGAGGGTGTCATGTATACACCGATGATTCGATGGCGCAATTCGGTGATCATACGCATCACTGAACGCAGCGAATTCAAAGGTAAAAATGGGGTGAATACTGGTCAGTCATAAGATCAAGTTGAATGGACTTAAGCCCTGGGATACAGGGACTGCATGCATCCTCAAACGTGCATCAATGTATGCAGCCTTAACAAAGATCTAGTAAGCATGGGGGTAATTGAGGACCGATTTGCTCATTTACAGCATTAACTCCCAATTTCACTTCAATTCATCTTCCCTACACCGACACCACGTAGCTTAAAGAAATCGACAGTTCCATCGCCCTAATCACAACTGGTAATCACCTCACACTCAACCGCAGTAGCAGTGTCACTAGCTAGGGACTCACTTCTGGGAAACCGATCAGAAAACATGCTTGAGTTTGTAAACTGGTACTGTTGTGATCTTCAGCATCCGGTTTTGCATTAAAAAAGCTTGCACATCTCAGAAGCACATAACATGTTCGAAGTCGCTCTCCATTTCAGGTTATTCTGCGGTCCTAACTCATGTCCGTCATACAGGTTTTGGCCCCACACAACCCACCGTTCATTTCGAAGTATTGCAACCCAGCTCCACTTCCACAATCATGTCTACAATATCCGAATAGACGAGCTATTAAGACGGCCACACCTGGTGCCATCTAACTGTCTCTGATAATGTTGATGATCCGACGGGGAGCTACAGGGTTTGCCATATCTTATTACCCATGAGAGATATCCGTCAACTCAGTAAAATTCATCGCCACAATGCCAGTAGTCCCGCTTTTGTCCCCTAAGTGTTAGATAGACCCTGGCTCACAAGCATCCATCGCCTCAATGTGCCTCGCATGCCTATCTACACATGTCCTACCTGAGTGGCATTTTCGGTCACTACCTGGCTTTGTACACATCACGGAGAGCGCGACATCGGTGCTAAACACTGATGCTTTACCGCCGTACAACCATGATTTATTTGAAAACCTTGTTGTGAAGCAAAGAATAAAGGCGAACAGGGAAGGGGCTATGTGTCTGATTACTACAAATATTCCGAAAAGCCTATACATCCAGACACACACTGGCGGCAAGAACGCCTTTAACGCCATTGATGAGCAGCCATATATCAGAGTATCTCCACCCATGCGTAAAGGGGATCACGCGGTTCCCAGACAAGAAGGCGAGCTGCGCCGACGGCACCGAAAAGTTTCGTAATCACTTTCATATCCTTCTGGCAGGTCAGGGGTTGGCCACCCTTCCACTTCCGCCACTCTGACTTGAGCACGAAAAACAGCACTCTCTTCAACAAACAGTGGTCCAGCATACGCGAAGCATGCACAGTTACGGATCCTCCAGCACTAACCCACACGAGCCATGGTTCTGAGATAACGGTTGTCGAACACTTGAAGACGTCACAGTTCCGCTGCCCAAACAGGCATCGTTTCACAGCCATACGACAAAAACCCATACTATAGCCTCCCACACGTCTCTTGAGATTCAGATATACAAAATTTTGACGCCATAGGTGTCTCAAGTTAGCCAACGCGACTCCAGCCTTGCAGAAATGTGCATTAACCTTAGGTGTCACACTACAATCAGTACTAATATAACTTCAAGGATACATAGAACGCTCCACAATTTCGAATGCCCCTACCCGGGTTGTAAGTGCCGTGTTCAGTGACCTCATGTCCACAGGGCTGGGTGCAAATTTCACGTAAAATGACGCAAGGCGAGAAAGATGCCGTCTCCGTGTTCCATTTGGGTATTTAGGACCTTCAGTGTGCGCCTCATCATCTCATTGTTCACAAAATTAAATAGGCGTTGAGAGATTAGGCACCCCTGACAGACACCACTTTTCGGATGGTTGCTTTTGGAGAGCTCTCCATATACGCTCACACGTTCGAAAGTCTGAGAATACAAAGAACGTACTATGTTTACGAACTTCCGCGACTTTCTTCACGGTCAACCTTGTTAAGGAGGATGGCTCAGTCAGCCGAGTCGAATGCACCTTGTACATCCGTAAATGCTAAAATTGTGGGTTGTGTTCACATGTGGTGTTGTTTTGGCACCTGACAAGTGTGCCCACCACAAGCATCCCCCAAACGTTTCCGTACAGTGCCCGCCTCTTCCGTAACACCTCTCACCGACAATGCAAAGGACTGCAGTTTTGACAAATCTCACTTCAGCTGCATGTCTTTGCCCCAACACATACCTACCCTATGCCAAACTGCATACCCCGCCTTATGCAATGGAAGGATCACGAAGTTTAACAAAAGCAACTGTTGCCGGTGCCGCTCGTTTGCTCTTGCTCCCTTGTAGCATATGTTACGAGAGGCCCTTTAATGAATAAAAAACTTACTGAGGGCTGAGCAAAAAATGCCAACAGAGACTCACATAATGAACACGGTATGGCGCCCGAGACAAGTCGATTTGTAACGCCTAGATGCGTCTCGTTCTGCTGTAACTTCGCTATTCTGAGATCGTTTCACCGTACAAAAACGCGACAACACCAGACCGTTCATTTTTTCTGATGTTTTGTCCCTTCACGCTCCGAGCTACCTTAGTTCCGCACAATTTAGCTCATGCACGTCCCCATTATCACATACACACAACCTTTCTGAACGACCACATACCCATTATCTACTCCTGAATACCGGTCACCGTTTTTGAAATCGAGCAGTGTCGAATCACCGCTATGGCTGGAAATTGTGGCCACTTTTGGCTGCCTGCTATTCCGTGCCCAGTATAGCTCATACCAGGTGCCTTCTAGCAGACACTTTGAAGCTTTGTTGTTTTGGGTCCTTAATGTACACGCGGCTGCCTTATTGCCTTATTTAATTGACGGCAATGCTGGTTCTGATTTGATATGATTCCTTGTCCGGTCTTAACTATCATGACCTCCCCAACAGACTCATCAAAGATGCCGGCCTACAGGCTGTCTATAAATCCAACTACGATGTTGTGATGACAGTGCCGCGACTGCCGTACCGAGTCCTCTGATTGGCTCCTAGCTTAACATATCCTTATTATTCCCCGACATAGGATTTATTAGTGCACAGGTTATGTTAGCCATAATACAATTCAGATGTATGCACTAATAGCAGTCTTTACTGTGGTTGACAGTAGTTTACAGTAACGAATCGCATCATACATAAAGTGAATGCAATATGAAACGTGGGGTAATTCAAAAGGGGAACTTATCGATTGTGAGAGTCCCTTGGTGAAAGTCCGGACGGCAGGAATGTGGTTTTCCCGCAGTACAGCTGCTACATATCTTCCGCAATTGTCCGTGGACTTGAAGTGTTTGGCTGACCCATTGCGCGCGCACGAGTGGGTGTTGAGTGTGTGGTGCTTTTCCGGTCGGCCGTGTTCTGTCTTTCTATACGCAGAGTGGAACGAACAAAAGAAATAAGAAATCACATTGCGCCATTAACTTGTTCAAGAAACCTGTCGTAGACCCAAGCTCCTGTTCGTTCTCGCGATGTTGACGCGTGCTTGTGAGGCAGAGAAAAATATGGGGATGGCAGGTGTAGAAGAATGTGCTCCCGTTCCCCACCATATGTGACAGCCAATCCCCATACGTATTCCCCTTCACCCAATGAACTGAATCCCTGTTGTTTTAATGAACTATTCTTATAACTTTTACGGATTTTGGTCGGACATTGTTGTTTGTGGTCACTCGCCGTCGATATCTGTTTCCTTGTGACGATATCCAATTTGTGGCGAGGTGAACTGCGATTCATCCTCAGGCTGGTGGTTTTACCGCCTAACTCTTACGGTATCTGCAGAGGAGAATCTGTTGAGGTTTGTTGAAAATGTGTATTATTATTTTTGTAATAGTACTGTGATTTCAGAAATCGGATTTTTTGGTCCTTTTTCGTGAATTGGCACGCATCACTCACGCTCGAAGGGCAGATAGCCGTAACAGCACTCAACAGCTCTACGGTTCGGAGAGAATCATGGAAAAAGCCCCAGCAGTGGATCTTCATCTACCGGGAGATTCGAAGCAAGTCGGTCATTCGGGCCACCCCTTAGCTAGTGGTTCATTCCCTGGCTCTGCCTAATCAAAGCTTAAAAATTAAAGTCAGCTTCACTGTTGCGAGCGCAGATTAAGGCAGAGGGGATGGAAAAAGAACTGGAGCTTATGAAATCCCGTAATGAGATGCCTCTAGCGGAGTTAGAGATGAACGCAAACGTTGATTCCGTCGTGGACGTACAGGTCGATACTCAAGTTAAGGTGAAGGACTAACTTACCGGAATAAGAAATATCATGCCTATATGTGAAACGCCAGTGATACAACCATCGTATGCAGTCAAGCCGGACTTACCTAAGGTGGACTTAGGGGCTTCCGACGGCAACCCACGGTATTCCTGGAGATTCATTCAACAGTTCAAATATAATATAGAAGATAGAGTGGAAGATAACGGACAGAGGATGCTGTGCTTGATTCACTATTTTTGGGGTCTAGCAAAGGAAGCTGTGGTTGAGTGCTTATTGTTGCCTCCGGGGATTGCCTACGATTGAGCAAGAGGAACACTTAAGGATCTCTTTGGGAGGGAACACATGGTGGCCAGGGCTATATTAGACGATTTGTTCAGGAAGTTGAAGCCGCTAAATGATGACGCAAATTCACTATCTCGATTATCGATACATCTTTCAAGCTGTCACGTTGCTCTAATTCAGAGGAATCATACTGGTGGCATGAATTACGTCTCGACCATAGAGCAAATTCTCCGCATGTTGTCGAGGGACGCTCGTTGGAACTGGGTGAGGTTGGCTGACACTATGGACAACCTCGGGGAACGGATAGCATTCTTTGACCCATGCAACTTCGTGTCTCAAGAAGCCCTATGGTATGATCACAATAAGCTCAGAACACCATCGTCCTCAAACCCAGCAACATCGGGTAGGCAACGAAAGGCGCCATAACATATTTGCCGTTCAGGATGGTACCTGTGGCTTGTGTCCTCTTTGCGATAGCAGACATGGGCTGGCGTACTGTCGTGGGTTTAGTGACCTGTCAACGCAAGCAAGGTGGCGTGTGGTGAAAAGGAAGTGGTTACGTTTTATATGCCTAAAACCAAGCCATATAAGCAAAAAATGCGATTCTCCTAAGGGGTGTGGTATAGAGCGGTGTTCAGGTTCTCACCACCATCTATTACATGTAATACTAGGTGCCAACAAACCCACATCGGTTGGTTTGTGCAACTCGACATGTCAGACGGAATCAGGGACCGGTCTTGGCTATGTACCGGTTCGTGCGAATGGTCCGCATGGCAGCGTTCTCACGCATTGTTGGATAGTGGGTCGGACGTAACATTGGTAACGAAAGACTCGCTTGGTGAGGTTGGTCTGAACGGTGCTCCAGCAACTTTGAATTTATCAACAGTGAGCGGGACCGCTACTGTCGAGGCTGAAAGTCTCAGAATGGAGTTTGAATCGTTAGATTCGGGTGAGACCGTAGCGGTTGAACAAGCCTTCTCAATACAGCCCCTGCCCATTAGCCCGCCAGTCATGAGCCTAACGAAGATAGCCAGTCAATATAGTCACTCGAAGGATACTGCCTTTTTGTAGCTTCCTGATAAACGTGTGGGAATACTGATAGGAAAAGACGTTCCAGTGTCACAGTGGCCTATGGAGAAGTTGGGCAAGCAAAAGGAACCTTACGCTGTCAGGACTCCTTTGGGTTGGGTTCTACTTGGCCCGTTGTCCATAGGATATAAGGTCTGGAGGCAAGTGCACCACGTAAGTATGAAAGATGACGACATCACTGCTCATCTAAGGGAGCTGTATGAGGGCGATTTCCACGATTTGGAGGCTTCGAGCATATGCCAAAGTGTCGAAGACAAGGAAGCACTTCGAATTGTTGAAGAGTCTTCAGTGTTTAAGGATGGTCAGTACAAAGTACTGTTGCCGTGGAGAACGGCTGAAAGGCTTCATGACAATTACCGTCTAGCTCACTGTCGACTGCATATATGAGGAGGCGCTTCGCCAAGGATCCCACTCTACTAGCGCGATACAGAGAAAGCGTGAGTGACAAAGGGCTATCTGGAACTTGTGCCATTTCATCAAGCTAAATCAGGAAACGAAACGAAGTGGTATTTACCTCAGCACCCTGTTTTGAATCCTAAGAAACCACAAAAATCGCGAGTCGTCTTAGATTGCGCGGCCAAATTTGAGGGTGTATCCCTGAACGATAGATTATATCAGGGACCAGACGTTACTGCTAATTTGGTCGGAGTACTCCTACGTTTCCGGAGTGACTACGTAGCTGTGGCTGCAGAGATTACCGAAATGTTTATGCAAGTGAAAGTTCCAGAAGCCGACAGGGGTGCATTATGCGTGCTTTGGTGGGATTCGGAAGATTTGTCCGTTGAGCCCAAGCAATTCCAAATGACATCCCATCCATTGGGCGCCACGTCTTCACCATTTTGCGCTAATTTAGCTTTGAGAAAGGCTATCGCAAATTGGGGATCAGATTGCATGACTGAAGTAAAACAGTCGGTGGATGGATACTTCTACGTGGATGATTGTCTAGCATTACTACCGGATGTGAACGTAGCTGAAGGATTCGTACGTGAGCTTAGTCAAGTTTTATCAAAGGGCAGCTTCCACTTGAGAAAATGGATAGATAATAGAGAGTCTGTCTTGAATGAAGTATGTGGATCAATTGTCTCGCCGTCGGTGCTTTCCGGTAATGAATCCTTCCAGATAGATGTAGGAACGTTGGGTTTGCAATGGGACGCCCAAACGGACGAATTGCACTTCACCTTTTTTTCCCGATCGACCTCTTACCCGACGGGGAATTCTGTCTTTGATCTTGTCTCTTTTTGATCCCCCGGGTTTAGTTGCCCTTTTGCTTTTGCCAGCTGAAATACTATTGCAAAAGTTTTGTAAGAAGCAATTGCATTGGGATGATAAACTGAGCGACGAGGACTCAGAAGAGTGGCAGAGATGGCTGAAAATTATGCGATTGTTAGGAGAACTAAGAATACCCCGTTGCGTGAAACCTGTTCACCTTTATGATGCAAATGTAGAATTGCACATGTTTAGTGACGCCTCTGAAGTGGAATATAGTGTAGTTGATTAATGTCGATGATGCATCGAAACCGAGAAATTCACATGCATGATGATACACGCCAAGTCCAGAGTCGCAACTCTGAAATCGGTAACAGTGCCGAGGCTTGAGTTGAACGCCGCGCGACTCGCCGCAAGGGTGGCGAAAGAACTGAGAAAAGAGGCAGGGTTTTCGTTCACAAGAACAACTTATTGGACGGGCCCAACTATAGTTCTTCACTATATACGGAATACTGCCACTCGTTATAGTACCTTTGTGGCAAACAAGGACTCTACGATTCATCAGTTATCGTCACCCCTTGGTTGGTGTTACATCACGAGCGAGAACAATCCGGCAGACCTAGCCTCTAGAGGAGTACGTTCTTTGGCTGCTCTTCGCCATTGGTTCACGGGTCCGTCCTTTTTGGAAGCGTTCGAAGCCCAATGGCCACCCTACGAACCAAATTTCATACCAGAAGAATAGAATTGAAGACGAAACACCCTTGGTTAACGTAACTGCCCATGCTTCGGAGCCAACTGGATTGTATCTTCTAAGGGAAAAGTACTCCGATTGGTCTAAACTTTTACGATCTGTGGTATGGTTGACCAGGTTTAAAACATACCTGAGAATAATGGCAAGTGGCTCAAATGGGTCCCCACTGAACACTAGAGGATTGAAGCTCTCAGAAGTGCGGCAAGCTGAGCGCGATGTTATTCATATGGCTCAGAAGGCGGTATATATGGACATGATGAAATTAGAATGCAGCGGTAGGGTTGGTGAGCGGACTGCACACAACCACAACCTGGTACGCTTATGTCCGATAATGATAGATGGCTTGCTATGTGTGGGAGGGAGGTTGGATAACCTTATGTGGCCGCATGTTGCTAAACACCCAATCATACTACCCCCGAGGCATAACGTCACAAGGCTCATAGTTTGGAATGCCCATGTGCTGAATGGGCATTGCGGACTATCGCATACGCTATCAGAACTGCGCCAAAGGTATTGGATCGTTCAAGGGGTATCGATGGCTAAGCGGGTACTTCACAGTTGCTGGACGTGTCGAAGGAACCTTACCACGGCTTCACGGCAAGTTATGGCGCCATTGCCCATCGACAGGATCCAGCCAGGCTGGCATCCCTTCAAGATAGTTGGGTGTGACTATTTTGGACCGCTGACAGTTAAGAATGGGAGGAAGACCGAGAAAAGGTATGGCTGCTTGTTCACATGCTTACAAATGAGGCAGTGCATCTCGAAATGGCCCATTCACTATTTTCTGACACTTTCGTTAAGGCTCTGGTGCGTTTTATAGCACGAGGAGGCGCCCCGGAAAAGATTATCAGTGACAAAGGTTCTAATTTCGTCGGAGCCGAGACGGAATTGAAGCGAGCCATAGAGCACCTTTCCCACCCACGTTGCAGCAATGAAATAATACGGTATAACGTAGAGTGGCAATTCACCCCACCGTTGAGCAGTCATATGGGCGGGGTATGGGAAAATCTCATACATTCTGTGAGACGGATATTTGGGTCCACAGTGAATGAGCAGGATACGAACGATGAAGAACTGGTAACGTTTCTTGCGGAAGCGGAGCGGGTCATGAATAGACGCCCTATTGTGCCCAACCAAACCAATAATTTCAAACAAGCCAGCGTTAACACCGAATGACTTGCTCATTCTCAACAATAGGGTATAGGGGGTTGTGCCGGAAAATATATCAGAGGGGTATATGCCGGGCTGGCAACAAGCGAATTACCTAACGCAAGTATTTTGAACGCGCTGCGTGAAGGAATATATACCTTTGCTTCAAGAACGAACGAAGCGGCAGAAGCCTCAAAGGAACTTCAGAAAGAGGGATGCAGTTTTGGTGCGATCCGGTGCGTTCTGTCAGAAACAGTGGCCCCTGGGCGTAGTTGAGGAGTGCGAAACATCAAGCGGTGGTGAAGGTAGAACCGTTATTTTACGCACACAAGATGGTAGGCTAAGAAGGGATGTGCTTAAGACCGGTTTGATAGAAAGCTGCGAATAGGAGTGGTGGAAGGAAATGGGGACCGCGCGCTCAACCCTCCGCAGGTGGGGGATGAGTTTTCGGACTCGTCGCATACGGAGAGACCACTAAGAGTTTAGGCGTGAGCAAGTTCCTTCTGGCGTACTGCTGTAAGCCCACTCGGAACTTGGGGTAAGCAAAATAAAATAATAGAGCCAGGAATGACCCTAGCTTAAGGGGGGAAAATCCACGAGGATTTTGGGTGGCGACGTAGAAGAATGCGCTCCCGTTCCCCACCATATGTGACAGCCAATCCCCATACGTATTCCCCTTCACCCAATGAACTGAATCCCTGTTGTTTTAATGAACTATTCTTATAACTTTTACGGATTTTGGTCGGACATTGTTGTTTGTGGTCACTCGCCGTCGATATCTGTTTCCTTGTGACGATATCCAATTTGTGGCGAGGTGAACTGCGATTCATCCTCAGGCTGGTGGTTTTACCGCCTAACTCTTACGGTATCTGCAGAGGAGAATCTGTTGAGGTTTGTTGAAAATGTGTATTATTATTTTTGTAATAGTACTGTGATTTCAGAAATCGGATTTTTTGGTCCTTTTTCGTGAATTGGCACGCATCACTCACGCTCGAAGGGCAGATATCCGTAACAGTACTTACAGGTGTGAAACTGCTTGGAGGAGTAACCGTTACAGATTACATGCGCCCATAAGACCATTCCAAACGTTGAATTTGTGCCAGTGTTCTAAAGAAAACCGACCAACTTAATAAATGTTTGTTTGTTCTGCCCATAAGGTCACTAATTCTTCCAATGGTGCTATCAAAAGTATACTGGGGAAGATAAGACCTTGTCATGCACGTGACATGACATGTACGGACAATCATCATAAAATGATCAAAAAACCTACTTGGCTTTGCTTACTGGGACGCCTTCGGCCACGATAGAAAACTTTCCTCCACGGGTGGCGAAAGCTTGCACCAGTTTGGGTTTAGGCGAAAATAGAAGGTGTAACTATTGTTCGTGGATTTTTCAGATTATTTCCAAATACAGTGCAGGACAAAACACGTGAAGAATCCGGCTTTTTCACAGAATTAACCACTGTTTTATGGCGGACATCATGCGAAGCCAGTGAAACATAAATACTGTGTCCATAGTCGACATCGGGTACGTTTAAACAACTTCAAACAAATCTGCTGCCACAAGGACAGACTTTTATGGCTCTAATCAATACCACCAAATGCTTAGAGTTTATGATAACGGTTAGTTTGTTTAAGCTACGGTTTCAGAGGAATTCAGTGTGTGTCAAAGGACCGACCCATCCGAATTCAAATTTCTTCTTGTTATCTCTGCGCTCGGACTGGTCGAGCTCGCGTCAAAGCTGGGGATTTTTGCTCCCGTTCTCAAGTCCCTTAAATTTGTTGATAGTACTAGTTCAGACACTTAACAAGTAAACATAGACGTGAACTTGCATATGGAATTTCGTTGGCGCAGATCAGAAAGATGTATTTTCATAAGGTGTCTTAAGGAAAGCTGATGGAGCCTGGTGGTTGAGAAGATTATGTTGTATGGCCTCCAAGTATCAGTGTTAAACATTGATTTCATGCAAACGATGATGCTGATAAAAATGGCTTGATCTCACTTTCACTCAAAATGTTCCACTTGAAAGGAAAGGTCCTAATATAGCCTAGAATACCTCCCCGAATTCCACAGGACTCAAGTTTGTGGAACATTGAAACGTAGAACCCAACTAAAGTCTTTTCAAAAACGAGAAAATATGGCGTCTGGAATGAGTCTTTTGAACTTGGCTTCTTAGGCTCTCCACAAATACTAGCATTTTAGTAATGCAAGAACGGTTCAAGAAAAATCCGGGTTCCGCCGGAGACAGTAAGCTGTTGATAGTTGGCTCATTCAAAACGGCTCGTTTCAGAACGCATTCATCCTGCATCCTGCATGGTATAGTAGTGAGGCCACTAGGTCTGCAGCTGTCAGGCGATAACCGGTCATCTGACCTGTAGATTGGCGTGACAGTCTGTTTCATCCAAGCGAAAGGAAAGCTACCTACGTAAAGTGACCAGAGTACCACCTGGTAAAATGTTTCGCTAGGCTGAGCGATGTTTCTCTCAGTATCCTTGGATGGACCTCATCTAGCCCGACTGAGTTGAAGAGGGTTCTCTGGTGCAAGAATTTATCAACAGCCTCTTCGGTGAATACCAAGCTGAATAAACGCTTTTTTAATTCCGCATGGCGAAGATTAGACGCTATAAAATCACTGGGCAGAATGCAAGCCTGTGTATTGTTTCCTGTAGGATTCAGACACCGCAATTTTTTCACTTGGGGGTTTTCCGTTTCTGTCCTTCCAGTAGAAGGTCGAAGCGTGTTTTTCAACGATATTCCACGTGTTAAAATAGTGCATTTCTTGTTTTTCCGGCAAGACCCAGTACTGTGGCTTGTTTTAATCTGCTTTTTTGGCAGATTTCCAACTCGCAAGGGTTTCACATCTTACGAAATGTCAGCTCACCTTCCGACTGTTCTGCAGTAATACTTTCGAGAAACAGTTAGGACCCCATTTTCAGAAGAATCCAGATCGTTTTGAGTACCTGTTGAATTGTTTGGCTACGCGCTGGTTTGGAACGGACACTGCGTCAATGTCCTGAATGGTCCAGATAATGGTCTGGATGTCTCCTCCACTGAAGCTGGTTCCAGTTTTAGCGGTTCAAGGAAGATATACCATCTTGAAAAGTCTGCATAGCGAAAGTTTTGAAGCCACCTTTGAGGTCCCTGGTTCCTAACCCAGTAGCAGATGAATTGGAAACCAGCACGCAGTGGCCAGTATGCCCCAAGGGAGCCACACTTATTCATTGGGCAAGTGCATGGCAAGACTCAGTGGTGATGGCAGTTGGCCTACTCGGTATCCGATGGGTGTGTGCGTAAGCTGAATTGAGGCGCTCTGTTGAACGAATATAACCAGTGCCGATGCAAAAAAGCTACTAGACCCGATAGCCTTGAGCTTTATTCAGGAAGCTTTGGGGAGGTTTAAGTCAGCCGCCAGCAACAGATGAGTAAAATGTTAGTTGCTCAGTGATCACGCCATCGGTGGCTGCGGTCGGCCAAAGAAGGAAACCCAAAAAATGAAGCGCAATTTTTCGGCTCTTTCAAAACCTTTCAGGACCCATTGAAGACGGAGGAGGCCAACGGTTGCAGCCTTGAATTAGCTAAGGCGTACGTACCAGCCAACTGATTGCGTCCACTAGTACTCGGCCACCTAACCCTAGGCAGCTCATCTTTAACCAAACGTCTGTCTAATATCCAGCCGCGTCTTGCTTACGACGACATGGTGCGTGGTCAACGGATAACGAGATAAGTGGGAAACTGTACTAATAAAAATGTAACAACATCACTGATTTTTCTCACTTTGCTCCAGATGGTCATCACACATCGACATTTTCGGTTTCCATGGGTTCAATCAAGCGCTGGCTTGAACCAAGACTAAATTGTTTTTCCTATAATATCCACCGAGACGGTCGAGTGTGCAGCCAGAGTGTATACAGCATCTAACATGGCAAGTGTCAGTATGAAACATTGTCTTACTCCTCATTATCCCCGGTAAATCTGTGTATGAGATAGGTTTTTTATCTTCATCTTTTGATCAGGTTGGTTGGTCTGCGAACTCAGGGGAGGAAAGAGCATGCAGTGTGTTGATGACTAAGAAACAGAAGTCAAAGCAACCCACTCTTCCCGGCTGACGGCATAGCACACTCCTTTGGTCTTCGCTGCAAGCCCTTCGAGATATCACTTAGTGTTTTTCCTGCCACGATCACCAGTGGATTGTAATTTGTCAAAGCGACTTCCCTACTGAGAGAGCATGCATTAAAACAAGTAACTTCAAGAACAACCACCACGACCAGCAGGAAGTGTGGACCGCAGAATACCAGTAAAAAACTTTCGGTTACTGCATTCGGGATCATTTCAACCGAGAATTTTTAGGCCAACCCACCAGCATATCATTCACTTTAGCGTTATTATTCGGGCGAATTTATTGGAACAGCAAAGCTTCATAACTGTTGTCACAACTAATTAGTCTGTTTAGTTTTGCTTCTGATTTTAGGTCACCAGGAGCCATTATAGAAAAAGTAGCAATGAGTTTCCATAGATCTGCCTCTAACCTGCCTGTCAAATTCAGTGTTTGCAAAATGGTTTTAACTTCCGATCATGCCCTTTAGCTGTCCGACCTTACATTAGCACATCAGCAGCCATGCACGTCGGCTGCGGAATTCCATCAAGATTGTAAACAAGGTGCTTTTGATAAACCTTACTGTAAACCCGGAAGCCAAATGGTAGAAACTGACAAAACAGACAGAGTATGCCAAAAGTCTGGAGGCAGCTAAAACTCGTGCTGAATCCATGCTAAAAAAATTCTGTAGATAAGCCAGCCATCAGGAATGACAATGCTCTATTGAGTTTTCCTCCTAATAACGTAGCACTGAGGAATTTATGGTCAAAGCAGACATTTTTTCTGACTTTCGAAGCCATCAGGCATTCTAGTTTAGTTTCAGAGCTTTTGGAACTTCTCCTAATGGCACCGCATCGAGGATCAAACTTTGAGGGGGAATGAATTGAAACAAGGCGCATCGAATTCCAAAAAATGAGGCGCGCTTGTGAAGAAAACCGGGTTAGCCAACGAAATGAACCAAATCGGCGTGGCTAAAATTACGAAATTTCAGTTTCCTCCTTAGTGTGGGATAATGACTTGGAGCTTAATCCTACCATACCAAACAAATTCTGGGCTATAAGACACACCGTCATATGGACATTTGTATTTCTTCTTTCTGACACTTGCGGAATGTATATGGGCATACTGGCACGCATTAAAGTAACATTGTTCTCTAAAATTATGTCCATTGCATCTCCAAAATCGACGTGGAACTTTCGTTTACTCAATGAGCAACCAGCCTCGTCCACAAAGACTTTGCTTTCCAGGGATCCTGCAAACCATGATGCAGGCGCTGTTCTGTCAGGGACTCTGCGGCACTAAGTTGTGGACTGTCTCATTGTTACTTCAAACCGGGGAGTCTCTCCTCTTTGATGTTATTAAGATAGCTTACAAAGTTAAGGCCAGTGACGCTGTTTCTCCTCTTGCTATCATTCAGTCTGATCTAAATTCTCCATCCATCCCGTCCTCTAACTCCTGTCTTCCTCTCTCTGGTCCAGAATGTCATGCCGTCTCGCACCAATTTCAGATTCCGCCTTGGATATGCATTCTTAGTGGACTCTCGATACCTACTCTTCCCGAAGTGAGAGACCTAGGTCTTAGGTATTCCTGTGGGCTTAGTTCTTCTCAACGTGCATGGCACAGAATGGCTAAAGACCGCAAGCTCTGCGCTCTCTTTCGCCGATCCTTTCACATTATATCACGTTTAATTGCCATCCTTAAGCCGTTTGTAAGACCCATCCTTCAATCTAACCCTGAAATTGCCTCACAGTACTCACAGGCATGCAGGACTGCCGCGGGGACTGTGAAGTGCTGGTTTCTTAAGGGTTTATTTCAGGCTTCATCTACACTACCATATCGTTTAGGCGGTTCGTAACTTGGACTGCATCCTTCATAGCTGAGATGAATTAGGGCGAACGTAGGCATTCTGCATCGTCCTATCCGCCGACTAGCTTAAATGGTTGACTGCCCCCCTGAATTCTCTTCCTGATCTCCCTACAATATCCGTAGTTGTGTATCTGTATTTTTGTATCTGTATTTTCGCTACCAATATCGATCTGTCGGACCGTTTCCCGACAAAACCTTTTCCTTTGCCTGTATTCCAAACTATGAAACAAGCTCTCCTCCCATATCCGTATTATATCATTTCATGTAGGCTTTTAAAATACCATCGATTCCTAACTTTCTGTTGAAGGAGCCAAATGTATTTTTGTGCCACGGCTTACGCTAGACACTTTCCCCCAAGCCCTTCTAATCTGCGCCCCCACCCAAATTGCCCCAGTGCTTGGTCCTAGCATGTACGTTCGCCAGCTCAAATACTCTAGACTTAACACACACGTGAGATAGCTACCTTCGTAGGTTTTATTATCCACAAATCGCCATCTCATCTGTCTCCTATGCAGACGTTTCAGTTCCCGAAAATACATCTGCATCTGCTCTCTGAAGCGCAGATGCTTTGCGGAGAGCGTCTAGTGCCCGCCACTGTAAGTGTTTTACCTCCCGAATTCACTGACCCCATTGTATTTCCCCACCTCCGGCCTTAAGCTTCTGCGCCTAGCCAACATATTCCTTGTTCTTTTAAGCCTGGTACTATCCATGAATAACTCCGTCAGCTCCATTTAATGTCTGGTGCATTGCGGTGACTAGTTTTACCCAACCTTAACCAAATCGGAGCCTTATCTCCTCACAGTTCGGAACCATTCTTTGACATCTGATCACGCGCAGTGCAGGCACATCAACTAATGCATAATGAATGAAATATTTTTTGGTTCCACATCCCGCTCATTCAAACGCACATAACACTGTGGTGCGCTTCTACTTGAAATGGCAGTTCACATTAATCCTTCATCGTGCTTTGGCCATAGTACAGGCTCTGAACATCTCCGTTCTACTCCCATTACCCAAAAGGTAGCCGCCGTTTCATTTACCTCCGCGACTTTCCTCTTCCAGCGGCTGTTTGCTGTTTGCTTGTTTCAAATGACTGAGCTGTTTTACAGGCCTGGCTTTCCCCCGACCGGATAAAATATCTGGCGGCTTCGATTATTTGTGAATGCACAAGCCGCAGTTATAAGTTCTTGGTGGCTTTTCACCCTTCAGATCTGGTAGCATTCTCGAGGGATGAAAGCCTCATGTGGAGGAAGGGTACGCCTTGCAGGGAGGGTCGCCCTGTTACGTTGTGCGTTCATTTACTTGTCACCCTTCCAATAGCACGGTTGCATCGCCCATCTCCGGTGGTTCTACGCTCGGTCTTTAGCCGAGGAAATCTATAAAAGAGCAACTCTGTTCTTTGTCTGTGGCTGTTTTGTACCTGCCCTAGTTTTAATTTGTTTAGCAAGAAGCACGAGCGAATAAAAACTGTCCTTTTGTCTGATTTGTAATAAAATATGCCCGCGGTGGACTGAAGATACCCTTCTAGGCTCATGGCTAACATCGACGCGCAAGGCGTTGCCACCTTCGTCTTAGCTGGGTTGCGCCACCCCAAGTCTAATTATCGGCCAAATCTAACACACGCGTTCTTCCTCAGAAGCGACCTTATATATCTAAAATGTAAAGACTTTATTATTATTGTTATCTTACTACTTGCGGTCACGACTAGCGTCCCCAGGTGTTTCTGCCATGCACCGTTCGTTTTTGGACTGATAGCAGTGACTCAGTGACTGGCAACCAATACTGTAACCTTTCTGCTAAGTTCACGCAGTAGATTCCAGTTAAAATACAGTCCTTATCCATTACCGCAGAAGCTGTTGCACAACCGTTTATTATTTATTTCCTATCTCTGTTCAAATCCGCCTTCCTCCCTTTTGCATAGCAGAGGTCCTATAATTTGACTCTTCAGCTGGGCTAAAAACAATCACCGTCTCCTGTCTAACTGACCATGTAACCGTCCGTTCCAACTAGTCCAACGGCGAGCCTCCCTGTTTGCTACCTCGGCGGCTAAGTCCTCTCCAAAATTAGGCACCTACTCTAGCCACGGCCTTACGCTTTCTGATCGACTGACACAATGCAAAAACGAGACACAACTGTCACCATCAATGATATTATCTTGCATCGCTATCCGAAGGTATTGAATACATGTTGAGCAGAGGCCCAGTAATAATCATTTGTCGTGGTTTCATAATACAGCGTCAATCTCAGCTAAGCTTTGGTTGCTAAGTCAGGCAACAAAAAATCGTAGACTTATTTGGATTGTCGTCATCCATCTTTAGATTTTCTTCTATTGAACATCCATGTATCTGATTCCTCCCGGAAGTCGCTAGAGGCTACTTTTCTCATTCTATTCCTTCCTCATTGTTTCATGTTCCCAATTTTCCAACTTCGGCTGTAGTTGCTTCAAACTCCCTGTCACTCGTGCAATCCGACTGGTTGTCCATTTACACCCACATGGTTCTCCAACTGAATCAAAATTACCCGTCACTCTATCTGTCGCCGCCCACTGGAAGCAAACCCAAATTATTTTCGCCGAGACCACGGGGTTTTCGAGATTGTGAATTTTAAAGGGACTTAGTGTAATCCATTTGCACTTGTAGGTGATATGTTGATCATAACACTTTGTTTAAGTTTCAAGGTCACGGACCGTTACTGATTCGCATTTTGTTGCCCGTCTACGAGAGATAAAGCACGAAGACTTTGAGAGCACAAATTACATCTACAAAATATGCAGTGCAACTTCCACCCAGGAAAATCGGTCAATGACGTTTGTTTTTTTATATTCTCCAGATTTAACAAACGAGGTAATTTTGTCCAGAGGACTTCGTAACAACACTTTTTCTTATAGACTTCAGCTTTCATTCGGTACAACACTGTCAGAAAACGACATGGAGTGTGCAGTGGAGATGCGAGGGCCATTTCCGTGGATGATTGGCTTCCGCAGCTATGCATAACTAGCGTATGGGCAATACGGTGTTGGGGGTAACGTTAGATAAATTATCAAAATCTTGGTATCATTTCTATTGGGAATATGGCTAACCATAGGTGGAATTCGTCTTAAAGCGATCATCATGATAATGGTAATCGTTGTCACTCAACTCGACTACTTATCGTAACTTCTAGGCCCGTGTCTGTGTGACGCTGATTATGAGGCCTCACGTATACGCGGCAGCTTAATTCAATGACCAATGACGGCCTGTTATACTGATAACTCTACGCGTTTTCAGTCATCTCGAGTGCTTATTGTAACTGTTAGGCCCGCGTCTATATGCGACAGCGCTTACGAGGCCTCACCTATACACAATAACCTAATCCAATGGCCAACGACTTTATCTCGCATGTAACTCTACACGATGTCATTTATCTTTGCTACCTATAGTAAACAACAGGCCAGTATCTATGCGGGCTGGTGAAAATAAGGTCTCAACTATGCGTGATAGCCTAATCTGACGGGTGTCACAAAGAAGCTTAATTGTAGCACCCACTTGGTGCCTAGCCGCCATGAAACCAGAAGAAAGCACGAGGGCTAGGATACTGCCAGGTTGCCCAAGTCTAGTTAGGGGCAGTCACGAGGCAGAGGTCGGGTTCGAACCACGGACCTTCCGGGTGGTAAGTGCGAGCTCCAAAAACTGCTCCATCTCGTCTGTCATACTCATAAATGTACTCGATGTCGCCTAACTTGGCTACTCATCGTACCCGCTATACGGCGTTGATTATGAAGCATTGAGTATTCGCGGTAACCTAATCCGTCATACTCATAACTGTACGGGTTGTCGCCTGCCTTGGCTTCTTTTTGCAACCGCTAGGCCAGTGCCTATATGCGGTGCTGATTATCCGACCTCAGTAGTGCTACCCTAATCTAACGGTCAACGACGATCCATCATACCCGGAACTGAAGGCGCCGTCGCTTGCTTCTGCTACCTCTAGCCAGCATTTATAAAAAAGGCCGATAAAATGAGGCCTCAGATATGCGCGGTATCCTAATCTATAGCCCAACGTGGGTCCACCATACTCATAACTGTAGACATTATCGTCTACCTTGGCTACATATCGTAATTGCCGGGCCTGTGTCTATGTGCAACGCCAAATATGAGGCCTCAACTAAGCTCAGCAGTTAACCCGATGGCCAACGACGGCCGGTCACGCTCATAGCCGTACTCGATGTCGCCTACAGTGGCTACTTATAGTAACTAAAGGGCCCGTACACTTGCTCGTAACTGACTAATGCCCCAACTGTGCCCCATAATAAACTAATACAACGACTAAAGGCAGCCCTTCATATCCATACATTTCATCCGTCTGCCAACTCCATGCCTAAAAAATACAAAACCACATCTAACAAATCATATTTATATTTACTGGTTGCATCGGTACAAACGTAATGTGTGGTCAGTCCAGTTCTCAGTTTTAGCAGGCCACTTTTGCTCGGCAGATTTTCTGAAAGGAAAAATGTGTGATCAATTATGACTCGTATATATCTTCCGCGGCATAACCGTTGAAAAACTGCTCGTATGTTTGCAAACATCCATCTCGTATTTACAAGCGCGTGTTGAAGATGTTTCCGCAAAACATTATTATAACTAGAATAACCGTGACACAAGGTTCATGAGATGTAGTTTCGGTAACTCACCCAGTTGCACAAATCATCCCATCCATGTGATTGAGGCGCTTTCACCGTGACAAAAACGGCAGCGGGATTCGGCAACCATATGTATTATTTGGCGAAACGAAGTTAAATCTAAAGTAGAGTGTATATTTGTCGGTCGTAAGATCAAGTGGTATAGACTTGAGCCCTAGGATCTAAGGACCACGTGTGTCATCGTACGTGCACCCATGGATGCAGCGGTAACGAAGACCCAGTGAGTGGGCGGTTACTTGGTGTCAAGTCTGCTCAGTTGGAGCACTAAGCCCCAACTTCACTCCACTTCTGCTTTCCGATATTAATACCTATACTCAACCGCAGTAGCAGACTCACCAGCTAGGGTCAGCTTTCTGAGAAACCGATCAGCTAACGTGCTTGCATTTGCAACTTTCAGCATCCGATTTTATATAAATAAGCTTCCACATCTCCGGCACGGAAGTTGGAAGCTGCTCCCTAGTTCAAACTATTCTGAGTCTCTATTTCATGCCTGTCAGATAGGGTTCGGCCTCATCAAACAATCATTTATACCGAAACAATGCCACCAATCTTCACTTCCAAGATCATGTCTACATATCCATCAGCTATGGTTGAGACAACGGTTGTCAAACACCTAAAAACGTCTTAGTTCCTCTGCTTGAACAGGACAAGTCTCACAGTCATACAACAAAACAGCCCGTACCGCAGCGTGCTACACACGTTCCTTGATATTAAGGGATATGCTACTTTCACGCCATAGATGGTTCAAATGAGCAAAAGCGATTCGAGCCTTGTAGATTCCCGCATCGACCTCATTTGTCGCACTACAGTAAGGACTAATACAACCTCGAGTGTACACATAACGCTTCAAAATTCGTACGCCTCTCCTTGGACTGTAAGTGGCCTGTTCAGTGTCAAACTCACGTAAGGAATTCCAGACAAACTGGCCTATCATCTCGGAGGTCCTACTCCCGTCAGTATGTTTGATTTCCCTAACCACACGACCTCTACTTGCGTATACCGGTTTGCTCCAGATCTCTTATATTATAATAGAATTTTTTGGCAAACTCAACCCATGCTTGACCGCTAGTCTAATAAATACAAATATACTTCTATCCTGTCTCGTTTAGTCAGCCGTTGTCACTACCCTGATTGTGGTAAACGTTCAGTTTCTTCTCTGTATTAATGCATTTTATCCCATCAGTTATCTGCCTAAACTCACCGGGCTTTACGGAACTCATCCCACTCCTTCGTATTCCCAAGCTTCCAACTTCAGCAATATCCGGTTTGGACGCCCTGTTTGCTGTTATCCACCCCACCTGGTCAGTGATTTACATGCACAGAGATTCCCAAACGGACCAGAAAAGTACCTGCGATCTTACATTGGCTTTGTCCTACCTCTGCAGATTCCCTTGGTCAACTCAAAAACCCTGCTGGTCACACAATTGCACATCCCAGTCAAAACATCTCAAACATGAAGTTCGTTACGCGGCTGTCCAGAAACCGAAATACGTCAGTGCAGTGATAGCACGGCACTGCCATACCCAGTTTGATAGCACACCCGCAACTAATCCCTTCCTACTCTCGACTATACGCTCTCGCCCACTCGGTTCATTACCTGCAACAAAGAACAAACTCACGCCTCATTCTGAATGTAATCTTAAGATCATGCTGCCCACCAGTTGTGAATAAACATTATTGTTATTACTTTACACTTTGTGGGTGCAGGGTGCATACCAAAGAACGGAATGGCTTTGGACAGTTTATTCAAAAGCACCTGCGCCCTTTGCTTCTCTTTGAGGATAAGAACGACGTATGCACATTCCATATCGACGAGGTTTTCGTCAAATATTTGAAAACCACGGTCCAGAAGACGTTAGTTAGTCAGGAATTGTGACCGCTTTTGGCTGCGTGTTACTTCGGGCCACAGGCTAACTCATCTCATAGCGCTTTCTGGCAGTCTTTCTCAGGATTTTCCTATTTCGAGTCCGCGACGTAGACACGGCTGTCATAGTGCCTCGTCTAATGGCAGGAATGAACAACCGTGCGCCCTCAATGGACCCAAGAATATCCTTGCGGGTCTTGATTTGTGACGATTCCTTGGCGCACCATAACTACAATAACAACCCAAAGCACCTCACCCAAGATTTTCATGTACGGGGTTGTCCACGGACCCAAGTACGGCGTCACGATGACGGCATCGCGACTCCCAGGAAGTCGATTCATGCACAAGCCAAACTCAAGCAAATGATTGGCTGCTTCGAGTCACGTGATCGATGTCAAAACATACGACTGCTAGCTGCTTAGCAAACATACACCAATGGCAGCTCGTGGCCCGATAGCTGGGTGGGATAAGCTTGGTCGCACGGATTGTGTGGTTCGCGGTTCAAACCCCGGACATCTCGTCCGCCATTTGGACTTTCCCCGTCAACACGTTTCTTCTTAGGACACCACCGCTTTTCCCGCATAAAAATATGGTTAACTGAGATGAAAGGAACTTAAATTTCCGAGTGCGAAAAGTCTAGGATATGTGTACATACCCAAGACTACCGTGAAGTTTGAATCAAGATTTCCGCACACACAAATGTGGAGTTCCTCGCAAGCTTTTATTGCAAGAAGTGCTGTAAGTAGTCAGAAACATGTTGTGTGAAGAAAGGCAGGCCGGTGGGGAGCATTTTAGGGTACGCGGATAAGTTTTGTGATGTTGAGATCACTTATTCATTTTATAAACCTTAAATTGTACATATTTCACGAGGAGAACCGAAAACCTCTGGAATAAAATCTTCAAATTGTTTGCGCACTGTTTTCTGGCCTGTATCGATAATCCATCTCTTCTTAGTTTATGCGCTTTGAACATTTAGTCAGTTTTTTCGTGGCTTGTGCACAGATGCAGTTTGAACGCGCGCTTCCTGGCTTGTGCACAACTAACCAATCAGAATGCTGACCTATGCATGAATCACATGCCCACCCGACGCCACGGGCAGCCGGTAAAATACGAATTTCGCGCCCATGGTGGACCCCGAGTAGGTTTCAACAACTTTCAAACAAACCTCGCCCGCGCGGGAAGATCTTAAGGGATCGAATAAATGCCATCAAATGCTGAGACTTTATGCCAAAGTTTTCTTCCTCCGAACTATGGTCTCAGAGAAATTTTGGGTGTGTATCTAAGGCTCGGCACCGGTGTCAACCTCCTCATCCAACCCAGATCCAGCCGCCGCGGAAATGCATATCCCCTGTCCGATTGCGGCGCCCTTGGTGACCTTTACGGGGTCATCAGGAAACCGAAGAATGTTGGTGCAATGATAGCACAGCACTGTCATACCCAGTCTGATGGTACTGCCGCAACTATTTTCTTCCTACTCTCGCCCGACACCTGTCGCCCCCTCGAGCTTGTACTTGCAACTATGAACAAATTTTTCGCCCGACCCAAACCGCACCTGGGGCGCGTTTGTTCTTACGCGCTGAACCTTCCGTTCGGATTGAACCAGCCTGGTTTTCCGCTGCAATTTTGCTTTTTCCCTCCCACAAGTTCACTTACATTTACGGTGTTAGCTTGGCCCTATGCGTTTGCACCACCTCCTCATTGAAAATACCCTTTACATCTGAATTCCCTACAGCAGTGAAACCAGTGAGACAGCACCTTGCCATTGGCCTCCACTTCGAATTCTTTTATCTTCATCTCCATGTTTGCTTTTTGTGATTTTGGCCATTTACTAGCTCCCCAAGGTCGCTCATGGCCAGCAATGCTTTTGAGTTTTGGTTAACGTCACCCGGCTTCATCGATGAACTGGTTGTATCTCGTGCCCATTGTCCTAGTTTTCTTTGGTTTCCACAACCGCGCTAACTATTCGCGTAATAAGCATGTTCAGTCGCTTGCACCTTCCCGTTTGTGTTGTTGCCTGTCACGTTCAGGCTGCAAGGACCCGGTCATGCCTTAATTGGCATGCTCCCTACAAGTTGGAAAATAAACCTATTGTTTTTATTTTTGATGAACGTGTCCATGTTTTTTCGCTTCTCGTGTTGGACAAACCTTGGAGTAGGAAAAGCGCGCAGACTTTAGATCATCAAAGGTGGTTCAGCCATGGCAAAAGAAACCAACTGGCGAGAGTTGTCTTGAAGGCAGAACTTTAAAAACCAGACTATATGGGGAGTTTAAAAAGGGTCTTGAATTGGCATACCAACTGGCGCACTGATAAGCCAATTCATCTAAGCCAAAAAGCACGCATATTTAAATTAAATACCCAAATTTTGATGTGCGCAGTTTACTAAGTGGCGCTTCTATTGTCGCAAACGTTTTTCACGTATTGGAGGAGGTTCGACCAATTCATCGTGCCCCTTACCCTTTTGAATACTGGCTACCACGAAACAATTGTCCAAAAGAAAATTTAGCAGTTCACCAGAAGCTGTAAGCTAGGCTTAATTTGTTGCATGCAAGTTTACCGACGAAAGCTCGCAAATTGCCGCTTTACATACCCAGTGGTGATGGGCCAAGTGACCACAGCTTTAAAGGGTCAATGTTATTTTAAAAAACCTGAAATTTTAGAGCGGGCTAACTTATGGCATCACTGTCGTTGCGTGTCCTATGTTCACCTATTTACTGAGTTTGTCAGCGAACTTTTTAGGTCGGTCAAGTTTCTTGCTACGGATCGATGACTTTACCCTTATGCTTACGTCGTGTACGAGCACTCGCTAGATAAACCGACCAGGACTGCAAATAGTACATAGTTTGATGCTGCGGAATTAACCAGCTCGGTGTCTCAAAGAATAGACAACTTTTGGTTCACACAGTTGGACCTTATTTCCGTATCTCTATTATTGACTTTGAGAGACAACCCCATTTGTCGGGAGGATCAATCCCGTCACCACCTCAAGTAATTATTTGTTAGTCAAAACAACTGTACGGTCCTGAGTTCTAGCCCCGCAAACGCACAACCTAGTCGTAGACACCCGTGTAATCTCTGAACAGTTGGTGAAAGAGAGAGAGGAATCACAGCCGACCGAGTGTCTGGGCAAGCAGTCATTTACTATCAACCATTTAGCAGGCAGTGGGCATTTTTTCAGAGCCCGTTTACCAGAATCTACGGAAGAACTAGCAAAGTCGGAACATACTTTTTTTAGTCTGTTGAGTGTACAGCAGCAATAAAGAGACCAGAGGTACCCTGACCACGGAAGATCCAAGCTCACTCAATAAGCATGATTAATTGTCTATGTTTGGCGCAACCGTATCTTCGTTGTCTTTCGGATACTTGATTTTAGTGAAATATTGGACAGTCAACAGCTTTCGGCCACCATATGGAAATAGTGTGTAGTGTGCCAGTCGCTGCATACAGTGAACGATGCAGTGGGCTAAACTACCGACCAGGGGCCTCGGGCTGCAGGATCGTATGCTCCTTTTTAGTAAGAGCTATTAAACAGGGGACTAAAGAAATTATAAGACGAAAGGCCATAAACGTTTTAGTCAAAAAGCACGGAATGCCGATTAAGGTCGGTGAGACGGTGGTGTCTCAGGCAACCAACCCAAGGCTGCTTGAGTCCGGCTGTGGAAAGAGCCTGTTGTATTATAGAGGGTAATAATACCAATGTTTATTCCCAACTGGTGGACGGCATACCGTCAGGCGTGACAATGATTCAGTTAGAATAAAGCATGCTCGGCATGATTTGCAGGTACCGGGAGTCGCGAGGAAAGAGAGCGATGTCACAAACCGTGGAAATCATCCGATGTAGATGCGCAGTCGCCTTAAACCAGCACTGGCGGGGAAGAATAGTTACTGCTGCTTTTTTCTCTTAGGGAAAATATCGAGCTGAAAAAACCACTCGTTAGGATTTGGAGGTGGCGGGCAAAAACAAAACGAGAAAGGGCAAAGCAGGAGGATCCTGCATGACGCATGACAAGACAACTTCAAGTTGCGGAAACCCAGGAACCAGAATAATGGATATGATGAAGCAACGGATTTGGCGTGAGCCACACGGTCAACTTGTACTGAAGCCTAAAACCACCGCTGAGGCCTGGTGGTACTGGACCGTAGGACTTATGGTCGGGGTCACTAAACTCTAAAGTGGAGATGATGAAGTGGGGGGATTAGCAATGCGGATAAACGGTGGCAGAATTTTCAGAATCATAGTGTGCAGTGAAAGTGTAGAGACCAACTGGTGTCGCTGTTGTAGTGTAGTCGGGTGAACAAGCTCTTTGAAAGAGCCAGTTGGTGATAACACACAAGCCGGAACGCAAACTCTACAGAAAATTATTGCCTTCGTGGGGGGCACTAACCACCAAAATGGTTAAATCCAAATAAAAGGTTCACCAGGTGAAAATTTTGTTCGTATTTGCACGTAAACGAACGAGCGGGTGAGGGCAAGGTCAAGAGTAGGAATGGATTATTTGCGGGTTTGGAATGGCAGTGAAGCGCAGTCACTGCACTAACAAATTTCGGTTCATGGAACGCCCTGTAACGGACGTCATTTTTGAGGTCATTGGGCTTGAATGTGCAGCTGTGTGAACAGCGGGGTTTTTGGGTTGGCCAAGGGAATCCGCGGAGGTAGAACAAACCCGACGTAAGATTGCAGATCTTTTCTGGTCTGGTTGGGGATCTCCGTGGATATAACATCACAGGCTTGGTGGAGTGAATAACAGCCAAACGGGGTGTCGAAATCAGGTATTGTCGAAGGTCGAAGTTTGGGAGGACCGGGGAATGAGATGAGATCAGTAAAGCCTGGTGAAATTGAGGAGACATCACATAAGATAATGTGTGGTGATAAAGAGAAGAAACTTGGGGTTTCCCACAACTAGGGTGGTGACAACAAGTGAGTAAATGAGACAGGATAGGGGTAAATTTTTATTTAGTCGAATAGCGATCACGCATGTGCTGTGTTTTCTAATATATGATATTATAGTACATTAGATCTAGAGCAAACCGGTATAAGCACGCAGAGAGGTGGTGCGGTTAGGGAAATCATACATATAAGGACTGACGGGGGTAGGACATCCGAGATGACGGACTAGTTATCCGAGGCCCCCCGCGAAGAGCTGCTTGTTGGCCCCTACAATATCACAATCTTGCAGCCTATCTTTTGCTGGGGCTTGCATTGTGCGTCAGTCAGATTACATAAAGTGGGCCAGTTTTCATTGGTGGATTGCCGACTGATCCATGCACATGAAGAATACTACATAAGAGGCTGAAAACAGAACTACAGGAATATTCCTCTATAATGAATAAGGGCACAACAAGTTGAAGCGAACTTAAACTGTATATGAGTGGGAGGCCTTACATGAGCCTTTCCATCACAGTGGTCTCGAGGGCAGTTAGGCCCTGGAGGAAGTCACCGCTGCCGAATTGCGGACGTTTTCAATGGAAAAGTGACCGCCCACCCCCCGGATAAGGGCCCCGCGGCTATCACCTTTGCCATGTGTAACACCCCGAAAGCACCACGAAGCACGGTGGAGAGGAGCCGACCAAGGAGATTACATAGATTACCCACTACTTACTACAATCGTTTCCTGACTGATTGTCATTTCCAAAGGCTAATTATCCTGAAATTAATGGAATTGGTGGTGATTTTGCTGCTTTCCAGTCGTCCCAGTTTGATCCTATATCTATTGGGCCTAACGACACAAAAGCGACGCCCTAAGTACGAATTTGTCTGGTTGCACGCTGTGCCTTTTTTTCGTTCTGTAGATGATATCTGGTTACTGTGCTACCAAAGATAGTCGGAAAATCAAGGTTTTAATTCGGGTAATAATCACACAGAGAAGGGAAAAATTACTCGTAGCAAATATGGTTAACGTGACTAGTAAATACGGTCAGTTGCTTCAGGCAGTGCCCGCACTGAAATTATCCAACATATGTTAAGTATTCGGTACAGCATTTCTCTCAAGTTTATCTGCGTGTGTAGGCTCCTTGTACCACAGACAACTTTAAGTTTTTTCCATCTTTGGGCAAAGTCATTACGCGGTTGGTGGTGGCAGCCACCGCGGCGTTTGTTAACAAACGCGACCCGGGGAACTTGTGTATCAGTCGACTGACTCTATTACCACAAACCCACAAGGAATTTCTCGTTGGTTCCCCTCATACAAACTGTGCCGGCTCAAGAAATACCTCATTTACGACTATAGTTCTATGTCGTCATCGAATGGCGCTTTGTGTCGACAACGCGCAACGCGTGCATACAGAAACCGTATGAGATTACATACTAAAAACGTTATACCGCAGGCAACTACTGATTGTAAACAGAACACTTGAAAACGCTGTCGCAGTGCGCACAAACCACAAGGTTGCATTCGGAGCCTTTTATGAACTCCTCATAGGTCACAAAAAGAAAAATAGGAAGGCTGTGGTTATGCTGATATTCACAATCTGTTGATCAGTGAGTGTCAGCAGTGCGCCACGTTTGACCGTTTCATCAGCGTATCCAAATCAACAAGTCCACTGCACGTCTAGCCTGTCAATCCTCACATCTTTGAGGTCGCCTTGGGGGCGGGGACTTTCCCACTTACTGCAGTGAAACAGCGCCTTTGGTTGTCGATCGACCAAGCATTTACACAGAAACATGAACGAGTATCTTCTACTCACTCCCGATAAGTGTCCCTACGTGTACTGTTGGAGACAAAATATTTGTTGATAAAATCTTTCCTACTTTGGAACTATTCTATTCGCCTAATTGCCCTTGAGGGGTACGAAGATTCTACTCTTTACCACGTTAAGATAACGACATAAAACTGTCGACTCTAAACAAGATCCGCTAAACACTCCCTCGTATATTATTTTTCAACTTATTTCCTGCACAAAGCCAATGTGGACCCTGTGTTAGAATATAACTACAGTTTGTCCATATAAGCTCCTTAGGACGCTAATGTCCTAGAAGCAGTTCAGAGAAGGACCGATAAGGCGTTCGCCGATCGGACGCAGGCTCTCGGCTCTTTATCTTTTATCCTCATATGTTAGAGTCGGTCTCACTCTCACAGCTATCTCTAGGTCTTATCTCCTACTCTTCCTCTGCGGACTATCCACGTGGACATTACCGCCATAATTAAAGATGTCCCAAAAATTTGTATGGTAACATTTCACCCACTCTTACAATTGCAAGTATTATCGACCTGCCCCCATGTACGTCCTCTATACTTTGACATTAAAAGCTTGGAACTAGCAATTCTAGAACAGATAACCCAACTGTTTCGCATCACACTTGGAGTTTTGGAGTTCTTAGCTGTAGATCCGTGCTATGAGTAGTGATATAGTCTATCCTCTGGAGTCTTACGCACATCAAAATGAGCCTGTTAACCGATGTCGGCAGGATTTCCTCCGCGGAAAACTGTCTCATGCCTGTTTTCACCCTAGATTTCGAACAGATCTCTAATGCTCAAAGATTGGGCATGTTTTCCCGTTGATCGAGAATACAACCCGGCTAGGTGGGCTGTCAGACATCAGGCGAACAAGAGAATCTGCACTGATTCGGAAGCCTGATGGGTCCAGGAAGCTGAGGAGATGGAGAAAACTACAAGATATTTCAACTGATACGTGCAAGCCCAAAAGGACCTCTGAAGAGCGAAACAATCAGTGGTAACGACTAAAAATGGGAACGTCGTAATACTTGAGCTGAGCACTTTCAACAATTCAGCTGGCCACCTGCTATTGCTCAATTGTATTCTCAACCCGAAATTGAGCCAAGGGCAGTGAACTCGGAACCCTCGACCTCGGAAGTGCGTGCCCCGTTTAGGGTTGAGCGTGAATCCCCAGTCGGTGCCTGCAAGTTAGACATGTCTAACTCAGTTGCCCCTATTTGCGTGAAGAAGACCCTCTCGGCCAAGTGGGGCGGGTCAATGAAAAAAATCGTTCAGCTGTAGCACCCTTTCGGTGCCTAACTGCTATGCCACCCTAAAGAAGCACGAGGGCTCGGATAATGCCAGGATGCCCAAGCCTAGACAGGGATAGTCGAGAGGCAGAGGTCGGGTTCGAACCACGGACCTTCCGGTCAGTAAATTCGCGCTCTAACCGCTGAACCATCTGAGCGGGCCAATAGTTTTGTCCACATTCAAAAGAAGGCTCGCGGTTCACTTCATTTCGGTCTGTCAACTAGGCACCGAAAGGGTGTTACAGCTGAACGACTGTTTTATATTTTAAACCGAGTACCAATGGTACGCTGCTACAGTTGCGACCGCCGAAAAATGAGAGCGTAGGAGGTGTAGCTGAGCATTTGAGGCGATGGAATGATCATTTAGGTTGTTAAACTCTGCAGCTACACATTGGACCGCTGACTGTGTGGTTGAGCCACGTCTGCCAGTATCACTAACCGTTGGTGAGCCAGGTCACAGGTTTCGAACCCCAAGAGGTGGTCGTTGTCGACCCGACTGGGTTTACTGATTAGTTTTTTGATGCTTCGTTCCGAGGCCATAGCCTAGGCTGCCCACCTCTGTCGTCTCCACACAGCCCAGGACTTGGCAATAAGCCCTGCGGGATAACCGGTCTTCTGTCAAGCAAAATACATGTCCTGAGCACCGTAACCTATGTAGCTGATCCGTCGTTGGAGAGTTCCCTTTTCCAAAAAACTGTCTGACCTACCTCACAATTGCTAATCTGATTTTCCCACCAGCATTGGCCAGTGCTTCGGAGACACCGATGGCCAAACACAGATAGCCTTCTTACGTCTTCTGCGCGTAGAGACCACGCTCCTTATCCATAAAGCACGATGTATCGCATAACTGCAGTGTATGCCCTGCCCTTGACAGACAAACTGGCGTAAAACGTATGCCGTAAATGTCGGAGGTTAGCGGAAACTGCTCTGGCTTTCTCTTCTCGAGAAGCAATCTCGTGATACAAATTTATCTACCACGTCGATTAGTTCGTCTGCAAGCAAATGTTTGGGTTTCATTCCACCTAAGTCTTGTAGTAGCACTTTGCAGGTGTGAATCGCGTACCAAACTGAGGCAGTCATTTATGTTATTTAAAGGGGCTTGCTCCTTTGAAAGGCTTGGTCCAAGGGTAGCACTATCGTCCACCTACTCAATATCTGTGAGCGAACGCCCTGGGAACGTTTTGATTCTCGAGGTTTCAGAATCAAGGTGGAGAAATTTCAAGCAGTACAATGATAACGAATTTTAAGGGGAGTGATGAGAGGGCACAACCTTGTCTTACATTACTGGGCATTATGAACTCGGACGCAATCGTGCTGTATGCTCCTTCGCGTCCGCATGAGTCCGTACACAATACCCTTATAACGGATTTAATTCTGGATCACCAAGTATCACCGTTTTTGACGATCGACAGAGTCCAAAGCAGGTCTCAAAAGCGATCAACTTGGGACGTTTGAAAGGTGTTCAAGTACTTGTCTCAAGGTAAACATATGGTCTATGCGGGATAACTCAGTGGGTAGAGCGCAATTTACTGACCGGAAGGTCCGTGGTTCTAATCTGACCTCTGCCTCTCGATTATCTAGGCTTGGGCAGCTTGGCAGCAGCCCAGCCCTCGTGCTTTCTTCTAGTGGCATGGCAGTCAGGCACCGAAAGGGTGTTACAGCTAAGCGATTATTATTTATTATATTATCACTAACAACGGTAAATACTTTGAGCTCTTCATCACAAGGATACTGAACTTTATCATGTTGTGACGGTTTTTGTGCCTCCGTGACCCATTGAGCTATACTGGGTGGTGTCCGTGCGACACACAGTCTCTCATTCCTGGTTGGTCAATGGTTAGAGATCTGAGTAACACAGTCTCCTGGTCCTCCATGTTGGGAGATGGAACATGTGTGACGACTTGTTCTATAAAACTGGTAGTGCATTTGCATTTGCTTTCAAATACAGCGGCTTTTGAGCTGAAGACTTCGATCGTCCTCTTTTCTAGGTGTGGGCGACTTGGCAGTATCCCAGCCCATGTACAACCATGATACCTACAACTGACAATACTTTCATGCCACGTTGGCCATCGCGTGCTGTCGTCAGGCGAGTTGCCTTACTTGCTGCATACAGCAGGGCGGGTGAGCGAAAACGTTGTTGCTGTTGCTCTTGTGCTGAATTCCGTCTGCATTGACATATACTGTCTGTAAGAAACATGGATACAGGACCAAGCACCGTAACTGAACTAAATGCATCCCTGCTCTCTTCCAACTTCCGGCTGCGTACCTCTTGTGATGCAAAGGCTGCTGCAGCTGGATATGCCAAAGTGAGTATTGTACTGGGTGACCGAGCGGAAGCGTCTCAACTATCCGTTGGCAGTTGCCTCTGTGCGGTTCGTTTGGCAACGTCTGTGAGAGGATCTCGAGAAAGTGAGGTCCATTGCACCCTGTTTATTATGTCTGTTTGCGCCCCGACGGACTGTAGCTCTGAATTTCTTAAAGACAGTTTGGCTCTAGGTGCTCTTTTACAAAAGGCTAAAAGCTCAGACATTGTCGTGTTTGGTGGTGACATGATCACCGCAGTAGGTAAACCAAGCGCTGCTGAGTCCCATTTGAATGATGCCCTTAGGTTGGGTACGAGAGAGACACACAACGGAAATCGTCTACTTCAGATTTGTGTCGACGAAAGACTATTCGTTTGCAGTTTCAGTTTCTGGAACGGCGGAAATCGTTTGACGACGTGGTGCCCACCAACGCAGCACTCTCGAATCCAAATTGACAACGTCGCCTTCAGTTACCAGTAGCCAGGGCCGATCACTGCGTGCCACCTCTGGAACACCAGCGTGGACCCCGACCATGCATCTATGCGCTGCTGCTTTTCATTGCGCTCTTCGGGTCTACGGAAAACGCGCACACCTCGCTTAGCCATCGAGAAGCTAGCGGACCCGGACATCAAACCACACTCTCAGAACCGGCTCTTTAAACGCCTGCCGGACGGTTCTCCGTCGGATATCAACGGCCACTGAGAACAGATATCCAAAGTATATTCGTAATGCACTACTCATAAGGTTGCTGAAAATTCTTCGACAGCCCACGACCGGTTTCGCCCTTGTTGGGGCTTATCAGGTAGGCGCAGTCCCCGAGTTTTCGTCAACCGTATGTTCTACTATTCAGATGCGGAACTTCCGTTTGCTGTACAACCTACTCAACGTCATCCAAACATTTTTGGAGTCCAGGTGCCAGATTCCTCCTGACTGCAACCACAACTCAACCCGATGCATCATCCGACACCAGGTGAATCTGAATGTCCATGCAGTCCTGGAAGTTTGGTAGACCTGAAAGGCCGAAGAAATGAGAGGTAAAAATGCTGAAAAAGTCCTCAGGTTGTTCCACTTGATTCGTTCGCAAGCTTCTTTTCAGTGAAGCTATCAGGAGCAAAAATGGCTCTCTGATATCTAACAAAGGAGAGCGTTTCGTCCGCTGGCACAATACCTCGAACAACAATTCAGTTGGCCACCTTCTGCCTCCAACCAGGAATGTCAGCCTTCAACAGAAAGTTGCAATATGAACGTGGAACCTCCTTCAATCCCAGAAGTATCCGAGTGTATATCTCTAGTCAGGCGTCATCGTGCTACAGGTCCTGACGAAATTCCACCTGCTCTGTTTAGGGGTGGCGGTGAACCCCTCAGTCAGTGCCTAATTGTGTCTATCTGAGATAAGGAGACCATCCCAGATAACTAGGGTGAGTCGACAATAGTGCCGATTTTCAAAAAGGCCACACACGGTGACTGTGGTAACCATAGAGATGTAAGTTCGATTCTTGTTGTAACAAGACTTCTGGTGTCACTGATTCTTTGGCGCCTTACTGATACACGCGAATCCTTGACGTGTGAGCATCAAGCGGGATTTCGATCGAGTAGAGGCTGCGTCAACCCCATTGCACTCCGTTAGGTATTAGACAACGTCATACGTACAGACGACGAACCATCTGGTTATTCCTTGACTGAAAGGGTGCGTCCGATTATGTCAGTCAGTCAGTTCTGTTAACCATCTTTGCTTAACTGGGTGACGCAGACATCATTCTCATCTTTGAAAACGAAGGCGCAGCATAATCTCTGTTGACTAAACTGACCACCATCATGCCATCTCTTAGGATGTGCCTGGCACCTTCAAAATGCAAAGTCCCGTTCAGAACGTGTAGGCTGTGCACATGCTCCTTGCAATTCAAGAAGTTGTGGAAAATTTTTCTTTCCTCGGTAGCTGTGTTAGCGCTGACGGAAGTGTTTCTGAGGTAGTCAATGGATCTCAAAGGCCCAGATGGTATATCACTGGGTTTCAGGGGTCACCTGTACCAGGCTACAGTAAGGGCTGTATTGTCATGAGATTATGTGACATGGCCCCTGCGGACAGTCGATGTGAAGCGTTTTCAAGTTTCCGGCGACCGATGTCTTCAAAGGTAGGGGGTCACGGTTGGGATTCTCCATTCCGCTGGCATTTTGTTTGCGTTCCAGATCTTCCCTAGGTAGGGTCGTCAGGCTGTTCACCAGAGCTTCATCACCTTCTCTGAGAAGTGCGGTGTGCAGACCCACTATCAAAGAAGAATCGGCTTAACTCCCGTTGTAGCTCGACTATGTGTCGCTTATTTTACCTGTATTTCGAAGGCGCGTGAAGCGGGGCGCGAAATCACCAAGCAGAATTCCGGCCGGGAGAGGATGTTGACCACATCTTCACGTTCCATCAATTGTTGTAACAATGGCGTACATTCACGCGCCCTACGACCTTTTTTTGCAGTGGAGTAGTGATAGCACATCTGCCTCGCATAGCAGATGTCCGGAGTGCAAATTCAAGCACGACCGTGGATATCTCAGAGACCAAGATTGCGTTTGCTAACTTGTGACAATAAACAGGTGTATCATTGGGTCTCGAAAGGTGCGTGTACCAAGCTGTAGTGTAGTCTGTATGGCTTTATGACTGCGACACTTGGTCATTACGGATGGGAGATCTTAGACACATGTGGACCTTTGACCACCGATACCTCAGAACTATCACCGGAGTAGTTTGGAATAGACGAATTCGGAATGAGGTTATCAGAAAACCGGTATTTCCTGAAGGAGTAGATACTCCCCTCAAGACCTACATCCAGCAGTGCAAGCTAAGGTGACTACACCATATAATACGTATGCCGGCGTACAATATACCGAACACGGCGTTGTTTTCCTTGCCTGATTCGAAGTGGCGGAAAACCGGAGGTGTGCAGAATATTATGTGGCAAAAGAGAATGAAGGATTTTACAAAACGTTCGGATGTTGTTGGTGCCGTTCGCCTCAGGATGGGAGCCGTGTGACAGTCCCTACACTTGCTTGAATACAGTGAACAATATGAGGGCTAACCGATGCTAGTGGAGTTCATGCTGTCAGTTTCTATTCAGATTGTGTTGCTGAATACTGGAGGTGCGGACGCCTGATACACCATAGACTTTCCTCTCTGTCAAGGCTTTTTTTCAAAAATAATAACATGATTCCGCTATAGTGAAGCAACATTGTTCTTCTTTGGCGTTGCTGTCAATGGTGATGATGATGACTGCACCCATGAATTATCTACTAGCGCTAGCGCATTCGACTGTGTTTCTCAGCCCCATCAAGCTCGTTTTCAATGTTGGGTTTGATTCTGTAAACCCAATCATACCCTTGTGTAAACTATGGCCGGCACCTGAAAGTTGTTATCTCTCTGTTGGGAGGGGACGCCAACGCCTCTCGATTTTTAAAGGGGAGTACTAACCCACAACTTTTCAGGTAGTAGTTGGACACTTTTGATTAACCAGCACTGAAACAATATAGCACCACCCAGCATTCAATCACAATTCGAGCCTTCGAGGGGAAGGCATAGGTGGTTTGGTCCAAATATGTTACATCATTGGGCTATGACGAAATTTTGAACTTTCAATTTCTAACCCAAGTGATCGACTGTGTTTCCGTTTCAGCTCCTCCCATCTTTCTATTGCTTTTCTCCCTGATGAAGCTCCTGGACCAGGTTCATCTTGAGAGACTGGTATCAGAACTGAGTGGTGCTAGCAAACGCTATAATGTCGATGTAAGGTAAGGCATTTTGTTCAACGGGACTTTTTATTTTTCTCCTGAGCGGCATTTATGGCGGGACAAACCGGCGGTCTCTTGGATAGCGAGACAATGTGATTAGTTCGTTTAGTCCTTCATCACATACGATTTCTTCATGAGATTCCCCTACAGCTTTTTCGTCCCTTTTGGCCCATAAGTTCTTGTGCTTTGACGGTTCCAGAGCCCAGTGGTTGACAATCCTGGTTTCATCATATTATACGAACGTATGAGAAGGATTGGTGGGGATCACAGCCTGCGTTATAATCCATAGGCGTTACTGTTTGCACATAGGTACAGTCCAAGTTGCAGCATTTAAGTCCTATGCTTGATTGATACTCGCCCCTTGGTGGGCTTTTGGCATAAACAGCAGGTGATGAATGAACTTCAGCTCCTCTTCACAGACGACGTTATCGTATGGATTATTGAGGTCGTGGATTTAATCGTCTATAGAGAGAAATGGCTCAGTGGTTAGAGCGGGAATTTACTGACCGGAAGGTGCGTGTTTCGAACCCGACTTCTGCTTCTCGACTTCCCCTGTCTAGGCCTGGGCAACCTGACAGTATCCCAGCCCTCATACTTCCTTCTGGTGGCATGGTAGATAGACACCAAAAGGATGTTACAGCTGAACGGAAGGGAGATTGGAGTCAACAACCAGATTAGGAAGTGTCGGGCCGTGCCTTGGACATTCCATGAATCAATTTCCCATGGTATCGCATTCTCGGCAAGTGATGCGATCTTCCAAGAAGGCTTTACCACCGACTGCCTTTCACGATAACACAGTGTGTTAGCGGAATCGGCCTGCACACACGAGACAATTGAGCTAAAACGTTGCAAACTTTCATGGGAATGGATTTACCGAAAAACCTAGTGACCTCCACAAATGAGTCGTTCGTTTTCTTTTCTGCATGTCCGTGTTTACCACCCGGAAATTTATCCGAGATAGTTTCCTTCCCATGATTCAGAAGAAGATAACTAAGCGTGAAGAGACACCACGTGAAGGGACACGTGTCCAAGCTTGGCCTCACCACGGCTAGTTGCCCTGTGTTCACTGCCTGTCCACTGTGGTTAGATTTCAAAGAATAGCACTAGCAGACATTCTCGAAGCTAGTTGTATGGGATAAGTATCTCAGGGTAATTTTAAAGCTGTTTTTCAGCAAGGTTGGAGACGAACCAGACAATACTTCTTCCGATCGTTGTAATGGCATTTGTCTTGGCGAATTTCGAAGTAAGCTGTCGTACCGCTCAATTCAGGCGCGAATGAGCGTCTTCGATCAAGGGTCCTTCGGATTCGCAGATAGTTTTCTTCTTCCGGATCCAGCAGCGGTCAACGAAAACTGATGGCCGCTCCTCTCCCAGTGATTACGTTCGAAGAAAACCACTTCCAGTGGTTCCGCTATTGACACTTGGTTGAGGACGCCCTACAGTGCCTTCCTTCCTGACTGGTGCTGAACACATTGAAGAATGTGTGATATAGAAGCACTAGGTCTCTTCACGAACATTTTCTCATGTCCACACCAGGATTTTCTCTGAATTATCATGGTCTTGTGACAGTAGAGCACCAGTGCCCAATAATTGTCATTATTTGACTGCTATTTTCACTCTAGTAGGTCTTTTCAGCATTCCTAAGATCACTAAGCGGTTGGGACCTCAGTGTGGCGCGAACTACTTCCAAGATCTATTCAGCTTGACTCGTTATCCCAAGATACCGAAGTTGTAAAGACTTGTTAGAATCCGTTGCGTGACCGTGCCATGAACAAGATCAAGCTTTAAAATTGGTTTCGCTGTGCGTAGTTGAATACCGGTTGCCCACATATGGTTGTTACTAATCCTGTTGAAGTGGAACATACTAATTATGTTGCACCCGATAATTAGGGATAGCATCATCAGTGATTTGAGTGACACGTGACCAAATGAGACCAGATGAGAAAGAAACGTAAAAGAATGTGCGTGACCGGCGGATCTTTCAAATTGCTCCGATTCTAGGGAAGAAAAAACACTACACCTATCTCAGTTGGCTGTTAATTTGGCTTTTCGTCCGTCCGGCCTGCCTGCGATCCGTTGTGTGATTTGAATCTGTCAAAACATCCAGTAAAACTTACTCATTGATTGATTGCAGTGGATGCCCAGTTAAGTGCATTTCAACCCCTGTATCACTCGTATAATCGCAATATCTTGTGCATCTGGTTACCATCTGGCAGCGTAGTTTTGTTTTTGATTCAACGTAAGGTTGAGACTCTATTCCTTTGGTTGAAAATCGGGGCCTTCATAGCCTACGAACTAACAAATGATGTACGTTCAAATCTAATGGTTTCCCTGTCTTTATTTTTTACTGGTTCTCATGTGGCCTCCGTCATTCCTTCATTCCCGCCCCTGAAGTAGAACGCCTTTGTAATTAACCCAATTTTCACTCACATCCTAAGGCCCCGATCAATGTTGCTACCTTATCGTGGTGATCGGGTTTGTGTGCTACAATGACCCCGAGGGCTATGCCGATTGGAGCCTAAGTGCTCCTTCAGGGTCACCCATATCGGACAGGCCGAGGGCGAGTAGCCAGACAAAAGCAACATAGACTTGAACTCATCCTGGTTTGTTTTTTTGATGTCGTGTCTGATCTCTGTTCCCTTCTGAGTGCGTGCTTCTATTCGCTGATTGTGTATGGCTTTATTGGACCAGAATCTGGCAGATTTCGCTAACTCCATTGTTGTTCTGATATCGTTTGCTTCATCGGTGTTTTGCACCCTCTCATCGCATGATTCCTCACTGGTCACTCACCTCGATACCAGTAGTTTATCTCTGAAAACGCGATTTTTTCCTTTTCGTTTCCTTTTTTTCGCCAAGAGCAACGGAAAGCAGGTACAGTAGGAATGATGCTTGACGAACTAATGTAACGTCCTTTTGTTTCGTAAGCAAAACGGGAGATGCGTATCTCAGTGCATTGGTTATTTTCCCATACCCTAGGCCCTGTAATCTTCTGTAATGCTTCGTCAGTCTATTTCTTCATTCGGCTAGTGATTTGATGTGCAATAATTTAAGTAAATCATTGACCGAATTCAGGTAATCTAATCTAGCTTTCCCTGTTTGGGATAGTTCAGCTGACCTCCTGTGAAAATGACGAACCCTAGACCACTGCCCTTAGTTTCCACGAATTCTGTTGTTCAATCTTCAGAAGTATATGATGGCGAAGAGACTGAGTATCAATGGGTTGTCATTCCCGATCTTTATCGTCGATTTGCAGTGCACGCTTCTCTGCACATGCGATATCGGTTGTTGACACTGGTCATTTATGTTCACATTATTTGATACAATTTCAGTGAATCTCAAGGAGTGCTGAAAGTATCCATACGAAATTTCAGTGAGAGTTATCTTGACAGTATGATGATCATAAGCTCCTCAATGTTGGTTCACTGTCAACTTTTTTAAGGATGCATTAGATCCAATGGCACTTCCCCGGTGCCCTTCGTCTCTCTGCATAATGTTTCCTGTTTCCATCTTCGCTTGTTTAGCTACAGCTGTTCTTACTAGCTACACATTTTCGTTAAACTTTGTTGACGAAAACTCGAAACCCGACGTTTCAGAGGAAATCGTTAACTGAGCGGAATACACTCATTTGCAAACAAATTTGATTTTGCGAGAGACTCACCTAAAACTCAGCTGAATCTCTCGTTTATGATGTTCCAGATGAGTCTCCCGCAAAACCAAATTTGTTTGCCAGTGTTCGCTAATTTCGTGCAATTTGGCTTCAGTTAAAACATAAGGTTGACGAAACTCGGGGACTGCGCCTACCTGATGAGCCCCAAGAGGGGTGAAACCGGTCGTGGGCTGTCGAAGAATTTTCAGCAACCTTATGAGTAGTGTAAAATCGTAAACTGTTTCTTCAGTATGTTCAATAGCTTTATTGTTCTCAAAATACCCATAATCTAGCCTACTGACTCTCATAGGTTGAGCGATGTATTATGAAGCGAGTGAGTTATATCCTGTCGTTTAAAGAATAAAATGTCCTCATTCCCATAGAACAGTAGAAAATGCAGCTGAATTAATAGCCATGCATCTGCGTGACTGTCAAACGAACCACAGAATCTACTGTTGGAAGGTGCTAGTCCACAAAGATAGCAACAGACAGGGCCCGTCAAAAGTGCCTGTCTGCGTGAACGTGTCAACGGTTGGGGATGTGCTCACATTTGTCTGCGTTTTCACATTGCTTTCGTCGCAGCGTCAGTGTTTGTACGTGGTTCTTGGGGTTTGCTTTCGGAGTCATACCTGACTTTGTTTTCGAGTAGTGATTGCCTTCAATTGAAGATAGTCCCTTTACCTCATCTTGACACACCAACTTGGCGGTACAAACTGATGGAAGCAGGCATTCATGGTCTACCTCAGCCGTCTCGCTCAAGGCAATGGCATACCGTTCCGCACTACAGAGGCGCTGTTTAAACGGTGCTGAATCGATTTATAGTCTCATCTATGTTGCGATGTGTTCCCTTGATCAGAACAACCAAACCAGTCACTTGAGAGCTCAGTGTCACGAGTGTGTCTGCCGGTTTGCTACAATGCACAGTTCGTGTGATTAAGCTTATCTAGGGTATGTCCACTGCCAAGCTCAGCGCTAGTATTATACATCAGAGGTAACTAATATAGCCACATTTAAGGTCAGAACGTCACGTCACACTGTGCCTACACAGTTATCGACTGACTGTTTGCGTCTCCTGGTTTTGGAAGGAAGGTGGCCCTTGCTAGAAACCAGATCGGGTGAAATGGCTAAAATTTTCTGATTTTTCGGGACCAAGTGCTCTCTTTTAGGGAGAAGTCTTTACTTGGGAGGTGGGGAGTGAGACCGCTATGTTGGTACGTGTCAGGACTTTTTGTCCTGTTTGGAAGTTGTGGAGTATGTGCTTAACCGGAATGACTTGCGGCTCGATTCCACTTTTACCTTGTGGATTGCATCCTTCTGAGCTTAGGCAGCTTAATAGATATTAGCCGTTATTGCTTCTCTCGTCTGCGTAGCTGCTTTGTACTGGCGAGATGCTGCAGCCTAGCGGTTGTTTGGAAGCATTTGTTCAGCCATGTTTGTCAGCGCATCAATTTCAAATAAGCCCGCACTATTTTTATCGTTAGGCCGCGTTTGGGCTTCGAGACCTTGGTCTTCGGGTTCTGACCCAAGGTCACGATAGGTGACGTTCATTTTTCGTGCTTTGGCTGATACTTCGCCAGACACTGATTTTCCCCCGCGCGTTTAGGTTGATTAGAATTATCGGCCTCGTCTACCTCTTATGCACATCAGCGCCACCCAGGTTCTACAAAAGTTACTGACCTGTTGGCAACCGCAGCCGTTTGTCTCTTCCCGTGGTCCCTATCCAGGGAAACGACAGTTAACTTGACTGAGTTGACTGGTAAGAGCTTTCATGCCTCGTTGCCAAGTCATGGACTGTCAGCCCCTGGGTCGTCTCCGTGTGACACAAGGAGCTGGACGAAGAGGGCTCTACGATGCAGACGGTCCTCTGGCATACGAAACGGCCTAATCAGCGTAACTTGTTGGGTGTGACCAATTGATCTATGGAGGAAGAATGAAATCTCCCGAAAATCTTCTGGCATACCTCAATATTACTGATCTGGTTTTCCCACCAGACTCGTGCGATGCTTCGGAGGCACCGATGGTCAAACACATAGAGCCTCCGAAGGTCTTCCACGCGCAGTGATTATGTCTTCGATCCATTAGGTAGGACAGACCAGCCCGCGGCTTTTTACTCTCTACCCTTGACAGTCAAGCTGGTGTCACGTGGGCGCCACAAATGTCGTAGGTTAGCAACCGCTGCAAAAAAGTTGGGTCCACCATTTGGGAGTGGTTGTTGCAAACGGATTTCCTTTGTACCATCGGAGCTCATACGTTTTTCATAGTTGTGATAGGGAAATATAACTGTGTTACTGTAGTATGCCACATTTACATCGGGTTTCGTGAGTGGCGATGGTGGGCTGCATCACTCATAGAACCATCGCGAAGAAACTGGACGACGGGTTGCGTAACCCAGTCAGCTGTACTGGAGCAGCATCCACAGAGTCTTTCCTACTAGGGTGGCCTATGAATAGCGGCCCGACAAACAATCTACTGGTCCTTCATTCGGGTTGAAACAAGCATTATGATTGCTCCTCAAAGTTTGGACAGTTCTAATGTATCATCACTGCTTGTTTTCATCTGAACCATAGAAATCTAGCCTCGTTTAAAAGATGTTTAACAGAAGGGTCATTAGAGTACGGATGCTTTATACCTTCTACACTTGGTGCACAGAAATGGGGCACTTAATTCTGCATCCGCTTAACTTTTTTACGTGACCGCGCCAGTTTGTGTATACATCACGAAACAAACAGACCTAGAGGCGGTAGCTAAGTACTTCGTCCACACACTTACAGCATGATGACTTTTTCTCTCTTCTTTTCCCTGTCCTATGAACCACCTTATACTGTACATCGATCTAGTCATCTTGACCGAAAATCCCAGTTTAATGGCAGATTGGTATGCTGCAATATACGGGTTTACCTATCGCCCCTCAGTATAATGTGAACGGAACGCAAATCCCTTGACTTTCGTAGCGCAGTGTGTTTATTTGTCTCGGAGCCGTGTTTACTTATACTGGTTGTCCATGCGGACAGAATTTTCCCAAAGCCTCAAAATGAGCCTGGTTTTCCCCCGATTCCCTCTCATGACTTTGATCAGTTTTTGTGTACTGTCCAACCGGTCACTTCACGTTATTCGTGACAACTTATCCTTGTAAAGTGCGCACGTTTTCGTGGTCCTACCATCCAAATCCACTCGCTGTTTCGGATATTTATTGTTCGTCCTATCTTATACCAATTTATCCTATTTGCATTGCTTCCCCCCTCCCTATGGGTGCTACGTTCTTCCAACTCATAGGCTTGAAAGTTACTCGTGCAAAATGGTATCGGAGGAGAAACGACAGTTCAAGGAGCTTTGTAGTCGGATTGGCTCAGACAAGCAAGACACAGAATCTCACCGTCTGGGATCGTCACAAACACTTCGCGGGTTGTGGGAGATGACCGGGCAGGCAGTCAATCCTGAGCTGTATCAGATGAGTACTGCCCAAGAACAACCTACGACAGTACGTTGCATTTTCCCTCCGGCTATTCCTTTGGCGATTTGGTCGTTACCGTATCTTTCTACGTTGAAACTGTCATCACAGACATGAGCTCAATTGTCCTGTTTTTAGGTTACTTTGCTTTTTTGCGCCCGTATCCTGATTTTCTTCAGATCGTCATGAGTCGGTTTTGTTTGTGATCATCCCATTTACATCTGAACCCTTCCTACTCTTACACTCTTGAAATTGATAGGTCGGCGTAGAATCTCGCTGCTCTGGTTCGATGATTACGCAACACATGGTCACTGTGCTTAACGGTTGGTCTTGTAGTCCCGTTGGCGAGGCTTTCATGTGATTTTTACAATCAGGCAGGCGCCAATATAAGCAAGGTATCCAAAAGCTTTTATTTTGATATGGAGGAGACCACCTAGCCACTGCTCAGAAAGTTTTTGGTGGAATCTACCTAGAAGTTCATGCGTTGTGCGTTGTTGATACTTGCAAACCAGGATGAACTTACTGCATAGTGCCTCTCGAATTCCGACCATAGGCTATTTCCAATTGCAGGATGAAATCTGGGTGAGGAATTCCAAAATCCCGTTAACACTACAAGAGAATCTAGTCCTGTTCAGCCTCCATTTTTCGCACTTATTTGCATCATGCTTGTTGGATAACGGAAACGGAACGATTTACAGTGTGCATTGATTGCTCGGACACTTTGTGAAAGTCGGAGTAGTTTTTGTGGAGACTTCGTTTTGTACGTGAAGCCAATCTGTGCTGAAAAGCTGAGAAACAGTGCTTCCCACATCACCTCACACTAGCAACGGATTAGTTTTTGCGTTGATTCTACCTCCGCGTCGCCGCAAAATCACATGTTGCGCAGCATTACGCTCCCTCACATGTTCTCCGATGCAATCATATTGTATCACGTGACTGGCAGATTTTGGTCATATATTGGTCGCTTCCTCTGATCAATCGAATTTTTGCCGGATGAATTTGCGATACATTACGCATTTGTCCCGGTTGTTTACAACGCAGCAGAATAAGTCTAATCATTCACTTGTGTCGTTCTTTCCCCAGTGTTACTGACACCTGCGGCTTGTCTGGCTCGTTTCCCAAGGCAGTATTGCTTGTGCAAAAGGTGTATCCAAAGACCATAATTATTGTTCGGTCTCACTCGAATTGTCTCCTGTAGGAGAGTGTTCACGCACTGATGTCACTGTCTGTTGTGGTGAAATGCAAGCATTTCATGATTTTGCTTATTCGTTGAACTGCAGTCCACTTAGTGGTGTCTGACGTATTGAACGTTCTTCTTGTCGATGGTCGTGAACCATTGAGTATATCTTGCATCATGGAACCGGAGCAATGCTACACTTAAACGTGCAACAGTCTTCTATCAGTCCTCCTTAGCTTGATAAGACAGCCATGTTCACAGCAATGTTGGTATGTTCTACGCGTAAAGAGAACTGTTTTCCCAACAGCGTTTATGTGGACGCCTTCAGTACCGAACATTTGCTGTTGAAATTACGGCTTTATTTCAAAGTTCCCCTGCTCCGGTCTTCAGTAGACTTTTGGAGACACGCATGGGGCTCCTGAACTATTGTGATGAGGAAGTTAATGATTCCTATAGTTGGGCTTTCCTCTGTCTGATATAAGTCTTTCTGATAGTTCGTCGATTAATTTTTCAGAATATTACAAATGGTTTCTAGTGAATTTGGGTTCAACAGCCTATGACCTACTGCACAAACTGGATAAACGAGTCTTTCCTATTCTGACCGTTCTGCTTAGTTCATCGAAGTTTCTCACCCAGAGATTCTTGCTCCTGTTACGTTCACCCAATACCCCCTCCTGAACGACGACTGACTGTTTTCCTTGATTTCTCCACCATAACAGGCGGTAGCTCATCTACCAGCGAATAGTGGTTCTACTACAGCTAAAAAGCGTTCACGTTCGAATACTGCGTCGAGTTCTGACGACGGCGCCAGTCCATCATCACCAACACGCTATAAAACCACTGCATCGGGGTTGTCAGTCAAAGACCTTTTTTGTTTGATGAGCACGTTGAACAGCTGTTTCGGGCCGGAATACGACTTCCTTTCAGCGCGGAGCGATGAATTCTGCTTAGAGCCAGAGTTATGGGTAAGCCGATTTTTAATTCTATCACGCAACTCCTTCCTCAGTATTGTGAAGCTTGTGCCCAAGTGTATAGCCTATTTGAAACGCTCGTTCCCTCCACTGAAATTGCTATTTACTTTTAGGCTGATTGACATAAAGGCAATGTTTAGTTTCGAACTGTAGGTTGCCAGTTTAGCACGTGACCTCTGTGCGCTTCCTGCTACGCAAGTTTCTTGGCCTATGCCAGTCACACCTGGACCCGGGTGGGTTGATATGGTGGTACCGAAATTTCACTTAAGAGATAGCCTCGACACACGCAGCCCTCATTTTTGCAAGTCCTCACTGTTTGGCGATATAATGTTGGATTTATGCATCATTAGGGTCTACCCTGTTATCGTGTTACTTGGGTGAACCACTTTCCCACATGTGGGTACTAAGGTCGCTTATCTTACCTAATTCTCACATAGGATCCGATAATTACAGGGCGCTGGACATTATGTTCTCGGATGAATGGGATGTAATGGTCTTTCGGAAGTCGCTTGCTATGTGTTCACAATAGGAGGCGATTTTTTTCTTGGAATCAGTTTCACTTCTTTGATCAATTCATCCGCGGTAAATGTGTAACATGCGTACATTGGTTCTGGCTGCTACAATTTCGATCTTCGGAAAGTGGGAGAGCGTGGGAGGCAAGCATTGGAGGTGATAGCATTTTCAGTTAGTTCGAGAACTGGGTAGCTACGCATTGAAGGCGATAGCTTTGATGCATGAGCTCCACTAACTGCGCGATTGGCTCAGTCTTACCAGTGTCAGTGACCATTGATGAGTTGAGTCCCGCAGTCCCCATTCAGGCAGGCGGCTGTCGTTAATTAGATTTTGTTTACTGGTTAATTTTTTAGTGCTTCGTTGTTAGGCCATGAACTGTCCACCTCTCGGTCGCTTCCACTCAGTACAGGGCTGGTTTGAAAGATCTCTGCGAGGCAGATGGTTCTCTAGAATGAGTTCCTCTTCTGTTAATGGGAAGCCTAGTTCATCATTAAGTAGAAACCTTTACTTCATTATCTTGAGATTAAGATCTAGCCGAGCTCCCTCTTACCTCGGCCTTCCCTTTAAAGGATATTTCTTGGACTGGCGGCATTACCTTGACCTCAGTAGCAGCGACGGGTTCGCTTGCTTGGCTTACTCATCCTGATCTGCTAATTAGCCACATTTGTCCCCGCAGTTTTCATTTAGGCTGTCGTCTGTTCTAGCACTGACTCCGAGCTAGGTAACTTTCTCTTTTTTATAGTCGCGTGCACGGGTGTATCACACCATATCGGAATTCTTGCGACTGACCTTCTGACATCTGTTCGCGTTGTTATTCCATATTGTTGGCAGTTTTTTGGATTTAAAGCTAGCTACTCAATGCCAGACGGCCTATATTACCTTCCTGTTTTTCTGGATCGATCGCGATCGCGGCTCTCAGTTAGAAATATGAAGGTTGATTCTGTAAGCGCAATGTGCTACAATCGAAGTTTGACTCTCATCTCTTTCCGTTTCGAACTTTTCATGCTTGTTTGTGGTCCGTTCACCACTGTGTAAAGGTTTATGTGTATGTATCACAGGAATTATCTTTCATCCCCTGATGATGGAACATTGTCGGCCATCCAGTTTCAGATTCCATCTTGGTTCCTCACTTCGTTTTGTTTAAACTAACGTCAGCAACACTTGTTTTGTTGCATCGCATCCGTAGGCGACACCTCTCCGTCATACTCACCTGAAGACGTTCGATGGAAAACGCTTGTGTGCAGATCTGCTCACGACCTCAGTTTGTCTGTCAGTTTGCCACTGTTAGTAGAATGGGTTTTATTTTTATCGTTGAATGGGGCGCTACGCGGTTAAACTGTTCAAATCCCGGCACGGCCTTTGGATGTGCACTACTGATGAGCTCTAATAAGAGCGGAACTCGAGTCCAGTGCTTCCCTTTGGGGTGGACTCACCGGAATAATTACGTCAGAACAGGAGGATGACCGTTCAAACGAGAGTGGTGTGAATATGAATACAAACTATAAATTTTAGGCAACTGTCCCTCCTTTTAATTCGGAGTGTACCACCTTTCCCAGTCGTGTTCACTTTGATTTATGCATTTGATTTCAACCAAATAATTGTTGCTTCTTCGTCGGCTGCAGGTTGTGAAACACTACATTTCTCAGTTTTGCTCCGTATATGTTGACAAATACGAAGACATCTCCCCTGAACTTTGGAAAACCATCGAAGAAGAGATCGTCCCTAGTCAGTGTCTAATCTACAGGTAAGCTTTTTCTTATGCTACTCCTTCTCAGCCTAGAATGTCTTGTCTCTTCACCAGGCTGACAGCATGCCTTCGCTAGGCGATTGCATGCTCCTTTTTTGTTCCCTTTTTTCTAATGTCGTTTCAAAACAGCATGAGCTCGAGATGGCCCAATGGTTAAGGCGCAAACTCACTGACCGGATGATCCGTGGTTTGAACTGACCTCTGCATTTCGAACACCCCTGTCTAGGCTTGGGGAGCCTGACATTATCTCGGCCCTCGTGCTTCCTTCGGGTGGCTTGGTAGCTAGGAACCCAAAGGGTTCTACAGCTGGACAACTTCAAAACAGCATGCTATGGTCCCATCTTAAGGAACCTCAGGATTGGAGGTTAGCGCTTCAGTCCGACGGTTATTTCTTATGTAGGCATGCTCTGTCAACACTCAGTGTTCTGACTGTAACTCGTCTCATGACGGCTCTCTGGTGAACATGGTTTGAATAGTGCATGTGCTTTTGAATGTTTCTTTGAATTGTGCACGTGACAGCGTGCTTACGCTGTACGAAACCGGGACGCCAAGAATGGTTTGACACCCTTAGTCAACTCTATTAGACCTTGCCCAATGTATCCGAGGATCTGTTCTGTCCGTTTGAGCATCAGCGGATAATCACCCCTAATGACTGACTTCCCATACTCCATAGCTGACCACTGCAGTATGCGAAAGTTTCAATAACTTGTCAAGGCACACCATGATTTGCTTGAGAAGTTCTAGTAAAAAATGTACCAAAAAACGTTCGATACTGTATTGCGTAGCGCATCAAGTAGTTCCCAGAAAGTATGTAAGTTTGTCGGCAGGTCACGTGCAACCAAGCAGCCAGGTGTACGGAATTAGACACAGGTCAGAAGGATTTTCTCATCCAATTTTCACGGCAAGAACTGAGGACTTTATCGGCTAACCAATCCAGCCATCTTGTGAACCAACTCTGCAGGTTATCTGACTTGGCCTGCCTTATGGATTCGACTGCAAACTATTCATATGGGTTATTGTATAGTACTGCTCTGCATTCTAAAATGAGGTGTGGTGATTTCTGTTGGTCGGATGTGGTAGGTCAGACCCGTTGCATCAGATGAATACTGGATATCTTGTCCAAAATTTATTCCATGAACTCTTAATGATGCCAAGTTGCAATCCATGTGACGAAGGTATGCATACGTCTTACTTCGCTCGCTGAAGACCATGGCTCCGAAGCCTGCTTCAGCGGACAATCGATAATCATTCAACTTATTCGTATGTCTGGGTACTGACTTGAACGGAAACATTGTCGTATATTGTGTCGAGTCACGGTGGGACCGTTTTGATTCCAATCTTTCTACCCTAGATTTCCTTGTACAGGGGAAACTATCGTTCATTATCTCAGATACGCACCCACTGATTGAAACGAACCAGCAGCCTTAGTCAGGGTGACTATGCACCGGTCGTGTGTTTGATCTTGGTGTTGCCTCTGTAAGAATTTGCACACCTCTTATACTGACCGAAAATTCCGGTCGTCTATAGTCACAAGCAATCTGGCTTCCAATAAAGTCAGTCCAAAGAGCCCGAAAAAGACCTCTGGAGTAAAAATCACGAACTGGATAGTACATATCAAGTCCTGTCATGTGAATTGTAGTCTCTAGCCGAATTCACTTTACACTTGTTGTAGGTGATTACGCAGTAAATCCCATTTAAATGGAGAATCAGACAAGGTCTTGGCAAGTGTTTTCTGTCCCAATAATCCCGAGTCAAGTGTGTGGCGTTAAAGACAGCTAAACGAACGCCGCGGATGCAAAATAAATACCACCTCTGGAGGTGCCATTCTGGCAATCTGGATAGAAGCTGACAACAAGAGCCCCACTGACATCGGTTGGTAGCCATCTCCTGCAGTGTCTCCAACCAGGTGCAGTGGGGATCACGCTGTCCCCAGCCTGGAAGGCGAGTATCACCGACAGCACCCAAGCGTTTCGTCCCCCCTATGCCAGATCAAGGGTTGGCCACCTCTCTGCTTCCGCCACTCTGAGTTAAGCATGGAAAACAGCACTCTCTTCGGCAGACGATAGTTAGGCATACGTAACACATGTCCCAACCAACACAGCTTCTGGAGATGCACACATTCTTTAATGGAAATACCTGCCGCACAACCGAAAATTCGCTTTCTAATTGCCTGGTTACGGATTCGCCGACACCGACCCACACGTGCTATGGTTCTGAGACAGCGATTGTCGAATACCTGAAGACGTCTCAGTTCCCTGCTCGAACAGGCCAAGTCTCAGCCATACAACAAAACAGCCCGCACTGTAGCTTGATACAAACGTCCCTTGAGATTCAGGGATACACCAATTTGACGCCATAAGTGTCCCAGATTAGCAAACGCGATCAGAGCCTGGAATATTCGTGCATTGACCTCATCTGTCACACTACAATCAGAACTAATACAACTTCCAGCATACGTAAAACTCTACACAACTTCCTGTACCTCTCCCTGGATTGTAAGTGGCGTGTTCAGTGTCCGCATGTCCAGGAGCGTGACCTTACACTCTGTGGGTGCAAAGTGCATACCAAAGGACGGGATTACTTTGGTCAGTTCATCCAAAAACAACTGCGCTTTCTCCACTTCGAAGATGAGAAAATTGTCGTCTGCATATTCCAGATCGAGTAGGTTTTCGTCAGAGGCCTTTTGAACACCAGGGCTTCGGAGACCTTCCAGCGTTCGTCTCATGATTTTATCGATCACAAAATTGAATAGGAATGGTGAGAGTGGGCATCCCTGACGGACACCGTTTTGCGTATGGAAGCTTTTGGAGAGCTCGCCGTATACTTTTACACGTCTGGAATACAAAGAGCTTATTATGTTCACGAACTTCCGGGGCATTCCTTGGTGGGTACTCGTGTCAAGCAGAACAGATCGGTCAACCGAGTCGAATCCGCCTTGGAAATCCAGGAATGCTAGAACTGTGGGTCGCTTATAGGTATGACGTTCCAGCACCTGACGATGTGTGAAGATTTGGTCAACGCAACCCCTACCAGGCCGGAATAGCGCTTCCTGCTCTCGAGTCATTGTCTCATGAGCCACCATAAGGGGACGAAGCAAAAGTGACGCCAGCAGTCTCGTTTCGACAAGCGTCGAGCTGATGCCCCCTGTGATTATCACACCCACCACCTGCCCCTTTTCTGGAGATGGGCACTATCGTCGATTCTCCCCACTTGCCTTGGACACATCCCTTTTCCAAAATATAGGCAAACACATCAGACAAGCGCTGCCTGAGGATTTCACCCCCGGGTAAGAGGTCATCCGGAAGAGAAGCTCGAGGGCGGTTGAGAGGACGTGTGCAGTCGTAAACCTACGAGGCCGGAGCCCGTCCGTCTACTTCAACTGTGGGCTCCAGATGAGTAGCAGCTGATGGCTACGACAATTGTTGTTCGAAGTATCCGGCCCATCGGTCGAGGCGTTCTTCTTTATTCACGATGGTTACCCTTTGTAATCATTGATGGTTTCGCTCACAGACGGTTACCGGCGGCCGGTCGCATGGATCAACTGAAATAATCTTTAAGCATTACCGACTTTCTGGGCCTCTTCCATTTCCTTGGCTTTCTGTGCCCACCACACTTCACGGTCGGCTCGCACGCTCACTTTTACTTGACGTCTGATAATTCGTCAAATCAAGTTATGTTCGGGGCCGGCTTGGATATTTCTCCGAGATTTAAGCAGTGCCACCGGTCTGTCTGATATCCAGTGCTTCAGTGTGCCTGATGGTGCCGTGCCACAGGCAAAACTCCCAGTACCATGCAAAAAGGTGGAAATCTCGTCCCAGTATGAGTTCACATCTGATGGTGGAGCATCTGGGAGATACTCTAGAAGACGATTCTGGTAATTTCGCCTAACATCCGGGTCTGCCAGCCTCTCAGTTGCCAAGTGGTTTGTCCTTACGCGGCCCAGGAAAACGCACATAGAAGCAACTCCGGACGAGTGCGTGATCGGAATCCACAAATGTTCCGAAGTGACCGGCAGTCAGTTATTGATGCGCGCCATCGGTAACTGGTGGCAATGTGATCGGTTTGAGTTTGTGGCCGGCATGCCGTTGGAGGATACCATGTGGCCAGACGACTTTGGCTATTTCGGAAGTTAGTACTGCATAAAAACAGCCTGTGATCAGCACACAGCTGAAGCAATCGTCCGCCATTGTCCGTACGTACCAAGTCCAATCCATGTCGACCTCCTAATTGAGTCTCGGATACGCTAAGCCTGCCCACTTATACATCCATATCTCCGGCAACCACCACGATATCTGAGTTTTTAGCACACCGCAACAGGGCACTCAGGGCGTCGTAAAACCTGTCTTTGACGACGTCGGAACTACAGTCAGTTGGGGCGTAAGCAGACACGATAAACAGACGTCGATCAACTTCCCGCTTGTGAGACTCCTTCACAGACGTTGCTAAACGACCCGCACAGAGGCGACTATCAACAGGTATCCAGTCAAGCAAGGATACTTCCGCCCGGTGACTTAAAGCGATACCAATCCCTGAACATCCCGCCGCAGCAGCCTCTGGATCACCAGAGGTGCGTAGCCGGAAGCGAGTAGAGAATGATAGGGCGGTTAGCTCAACCACTGTGCTTGCATCTTGAATTTTTGTTTCTGAGACAGCACACCAATGCCAAGCGAGTCCAGTGTAAGAGCAAGAGCAGCTTGTGGTCCTGCTTGCTTCAGAGTGCGGACATTGAAGGCGGTCAGATAGACTGGGTTCCGGGGCTTGAAGATTAATTTCGAGACACCTGAGGATGTCGGCGCCGTGTGACGAGCAGATGTTGCACGCAAAACCGATGCGAGACGAACGGAGTCATCAGTTCTGAGTGCTGGGCTCACAAGGGGAGCGTTATTAATGGAGTGTGGACAGGGGGAAGAAAAATTATCAGAAAAAGAATGAAGGGAGGCGTCTGCAGTAGATTTTTTTCAATTACCCGCCCTGCTGTATGCAGCGAGTAATGCGACTCGGTTGATGGCACCACGCGACGGCCAATGTGGCATGAGTTTATTGTTAGACATAGGCGTCATGGTTTTACATCGGCTGGGATACTGTCGGTGCCCACATCTAGACAGGAGGACGATTAAGGTCCTCAACCAAAGCCTTCGGCTCAAAGGCCTAACTGCAAGGCAAGGGGTGTCTGGCGGCAATTGCAAATGCATTACCATTTCTACGGAGCAAGTCGCCACATGTTCCACCCCCCAACCTGGAGGATCGGGAGACTGTGTTTGTCAGACCTCTAACCATTGACCAGCTTGATATGAAAGGCTGAAATGCACTATTCCTATGCGAATGTTACCCTAGAGGAAACATTTTTTAGCACAGGCTTTTACCGCCACAATTCTCTCATGAAGAAACGACTCTGGAGAATCATGCAAAAATATTTAATCCCGTGAATGTCTGATGCCTTCACCTACCAAGAAAAACATCACGTGAAACTGGATTAATTGATTGACTGTCCTGTCATACGGCTGATGACACTGACCATGTTTCCACACTATCCCACGACATCAACAGCGTAATAATTAGCATTTTCGAGACATACCACATAGTTGCAGTGCTGAATAAAGACTGGAAACGTTCTGGTGATTCACAAGACGAGTGAAACTTGTACCTGAGAAATCGTCACTCCAAAAGCCACGTGATATGTTTTCTGTGATTGCTGGCTGACGCTGTCCTGTCTAAGTGGGAGTTAATCATGCTACTGGTCCGCTCGTGGCCGAACGATTCTGTGCTCAAATTACTAGCCGGAAGGTCATGATCTCGGAACTTCTTGGAGTTTCGTGGGATGTACACTGCTGACGATTCTCAATAAGGATTAAATGGCTGCACCCTGCTGCTTGGCTCTCCAGCATAGATTAGCTTCAAGACAGGACGAAATCTCAATTAAACCAAAATTTTGTTTTCTCAGTGCAAAAATGCTGGTGGCCGCACGCGACTCACCTAGGCTCACTTCTGTTTGAAAGTGCAGTCTGGGGTTGCGTTCCACCACCGACAAAACACTGGAAATTCATCCTTAGAACGGAATGTAAAGGTGACCCGTACACTGTACGGTATATTTCCGGCAGTGATGGAAGGTAAAGTGCCGATGTAACCCCCACACGTTTTATACCGTAATTCATGCAGGTATGTTTGGTGTGCACTGGTATACTATAAGTATAGTTATACTAATAGATTCTGTGAAAATTGCTGCGTGACTTATGGGGTTTTCTGTGGACAAATGTTAATTAGGTTCCAAATTGCTTACCTTTTTGTGCATGTCCTCCTCTTTATTCAGCTACCGGCCCGATCATCTATCCGACCCATACAGCTCAGGCTGTTTGGCGTCATTCAACTATTTCTTCCACAACAAGTCCCTTCGACGAGTATTGTTTTTCTCCTTACGGGTGCTGAAGTAAGTCTTTCATTTCTCCACTCCCGTTTTTAATGAGTCGTACGCGCAACCTCCCAGCTTTGATCCAAGCGAAGGCACAATGTAGAATTAATTCCTAGCCTGTGGATCAGGCTATCTGGGTTAAATGAGTACAGGCAGTGAAACATCGACCTAATATTGCAGAAACCAGGGGTTAACGTTCGCATTCATAAGATCCAACGTGGTCCCATAGTTAAGGCGGGCGCTCCCAACCTAAGCAAGCTTTTGTGATTCTCTATTCTGTCCTACGTGATTACTATATCAGCCATCATGTCCCCTCCGTTTTAACTTGCCGCTGTGCACCGAAAGGTTGCCACATCTGAGTGAAGCCATATTGGAAGTGGAAATGCACACTGTAGTTTTACTGACTTTTAGAGGAATCCCGGTTTTATTCATTTTCACCAGTAAATTTTAGATTTCTCATAGCTACTTGACCCCGGTTTGTTTTTTGGTCAAAAAAGCCTCGGGGTATTTTCGCCTGTCTGTCGGAAACTTTTCGTTCATTTCTTCTCATCAGGGGTGACAGTCGCAGCCATCTCGGTACTGTTTTCCTCACCGCTCCACGGCTAATCGGAGGGAAGATGTAAGACCTGATTCCGCTCTAATTAGAGCTCATAAGTAGTGTCTATTCTTCGTCCTCTTAGGGCCTGGGTTCCAGTCATCTGGCATACGACGCAAGCGTGTTACCACTGTTTCACCAGCGTTCATTGGGTGCACTTGAATCATTACGTTCAAGTGGACAAACAGTTTACACTCGAGCGCTGCGATTTCTTTGCTCGAAGTTTCGAACAATGACAGTTCGAGCTGCCCGGTCAGCTAGCACGACAGCAATTTGAAATCTGTTAGACAATTTTCATTTCTTTGGTTAGACACGAAGTTTGCACAATTTTTGCTCTTCTATCGCGATCCCGACGATGAGAATAATGTAAACGGGAATTCAACCAGCCTCGAAACTATCCACAACCGAGCACCGTCTGTGTTGAAGAACCGACTCGTCACTCTATTCCAACTATGAAACAGTCTTCTTTTGAGGTCGGTCCCAACCTGGTATATTGCCCTATCCAGCGAAAGCTCAAACAACTCCTATCCCACTGTAGCTCCTCGTAAAAATCGTACCCTATTTTTCTTGGATTTAACTTAAGCGCAGAGTACTCAGCTCACTGTAGCATTTATGAGGTACGCCTACTATCACCCGTACAATCTGGATAGAAGGTAAGAGAATACCGATGATATCGATTAGCTATCATACACCATACCGTCTCTAGCCGAATACAAAGATTGAACTGGTCGCATTCCTCACTTTGATTGCACACCCAAACATCATTTTCCTATTCGTTGATACCAGTGTATACTGTCTAATACACGAAATGCCTAACATGTGAATACACTTGTATGGCTTTCCACCTTACAGTTTTATGAACTGTGTCAGAGTAGCCTAACAGCAGCACCGACCATCAAGGTAACCATGAGTTGGCCTGATTCCCTCCGTATTCCAAGCAATATCAACGTAAGGATTCAGTCAACTGAGTTGTGTAATTTGCAAATTACCGTGCAGGGGTTGCATGTTTGATGCTGTTAATGGGTAAATGAAAGGGCTGAAAAACGGAAACAAATGATGTGATCTAAGTTTCACCACGTTGTCATTCCTTTGATGTAACCACATCACAACCGTATTCTCAAACTTGGACTGTACAGTCGAACTTTTGTAGCTTCGCGTTTGGTTCTTGTGCTCCGACCAAACGCAAAAACAGGCATTTTCAGCTTACTTATCGACGCCCAGGCAGACGAGACCGATACAGTCTATCCGCAATCAGAGCTGACTTGGTCCGTCAGAGGTCGAAGTTCTTCCCAGCGTTTTTGCGCTGGGGAATTAGACATTACTTGCGGATGTGTAAGAACTGTATGTGTCGTAAAAATGATTCATAAGGCGTGAAAAATTCGGCACTCGATCTTTCGGTTAATCAAATATTTTTATAAATAACGACGGTTTAACCTTTGACCTTATGACGCAAACCAGGCGACCTCGTTTCGAAATATGGTCGGAAAATCTTCAGTGTTGCCAATCTTTTATAGATAAATTTGTCAAAATTTCAACGCACTCTTGTCGTGTGGTGGGTACCGAAACTTCTTGGCTGAATTATTTGGTTTCCTCTACATCGTTCCTGCACAGTGTCGCGACTGACAGTAATCTAGGTAAATCCCAACTATTTTGCTGCAGCCCGGTTGTCGAACTAGCGGCTTCCTATGGTTGTCACTAGGTGATATGTACGAAAGCAAACCCTCACAGAAGAAACAAAAATGCAGAACTGCTAGAGTCAACTCCGTCTGACGAATATGATTTCGGCATACGCATTCTATTGAGTCAATAGGTTGGAGGCTGTATGCTTGTTTTCGGTACATCACGAGGCTTCAGAAGCATCTACACAGCCGCAAGCCTGTTGAAATTTTCATATATTAGAGCACGATTTTCGGGTGAGCACAGCCTATCGCAGTAGAATCAATCGGACAAATGGTTACTACCCGCCTATCAATTCGTCAGCCTGATTTACCTTCCCAGTTTATGGCGAGGAGTAGTCTTGATTGCCCAATTTGTTGCTTGAGAGTAAATCGCTCATACAAGTAAAATGGATGAGACTGATCACTGTTTTATTAGTGTCCGTTCTTGCGCGCTCCATATCCCGCCGCACTTGGATCCGATTTTTCGTTCATCCAATTTCTTGTCAGTAAAACCCGTTTAAGATGGGTAGATTAAAACAAACTAGGTGTTTTCTATTTAACATCCACTTCAGTCTTTCCACTTACAGAGAGACCGTGTGCCCCTTCCTGTTTCTGAGCGGCCAAAAGTTCCGCTTTGGTGTCGTGTGGGTAGATTAAAACAAACTAGGTGTTTTCCATTTACCATCCACTTCAGTCTTTCCACTTACAGAAAGACCGTGTGCTTAACACTGCCCTTCCTGTTTCTGAGCGGCCAGAAATTCCGCTTTGGTGTCGTAGAGGTCGGCACCTCCATATACTGGTTGAGTTAGTGTACTGCACGAAGGTCAATCGGGCGGAGACTAGGAGTAAAACACTAATGAGACGAAATAGAGGGCAGTCCTTAGTTTTTCGAGAGGCATGAATCTCTGTATTTTCTTGTTCATGTGACTCACCCTTCTGTCCACTCGTTGCAACATCTGAATATAGGAATCAGAGCCTTGATAACCTTTGAGCAATGCTAACTTGTTTGTTTTATAGCCAAGTCACATAGTGATCGACTAAGGCTACTACTGGATGCAGTGGATAGTTTTATCATCACTCAAGTGCCATGCGTTTGTAAAGTATACCCATAGTTGAGGCCTTGGGATTGTTTTGTGAACATTTCGCATACCATGAATCAAGGCTTTGGAACAGTTCGTTCATTATCTTTAAATCCTAGAAAATTATTCTTGTACTCTCGCTATCCTACTTCCAATGCGAAAAATGGCCTTAGTCTCAATTTTATGCAGCTTGGCGGCTGCCTCACAACAGTATTGACTACCTCGTCCGTCCAACCATTTGGCTTTGGTTTCAAACGCCCTAGTGCGAAAATAAGGATAAAATGGGAGAAGGAAGGAACACCATGCTTCGCTTCGGAACATTGAATTGATCTGGATAGAGACTGATGGCATCACCACTGCTTAGGCACGTTGATCGTTCTACCCGTCGAGTGGGTGCAGATTCATGCGGACCCATCCAGTCAGGCGGGTCGGATCCCGGTTCCTCGTCTTGGGGTTCATTTATCTGCCTTTTGGCAATCTGTCCGCCTCGTTTTCTACAACGATTTGGACAGGATGCCGGTAGACGGTAGTGTGGTGAACGAAGTATATGAACGAGCCGCTTTTCGATTCTTGATACATTTCTGAATAAAGTAGATCCGAAAACTAAGTGAATAACCGAACTTACGTCAACTGCTTGTGATTGTGCGAGTACCCGAAAGTCCAAACAGACCCAACGGTATTGCTTGTAGCAGCGTTGGACACGGCACATTTGGTCACACGTAGCGAACTACACACAGACATTCAAAGTCAGGCTGTTTATTTCGCGACAGTGCGTATCACACTTAACCGTACAAAATGTATTTTGAAGGCCACGAGGACAAAACTTCACTTTCACAAAAAATTTACGAACGTCAATCAAAGATGATTCCACTTTTGTCGGTTTTTGTCATATGATTACACAGCACGCAGTATGATTTTGCAGTTCATAGACGTGCTTGATTTTATCGCCGCTTGTTCACCAACGTCGTAGCACCACACATTCGGTCGGTTTTTATCTTGTCAACAACTAATAGTGGTTGTTCAGTGCTATGAGGTTCACATTTATCCCAAGGGTTGCGTTTTACTGAGGCGAGGTACTGGAATGCGTATTCTTCAGGTAACTCATTGGTTGAAGGCAGATACGTACCTCCGTATCTGGAGAGATCAACCTGTAGGCGTAAGAACGGCGTGTTCAGAAATTTCGCTTACTGTGGCCACTCAGGCGTTCATCTCAAGGACGTATAACTGTTTTTTTTGCCATCCTGATACTATCAATTTCCACGCTTTTCGGAAATCATTTTGGTTGACTCCTTGAAGCCTCTTTTGGTGATTGTGGCATTTTCAGAAGTAGCTTTTTATCCAGTCCGTTTTCGAAGACCATACAACCGAACTCTATTCCCTCAGTTTGTGCTTCTGTTATGGGTGATCAGGCAACGACGTTCGTAGCCGTTTATGAAGGATATATGCTAGTTCTCAGTGATTTTTCTGTTGTTATTGTTGTTGTGGGGGCGAGGTGACTCAGTGGTTAGAGCGCGAATTTACTGACCGGAAGGTGCGTGGTTCGAACCCGACCTCTGCCTCTGCCTCTCGACTTACCCTGGCTAGACCTGAGCAACCTGACAGTATCCCAGCCCTCGTGCTTCCTTTAGGTGGCGTGACATCTAGGCACCGAAAGGGTGTTACAGCTGAACCATTTTTTACTGTTGTTGGCCAACTAGAAACATTTTCGCTGTCAAAGTAATCTCTGTATATAACGACCCCGTCCCTGTTATGACTGTGTTACCGCACGACCTTGACATTGCCACCATGCTGCCGGACTCGTTTGGCATTTGCGAGGTTGGAATGGAGGTGAGTACTGTACTATGGAAATGTCATTCGACGATAAGTGAACTGGTGTTGGGTGCCAGGTTATGTCTCTACTGGTACAATTCTATGTTTCCACAAAACCCCGTTGGTTTTTTGGATGATGAATAACGAAAAAGGCAATTCCTGTTTGTAGAAAACTTCCCCTGAACTTTTTCTTAACGAACAACAGTGATGGAGTTATGTGCTGGTCACATGTGCTGCAGTGAAGGGCACACGTTTTCATATTGTCAGCTTGTCATTTGAAGAGTACTCTCGCAACTCCTTTCTTGTCCATTTTTATCCCTTTAACTTCACTATTCCCTTCTTTTCCAACAGTGACCCATTATCCGCTGATGACTTTGAAGATGAGATGCAAGACCTGTTTTGATCCTTTGGTTTCCAGGCCATCTGTGGGAGTTATCAGTCAATTCCTCTCTTGTTACTTCTGTGGGTGAAGCTCCAGAACGACAAACTTCCTCTATTGCCACCTTTGTGCTCTGCTCTCCGACCGATTTTTATCAGCTTCACACCGTACCATCAGTCCTACCGCACATTCATATCCAATCCTTTGTTTTCCCAATTCACCCAATCTTCAGGCAGCTTTCTAATCCACCCTAGAAGACTAATCATTCGTAGAACGTGTACATATATTCAATTATCAGACTTTATTCCACTGCTTGGAGTTCCTCCAACCCATGTTGTTTCAATACACACACAACAATTTGAGCATATTCATTTTCGCACACACATTTGTACATAGCCACACACGATTTCACTTATCACCTTTGATTACTATTACTATTATCATCCGAATTCTGATATCCTACCCGTTTGTTGTTACTTTACGTAGAACACCTTTTTCATAATATTTCGTCAAATACTTTGTTGTTTATTCCACTGAATTTTATAACCCTTTGAGACATCTAGCCCTTTTTTACAAACCGGATGGGGTCGTAAGCACTGGGCTTGTCATCACCTTTTAGTTTCTGATTTCTCACTGTGTGCGTAACCAAATGCTTGCTCACCTTCAGCTCTTTCACACCGTTTGCTCATTAGAAATATACAGGAATGGTCCAGCCATCAGGTGAGTCAGTTAATGATAAGAAACATTTGAAAAGGCAATAAAACGCAACGGAGATGGTTCGTATTTTTCGTACGGGGCAACAGTCCCTAGAAGATATCATGATCATTTGCCCGGCGTATCATGGAGGGGATTACACCTCTGATTAGTGAATATGTCTGCACATCTGTAACCTGAAATGACTGTTTCTGTGCCGTAATGGTCTCACTCTGGCGTATTGCCTTCATGGATGAGTTGTACAGGGTGAAAGTAGTGGAGCGTCAGAACGCTCAGTGGTGCTCGACGAAGGTTGCTTCAAGTTGATTCGGCGTAGTAAACAGCAGCATCGCTGCTTCCATAAATATGGACATGCTGGTCGCCTGGGGGAGGGCCCTACTGCCTTCACACTCCTATCGCAGAGGACAGCACGACCTCCAAACCGCCTCGTAATACGATGACTCCAGTACGAGGACTCGCTGTTCTTCGTCGGGTCGCTCCCAGTTGGCCTTCCTGGCATGGTTGAACCTTTAGGAACTGAGTTCCAGCCAGCAGGATCGGTGCATCAGAGAAGCCCAAACACCACGACAAGGTGACAGCTTTAGATCGGTTATGAACCCCCGTGGCTATTCCTGGAGCTTATTTATCCATATATCCATAGATTGTTTATCAAGATCGCCCAAAACAACGGTTTCTTGACCAATCTCCTTTGATTTAAGTAGTCAGCAATTTTCTTTTTTATATCCACCCAAGCTACAGGATAGGGTAAACGCAAGCAAGTCATTCTCAGCCTGTTTTGATCCGTGCGCTCTTTTCAGTAAATACCCATTCAGCGACCTTATGAGTAGTGTGTTGCGTCTATACAATGCATTGCGATATATCGAATAGAGTGCTAACTGAAACATGAGACTGCCTGACGCAACACAATCAGTTAAAAAAGAACAAGAAATAAACATCATGATTTTGCTGCGATTCAGATGAGTCCCCGGAGAAAACCGAATTGTTGTGCTTTCGCTGGATGAGCTGGAAATTCTTGATTGTTTGCAGTGTAAAAAGATTCGAGAATTTTCCGTGAAGACTTCGTTTTGTGAGGTCAATCTATCCTAAAAAGTCCATAAAACACTGAACAGCCCTTATTGGTAATCAGCAGCAGCGAGTTTCGGACCCAGAATTTCGTGGTAGTAACTTGATCACTTAACCGTTTGGTCACGAGCGGCTGTTCTACTTGAACGCCGAATTGCAAGCATTTGTTAAAGTTCACCCATTCGCAAATTGTGCTGACATTAACGAGGGAAGAACATCACAATGAGATTCAGTTGCGTCTCCCCTTAAAGCCCTCCTACTGACTTCAGACATCCATGTTTCGTATGGCAGTAGGATCGTTGTGTACAGAGGAGGTCGCCTGAACAGCGACACTAGTTCAATTAAAAAAGATAATTCAAGGAAAGAGATATCTGATTGTTTGAACTAATAAGTAATTAATTCGCACGCGAAAGCTAAGGCGTTTTTTGAGCTAAGCAGCAAGAAACAACGATGTGCGGGTCGGAACAGCAGTCATCTCAAACAAAACTGAAGTTCTAAGTTATTAAAAGGTTGCTGTATATGTTTGATGCTAAACTAGCATTCTAGAAGGGCAAGACTTCACACTCATTATTGGTGCGAATGAAGGATTGCCTCCCATTTGATAGGATAAGGTCGTGTTTTCAAAGTGCAATACAGTATGACTGCACGAAAAGTTACATAAGTCGAACAGCCAGGGAGTTGTGCACCACAATCGGTGAGCACAAGCAGCGCACAAACAGACCATCAAGAAACGCAGCTGCATTTTATGTGATACCTAGAGACAACAATCAGTGGACATTCGCTGAACACAATTTGGAATATCTAAGAACCTAGCAATAAGGACCAGGATTGGAACCACGGCGACTGATGACTAAAGCATTGGAGATCACTGAAAATTCCAGTGTGAAAAGAATAGAGGGTATAGAACTGCAAAGAATGTAGAGGCCGGTTGTAGGTCACTCGAGTTGACAGATGAAGGTACGTGGTTGTCAATGAAATGATCTGGGTCTGACATTAAGAGCCTAAACCGAATGAAATCCACTCAGTCTCGCTAACTCAACTATAATTGCCTTAAAAATTCCCAAACCCCAAAACAACAAAATTTGTAGCGGAGTCTCAGGGGCAATATTTCACTACAGTGGCCTAAACCGGAAGAGCAAGGCTCAAACACCCGGTATAAACTGATGATAATTTTCTCCTTTCCTCGGTGTTATAATTGTGAATCATCCACACCAACCAATAAAAACTCATCCAACGCTGATTTATTCGGTTAGCTGAAACAGACCGCACTGACTGGTTCTCTGTCTGCCTCAAAACTCGGCCAACCTGATCTGAGAAAGTTTTTTTGTCAAAAGTGAAGCATCGCCCATGAATAAATCCACCAATTGTTTTCCAAACCTCCCTGGGATATTTTTAGAACAGTCTAGTTTATTGTCCGAATTCGGATGCTTTACTCTGGGGGCACTGGTGACGATGGAAATTCTTTTCATATGTACGTCTTTTATTGTCTACTCGTTCACATGTAGCCTCATTTGGAACAAAGACCATGCGTGATCTTCGTCTGCTTTCTTAGCAGTGAGAAACGTGGTCGTAAAAAAAGGAATTCGCCATTTTCAGTGATAACTTGGTTGTCTTAGAAAGCTTGCATCACACTACAGTGAAACTTAGAAATTGCTGAAAACCGTGCATCTTGAAATGTGCCACCTGGATAGATCTTTTCAAGGGGGACAAGTTGCTTGACTGTGAGTTATCAAGCAATTACCAGTCTCTGCTCATATTCGTTTCCCTAATATCTTTCGGCTTTTCGCATATTCTCTTGTAATGTAATGCATATTGTATGTGTATGTACCAATAAGGCCGCACTTACGAAACACGGCTGAAGGAAACAACGGACGGTAATATTGGTTATCCTTCCTCCATTTCGTTATATGGTGTAAACTGCTGTCCGGTTTTCCTTTTACAACCATATTATCGCAAGCGTATGTTAACAGGCTAGCAGGAGTACAAGTCAGCAAAACATTCGGTTACCTGGTGACTGCTAAGAGCGGACTTGATCACGACTAAGCTCTGTTTTGACATAGTTACACGCGTCGCTCACCACAGTTCAGTCTGTCAGCCATGAACCCTGTGCTTATGTACGGTGGTTCCAATCGCGCAGGCTGCTGGAGCTAATGGTCCAGGATGGAGATGGTACCGAAAACAAACAAAAAAGAGAACAGCGGATTAACTGATTAATTAATAACTAAGAGCGACAGGATCGATACAGCAGCATCACTGGTTGTTTGGAACTATCGTGTCGGTGAGTATCTTTGACCATTGGTGCGATGATCCTCTGATATCTGAATCGTATAGACCGCATGCACTAGTGCAGCCAAGCACCGTTGTCATCGTGTTCACCTTGCGTCGCCAGGTCATGCGTTGCACACCGCATAGTATCTTCCAGTCAGGGTGTCCTTCAGCAAAATGGACATGGTGAGAGACCTGACACAAGGAACATATGACCGCACTTGCGTCGTTTGTGTAACCGAATCAACTCATCAGCTGGACAGAAAGCTGATTGGTTATACCAAACCGATTTTTCACATCAAGGTTGCTAACTTCATGTTCTCATGGTAAACTTGCAATCAATCGATAGTCAAAAACTAGCAGTCTTCTTTTTTTCAGTGTACAATTGTGGCATCACATCAAGCTTGGCCTTGTGTGCGTCATCCGTGCAATTACGATCAAGCCACAGTACAGTCGGCGTGGAATTAGCGCATGAAGTCCTCTCAACCCAGTCGCAACAAGCAAGCAGTACTCGGCTAGGCGAATCCAGCTCCGAATGAGTTTACCACATCCGTATGGCCATGAAGTTAAACGGTGAATGGCATCGGATCTCAGTCTATGTATACAGAAACAAGAAATGTCTCGAGGCCTCATTGCACTGACATAATCCGCCTGCAATTCACAGCGTTTCGAGAATACAAAATCGCCTCCTAACTAATTCGGCTTTCTTGTATCAAGGATTATTATGTTGGAAGATGGTGCATGCTGTGGGATTGCTGTGGTAGAGTCCTTGCCCATGAAATACAACTACCTGATTTATTCATGCCGTTCCGTTGATGTAGTAAAACATGTTTTCCATACAGTCGGCTAGCAACTGACTTTGATAATTCAAGGTCAGGTGGTTCGCAGTGGGGTCTGTTTTGTGTCTTGATACAATTTTTTGCCGTATTTCCATGCTTCAAGATCCCAGTCTCGAGCAGCTATAAGTCTCTCTGTTGGCAAAATGAATACGTTTGAATCCATATGTACTGTTGCTGTTATCCAGTTTAAAACAAAAATATGGACTGCAACAGATTCTATGTTGAAATTTCCTTACGAAGTTCGCTGGAGAACGTTACCTGATATTCTGAAACGGTTATGTGAATCAAACCCATCACAAATTGTTTTCACCTGTTCAAACATGACGAACGAGTTGAAATCAGGTTTTTTCTTGTGAACGGAGTCTACCTTAAGATGATCGCTCAATTCTCATGAATGATATATCGTCTAGATACATTCTTAATAACTCAGAAAATGCATTTGCTTGTGAGTGCGATTTTTACACTATCAAATGTAGTCTTTCTCCAAAACGATCACCCCTGGCAAGCAACGAGATCCATCCACCATGGCAGGGTTCCCGCTACACAAACTGTGCTGTTTCTAATCACTACGTCTGTTGTCTGTAGTCATAAGACGTCTGCTTTTAGGGAGTTCTAGTATACCATACTAGGTTTTGGCAATCTATTCAGACCAATATGGGGAACGGATGAACTCTTCCAGTGTGTCAATGTTTACTTTTTCATGTTGCTGAAGAGCACTGTGCCCATGCACAACCCCAGATTTATTACAGCTGGTTTTACGCTGCGCTATTTTATGTTCTTCATTTGCGCGACCTTTAGCGTTTTACTAGGTTTTACTTAATAGTAAATGAAGATAAATGAACCGGAGCTGTCACTATTTTGTCTGAACGCAACGTCAAATTCACCTACAATGCCCATGTCAGCCGCACAGAGGCTTAGTAACAGTCAAACACAAAGTTCATCGCAATGTTCTGTTAGCCCAGGGAATAAGGCCTTGGCAGCTTCTCATTTGTATCAAACCCAGACTGAACAACACTAGCAAACCTGGTATTTTCGGGAACAAGCGTTAGTGATTCTTTAATGTTGTAAAAAAAAGCACCTTCAGGGGACTGGGTACCAGTGTTTAGTTCATTTCGATCTGAAATCTTGTTAGCGTATGCTTGCTCAAACATGCATGCGTCACCTGTGAACTGAGACTGAGCGTGTCTCGTGTTCCGTCATGATACCCCATCGGCTACATATACTCCCAGAGCTGAAATTACAATTCACCAACTGATATAAACACAGCTTGCAGGTTTTCCCACACATACACACAATATATTTTCTAATGAATTTGGAGTTTTCCGCCAAAGGTGTCGATTTGGAGATTAATCGCAACAGGATAAACTTGCACTAAGGAAGAAGCACTATAATGTAATTTTCATTTACAGTAGTGATTATGGTGAGCGAAATAATACTTTGAAAAGAATCATCTGTTCACACAACCGAAAACACCAATAATGCTACTAAACAAGGATCTACCTCACCTACTGATCGACAGGGTCAGAACCAATGTTTCAGTGGGACCGAAGAGTTATTTCAAAACTGATAACTTAACTAATCAAATTAGAAGTTCCTTACTTAAATTAGAAAATAAAAAGTACGACATTGCCCCAGAATCAGTTGAATTCGAAAATAACTGGGCTGTCGGAGTTTTCAGCAATGAATAGTGTATTAAGCCTAAGCTAAAGACGGACTTGGTGCTGCTATTGTTTACAGCTCGCCGGTGCGTTTGGTTGGATCTGGTTCAGAACCCCCATCTGTATAGGAAATGCCAATATGCCATGAGGTGCCATCGGACTGCTGGGTCAAGTGAGCTTCTACAGTGATGAAGGGGAATCTTCGTAATTATTTGAGAGCAAGAAAAAGTCAGGATCATTTAGTAGTCGTATTCCTGCTCAAAAGAGGCCCCCGCCGCGACTTCCTTTCGCAGGAGTATAACCTTCAAACATATCGTAACAAGCCTACTGGATTCCTTGATATTGTGACCGTCTTCGGCACTTAAGATGAGAGACTCCCGCAATGAATCTCCCGCAAAACCAAATTTGTTTGCAAGTGAGTGTATTTCGCTCGTTGTTCATTTGTTTATTCAACAACATTCCTGCGCTTATATTGATTTTCCCGAATCTTCAACTTGAGTATCGACAATCAATTTCAAGTTATTTAGTTTCTTTCCTGTCGAACTTGTTTTGGTCGTTCCGTAGTTCTCGAATTCGTAAAAGACCGAGTTGATTAATGTCGAGTGATACCAAATGATCACTTTTTTGGCAATATGCCAATAGGAACTCCCGTTCTCCTCTTGCCATTTCGTCTACATGTGTCTGGGCTTTATCGCAATTGAGAAGACGCTCTTTCTCACATCCGCTAATGAAAACAAACGGTTCCCAGACTGATCGTCACTGTGTCTGCTGGTCTTTGGATAATGTTTGTACTCTTCGTTGTATCAAGTCTTTCCTTTGGTTTTGATAAAGTTTTCCCCATCTTCCCAGTGGGTGATCGTTGTTCCTTGCTTATTAAAGGCAAAAGGGTGATTTTCTTGACGAGTGTTTCCAAAGGAAGCATCATTCTGCTTATTCAAAAGGTATCGATAGGTTCTTATGTACACGTAGCTTGTTCGGTTGGCGAAAGTTAAACCATCCTGCTAGAGCTAACCACGTTTAACCTTAAGTGCAGTTCTCGGATGTCATTGCGCAGATGCGCTTATCGATTGGTTGGGAGGTTCACACACGGGAATTCCACTAGCAATAATGACGATGCCAGTGATCCTCTCAGTTCATGTATCCGAAACGGTCCACAAAAGATTGTCACCTGCTCTAGATCACTACTTTATTTAGGAGGATAGGATCTTGATGCGGTCGTGATGCATAGGATGAGCGGCGTGTTTGACATGGATGAGAGTCACATTGAGTAACCACGCCTTTTGTAAGCACGGAGAGGAGAAGAAATGGAACTGTCGAGTGCGATTAGCTGAGTAGTCAGCTTAACAATACAAACTTGGTCACGGGGGTGGAAAGAGTGATCACGACAGACAGACGAACAGATCGACAATTTTTTCCGAACCAAACTGATAACAGAGGTGTTAGTCGTTGTTTTTCTTCTGAGTGACCTGCGGACCAATTGTAAAAAAAGGTCTCCTGAGCTCCAAACCGAAAGGAACTGTTGGATAAAGTGACAATTTGTCTTTCACCAGAAATATTTTCTGGTGCGCTGAAGAATGAAAATAATTATTTGTGGAAAGGTATAGCGGCGTTGCAGTTTTGATGTGTAAGTTGTGGGAAAGGAACGGTCTACTGACCACTTGATGTCGCAACATACTCCATATTTGTAGGTACACTTGGGATATTTGTAGCCTGGGTAGCATTCATTGGTAGTTGCTCAGGTGGCTGCTGATCTGTTTACTGTTTACTGATCTGTTTACAACTGCCTTGGAGACATGTTGTCACCATTCAGGAAGACATACCACCGAACTACGAACTCAAGTGTCTCTTCGAATGGTGACGAAACGTCTACGTGTCAGTTGCCAAGCTCCGTAAACAGATCAGCAGCCAACTGGCCAATTTCCACTGCCAAAGATTCTCAAAAGTTGATTTCCTTCCGTGCATTTTGTCAGAGCGAAAGGAAGACATACAATGCGGGATGTAAAGGAGGCCGAATATAACACCCACGGAAGCGATCAAGAGTATCCATTAAGTCGAGAACATATTCTGTGATATGTCGACTGTCTTACCAACGGAAACATGATGCTGTTTTCGTGCAGCACATTCATTTGAAGAATATGATGAACGACCGGTTTAGTTGGAATTCACTTGGGTCTCGTGTTAAATCCTCATCCGCAGACTCAACTGATTTCTAGCTGAATCTCTTGTGTATCATATTCTTCAACTGAACTGTGGCCGCCTCACCTTTCAATTGGCATCACATTGCAGCCGATTTGTTTGTAGCGCGTCACAAGCCAGCGATTCAGCCGCATTTAGGTTAATCTACCGTGAGAAACGAATTATAGTGCAAATGAGTAGATTTCGCGAATACGTTTGCTATTCTGCGCCAGCCTGAGTGCAGGTCTCTGAGGCCTGTATGGACCACATTAAAACTCAAAATGCATGACACCTAAAACCTGAAAGCATTTGTTACTGGACTGAACAAGGATGAATTCAGCCGATCGGTTAAGGATTTCGTCAACCACATTATCGATGGTGCTACGGAAACGTTGCTACAAATTGATGGCAGGTATTTCTGGCAAGAACTCATCGTTGATAAATACCCACGATTCTCCTCTACTTACTAAGTTTATTACGCTGGTAGCTCTACAATTATGCGCAAACATTCGTCGAAGTTCCGTCGAGAAATCCGGGTGTTGAATAGTGGGAACCGAAGCTATCAGTTAGTGTTTAAAGCCATATAACAATGTTTGTATTTAAAGGAGTTTCAAATTATCTAACAGGATATAAACCGGGTACACTTTGTGTGGCAATTTCAATGAGAACAGTCGATTGTGTCGTGATCAGACTGACTGCAGCGAGTCGTTTCGCTACACTACATTTTCCTGAATGCAGGCCGTTGTTGATCATAGTTTCGTGTGCCCGCAACAAACACTTTACAATGAAAATTTCAGTTACTTGTTCACCATCGTCTTATGGCTTCAAAGATACTCATAGTAAAATGACCGCACTGCCATCTTGTTGGTAAGTTTCTAGGCTAGGTTTGTGTGGATGCTCAGATCTATGAAAAACTCGACTGATATTGTGATGGTAAACAGGCAGTAAGAACGGTTCACTCCAATTCCACTAATGGCTTTCTAGATCAGAACCGCCGTTTACAGGATGAACGGGTGGATTTGTTCGAAAATGTAGCTAATGATGCTTCGTCGCTGTTTTTTCTTCACACATGCACATATCACTAAAAAAATAGAATTTTCTAGTGCTGCGATTTTATGCTCATGAATACTCAGTGTCACTTGACCGTTTGACGCCCTGACCGTAAGTCGAAAGAAAGGTAAGAGTCCAAAATGTAGTTCGCACTGAACTGTTATTGTCCGATTGATTTTTGGCTTACGATTGCATGGGCCGCATGGTGTGGCATCACACTAACACCAGAAAAAGGACAGGCATAATTTTGTTGTTTTTCGTTTACTCCTAATACAACTAGCATGAATAATACGAAAAATACTCTCATTTGCACACAGATTTTGTTTCGACAGGGAGCTCAGATGAATTCAGCTGAATCTCTTTTTTATGATTATCTGCATTGTTTAAATCTGTCCAATTTGGGTTCGAGTTGAACTTAAGCTTGAGGAAAACTCGGAGAGTGTGTCTAGCTTATGAACCCTCGAGGGTGAAATTTATCGTGGGCTATCAAAGGGTTTGTGTGTTATTTTCAAACAATAATAATCCTTCTTGAAGTGGCCCCCGGGCTCTTCTTCGCGTGTTCCCTAAATGAAACTATAGATTATAAAAAACCCACCTGACTTATGAAAATTAACCTGCTCTAATGTACTGAGTCACTGTAAGGAGGACTTTCCTTAAAGAGCGGTGAAACTTGTGGACGTTTAGATTACTGTACATGAGAGATTAATTTTCATATTGATCGATATTCCTCCTAGTCTTGTGGCATGCAGTTCTTGCTTCTCAACATATACTGATGCCCAGCATAATAGTTATGATATGTTCGACGACCAAATTTTTGTCCAATTACTCATCGGTTGTTTTTTTACTCTTAACTATTGATGAAAAGCAGCTTAGTAACACAATGTTCCACGGGGAGCCGAACATGTCTACCCTAATGAAAGTATTTTCCCCTAGTAGGCTTAAAAAATATGAAGCTATAGAATGCTTTCTGCTCTCCTCCAAAAGGAAACAAGGTTGTCTTCTGCTGGTGCTCTTAATATCAAGTGGAGTCGTGCGCTTCAGCTGTCCATACTTAACTCACTAAGTGTTCCAATAAGTTTCATTCCTATGGCCTTAACCGTTGTCATCGAAATCCACTGGTTGACATAGGCTATTTACTGGCGCAATTGTGAAACGGGTGGTATCGATCTAGAACAACAGTCTGTTACCAATGATGGCAGATTAGACTTGCATCGTGCAGTCGAATATATCAAGCATATCTGTGAATTCGGCATCACAAATCTGTTCCAGTATGAACAGCAGATATTTATGGGTGGGGAGCGACTTGAACACTTACATTAGGAAATAATCGTTTATGTCTGGGATTTTGTTAGATTTTCATGGCATAAATGAATGAAAACGACTTATTTCAGGTGATTCATTCAGAGCATAGATTGGAAATCAGTCATTTTAATCGTCGTTGCGTGGATAGAAGCCATATTTGATAAGGGACAGAGTTGTGGTTTTAAGTGGCTTTAAGATGGCATCGATCAAAACCAAAGGGTTGCTTCTGTAATGATTTATAACAGCAAATGAGCGACGAATGTTCGGTAGATATGTCACGTGGAGGCAGCTTATCGAAGTACGCAGTGCGCAGAAGAAAATCCATCTGGGGTCAAGAAACAGATAAGCGGATTAAATCCATCGACGGTTATCTGTGACAATTGACGTAGGAATAAAAATGATGCTCCTTGCAATAACAAACATTATAAATGTATGATAAACGAAGTGCACAAAATAGAACAAAAACAACGCAACTTCACAAGCATGTACTACTGAGGCTTGGTATACATGCAGAGGCACCGAGAGGCAACCAGATTTGCCCGATTGATGTAAGGTAACTCACGGAGTGCTTTTGTGCATCCACTCGTGAAAAGAAGCAATTAGTTGCTCATTCTTCCCTTGGACAAAGGATTTGGAGTGGCCTCGCTGAAAGGTAAAACCTGTGATGCCAAAGCGGCCAATAATTTGTTCAACGGAAGGAAATCTTACACGTGTAACGAAAAAAGACTTGACCCAGAAAGTTATCCGTACGGTTGACGGTTTCCTGAAAGAATTGCACAAAAGGGCGTGGTGGGTAAGAACACATTGCGATATATCTTCATATCTGGATTGACAACACCAAGGTTGCGGAAACCAACAAAGGCAAAAGCAACCGCTGCATCTTTACGTCCTGCTTATCAGCTTATCTTAAACATGCTCAGTAGATGTTTCCACTCAGGAAATTTTTGGAACCGACCGAAAAGTCGTTGATTCAGAAAGGTTTGGCAAAAACATCGGCGGGTTTATACCTGAACAACTTTTCGCCTTCATCAGAAAAACGTCATCTGACAAAATGAGTGGGATACCATGTTGCCTGAGATCTAAGGAAGACGGACAAACAAACAACAGAATATCTTTTGAGCAATGTTGATTATTGTTTTAAACGTCTGCTCGGTTTGCGTGGATGCCTAATTATTACATCCGATGGTTGGGGAGATCTGAAAGCATTTTGCTATGCTCTGGACCCTTGATCTTCCGGCAAAGGGTGATTCAATTGACTGTTCCCCTTGGGTATTGTTCGCAAGTTTTTATGTATGTGGGTTCGTACATGATACGACATTTTACCGGGGGAATGGATGGTATTACGTGGACTTTTGGTTGGCTTTGGTTGTGAATTTCAAACCCAAAGCAAATATGGTTCACACTGAAACTAAGTAGACTCACTGGTGTCACTGATGTAGGGAAGTCAGGTGCAAAGGATAATTTCGTTGGGGAGATAGTGCCAATGCGTAGGGCCAAACGAACACCGTATATGAAACCGAACATGTGGAAGAGGCAAACGGAAATTGCAGCGGAAAACCAGGTAGGTTAAATCCGAACAAAAGGTTCAGCGGGTAAGAATGAACTCATCCCAAAGGCGGTTGGGGCCGAGTGGAACATTCGTTATTTAGTTGCAATTACAGGCTCGAGTGGGCGACAGGTGACGGTCGAGGGTGGGAAGAAAATATTTGCGGGAGTACCATCAGACTGGGTATGATAGTGCCGTACCATCATTGCACTGACACACTTCCGGTTCTGGACGAGAAGATTGACACAGTTAGCGTCAGGCCGGTGTAGAGTCACGGGCAATTTCGATTCAGTAGTAAGATGGTTACCGGTAATATTGTGGTACAAGACCCACCTGGACGCTTCTCCTTAGGTTTTGTGCTCCGCGTGTCCAAGAGGATGAAGTGTAGTTTTCGCAAATTCTGATGCGTGAAACATGCACGATCAGGTAAAATATCTGGTAGGTGAGGTTCACCGGTACTAACTCTGAGCATGAAACTTGCAAATCTGGAGGTACTTTAATGGTGTGATGGCTGGATGAGTCCGCTTGGGAGACGCCCTTTAGCATTGCTCCTTCGGTGTTTACGTATTCCCCCACCATTCCGTAGCCTTGGCGATTCAGTGTGCATGGATTCTGTGAGTGGCACCCCCATACGGGATCAATACACAGGACAGTCATCACATGCGTATTGTTAGCTTAAGCTTGTCTTGGGAAGTATTCAATGAGCCCATAACGCCAACTATGATAAAATCATGCAATGCTGTCCCAAATGTAAGAAAGTTGTGTCGACTCAAAGTCAACTTGGACGCAACTCGTTTCAAAAAACACAAAAGTCCCAACTCTAGGTTTTTGCTGTCTCGCACTGCTAAGGCCGAACTTTCCGAACGCAACGATAGTCATCTCGATCTCTTATCCACGTCCGCCCCAAAAGCTGACCCTTCCGGCTCCAAGCCCAGTGCACTCTGGTGATGCATTTTCTGGTGCAGTTCAGCCGGTGCGCCAACGCGACGTTTCCGGATGGCTCACAGTCTTATCTTACCCACCGTTCTTTCCTAGCTAAAATGCTCTGCCACGTGTTCACCGACTATATCAGCTTTGAACTGACCCGGCATAATCCGCTATCCAAAATTATTAATTATCCTCTCTCAGCACAGGATCCAACATCAAATACCCGTTACTTTCTCAGTTTCCGCAATACAGTTCGCCTTGGCGCCGGACTGACAGCCTTGATCCCTATGTAAATCTACTCCACCTGCCTGCGTAGAAAGCCCTCCTGATCTACCGCGTGGCAGCTAGTGAACTACTCTCAAAGACTATCAGCAAAGGCACTTACGCCTAATTTATGAATTTCGGCTCCGAACTTTCCAGTTTCTAAGCTTGTTCCATGCGATTCAGCTCTATGGACGACGACATAATCGTTCTAACTCAGGCGGCGCATCTTCTTACCACTGAGAGTTGCGCAAATGGCCTATGAGAAGTCACCTGTGACCAGAACACTTACTACGAACGTTTTTCGGCTTTCCGTGCTCTCCTAGTGCTTCAGATGGCTGTTCACATCACATGAGCTTTTAATTGTCTCGGTCTTCTGCTTAGCCCGTATTTCCAACCAGTGCAACTCGGTTAAAGCATGTATCCTTCCGGTCGGTGTTATTATACTGCTAAACATAGGAGTAACACAAGATTACCCACATGTAAGCAGATATTGAGGACATTCCTACTCCAATACATTGTATCACAATGTCAGTCTGGTTTTCCAGCCTAACACAACCCCAATATCGTTTCTTATTTTCGACTACTACTGCTCTCCCAGAGTGACAGCTATCTGCAACTATCGGTGCAACAAGGTCACGGAGAGGATAGCCCAGTGCCAGAAAAACTCACAAGGATCAAGGACTGAGCTGTTCGGAATTCAAAGCGGTCCGTACGACGGTTTCTTGGACGAGCAGCATACTAAAGTCGGTTTGTTAAGGCTCTCAGCACGACTGCCGCTCCACTGTACGACTTGCTTGGGCAAAATGGGAAATTCGGATGGACAAGGTAAGCAAATGAGGTTTTTGAACATGTAAAACGCGGATACTGGATCGGCAACTAACACTCAAGCTGCCCAGGATCGGAGAGATATTTACTGTCGCAGCGGACGCCAGTGACCGCGTTATCGGCGCAGTCCTAAAGCAGAAGACTGGGGTCATCGAATATGCTAGTCGTGTCTTGACTATCGCTCAGCAGAAGTACCTGACCATTGAGAAAGAATGTTTCGCGATCGTCTTGGCCTTGGATAGGTAAAGGCCATACATGCTTGGGCAAAGATTTAATGTCGAAACCGCTCACATCTCCCTGGAGTGGATCAGGACCAACAGAGATCCTCGTGGAAAGCTTGCGCACTTGGCACTTCGGTTGCAGAGTAGGATTTGACGATCCAGCACGTGCCAGTGAAGGAGAACCACCCGGCTGATCGGCTGTCAAGACCATAGGCTGGAACTGAGGCCCCCAGGATCATGCTTGGTACAAAAAGCCTCGTCGTCGAGCTGGATCCTGGAAGGTTGGTGCAATTCCAAGGGGAGAATCCTGTGTTACGGAAGGTGCAGCCACCTTGTTGGATGAAGGGAATATTGGGAGCGGAAAGGGAGACAAGGAATTGTAAGCGTTTCACAGGCACTTCGATTGGCTGAGTCTGAATGAAGCTGGCATAATTTCCTGGAACGCCAGGGACTCTGATATTGTGCTGCCCGCGATACCACGCGTCTTGCGACGGAAACTGATAGTCGCAAGCCACGAGATGTCACACACACAGAATGCACCAGGAAGTAAGGCTTACTTCGGCAGAGGACTACTGGCTCGGGATGAGAAGTGAGGCAATGGATTATTTGGTGTCCTGTAAGCGGTGCCAATTGATGAAAGGAGATGCGACAGGGGCAACGCATCCAACGGAACCGATTTCTATCTCAGAAATCGCTAACTTATGGTCCATTGACGCCATGGATCTAGCGGAAGTTAGCATATCGTGATAATGACAGAGCACCTGTCGCGGTGGGTCGAGGCGGCAGCCGTGTCGAATCAACGGGCGACGACGATCAGCTGAGTGGTAATGTATCACTTCGTGACCGACCATGGAGTGCCACAAATGATTCTGACCGCTCACGGGCCTTGCTTTGGGAGCGAATAGTTTAGGAGTTGCTTGCAGACTCTGGGCATCAGACAGCTAGGGACGGCACCACACCACCCGCAAACAAATCATCTAACCGAACGTAATGACCGAACGATCAAGGAGTGGCTGTCGGTCAAAGGTGACTGGGAAGTGAACATGTCGATGGTATTGCTAGCTCATCGTGCTTCCATGCAGCCAACCACAGACAAATCCCCGTCTGTGCTGATGTACGGTCGACATCCGCACCTTCCAGCTGATCAGGAAATTGGGTGGTGGCCGGTAACACGCTTGTCTCCGGAGGAGCTAGGGGAAGAAAGAAGGAAAGTTCTGGAAAACTTGACTGTCGTTCAGGAAAGGGTTAAAAGAGAAACGGCAAGCAGAAAGGCACGACCATTCACCATAGGCGCGAGGGTTAAGTGGAAGGATCGTCAGAATGCTGAAATGAATGGACTGGGGTCGCGGAAGCTGGGCAGTCGATAGCAAGATCCGTTTGTCGTCACCAACAGTCTGGGGGACGTTTATACAATTGAAGGCGGTTGGGGATCGAAGAGTAAATTGGACTCAGCTTCAGAAGTGGCATGATTCACCCGAAGAGCTGTCGAATAGACCAGCTGCTGGATCCGACCTAACGGAGGTAAATGGAAATCGGTGGCGTGCGAATGACCTTTAAATGGCGAAGGTATGTAACAGTGGCTACTACTGATGAGGCATGCGAGTAGTATGTGGTTTCTCGTAACTCCGCCTTGATCTAATGGAGGGTGGGATTCATTGCAGTATTTGTTGAATTGCTTTGTGGCAGTCGTTTACGACTGCCTGATAGTCAACGAATATCTAAGAAAGTTCAAGAAGACGCGTTCATGAAGACGGATATTCAGTTTTTAAAAACAAGATGCGTATGGGAGTTTTGTTTGCTCGTCCAATAGTCTGTAGCTGTTCACCTGGTCTTTTCTAATAAACAGCTTCGCAGAATATGGTTTCTTTTCTTCACTGCTGCGCTCCCAGAGTGACAAGTAACTGCAACCACCTCTTATCGTCTATTGTTTTGGTAGCAGGATTTTGGCTATTCCTAGAGCGTTCAGGTGGACATTTTTTAAGCTTCCTCGTTTCGAGTTTCAACTGTAGCTACGGATGCCTCAGTGCCCCGTCAAGTTGGCAATACAACCTTACTTACCGGATGCTGGGCACCCCTACCAGACTCGGGAGCACGCTCACACTAGGCTCAGCCATTTTCTCCGTGCTTACGTGTCTAATCTTAACCATCCCAGATTTCTTCAATAACATGTGTTGCATCAACAAATGCGTCAGTATGTGGGTTCAACTAAAACACGAAATCGCGATAGCCATTCCATGACCAGTATATGCACTCCAGTGGCCTGCTTGCAGTTCACTGCTCAGTCGTGATAGGACTTTCATCCGCTCTGCTAATCCCTATCCGGGCGGCTTTCCTGTGCACGTAAGCAAAATCCCGACTTTCTCTGTCATAAGTGGTTTCTCAATGCACTAAATATGCCTTTACTATGTGACTGATCATCCTGAAACATTTTGTCTCATTCCACCCGGAATTTCGTTTGGTTCTCCTATGGTAACTATCTGGTCCTAGAGTGTCCGCGTTTTTCCCGTCTCAACAACTATAAACACAGACTCTTCCCACCTCTCAAGTGTACTGAATTTACCTGCCTTCTATTGAAATTTCATTTCCAGTTTAACTGTCCACCCCGTCAGATTAACCTTGCTACAGCGCCATTCATGGATTAAGATTACGCCCCAGTTGCTCGAAACCGTCTGACTCCTGCGACATTTATAACCTTTGATTCAAGAATGCCAAACATTATTTTTGATTTGGTTTGGTCGCTGGAATACTTTTCCATAGTGTTTAGTTTCCCCTCAATAACAAACTCTTGCGGTGCGGTGCTTTCATAGAATTCGCGCTTTAAGCTTGACGTCCTTACTATTCCCCATTTAAAGGTTGAGATGAATTGACTGAGCCACTCTTCACACTCTACCATTTGTGTTCATGGTGCCCATTTCTATATGGATACTCCTTTTTAAGATTCTGAATTCGTCCGCAACTAAAGTCAATTATTATTTTTCAGAGCGCACTAGCACAGCTATTCCGCATGGTATGCCACCCACTGATCAGGGTTAAAAACAATGCGGACTGTCCCCAGTAGATCAGGCACAGGGAAAAGGGGTATATCTAGGTATAATGCCGTAAATCCCAAAATTCCGGCCTCAAAAAAAGTGGCTGAAACTAACGACAGCAAAGAGTCAAGAAATTTACCTTCGTGGTTCAACCGCATGGACGTCATCTGAGTACGAAAGTTCTGGAAAAGAATTGATAACCCATTACTAGTTAATCTCAACCTTCATGAGGACAAATTATAGTATTTTATCGTCGGAACAATAATCATTTTGCGGCCGCGAATAATCGTGGCGTTCTCGTATGTGAACGTAAGAAGCCGGATGTGAATTATCTTGGAGAAGATAAACACTGTTGCTCAGCAATGTGAAATCAATGACAGATTAGCCAAGAATTTACTGAGGCCCAAGGATAACAAGGTATACATAACTCACTTGCCCAATCCGATAGCAACAGGGCTGTCAGTCTGCCGACGGTATCGCGAAGATGTAGGGTAGTGGCGAACCTCTCAAGGCAAACTGTGGGTACTCACATGCCGCAGGCTGTCACCCGCAGCATACCCCGAGGAGCAGAGACAAAAATTCGATTTAAAAAACCGAACGACAAGAGTCATCGTAGGGTAGGTGGGAGTCCCATTTGTCGGTGAAGTCTTTATTAAGGTGAGGATTCACTGTAGAGCTGGTTGCAAGTGGACGTAATTAAGCGCGGGCAGATCAATCTGGTGGCTGTGTGGGGTAATTCCGCTAGCCTCGGCAACAAGCTTGATGAGCTAACCTGCTGTTGTGTCCGATCGACTTTGTCACCGGACCTGCTACGCACTTAGGATAACAACGTAGAGTACTTTTTCACAGGCAGAGATTGCAGTGCCGACGAGAGATTTTAGCAAACAAATGCAGCAGATAATGGTGCGAGGTTTTCCGTTCGGTGCGACCGTTTGCCGACTTCTCACTCAGAAGATTCTTGTGTTTCCAGTATACGAAAAAAGGTGCGTCTGAAGTCCACATCCTTGAATGGATTCAAGAGACATGAGATATAGAGTTCATGGTTGTTGTGTCTCCAAAGCTGATGCTCAGGGCAAAGTAGCCGCAAAACAGGCTTGTGAAGATCGTGGTAGGCCTGGAAACATATCGCGACGTTCCCACAACCCTGAAGCTTTTTTGCCCTACCACTTTTGGTAATAAACGCAGGTATGATTTCTGATCCTTAAAAAGGACATGGTGCGCCCGGACATAGCCCAAGGAGTGGCAATTATTGAAATCTCAGGGATGAGAGAATGGGTCACGCTGAACGAGCCATGACATTTGGAAAAAACAACAGGGGGTCCCCGGGGGAGAGATTATGACAGGAAGGTAAGAGTATGAGTCGGCAGTCACCGAGTCACTACTGTCTGCTCCAGGAGACGAATGATGCATGTCAAAACAATCATTAGGCGTTAGCTGTAACTGCCGGTAACCAGAAAACAAGAAGGGAGTCACATTTTGTGTGTATATGTTTGCTTCAGAGAACAAGAGGGAAGAACGTGTGCGTTATGTCTGCATGTTGAACTGAACTTGGATGGTGCAACCCAACTGAGACGAATGTGGCAACTCCTTGCACGTCGATGTTAGCGGTGAGGCTTGTACAGTACCTTCAGGCCGTTCCATGTATATATATTTTAAAAAAATTAAACGAAAGGACAGTACTTACCCGCTTGTATTCATTGATGTTGTAAGACAAGTGACAACCGGGACAAGTGCAATCAAGCCGCAAACAAACAACAACGATGCGCTTCTATAGTTTACCTGAATTAAAGACAGAAACCAGGACCACCGGCGACAGGCGATGCACCCATGCTACTGGAGGGGTGGCAGGTATACGAAAGCACCATGGCGCAACGTAAAAGAGCGACCCGTCCACCTCAATAGAAAGGTAAGAATTGAGAGTCTTTCAGAGGCCTACATGAAAGGGAGTTGCTATACCAAATCTCCGTAATGCATAACGAGCTTCACTGGTAGGAAGGAGACATAGCCATAGAATAACAAATAGGGGTACACGCAGGAAACAAACTGTGGGCATTCGCGAGATTGGGCGCACTCCAGTTCGCCTTGTTCTCGTTCGAAAGATCTGCATTTTACGAAATGACCGTTCCACACTAAAGCTCTGGGTGTGCAAAAATGGGAACAGAAATCCACAGTTGCGGATACTGTGGGGAGGACAGGAAGAAAATTCAGGGCGGCAGTCAGCTGTGTAAGCCCGTCGGTAGATTAGCCGATGCAGAAGTCCTATGTTTAATCTAATGCGCCTCAGCCATAAAGGATCCAGCCTAAGGGACAAACAGCGAAGACGATAAGGCAGTGTGGATGACGCCGGAAACAAGGACTCGGTGAACGAGCGCTGCACAATTCCCACAGCAATGCGGCATGTCTGCGAATACTGTGAGGCGAATTCAGGACTGGATTCAAGAATGGGTATTACAAACTGTTTAAAGATGGCAGTTAAACATGACTTATTGTGGAAGGTCCAGCGAATGAAGGCGCAGAGCTTGCGGGCTTTAGCCGCTCTGTACCATGCATAGTGGGAAAACCTAAACTCACAGAAATAACTAAGACCTAATTCCCTCACTTCGGGGAGAGTAGGTATCGAGAGTCCATCAGGAATACGCATCTCAGAGGTAACTGGAAACTGGAATCAAAGTGAGCGGCCTCAGCACTTCGGAACGGCGAGGGAAAGACAGGAAATAGAGGACAAGAGGGATAAAGAATTCATATCAGACTGAATATTAGTAAGAGCAGAAACAGATTCACCGGCCTTACACATGTAGGCTATCTTACTATCATAAGCGAACTGAAAACGGGATCCATGGGTGATCGAATTAGTGACATTTTACTGCATGGTACATGCATGGTACAGAGTGGCTAAAGCCCGCAAGCTCTGCGCCTTCATTCGCTGGACCTTCCACAATAAGTCATGTTTAACTGCCATCTTTAAACAGTTTGTAATACCCATTCTTGAATCCAGTCCTGAATTCGCCTCACAGTATTCGCAGACATGCCGCATTGCTGTGGGAATTGTGCAGCGCTCGTTCACCGAGTCCTTGTTTCCGGCGTCATCCACACTGCCTTATCGTCTTCGCTGTTTGTCCCTTAGGCTGGATCCTTTATGGCTGAGGCGCATTAGATTAAACATAGGACTTCTGCATCGGCTAATCTACCGACGGGCTTACACAGCTGACTGCCGCCCTGAATTTTCTTCCTGTCCTCCCCACAGCATCCGCAACTGTGGATTTCTGTTCCCATTTTCGATCTGCCAAACGGTCTTCAGACAAAACCTTTTTCTTTGCCTGTATTCCAAACTATGGAACAAGCTCTCCTCCCATATTCGTATTATATCACCTCATGTAGGCTATCGAAATACTCCCGATTCTTAACTTTCTATTGAGGGAGCCAAGCATCTTTTCGTGCCAAAGCTATCACAAGATAATTCTTTTGAAATAGGCCCTAGACCCTTTTACTTTCGGCTCTTACCGTAACTGTCCTATTAATTCGTCCTAGCATGTTCATTCACCAGCTTGAATCCCTAAGCGTTAACCCTCAAGTGAGACAGCTGCCCTCTCAAGTGTACTTTTCCATAAATCACCATCTAATCTTAACTACTCTGCAGACGTTTACCTCCTGGGACTACATCTGCACCTGTCCTCCAAAGTGTAGTTGTGTTGCAGATAGTGTCTAGAGCCAGTCATCGTAATTGTTTTCATGCCCATGCCCACTGACATCGTCGTATTTCCCTACCTCCGGCCTTAGGCCTCTGTGCCCAGTCAACTTATTCCTAGTTCTTCAAAGCCCGGTCCCATCCCTGGTTAACTCTGTCAGCTCTATTTAATGTCTGGTGTCTTGATTTGACTAGATTCAAAAAACCTTAGCCAAACCGAAAACGTATTTCCCGACTATTCATAACCATTCCGCTTCCTCTGACCACGTGCAGAGTACGCATATCAAGCAATGTGCCTGATGACGCGCAATGAAGGAAATACTTGTTTGGTACCACTCACTCACACATTCACATAACACTGTGGGGCGCCTCCACTTGATATGGTGGTTCACACCAACGCTTGTCATCGCCTAGTCATAGTACACAGGCTCTGAACACCTCCATTCACTCCCATTGCCCAAAAGGTAGCTGTCGTTTCATTTGTCTCCACGACTTGCCTCTTCCAGTGGCTGTTTGCTGTTTGCTTGTTCGAAACGACTGAGCTTCCCCCCCGACCGGATAAAATATCCAATAGCTGGAGTTATTTATTAATGCACAAACCGCAATTATGATTGCTTGGTGGCTTATCACCTTGCGGATCTGGTAGCATGCACGAGGGATGAAAACCTTGTGTGGTGAACGGGTACGCTCTGCATGGTCACCGTGTTACGTTGCACCATGGTACGTTCGTATACCCGCCACCCCTCCAATAGCACGGGCGCATCACCCATCGCCGGTGGTTCTGAGCCTGGCCTTTCATCCTAGAAAAACCGTAGAAGAGCACCGTTGTTGTTTGCCTGTAGCTGGATTTGACTTGTCCCGGTTGTCACTTGTCTAGCAACACCAAGGGATACAAGCGAATGACAGCAGTCCTTTCATTCGTTTAAAATTTCATACGTATACATGGGGTAGCCTGAAAGTACTGTGTAACGGGTGAACGGTATCTTCGAGTGACGCGTAATACCAGAACCTCCGGGAAGACAAAACAAAGTCGGAGCTGAGTTTCTATACGGTACCATTAATGTCAGACAAATTCACAAATTATACAAATTTCGACAGTAGATACTCGTTCAAAACGAATAATCCACTTGGTCTACAAAGTTACAAACCAAAGGAGCAAACAGGCTCCTACGTGGGACGGTCACACGTGCACAAAATCGGTCACAAAATACCGGACGACCTCAAGGCCATATGAGTGAAGTGGTAACGACAAACAAACGCTAGCTCATATACATGCACTAAACGCAGAAGTGAAGCGGGGATTGCAGATAAGGACAGAATAAACGTGGGGAATTTCAAGTGTCAAATCAATCGACGTAATGTGGAGCTCACTGCTAGCATCGACGTGCAAGGTGTTGCCACCTTCTTCTCAGCTGGGTTGCATCACCCCAAGTCCACTCCATCATCCAGACATAACACACACGTTCTTCCCTCTTGTTCTCTGAAGCAATCATATACACATAAAAAGTAAATTCCTCATTATTTCCTCACTACCAGCAGTCATAGCTAGCACGTAATGACTGTTTTTGCCATGCACCATTCGATTCTTGGAGCTGACAACGGTGACTCGGTGACTGGCGACCCATACTCTTACCTTCCCGTTGAGTTGACGTAGTAGACTTTGGTTGACTTACGGTCCCTATCCAGTATCTCTGAAGCCGTGGCTCAAAAGCTTATTATTTGTCTGCTGTCCTTGTTTAAGTTAACGCCCCTATGGACAACTGCGACCCAATAACTGGCTTTTTTTGCTGAGCTAAAAACTATCGCCATGTAATCTCACTAAGTAGTCGCCTGTTCCAACTAGTCCAACGGCTATCCTCCTCGCCTCGGTGGCTTAGTCCTCTCCTTGCCAAAATTAAGCACACACTCTGACCCAGCTAGTACCCGGTTAATAGGTTGGCCAACAATACCCACCTCTTCCTGGGCTCACTTAGCTTGCTGTCATCCCTTTTTGCATTTTTTTCTATTCAGCGCCCCCGGCACTCACAGGATGCTATTGCTCTCATCCTATTCCTCCCTCATTTCCCCTCTTTCCAAGCTTCAGCCTTCGCTGTAGTTGCCCAGTCGCACCCGTACACTCGGTATTCAATAAATCTGGCTTGTCCCCGGTCTAAACCCAAATGGCTCTCTTACTGATTGAAAATTTTCCGTGGCTCTGCATCGGCCTGATTCTGTCCACTTCGGTCTCCTCGTCCAACCCAGATCCAGCTGCCATGTTATCATTTGTCCCCAGATCAAATTCTTCAATCTTTACCCCATTTACGCTTTTTGTGGACCTAGCCATTATTTTGACCGCTCAAGGTCACTCATAGGCAGCAACAGTTTTCAGTTTTAGTTCATGTCAGCTGGCGTCACTTTTGAACTAATCGCACCACATGCCCAATGTCCGCATTCTTTCCGGCTCCCATAACTGCGGTGACGCTTCACATAATAAGCATGCCTCTTTGGTTTCAATTTCCCCTACATTGTGTATTTTCCTGCCACGTTCAGTTTTTAACGACCTGATGATGCCTCAATCTGCATGCTCCCTACAGGTTGAGAAATAACCCTATTATTATTATTATTATTATTATTATTATTATTATTATTATTATTATTATTATTATTATTATTATTATTATTATTATTATTATTATTATTATTATTATTATTATTATTATTATTATTATTATTATTATTATTATTATTATTATTATTATTATTATTATTATTATTATTATTATTATTATTATTATTATTATTATTATTATTATTATTATTATTATTATTATTATTATTATTATTATTATTATTATTATTATTATTATTATTATTATTATTATTATTATTATTATTATTATTATTATTATTATTATTATTATTATTATTATTATTATTATTATTATTATTATTATTATTATTATTATTATTATTATTATTATTATTATTATTATTATTATTATTATTATTATTATTATTATTATTATTATTATTATTATTATTATTATTATTATTATTATTATTATTATTATTATTATTATTATTATTATTATTATTATTATTATTATTATTATTATTATTATTATTATTATTATTATAAACTGCTGGCAATTTTGTTTCATTTCCCACGCCGGTTTAGGCATGACCAAGTCCACTGTCCACTGCTTATGACTGTCCTCTTTTTTGCGCAATCCCCAGTACCCGCAATCCCACCCAGTCGTGCTTTATTCTGTAATCGTGTGATCATGCCTCACGGTATGCCACCCACTAGTTAGGACTGAACATTATTTCTATTATTAACAGAATGGCACCAAGTAAGCTACAGTGATTAACTCCACTGATGAGAGGTGATGAAGGGAGATGCCCGATCTTGGTGACCTGGTTGCTCCCAGTGAGGTGAGAAGTGAACCTTCGCAGAGGCGGGCCTCGAATCCCCTTAGATCGTAATTTGTTGAAGAGTGCATCGTCGGGAACTCCACGGATTCACGGATTGATACACGGGATAGAGGCTTTCACCTAAGTTTCCTGAGTCGGTTTTGACCTTGTCGCCCAGCGGCCGCCGTTCATCTGAAAGGCACGAGCGAAAACATGTAGCACTGCACTTTAGGTTCTCAGCGCGGGACAGTATGCTTGCCAGCACGAGGACTCACGTAAGTAAGTGTATAATGTTGCTTTGAACTGGGCTCTAGAAGGAGCGTGGACAACCTTCGGAAGAAGGTCATTCTACACAGTTACTAGCCAAAACATTTTGCCTAATGAAAGCCTGCTCTCTGAGCTTGAAAATCTTCTTACCATGTCACCGCCGTATGTTTGCTGAACCAACAGCGAAAAACCTGTTGGCCAAGCTTTGTTCAAGCGGGACATAAGTAAGAATTTGTTCCTCTCGGAAGTGACGATAAACCAGAGGAAACAGGTCAAACACCATAAGACGCGTTTCGTAGTCCACGGAGTTGAGGCCGACAACCATTTTGTAGCAGCTTGCTGGACACGCTGAAGCAGGGTTACGTCTTTTGAGCGTCCTGTGTAGACAACTTGGTTAGCATATTCAAGTAGTGGTCTGACATGGGCCCCATCGAGTATTTGGAAGTCCGTGCGATCAATACGAGAGAAGGTGCACCGAATCATCCGTTGAACGGCGAATGCCTTCTGAGCCGATTTCTCATGGTGCAGTGGGAAGGACATGTTCGAGGAGAGCCAGATACCCAAATCCTTTTTGGCATCTGTCCTCGTGATATTTCCTGGTCTTTTCTCACTAAGCTTGCGGAAGGCATTCGCTGAGTCTCCTCCGAATGAAATATGGACGCACTTTTCGTCATTCAGAGGAAGATGTCACTCCAACGAGCACTGCTTTGCAGCGTCTACATTCATTTTGGAACCCCAGGATTTCAAGTCATCTGCAAAAAGTAGACATGGGCTTGGAAGAACACCTGCAAGATAGTTGACGTATATCAGAAACAGCAGTGGTCCCAAAACGGAGCCTTAAGATATTCCGATGGAAACCGGCGCTTGAGAAGGGTAGATCGAGCCTTGCTCCAGTGTAGAATTTTCCCTTGAATCCCGCAAGACTCGAGTTTGTGGAGCAACAGGAAGCGTGCAACTCGGTAAAATGCTTTTGAGAAATCGAAAAATATGGCATTTGATATGGGTCTCTCGTCCTCGGATAAGTTGAGCTGTCCATAAATACGAACACGTTCGTCACGCAAGAACGGTTGGAGAGAAATCCTTTGACTGGATATATCAAGGCGTTGGTAGTAAGGTGATCAAGGATGGCTCGCTTCAGAATGCGCTCCATCACCTTGTACTGCTAGTGAGGCTTATAGGCCTGTATCTGCCAGGCGATAGTCGGTTACCGGCTTTGTAGCTTCGCGTGACAATTGCTTCTTTCCAAGCCGAGGGAAGGTGTCCTTCGTCAAATGACTGACAAAACACCAGGTAGAAATCGTTTGCCAATGAAAACGACGTTTCCTCCGGGATCCTTGGATAAGCTTCATCGGGCTCCATTGCGCAGAATGGGTTGTTTTTGTGCAAGAGTTGACGGATGTCCTCCACCGTGAAGACTACGTCTGTTAGATGCCGTTTGTAATTGCGCCTTGACAAAACTGGATGTGACGGGGAGACTGGAGCTAAGTATAGTGTCATTTGTAGAGCTTAGAGACAACTATCGGGTCACTACTGGGCTCCCCGTTCCTGTCCCTTAAGGAGAACGCGGATGGCTTGTTTCTGCGGCGATACCTCATGCATTTTAATACCAGCCCTCTGTTTTTCCGGGCGAGGTCTTTTAATTTTTTTATTTTTCGTGTGGCCCATTGGCAGATTTTCGATTTAGAGCGATTCCGCGTGCTTTGGAACGTCCCCCATCTTCTGTGTCTCCTGTAGTCAGCTTTTTGAAAAATAGTTGGGACTTCTTTACCGGAAGGCGCCGAATCCTCTTGGGTAGTCGCGGCTCATCGGACTGCGTGCTGTTTTTTAGGATCATCGCGTCAGCCTCTTGAACTTTCTGGACGATGGTCCCATGTAAGTCTTCCACGGAAGCCAATCCCAGTTTAAGGTTTTCATAAACGACGCGCAAGTCTAAGCGGCAGAAGTTTAGAATCCACGTTTTCGGTTAGGGATTGCTGGCCCAATGGCATAGAAAATCAAAGGTCAACACATAGTGGTCACCACGTCCCAGAGGAGCGTTAACTATCACCTGATCGACGAAGTGTCTTTCGTTGATGATGACTATATCCAGAAGGGTTGGCGTGCGTGGTGCGAAGTGTCTTTCGTTGATGATGACTATATCCAGAAGGGTCGGCGTGCGACTTTGGTCAGCGCCGCTGCAGAATCTCCACTTGATCCGACGCGCTGGAGCTTTATCTAGGAGGTTTTCGGAGCGTTGAAATCATTTACCAGCAGGAGGTGGGCGAAGTGGTAGCTGAAGGAGAGTTGCTCAAGGGTCCTTTTTAGGAATTGGTCATCTTTCCGAGGACTCGAGAGGCAACGGTGGACCACACCGAGAAGTAGAACATCAGACCCGCACAGAAGGATTTGAATCCACGGTGCATCGCAAGAAGGTGAAAGGAGTGGCATCAGGGAGGACAATTGGAGGGCCGCATGAAACTACCTCCCTCCTTCTGGGTCAGCTCGAAAAAAGAGTAGCTGTCTATCGATATCTCCGAGTCAGAGACATCTGATGTGAGCCAGGTTACTGTGAGCGCGATAGTGGACGACTGTTCACGAAAAACTAATTGTTTAATATCGCAAGGTTTGTTGGAAAGGCTGAGGAGGTTTGTGGGCAAGCATTTTAACACTATCTCTGCTGCCTCCAAAGATGAGGGGCCGAAAGTTGTGTAACCGGAGAGGTTAGCAGACTTAATAGCTGTACGTCGGGTTTGAGTACAAGGCTCTGAATGGGCCTCTGGAGCATACTCGTCTGCTCCCTGCCTTGATGGTTTCGAGGACTGTTTTTCCGTTGCAGGGTTTTTCGCCCCGTGGGAGCCCGGTTTTCGCGGGCCTTTTAACTTTGGGAAACGAAACCTCTCCGTGTGCAAAAATTTCGACCACTGTTACTTGTAGCTTTTTTAGTAACGTCCCTTGGACGACCAGATTTACTGTTGTATAGGATTTAAAACAACTTAGTGTCTGTTTGGTTTCTTGGGCATTTTAGCGCGGTTTGATCAAGAAGGAGCCCCTGTGAAGCCCTGAGAGCTGGGTGGTAGCGCCGAGAAGTATTTCTTTTGGTGGCGCTCCCATGAGGCTCGTTTTCGCAGTGGACTCCACCTTGAAGCCAGCCAGCAGTTTTCTGATTTGGCGAATCGTATGCGGCTTGTTTGCCTGCAGTCGCCCCTCTTTTGTGCTTGTGCGAACGCCTGAGTCGCCCGCGATCAGCGTGGCCGACTGGGTGTACGAGGGATTTTTTGGTTCGCTGTGGTAAAGTTCGTGGCTTTGGCTGCCGGGATGCTGGTTGACGACTTTGTCCACAATTGAAAAGGCCAATTTTGACGGAGTGGAGCTGGAGGTTGGCGATTCCACATTCTCAGCGGTTGTAGGATTCTCGCTAAATTCCCCGATATCGAGGTCAACGCGTGTGGTTGATGTGTCAGTAGGCTTCGTTGCTCTACCCAGCTCGTCTGACCCAGTATAGCTCAATGGGTCGCTGAGGTGCGCAAACCGCCACACCACGGTAAGGTCCGTCTGTTACGAAAAGAGGCGCTGAAAGCTCTACGCTGATAGCTCGCTCCGTCTACGCGAGGCTCGCCTCTTCCAGAGCATCGCTACCTTTGGAATTCGAGGGTTTGCCGTTGTTGAGTAGAAACTGCTGTCCGGAGTCGAAGTCGTTTGCCTCGGCGTGCTTTCAGGAGCACAAGGGACTATAACTACAATCGGTTTGGCCTTAAGTTTGGGATCGGCCGAACTGGCGCCATCGGAAGCCTTTTCCGCACCTCTTCCCTAGAACTGCTGTGGCCTATCTGTCGTGCGTCTAGAGGGCGATCCTCAGGTAGACGCCCGATCATTGGGTTTGCCTTTTGGATGCTGACAGCCCGACCCAAGATCTTCTGTACGGCCGACGGCGAGAAAATGGTGACTAGAAGCCCAAGTGTTCGCTTGCTTTCCTTCTTCCACAACTAATCTGCGTGGAGCGATCCGTGGCCGGGTTTTGTAAGGACGGTGTGCATCTTTGGGTAAATTTTCTGCAGAAAGACCCCCAGATGATTTGCCTGCCCCCCTTTACGCGCCTGACAACTAGAAACGCCGTGGCGGTCGCGAATAAAACGAAACATTCACATTGGTTTTTTCAATTCAGCAGTGTGGATTTGGTCCCGTCTTTGATGGCTGTCTTCGTAGTTGCGTAATGCATTGCAACCTTAATTTAGGGGCAGCTGGCTCAGACAGACAGATCAGGAGAGTTAGCCAATTGGCTTACCCAGTCGTTCTGTAAATTGACAGTCCTAGTTACATCAGAATGAAAGCGGCTCTTATGCGGAAAGCCAAACGTGTCGAATCCGGATGGTCAAAATGCTTGGAATTACTGCACCGTGGTCAAACGGAGCGGGAAATCTGTGTTGATTTGGTTCATGGTTGAGCCTGGGCGCAAAACAAGAACTGAGTGCAAGATAACCGAGTTTATCACGTGAAAAACGTCAACAAATGACACGTGTGGACTCTGTAAACGGACTGAACAGCGAAAGAGTGCTTTCACAAATTTGCACGAACATACCGCACAGATAGTTCAAACATCTTTCGAATATCAAGATAGACAAAAATAATATACAGCCCGGCATCGTGGGTGGACGAAATGTCATTGAAAAAATCAACCTGACGTGTGTTAACTAACCGCCGTGCCACAAACCCCCTATTGCCGATTGTTAAGGATCCTGTTGGTGAGCAGGTAATCCATGATCCAAGGACTGTGATAAGGCGCTCTAGGGTACAGGAGAGCTAGTAGGTATGGTTTATGCCACCATAGCCAGCTGGAGCAGTTCCTGGACCTGATGTGTAGTGTGGTACAATGGTCGAGTGTTTCCACTGACTTGGAACTGTGTCAGTGACAAGGGATATGTTGAAGAGATTAAGGGAAAGGTCGGGATATCCGGGCCACTAGCTTTTAGGATGAGCGAAGGGATACCGTTATTGCTTGGGAAATTGGAATCTCTGAGGAGGACGAGTGAAGAAGTTAAGTCATACAAATTAATTGAGAGCTTACAGAGCGTGGGGCTTGTCTCGTCAACAGATGTGGTCACTTCGGAACCAGGTGGAGAGCAATGAGTATATGGGGCAGGTGAGGGGGGAGACACAGCAGCACGAAGCAACAGTTTAGGGGTAGTGCAAAATCAGCAGGGTCAGGGGGAGACTTACTGTCAACAGCCACAATATTTGGAATTGCAGATGAATTACAGAAGTAACGCCTATGGAAGAGGGGTTCCAGCGTCTTAGAGCTAGTGTGGCAGTGCTGATCTCAGTCATGAGTTTTTTTAATTAGAATAAGGGGGGAGAAATCATTGAAATCACGGAAGAGCCTACTATACTCCCTAAGTTTATGGATAAGCGTCTGTCTGAAAAAAACCCGGAACGTAGGAAGCTCTTGTGGGACAAATAGACATAGTAATGACTGTACATTTCCTTAAAAAATGTTAGCAACGCTTCGCGCGCCACGAGAGAGGAAGTACTCATCCCAGGTTTTGTGGTGCAATGAGACTGCAAAGGCTTCAAGGATGCCGGGAGAAAGGATGAAGAAGCTTGTGGGGGAGGATTAGGAGAACGTTGTGTACTCGTCTAGCTGCAAGTGACAATACGGTGGTTGTTATCAGGGAACTTTGGGCCTAAGGCAGCGGTGGGAAACCGATAACCGTTGACAAGGGCAAGGTCCAGGGTGTAGAGACCGTGTTTTGGATGCCTTACAGGCTGGTACCAGCACTCGACATCAAGTTGAGCGAGCAGAGGCAGAAGGCGCAAAGGGGATTTTACATCGGGCGACCTCAGGAAGGCTGAGTTCACCAACAATCAATTTGTTTGTGTGAGGTAGAGCTTGGGTGTTGGAAAGAATCGTGGATGGTTTGTTAATGGAGCTAGTTGAGTGTGGAGGGGGCATGTATAAACATCCGAGGATGAACGACGGGTTAGCTCAACGGGCGGAAACTCAAATAGAGTCTGGAGTGTCCGCCAGTAGTTGAGAATCAGTGTGAGAGACTTCCATTTCGGTTATGGAGTGTATGAGGCATCCACCACCACGGCGGTGGGAACGATCGAAACGGAAGATAGTGGATCCCGCAAGGGCGACAAGGGCAGCAGGCGCGACGGGAGACAGCCCAGTCTCAGTGATGTATATGAAGGTCGGACAAGCTTCAGTGGGAGTAGCTTGGATGTACCGCAATCCAGGCAAGATAGAGCGGGTGTTGATTAAAAGGAGAGACATATTACTAGTGGGATCAGAGGAGGTGGAAAGGGTGGCTTGTAAAAAGATGGTAAACCCGGGAAGGTCAGTATGGGATGGTACAGGGACAGAGAAATCGGGCGTTTCCGAATTAGTGGGTGAGCTAGAACCAGTTAAAGATTGGTGAGAATAAGTACTATCACTACCAAGAATAATTCCCAACTTGTGGGGGGCATGCCGTCTGGCATGATCATAAGGTTGCAGTCAAAATAAAGGCAGGACTGGCGGGAGCAGTGGGTACAGGGGTTTCCAGGAAAAGGGACAGCGTTATAGGCGGTGGAATTTGTCCAATGTAAACGTGGTCACCACTAAACTGGCACGAGCAGAGAAGCTCTTTTTGGAGACAACTTCGGGCAAGATCAACTCCTTAGGATTTGAAGGTGGTGGGCAAAAACAAAACGAGGGAAGGCGCAACAAGAGGCTTCCTGCGTGACAGATGACAAGAGAAGCGTAAACTGCAGAAAATGAGAAACCAGAACATCAGATCTTGTGAAGGATCAGAGTTGGCGTCATCCAGCTGGTCAAATTGAACTGAAGCCTAAAACAGCCGCTGAAACCTCGTGGCCTTGAACTGTTGTGTTCATGACCAGAGTCACAAAAAGCGTATGTGGGGGTGATGAAGTGGAGGGACTAGAAAAGCGTGTAAATGATAACAGGAACCTCAGAAACAAGGTGTACAGCGAAAGTGTAGAGTCTCACTGGTGTCGCATTTGTGGAGTCTTGCATAAGAGTTCCATTAAGAGAGTGAGATAGTGGCAACACACGAGCCAGAACGCGAATTGTATAGAACATCGTTGATTTTTTGTGGGGAACACGGACCGAATATCCACCAAAATGGCTACATTGGGACGACGGTTTCAGCAGTTTGGAATGAATGTAACATGGGGGCAGCAGGGACCAAGTGAGGAGCATTATTTGTATTTGAAGTTAGGAACGAGTGGGCGAGAGGGTACGGTCGATAGTTTGAAGAATAGTTGCGGGTGTGCCAGCAGCCTGGGTATGGCAGCGCCGTGCCATCACTGGCCTGACATACTTCAGTTTTCGGACAGCCCCGTAACGGACGCCACATTTAAATCATTGGGCTGGGATGTGGAATTCTCGGCGCGTGGATAACGGCCAACCAATTAGTCCATATCCGATATTGCCAGCGTTCAAAGCAGGAAGACGGCGGAATGGGATGAGATTAACAAAGCGTGGTGAGTTTCAGGAGACGTCTCAGGAAGACTAGAAGTTGGCCGTTATTACGGTGGGGACAACAGGTGATTATATGAGCTAGGATAGGGCTGGATTTGTACTTAGACCAGGGACCAAGCAAGAGTTGAATAGCCAACATATGACAATAACGTGAAGAGATCTGGTGCAAACCGTATAAGCTCGCAGAGATGCAGTGAGTTTAAATTAAATTATGAGAACTGGCGGGGATGAATTTCTGGGGTAACGGATAGTTTATCATATTTATTAACTAGTTGGGCAATAATAATAATAATGTTTATTCCCCTTGTGGGGCATGCCGTCAGGCATGATCATAAGGTTACAGTCAGAATAAAGGTATTGGAACTGTGAGTACAGGGTTTTGGGTGGGAAAAGAGGACAGCGCCATAGGCGGTGAGCTGTATCAATGTAAACGTGGTCGTCACTAAACCGGCACGAGCAGGGAAGCTCTTTTGTCGAAGAGAACATCAAGCAAGGTCAGATCGTTAGGATTTGAAGGTGGCGGGCAAAAACAAAGCGAGGAGAACAAGAGGCTTCTTGCCTGAAATATGACAAGAGAAATGTAAGCTGTGGAAAATCAGAAACCAGAACATCAGATCTGGTGAAGCAGCAAAGTTGGCATCATCCAGCCGATCAAATTGAACTGAAGCCAAAAACAACCGCTGAGGCCTCGCGGCCTTGGACTATTGGGCTCGTGGCCAGGGTCACAAAAGCGTAAGTGGGGATGATGAAATGGAGGGACCAGCAAAGCGGGTAAATGGTAGCAGGGATCTCAGAAACATGGTATACAGTTAAACTGTAGTGACTCACTGGTGTCGCTGTTGTGGAGGCGGGCATAATAGTTCCTTTGGAAGAGAGATGGTGGCAACACACGAGCCGGAACGCGAACTGTATAGAAAGTTATTGGATTTGGTGGAAAGCACAGTAACACAGAGATGGTTAAATTTCAACCAACAGTTCAGCAGGTTGGAATGAATGTGTCATGGAGTCAGCTGGGGTCGATTGGGGAGTTCGTCGTATTTGCAGTTAATGGAACGAGTGGGCGAAGGCACGGTCGAGAGAATGGAATAGTTGCGGGAGTGCTATCGAACTGGGTATGGCAGTGCCGTGCCATCATTGGCCTGACATGCTTCAGTTTTTGGACAGCCCCGTAACGGACGTCACATTTAAGGTGAGTGGGCTGGGGTGTGCAGTTCTTTGGGCAGCGGGATTCATTTCAGGCTGGCCGAGGAAACAAGGTGGAGCGAAGCCGATATGGAATCGCAGGGTTCTTTTGGTCCGTTTTGGGATCCTGTGGTTGAAGATCACCGGCCAGGTGGAGTGGGTAACAGCCAACCAGGTCCTCCAAACCAGGCATTGCCGAAGTTCGAAGCTTGGGAAGATGAGGGTGGGATGAAAAGTAAAGCATGGTGAGTTTGAAAAGACAACAAAATGGGATAATGTGCATTAATATACATTGAAAGAAAACTTGACGTCTGCCGCGATTAGGGTGATGACAAGTGATTGTATGGAATAGGATATAGATGAATTTGTACTTAATAGACTAGCGACCAAGGGGGTGGGTTTGCTAACATACGATATTAAATTACAAGGGATCTAGTAAAGGCCGATATAAGCATGCAGAGTGGTGGTGTGGAAATCAGATGTATAAGGGCGGACGGGAGTGAACTTCCGAGATAACTGGTTAATCTGTTATTTATTACATGGGTTGGACAGTACCAGGAGAGAAAGCATGTACAAGAGAAATAGTCACCAGTCCCCGAAGCACTGCTATCAGCTTTAATCTGTAAGTGGTGCAATGATGAAGACTTTCATGTCTACCACTGGGAGCGGCAGGTAGATGTGTTCTTTGTTTGGTTGACGGAGTGGGCTTTGGTGCGGTGTAGCCTCTGTTCTGATGAAGGCAGATACAGCTATGCTCGTCGATGTAAGCCATGGGCATTGCAGAGTATCTTCAGGCTATTCCAGGTGTATTTTTTATCTTTTATTGTTTTTACAGATGAGAGGCCAGTTTTTTCTTCATCTGTGGTTTATGGCGTTGCCAGATACAAAACTCAACCGAGGCGAGCCCAGCACCAACAGCAACAAACAGAAGTCAGCGGTACTTTTTATTTCCTGAATTTAAAGGCCAGGCTCAGAACCACCGGCGATGGGCGATGCACCCGTGCTACTGGAGGTGGCGGGTATACGAACGCACCATGGTGCAACGTAACAGAGCGACCCTCCTGCAGGGCGTACCCGTCCACCACACGAGGTTTTCATCCCTCGTGCATGCTACCAGATCTGCAAGGTGGAAAACCAACCAAGCAGTCATAAATGCGGTTTGTGCATTAAAAATACTCCAGCTACCAATTTTTTCTGGTCGGGGAAAGCAAGGCCAGTAAAGACAGCTCAGTCAATTCGAGCAGACAAACGGCATACAGACGCTGGTAGAGGCAAGTCGCGGAGGAGAAGTGAACTGACAGCTGCCAATGAGACAGTAGGAGTGGAATAGTGATATTCACAGCGATTGCACCATGGCTAAACGGCGTCGGGCGCTGATGTGAGCTATCACGTCGAGCAGAAGCTTACCGCGATGTTGTGTGTGAGAGTGTATGGTGCAGTAAATCATCAGATGGATATATATATAGGCGCAGAATGCGCTCTGGTAATGAAGAAAAAGCTGACTCTGGTTTGGTTCTTGTCAGTTAGAGTTAGGCTGAGGGCACCAGTCACTAGACAGAGCTGATAGAGTAATCCGGGGTAGGGACTATACTAGAACGAGGTGTAAGATGCCTGGGAAAAAAAGAAAAACAACCAAGCCAGTAACACAGCACATTTAGATCAAGTAGGCATTTAAGTCCTACATTAGCTTAAAGCGAGTCAAGAGGATAGGAAGAAATGATAACAGGATCTTTTACTTGCCCACTAACTGTGTCGTCGCTAAACTCAAACGCACTGGACCCGATTCGTAGAGGAGGTCAGGGGTAGTTGGGTATTAAGTAAGGCGGCAGCAGTTTCACAGGTAAGGAATTTGTCTACGGACTGGGAAAAAGTATGACGATGCGTGATGCTTCGCAGCTGCTCAGGAAGGTTGTTCCAGATGCGAGCGTAATAAACTAGGAAGAAGTAGTGGCGTAGGTTTGTACGAGCTGGGGACATACTAAGAGGTTGCAGGAGTTACGGAGTCTGTAGTGGGGTTGCGAGTTTATATTTGGTCTGGCCTCTGCTATAAAGGTGTCTTTGTGCAGCAGACGGTGTAAGAGAGTTAGATTCAGCTTTAACCGTCTAAGCCATAGTGGTTCGAGGCCTAGGATTTGGCAGCGAACGGTAAGAGAGGGGTGGGACCGAGGGAACAGCTTTTCGTGAATGAGCGTTGGACGCTTTCAATTGCAAGTCTGCAACTTTGGGTGTAAGTGAGGAGAATACGGGACAGAATTCCACGATTGGTCTTACGCATAGCTTGAAAATTGCAACCATCGTGTCTGGAAGGTGACAGGAGCGCAGTACTAAAAACTGAGCCTGCGTGCTCTGGCAACCTGAAACTGCACTTGGTGGGAAAAGCTAAAAGTACAGGAGTATCTGAGGCCGAGATCTTTGATCTCCGTGGAATGAGTGATAGGATTTCCATTAATTGTGGCGTCAGCCGGGAGTGAGCAGCGACAGGAGGTTATGCAGGATTTTGTGGAGGAGCTTAGGCCAGAGTCGTTTGACCAGCGAGTCAATGAATCTAAGTCTCGCTTAATCTGGTGAAAGGCAAGGGCTTGTGTAGAGGGGGAATGTGTACGCGATTTTTATATCGTCCGCGAAGAGGAAAGCCTTACCATGGGATATGGCGCCGAAGACGTCATTGATATACAATGAGAAAGGATGGGGCCTGCTTTCTTGGATGACTCCACTAGTGATCGATAGTGGAGATGATTGTATGTCCCGATTTGCGTTATTTGCGTCCTGTCTGATAAGTAGGAAGCGAACCACTGCAATAAGGTTCCGGTGATGCCAACGGTACTAAGTTTGCGTAGCAGGGAGGCATGGGGACCTGGTCAAAGGCTTTTGAATGTCCAGGTAGACTGTTACAATGGAGTATCCAGCGTCGTAGGCTGCTGTGATGGTCTCAAGAAGTGGAGCTGGCAGCCACTAACGGATCTTTGAGACAGGAACCCATACTGCCGGTTATCTATGGCATTATTAGCCAGGAGGAACTTGGTTAATGGACCTTTGACCAGGCGTTCAAGGGTTCTCATTAGGAGGGAGGTATGGTGGATTCCCCTGTAGTTGGAAGGAGTTTGTCTAGAACCAGATTTGAAATGCGGGTGGATTATAGACTTCTTCCACTGGAGGACGACTCCATTTTATATAGAGTGGGCAAAAAGATTTAGTACAAGGATGCCAATATTTTGGCCGCCTTGTCTCAAGACACGCGGTGGAAGACCGTCGGCCCCTGGCACAACAGAGTCCTTAATCTTCAGGAGAAGGGATGAAACATCAGCTTGGGAGATGGTTACGTTACTGAGAGTCGGGTGGTTACCTTGACCATTAAGAGTTTGAAGAGATGCAGCAGTGAGAAGGGTTCGGAGTTGGGAGGAATGGGTAGGTAACAGCTGGCGAAGTAAGCGTTCAGATGGTCTGCAATATTGACAGGATCAGTGACAGGGCCACTATCTGTGAAACGCAAACAGGCAATTGGGTGGTTGTTCGGGATACAACGCCTACGGAACAGCCGGCTGAGTGATTTGGGATTAGAAGGGCTCTGAGGACGGTGCTCTCTTCTCGGCGTTCGAGAGATACCCGCAAGGATTCTCGGTCAGTAGAGAGTTTACTGATAAGAATTAGTAACGAGAAATCCTGAGATTTCCTATATTCTCTGCTAGCCCGGTGTATTTTTGCATCCAAGATTTTCAATAACCTATCGTGGCCGGAGACATTGGAGTGAAAACGTTTTACAGGAGAGACAAGGTGAAGAGCAGTCAATAGGTTTTGGTAAAAGATGTCACAGACGCGGTGGGTATTTGTCGAGAGGAAGAAGTCATCCCAATTCTGGGAGGCCAGCGTGGACGAAAAGGCTTAAAATATCCGGGGAGAGGAGATGAAACAGGGATGGACTCAGAGGAACAGTTTGGCCGTAACTGACTGCGTTGCAAGAAACGACGCAGTGATCACTTCCTGGGAAGCAAGGACCAACTGCAGCTGTAGCCAAATGGCCATCGTTGGAAAATATTAGGTCCAGGGTATGTAAGCCACGAGTGGGGCGACGTACAAGTTGGGACCAGCCCTCCACACTAAGTTGGGCGAGCAGCGCGGCATAACGGATGGGGCCGATAGTGGGAGACCAGGAAACATCCGGCAGGTTAAAGTCACCCAGCAGAAATTTAGACGTATGAGGAAGGGCATGCGCAGTGGAGATAATACGGGAAAGGTCGGCAATAGAGTCGGGGAAGGGGCCGGTGGTAGATAGATACAACCTACTAGTACAGGTCTTTTGGTCCGTTCTGTAGATATCCAGGTAGTCTCCGGAATCCCTTCCAGGGAAGAATCAACAAAGGGAGTTGCACGAAGTTCTGTTTTGGAGTAGATGGCACAGCCGCCGCCTCTTGAGTTTTCCTATCAGAGCGATGAATATCATAGCCAGGGAGTGAGATGGCCGTGTCAGGAGTTTCATCTGTGAGCCATGTTTCAGTCACGCAGATCACACTTGGTTGAGCAATGGCGCTAATTGCTCGGAGATTATGAATTTTGGGCAGTAAAGAGCGGGCGTTGAACAACATTATTGACAGGCTCGTTGGTGAGTAAACGGTACTGAGTAGGAACTTTATAACCTCACTCACGGTGGAGTTTAGTACTGGAGGGACTTGGTAGCTGAAGGTAGGGTAGTATGAAGTAGGGGTCGGAGTCCGGGAGGAGTTTTTAATATTGGTGGTGGATGGGTGGATAGTTGGTTAAATAGGTCTGGACCCGGCAGGAGGTGCTGTATCAGGTTCAGTATAGGGTACGGAATGACTCTGGGAGTGGCATGCAGTTGAATACAGAGCTGCCGATCGTGTCGCCTTCTGCATCGTCAGGTGTGGAGGAGGGTGGGATGTAAAAATGGTGGTGGCTGTGGAGGGATGGGAGGCTGCCGAAAATGGTGTTCAGGTGGGACAAAAGTTGGTAGGTTTGGTAAAAACGGATGGGGGACGGAGTTGGTCATCGGTCGTTGTGGATATGAGTTTCTTCCTGGCACATGGTGTGTAAAGCTTGAGGTGCCTTTTAAGGTTGTAGAGGTGGATCCCTGCGAGGCTTCGGAAGGCAGGGGTAGGTAGCGGTGTATGTAGCTGCCGAATAGGGATCTCAGGTAGGTAGCATGTAGGTGGCCAGGGGGCATAGCTTGATAAGGACTAAGGTTTGGTAATGGTGTTTGTAGGTTATAGGCTCTGCCAAGGACAAGGCTAGCATGGGGTGGGAGGCCACAGGTCAGATTTGTAGACGAAGGACGAAGGTTGGGAATTCGAGAAGTTTGAACGGGCAGGGGCATTACAGTACCAAGCTTTGGTATTTGCGGATGTGAGGTTTCACCAAGCTTGCGGTTCGTACTTGTCATGTGATTATGGGGAGGCCGGGACAAAGTCCACTTATCTTGTGAAGAACGAGGGCAAATTCCCGAGGGCGCGTTACGTATTGCGGCGTTGACAATAAATGTTTGAGTCCGAAGGTGTATTTTGGAGGAGAACGCGGAGAGACAGCAGGTCAGGGGTCTGTGACGAGCACGTACCGTCAACGCCTGGTGCGGTCATTGTTTTGGCTGGAGACGTGCCGCATCAGTCGCTTCAGGACCAGGAGAGTTCTAGAGGGCTGATGGGGACATTTGCAGTTTTCACGGATGGTAAAGCAGAAAGTCCATTTGCAGGAGCGGTGGAAGCCTCAGGGTCTGGTAAGGTTATGAAGCAAGAAGCTACTGGATGGTTTGGGGTGGGTTCAGTACTAGGAGAGATCGTAGAGCACTGTGAGTTTAAAGGTACTATGGGAGGGTCAACGTAAGTAATGGTGGTTGATGGCCCAACAGGCTTAGGTACGACAGCATATGAGGGGTCAGATTTTCGGGGTGCAACTGAGGGTGCGTTGCGTATCGCGGCCTAGGCAATAAATGTTTGAGCCCTAAGGCGTACTTTGGTGGAGGTGGAACGCGGAGAGACAGCAGGTCAGGGTCTGCGACGAGAACGAGTGCTGTCGACAATTGGTGTAGTCATTGCTCCGGCTTGGGACGTACTGCATTGGTCGTTTTAGGACCTGGAGAGAGGTCGACTGGGCTGATGGAGACTTTTGGAGCTTTCATGAGTGGTAAAGAGAAAGTCCATTTGCAGGAGCGGTGGAGGGTTCAGGGTCTCGCAAGGCTACGAAGCTAGAGAGTGCTGAATAGTTTGGAGTTGGTTCAGTGCTGGGAGTAATCATATGGCACTGAGAGTTTAAGGAGACTACAGGAGCGTCAACGCGTGTACTGGCGGTTGGTGGCGTTACAGGTTTAGGTACGACAGCATATGGGATCGAATTTGCAGTGGCACAGGTGGGCCGAAGGTTTGTGCTGGGACATCTGTGAGCTCCATTCATGGATGCGCCAGGAGTCTTCACGATTGGGGAGTTGATCGCTTTGCTGATCATATGAGTTGGCGAGGTATTTAGGAGAGCGTCAGAGGGAGGCGTAGAGGGTGGCAGTTTTTGGTAAGCTGTCTTTGGATTCGAGTTCGGGCAGCTTTAACTTTTATGGTTCGGAAATTTTCGGTAGAGCAGAGAGAGCTTGGGATGTTAGCAGACGCAAGGCATCGTTTTCATCCTGGAACTGCAGCATTATTGGGCAGCACATGGACGGTTTTGATTTTCGGGCCGTCTAGCTGTGCACGTGGCGCCAAGCATGCCACATGCAGTCAGGAGGGCAGTTTTAGTATGTTCAGGAGAAATTCGATCAGGCGTATTGAATATTAGAACCTGACGACGGCATTCAATGCGTTGACAAATCTCAACGGCAATCGTGTCAATAAGAGTCGACGCTTTTTCCAGGTGGCTGGATCGCATGTCGCGTCAGGGTTTAGAAGTCACGCTATAGGTTGTATGTTTTGGAAGAAGAATATTTCATGCTCCATCTTGTGCAAACGTGCTCTAAGATTTTCCAGGTCTTTCAGGACCTGAGATCCTACTGGTGACGGAGAGAGATGAGTGTTGCCCGGTTGAGGAGGCAAATATATGTCAGTTAGTATTACTGAACAATCTGAGGTTGCTTGGAGTGCAGTATTTACCGACTTCGAAAGGTGAGGGGTTGGGAGCTGGGTCGTCTGGCTGTGAGGCGCTTCTTGGAACGTACTAGGGGATAGATGATGGGGATTCGAGTCTAGCAACCGCTTTGAGGAGGAAGACGGGGGCGCGTCATAGTGAGGTACTTCGGAGCAGGTTGAACGAATATTTGATTTGAGGGAATACGGATGAGAGAGCACTACAGTAGTAGGAAGTTCTCAGTAGTATTGCAAGGGTCCCAGTTTAATCAGCTACCTATACGAGCTGGCAGATTAGATAATAATAGGGCTTTGGGAGTGTGTGACAGTGGCAGTAGATCGACATGGACGATTGTGCCGATGAGGACTGAACGTGTTCGACGGACTGGAGGCTGACACTAATGAGACTGGGCCTAATGAAGGGAAGAGCCAACAGCCTTTGTGATCGTGGCTAGGTTGGGAACTACTGTGAATAAATAGTTAGCTAGTATAAAAAATAAGTAAAAACCTATGGATAGCTAGAATCCAAAAAAATTTCTACAACACTGACAACCGTAACCTAGGAAGGAAAGTAAGTGTAAAAGAAATAGTCACCGGTCCCCGAAGCACTGCTATCAGCTTCAAGTTAACAAGTGGTGCATGGCGAATAAATAGTCGTTGGGCTCTAGTCTCGCATACTGGTAGTGGAGGCTTTGGAACCTCTGTATCCATATATTTCTCAGTTTGTATACTCACTCCTGGGAGTAGTAGGTAGGTGCGTGTATTTTTGGCTGACTAAGTGCGCTTTGGTGCGGTACAACCCCAGTTGTGACGAAAGCATCTACAGCTCCGTGCGTCGATGTAAGCCATGGGCATCACAGTCTTCAGGCTATCCCATCTGTTTTTTACGGATTTCTTTTATTTTTCATTAAGCAGACGAAAGTCCAGATTTCTTTTTTCATAGTCTGTAGTTTATAGATTTGCCAGTTAAATGGCACAACCGGGATGAGTCCAGCCAGCAGCAACCAACAGAAAACAACAGTGCTCTTCTATGGATTACCTGAAAGGCGCTGCTCAGAAGCAACGGCGATGGGCGAAGCACCCGTGCTACTGTAGGAAAGGCGGGTATACGAAAGCATCATGGTGCAATGCAACAGGACGACCCTCCCTGCAGGACGTACCGACCAACACACGAGGTTTTAATCCCTCGTGCATGGTGATGGAACGTATCGTGATTGGTACGGAGACAGTATTTGGGCTCTGTGGACAAAGAGATACAGGCTGGGTCCAGCAATCACTTGTGACAATGTTAGCAACACCATCAGTGGATGGTACCATATGTAACAGTTGAACAGAAATAGCGGGACTTAGGTCACGCAGGTTGGATGGTCAGATGCGGTGTTTGAGTAGGAAGAAATGAGAGGGTATGACAAGGGCACCAAAACGGCAGAAGGATCTGTCTTGTAGTGCCTTCAGCATCGATTTGTGGGGGACGGAGGTTACGGGTAGCCAAACTGGGCCGATTAAAGGGAATGAAATAAGAGGCTTATAGTAAAAGACGCAAGCTAAGAGGAGGTGACAGGGCGCAGCGAGGAAGCTGGTGGTGTGGCCAAACTCCCCGAGAGGAGTGGACTCCGTTGGGGGTGAATAGGATTCCTTTGGGCTGGCTTTAGTGGAAGGGGCATTGGAATGGGAAGACGAGATTGGGTTGGAAAGGATGAAGCAATCGGATATATTCTTGGTTGTAGATCTCTCCGCCCCATCCAACCACCTATCACGACCGTTGGAAAGAAGCCAATATACTGGAGTTTACCGTATAAAGCCGATCTGTTGGCGACATAGTCAACCGCCGCTTGTTTCAATCCCTACAACGCACGTTTCCGGCTGGAACTCTGCGGTCTTGGTTTACAACCAACCCGTTGCTCAATTCGAACCTCAAAGACAATATGCCAGTCCTCAATCAGAATGTGGTTGTATATTCTTTCTCCTGCTGTTGTTCAGCGGAGTACTTTGGACGCACGACACAGCAACTTTCTGAGAGAATATACGAGCACCTATCTTACCGGAATACCATTAGCCTCAGCAGTTCAACCAGAAGCTCAAATGCATCCCACATAATTGACACTAGGCACGTAGTTACTCCAAACGAGTAGTTTCACATTATTTACCATGTACCAAATAGACTGCCAGTATCTATCCAACAGCGTTGCTTGACTACAGCCGAGGCAGTCGCTTTACGCCTGCGACACCCGGTACTGTGCTGCCAAAACGTTTCGTACGAACGCTGAGTCTGCCTTGTTCGTGTGGTACAAATCAACCGGCCAAGTCGCTCAACGACCCTCTGGACTGTCTCACTGCATCCAACTAGATGCGACGTGTTGGGGGGGCAGACAACCAACCGTTCGTATCTCCACGTTTTGCATTTTACTAACCAATCTTCGCTGCGTATTTCATTTTGGCCCCTATTTTAACCATTAGGTATATACTGACCTGATGACGAGATCCTGAAAACATTAATGTTCGTCACTGTATTATTCTTTTTCAAACCATGGGGATATTTAAACAAATAAGTACGATTCTTTATAGAGAAACCTAAACATTTACAAGATATTTTATTGACCGATGCAAACAGCCGAGCGTGCTGCTAGTCTGGACACCGGAACATGTCCGTTCAGTCCACTACATGACTTTAAAATGGAATGTTTTGAATATCTGATACTTAATAGTAATCTACAATTACAGCGGGTTGACCGTCAAGCAAAATACAGTCGTCGGGATTTGTTCGAAAATGTGACACGTCCATGCACAAACCTGTGGCGTCCGTTGGGGGTTGATGGCCTCAATGGTTAACCCACATCATACAAAAATATGGCCTCTTCGGCTGCCTCCAATTCGAGGCGCTCGGCCAGTCGGCGGTACAGCTGAACGACCGGTTGCTTCGGTCAACGTATGCAGTGCTTTGAATACCCCGGCTCGGATTCATAGACAAAACAGAAAAAACGACCAAATTAATCGTGGAGCTCGAATAAGTGAAAAAGTGCGACATCAAGTGTATGTTGTATACTAAAAGGCGCGATCGCAAATTGAGTCAAACTTTGGAAAAGTAACCCATTAAAGTGGGGACAGAAAAATGTATGAGGCATTCGTAAACGTCAGAATGTAAAATATCTCGTAACACAAAAAGTCCTATGTACAGAAAGAACTGTCGTAACTCAACAGCTTTCCACCACTCCACGTCTACTGCACCTCTGCTTTTCCGAGGAAAATCTCCACTAAGGACCGCACTCTGTTGCTCAGTTGCATCATTCACTAGGCTCCAGGACTCCAAAGAAAGTCCATCCCTGTGTCCAGCTGGCATAGTTGTGAGTGAGCAGAGGAATTTTCGCATTAAACCAAGACACGCGTAAGCTGGTAGGAACCGTCGGTCATGGGAAAATCAACCCCTCCATCGGACCGGGAACTGTATGATGCTCCTCTTGCTTTAGGGTCCGGGAATCAGAGTCATGACTTAAGGGGGCTGCTAACGAGGGAAATGTCATTCATGTGCCAGTGTGGGCACCCTGCTGCGTATAATAATCACAGTCGCAATATCCTGTATTCCCCTTCACTTGCTTCGGAAATGCCCTAGCAGGACTGCCGCCAGGACGGACCGCGTAAATGTGGTAAACTCCGTAGACACCGCTCACCAATGCGTTCGTCAAGCCAGTGATTGTGTCAGACATTAACTGTTGAAAATCATTTGGCTTGTTCTTACCATAGTGCCTACCAAAGACAAGAGCATGACCAAGGAAAGGGGAGATGATGCGGGATGATGCATGGGCCACAGCTGGGCAGCCGAGTTGTTATAGGCCCGAAAACCATCAATGTTTATTTGAACGTCGACAGTTGTTGCCGCACTATGAATCTCTCGGAGCTGTCGCAACAAACCTGCTTTCAGTCTAAGGTGGGTGTACACCCCACTCGCCGTCTGTCGCATGCACCATCGGCGCGGAGTTTTCATTACAGTCCGTGGATCCTTCGGAAGGGCGAATAAATACCTGAGTTCCTCAAACCCAGCGGATAAACTGGATAAAGATGAGTTTAGACTTTCCGCCAACCAAGGAACCACCGTAAAGATATTCATACGCGTTTGTGGGTGTACAAAAAAGGACACTCTCCGTCGACTTAAAAGTCCTCCATTGCTGCAGAAGTTCTGCACAGGTTACTCACAGTTTCTGCACCCATCCGTGATTCGTCATGGCTGAGTTCAAATCAAGAACAGCCTTCTCAATTGGCAGCTGCCAGGAAGCCAGCCGCCTCTAATGAACAATCGCACGTCAATTGGACGGATCAAATCAATGCGCGGATTGGTCAGAATGTCAGCCAGTCTGGACCGAGCATCTTTAGCTCGACGATTCTCGCCCCCTCAAGGAGCGAGGGGGTCCCCATCTTGTGGACCGTTATGTGATAACCCTATAAATACAGTCGTAATAATCTTCGTCTCCAAAAAGAGCTGTCTAAAGCTACCGTGCATTTTGACATGCCACAGTGAGCGGAGCAGGAAGCCAAGGACCGACAGAGTTGCACCACCGTTCAGCAAGTCACAACAAGATCCTTGGAATCATTGGCACCTTCGATTTTTGAATAGGAATCAGCCAGATCGAGTTAAGAAAAGCAAATACCGTTATTGGATTTGGTAAACAGGTCTTCCGGAACTGGGGCGGACACTGATCTGAATCGACTGCAGGATTCAAGCAAGTGGAATAATCAGCACAAATCCTGATCTTCCCATTCGTCTTCTTGACCACAACAACGGGAGCTGTCCAGGAAGAGTAGTTGAAATGCCGGATAACACCTAAGGTTTGGAGATGATCGAGCTCAGCGTCCGCAGGTGCAAGAGCCGCTCAAGGTACAGGTCGTTTTGTTCCGAGGACAGGTTTGCTATTTGGCTTCAATTGAAACGTGGTTTGTGCTTCAGAACAGTGCCCAAGATCATCTTGAAAAAAATTGCAAAATTTCTATTGGATTGTGCAAGTTATTGGGAAATTCTTGCATGCGTAAGATGCACGCTGTCATATACGGACTGTAGAGGGATAGAAAAGATTCAACGGTAAGTTGTAGCCAAGACCAGACTGCTCCATAGTTGGTAGTAGGAAATAATGGCTTCCACATTGCATTTCAAGTGAAACGTGAATTCAGGTGATGGCTGAGGCCGTATCAAGCTGAAGACGGACAGGATTATTACTCACGGAATGTGATAAATTTCCTGTCGGATGCGAATCCACTTTGAATGATACGAAAACAATTCGACCGACATCACTTCCGTTGTAGTGTAGAAGCCGTTTTAAATGCGTTCTTTCAGTGGACAACCGGCTTGGTTCTCTGAGGGGAACAAAATCCTTACTTAGGACCCGTGCGACGGTACGTCTGACATTGATGTTTTTTGAAAGGGCAAAAGCGGACGTAATGCCAGTCACAAGACCAACGTGGTGTAGAAGACTTATTGTGTTTGAAATGGGAGTTGCGCCGAAACTCTTTATTTCCGAAAACATGGTGCACTATGTCTTATGAGCCAGCTGATGATTGGCCGACCATTTATTGTCCTGGTTCATTTGGATGAGGTGGTAACATTCAGCAATGAGCTCCTTTAAAGTTATCTTCGAGTTTGCTCAAGATGGTGCAATAATCTTGTGCGAATGTTTGACTGACGAGGGGACTGATTTAAATATAAGGCATTTGAATTGATTTTTGTCCATATAGCTGAACTTGGAACGCCAGCCCGATTGACAAGTGTTGTACGATCGGCACAGTCATCCTTCATGACGAATTTAAGGAATTGTTATCGGATGTTACACAAGGACGTGTTTTCCCCAAGGACCTGTGTAAGGGTCCAGATATTGCTGTCGAAGGTGAGATCACGGGCTGTTCATAAATATGTAATTCGAGTAACGGTTGTGTTCACGTGTGCCAAGTTTCCAAAGTAACAACCGTATCTTTCATAGGTTGTCTTGCTTGGCGTAATCAACTATGAATTTGTCTTGGTACCTTTTGAACCAAGAGTCGAAAGTCCGAGCTGCATCCACGTGTGCTCAGATTGCTTTTGTTGTTGCATCTGCGCCTGCTCAAACTTCTTTTGCTGGTGTTTCCAGATCATCTAAAGTTGGTCAGCTGAAATTAACATCATGGAAGACCCGTGAGCGCTGTAACTGTGTGCTAGCTAGGTGTTTCAGGAGATTGATAGAACTTATTCCATCGCATTTGGTAGTCTAAGTACTTGAGTGGGAAATCCTTAGGAGGAAGACAAAGGAGACAGCTGAAGGTCGGCCAACGACTCATCCATTGCGGATGAACCAATGGAAGAAAGCGCTGCGGCTCAGTTGAATGCAACATAGAGATGGAATCGTAGTGAAATATTACAAAAAAGTCGCATTGTTCGTTAGGACATGACCGTCTTAACAACCTTATACTCGATATGCTGCTTGAAGTTTTTTCATCAGTCCACATTCGGGGATCTAACTACTACCAGAACGTTCGCCTACGGACGTTGGATAGGTCAGCATCATTGCTCTTCTTAGATCAGGGCCTTTAGAAATGCAAACGATCTTGAATAACCTGGGTGATTCCGCTGCATAGTTCGGTATGCGCTTTACCTCCTAAAGTTCAAAGTACTGATACAAGGTTAAGTGGAATCAAATTTAGACATCATGCTTGATGGTTAAACGATCGAAATGGTAGTTTGTCTGTCTGGGCAGCTGTATACGTCCCGGCGGACTGGTGAAATATGAGCTCACTCCGTGAGTGGGTAAGGCCAGGGTGGCGTTTGCCAGCTTCCTAGATTTGTCGCGTAGACGTCGTTGAAGAAGTTCCAAACGGATATTCCAATTTTCTGGTCTCTTGCCTATCGGGTTGTCCAAACTGAGGACATACGCAATATCCAATATCTCATGCGGCCACTGTGGCCGGCGAAACATCAAAGAATATTCTACAGGCTGCGGCCTCAGCCAAAACCGACGCTGCGGAAAAAACAGAAATCATTCTTTTTCGTGAGCTTCTCCACTCACGCAGTGACCCGGTCCATTCGGCCATATTTCTTCTCAGTCCCGGGTTGTTTCTGTCTCATTTAAAAACGGGTGGTACTTTCTGGTTCCACAGAAGTGTCCCAGATGCCCCATGACCATTACCCGTGACGTTTGACTCCGCCATTTGGGATGTGGCAGCCTTACACTATGAGCAGATGATAACTGGTTGGTTTGACTGTATCGAAATCTACCATTCACCCTCATCTTGATTATCGACAGCAACACCAGAAGAGAACATGGGAGCTTCAATTCCGTACAACCATGTCAGTCTTCTAATAAAGCCTCATAATGGAGAGAAAAATGGGACAGGGAGAGGATCCAGGGCTTGCATACCACAAACATCCGAGGTGCGTGCACCTTCAGAACTCAGTCAGACAACCTGGGTACAAGCTGCATCACGAGCGCCAGTGACATCCGTTAGACCCCATATCGTTCAGTGTCTCCAGCGAAGCACTGGGAGGCTAAAGCAGCTTTTGTGAACCTGCATCACCAGCTTATCTGTCAAAGGTCGAAAGCTGGAAACGCGCCGAGGGAGGCTTGGCAACGGTGTATGAAAGCAATCACTGGCAAGCTCAGATGCGCTGGCCATTGCCGTCTCCCTGGATGGAGACTGCGAGGTGGGACACAAAAGTAGTTGGACATTGTCAGACATGATCCAGTCGCGCCCTCAATGGCGCTCGTGCGTGAAAGCTATTGCCTTCAATTCATGTCTCCGATATTCCCAGTGAAAATTCCACTGACACCTTTGTATTGACGCTTCAATGGTTGGAGCGCTAATTTATTGATTAGAAGACCCGTGGTTTGAACCTGACCTCTGCCTCTCAACTCCCCCTGTCTAGGCTTGGGTAACCTGGCAGTATCCCAGCCCTCGTGCTCCCTTTTGGTGGCGTGGCAGTCAGTCACCGAAAGGGTGTTACAGCTGAACGATTTTTTGACGCATAAATTATATGACCTACCACCTCTCTAAATCAATGACGAACGAACCTGTGGCAGCTATTACCAAAAGTTTGTTACCTTCGAGGTGTCCAAAGACGATATTCTGAACGGGCGTCGCGGCGCATTACGCCTGTCTCAGGTCTACGAGGTCTACAATGGTGTAAGCATATGGTACGCAGGGGACGATGCTGAAACTCCCAAGCAGACCATGCTGAGGGTGACGTTTTCGGCTCAAAGAGAACTCAAAATATCCAACGCTGGTATAAAACTAACTGGTCTTTATGTGGTCTGTTGACCGTCACTGGAATCAGCACTGGGTCTTGATATTACAGATCAGGCATGTTCCCGCCGCCCATTGCCAGCTGCTTTCAAAGCATTTTTGAAGCTGAATTATCCCAGATTTGGAGCTAGCCGCCTAAAAGTAAAAGTGACGTAAGCACTGTGCAAGCTTTAGGTGACTTATATTGTGTCCAATCATTGACGTTCATTTTTTGCGCTTTTTGGACACTGGAATCACGGTGGAAGCGTCCCATGCTACAAGTTCGTTCGAAACAGGTAGCACTAAGTTTGTCAGACAGTCACCAAAACCTCCTCATCTTTCAAGGACAAACTATTCGGACCAGGTGTCTTGGGCATCGCAAGAGCAACATTTATGTTGCTACTGGGTCGATACTGTCTGCGCTGCATTACGACTCAAAGGATTCTGTTAAGGAAGGCCATCATTGAAGACGATTATGGAATTTACTTGCTTTTCCGTTGGTGCCTGTCTAGCCAGTCGGTCAAATCGCGTGAAATAAAGTGCGAATGTTTCTTGCAGCTAAAACGTTCTCCAGTCTCTGGGCTTTCACGATCTATCACGGGTGTCTTACTTTCTTTAGATTCTCAATTATCCGGTGTTTACGAGACGGGTGCGTTACCATGGTCGCTGGTTGCCTTAAAAAACTGTTGGTTTTGATGATAGTCTTGTTTGGTTGGCTATAACTGCCATAGTTTCATTCACCGATGATTTGTAGAGGTGAGGTAGATAGCTGCGCATTGGAGGCGGTACCTTATATAGTTGATGTTTAAATACAGGGTTTTCAGTTAACTTTTAATTTATGGGCTTGGGAGGGGAGCTACGCATTGAAGGCAACAGCTTGGATGCACAAGCGCCTTTGGGAGCTTGGCTGGGCCATGTCTGACAACTAACTGTTTATGTGCCTCGTCTCGGGCTGCCCATCTAGGGAGTAGTAATTTCCAGTGCGGCTGAGTTTGCTGGTAATGACTTTCATACTTCGCTGCCAAGTAATTGTTTGACCCTACTGGCTCGTTTCCACCTTTCACGTGATTGTGCGAAAAGAGCCATTCGAGGAGGTTGGTTAACTGGCATACGAATCACGTGGCACCGCCAGCACACTCTATGGAATGTGATCAGTTCATCGATCTTGGGTGAGTTATTTCTTCCCAAAAACATCCGGCGCACTTCAGCGTTACTGATCCGGTGTTCCCACCAGACTCTGACAACGCTGCGAGGTCATTCATGGTCAAACACTGAGAGTTTTTTGACGTCTTCAAAGCGCAGTGGCAAGGTTTCTGACCCGTATAATAATATGGAGCGTACCGCAGCATTGTAGACTCGACTCTTGACAGATTATCTGATGCCACGCCTACACAACAGGTGATACAGGTTCACGAAAGCTGCTCTGGCCTTACCAGTCCAGATGGAGATATCATCTTTCGCGAGACCAATGGGACTGATACAGCTGCTCAGGCAGACCAATTTGTCCACCACCTTATCCGGCTTATCCGCAAGCATGAGGTTAGGCTTCGAGCCCACCCAGTCTTGCAGTAGCACTTTACACATTGCAGGTTTGAAGCACTTACCAAATTATGAGGGAGAATTATTCGGCTTGTTTTATATTCGCATTATGATGTCGTCAGATCCGAGAAGGACTATGTCGTCTGCACACTCGGTATCTTTTAGCGAATAACCTAGGATTATTTCGATCTCGCAAACATTAAATGCTGATAGTGAGTCTTCCATAATCGTATCAATGACGAAGTTGAAGAGGAAATGATGAAAGAGGACAGTCTTGGTTGAATTCACTTGATGTATTGAACTCAGACGAGAGCTTTCTGTAGACCTTCACACGTCAGCGTCTTGAGGAGAGTTAAGAAGGTGGGGGCACTTTTTCTCCACAGACACTGCCATAGTCCACAGAGTCAAAGGCAGATTTCAAGTCAAGAAAGATAGCTTTCGGTCGGAAAATTCTTTGTTTCTTGGGCTTGGGTGGACCTTCTTACAAACTGAAAGGGAATCATTTTTAACCGCTTCATTCGTCCTGTGGTCTTCAGTACAAGTGTGTCTATGCATTCCAGGGAGTCCTCCGGCCATACATGCTCCATGGTGCAGTGTAGCAGTGTCCACATCCACTCATCCGTTACTGTAAGTGAAATTGGATAATTCGACTGAATACTTATGGGTCTAGTTTTTTGGGGACGAGGTGGCTCAGTGGTTGGAGCGCGAATTTACTGACCGGAAGGTCTGTGGTTTGAGTCTGACCTACGCATCTCGATTTCCCCTGTCTAGGCATGGGCAACCGGGTAGTATCACAGCCCTCGTGCTTTCTTCGGGTTGCGTGGCAGTTAGGCACCAAAAGAGTGCTACAGGCGAACTGTTTATAGATCTAGTTTGACCACCTTCCCCATTTGGGGCCACCTATATTGTTGATAGTGGCATGGACCGCTGAAAAAGTGCTCACTCTGCATTTACTAATCTCGGTCCCCTGCTCGCCCGAACAGCTGAGATAGTAGATGATCTGGTAACACATGAACGTGTTTCCATCTCCAGATGTCATTAATAATTGTTTGCTGAATGCTGAATTACCTGATTCTTCTCCTTTGGATCTCTAGCGTACAGGCGAATATTTTAGTTTTTGGTTAATAGAAAACAACTGTCTTTTATGCTTTGGTATTCTGTAATAAGGAGTTTAGTTGGTCAACACCCCGTCCCTTTTAGTTTACGGAAGGTGATGTGTCTTCTCCAGCCCTGCTTCACCCGTGTAGCGGTTTCTCGCACTACGATTGCCGATTGGATGAGACGCGCGAAACAGCCTTCAGTCTCCTCGTTCATTGTTGACTGATAGGAAGCGTCAGTCGCTCGATGGCAAAGTGAATGTGGTTGTTGTTATCATCATACACTAGTTGGTTACTGGCTGCTGCAGTGTAGGATAGTGACCGATTTCGGTAACAGATAATGGATAGCCGAATAGTGACGAGTGGTATCTTTGAAAATTTACAGCTCCATGGAGACAAAGGAGAGTGGTTTTCAACCGAGAGTGCATACTGAAGCATTCTAAGCGTGTTCGTCAATGAAATCATCCGTTAACTCTTTTAAACGAATGAGCGTATATCAATGCGGCAAAACGGGATTTTAGCATTTCATTGTGTCTGTGGTTTGCTTGTATGACAATGTACCTGTGGGTGTCGTGGATCACATCTGTCCACGCCTTACAATCGACAATGTGTTCCCGGCATATTGCAGTCAATCGGGAGACGAGATTTATTAGGAATGTGCTGAGTATGGCTCTCTTACCTTCGTTGGTCTTTTCTAACAGCGGAGTTATTTGTCAGCTTTTTTGTCTGCATAACATAATATGCTTTTCCCTTTTGCAGCATGACTACCCCCAGCGTTGACGTGGTTCACTTGACCGAAACCTTCATCAAAGTCCCATGTTTTGCACTTGCATACGGCGCCTTCTCCAAGCTATACGAAAATGAGGGCTATGTGGCCAACCAGAAGCCAGTTTTGTTGTCCAAACTCTTGGCCCTGTGTACAACCCTGTATAAATCCCAACGAGTTGCAGCCAACCTGTTGAAACAGACTGAGTTGGAAACAACTAAATCTTTAAAAACCATTCTTTCATGTAGTTTGTGCCACCGCCTCTATTTGCAACCGGTCGTGTTATTTTGTGGTCACACGTTTTGCCGAAACTGTGTGGAAGGAAGTTTCAAGTGTCATGCTTGTACTGAGTGTACCACCACTGGTGAAGTGAACGACTCACTACTGATCACCAGATCGATCTCACATTTTTATCCGGATACGATTCCACTGTATGATCTGCTGAGAAAATCCACATCGATGGTGCGTCAGGGAAAGTATAAGGAGGCTTTGGAGCTCAACGACGAGTTGTTGGCTAACTGTACAAAGTTTCAATGCAATTTGTCTCATACCGTCCTTTTGTAGTTTCGCATGACGCTCGATCATTTCAGGCTGCAGCGGAGGCTCAGTTCCTGACTTCAAACTTTTCGGGTGCTCTTGAGATTATCGACCGAGGGTTGCAGCTTCATCCGGACTGGCCAAAAGTATAGCTTATTGGATTTTCGGAACAACTCAAAATTTATTTTAGTTTTATTTCATAAGAGCTCAGTGTTTGAGTCGACTTGGAAGAAACAGAGAAGCTCTTGAATACTATTTCAGATGTTTTTTAGTCTATCCGTATTCAGATTGTTTAAAGCGCGGGGTATCACAGGTAAAGAAATCCGCCCTTTCGGTTTTCAATTTTCTGTCAATTTTACTAAGGTGTTCGAAGAGGAAATCGACCAGTCAGATGTAAGCAGCTGGAAGCGAGCGGTGGAATACTGTGCCATCAGCCAGGGACCAATCTCAGATGCCTTATCGGTATGTTTGCTGCATTTTACTGGTTATCTAAGCTCATTCTTGTTCACAGGAGATGCCCGAAGAACTGCGAGCCACCATAGCTATTCAGCCCTGGATGCGTTTTCCTCCTGCTCCTTCCTGTTTATTTAACTGTCCCGCCTCCGTTGAACTTCAATACCTCAATTCTTCCTCGGCAGACGTCTCTGTCAACTCCAGTAGGTTCAGACAGGCAATTTTTCAACTTCACATCTATCTAGCGGTAGTTGAATCAGTTCGAAGTGAATTGATCTGTGGCCTATGTCTCAGGTGCGTGGATCGTCTTCATTTACATAATTTTCTCCAGATTGTTGCTGTATCCTTGTGGCCTTCCATGTGGACATACATTTTGTCGGGAATGTATAGAGCAGTCACTCGATTACCGTCCCGAATGTCCGATGTGTAAAGGCAGTATGTCCCAAGTAAGTTATGATCCTTATGGAATTTACATGAGTTTGATTAGTAGTTCTTTGTGTCTAGTCGCTCCAACGCTTTCGGTACGCGATAATCAATTTACAGTAGACGGGTGGCCTCATCTTCTGAAAATTCCTGTAAGTAAAAATGCGCAATAACTCGTAAACGAAGCAACAGGTGGTCCTGATGGGACCATGTTAAGTCGAGTTTTCGTGAGCTGAGTGTTATAAGACGCCGAAGAATTTACAAAGGCCGCTCACATTTAGAGTGCGTTCGTACGATAATGATACCAGGAAACGGCTGCTGCAGTATTGTGACACCGGACAACATGCACTTCTAAATTTTCGCTCTTTCGGACGCGTCGAAGGAAGACCTTCCTATGCTTCGATTGATTTTCCCTGTTTAGTTGACTACGAGGTCTCTTTTCATGTCACCTATATGCACTTTTATCACCTTTTGAGCGAAGCTGCTCGTATAGTAATCCCCATCGTGTGAAACAGTTACATTTCTGGGCTGACATGACAGTCGTGTGTGATGTGATTTGTCGCCCATCTTTTTGGACTAAAAAGCGCGCATAGTGTAGTTTCGCTATATTCCACACGACCTTAAATGATAGGGTTTTTATTTATTGTTCATTTTGTTCCGAACCCATTTTGGAGTTTTTCGTGGCTGGGATTTGCTTCAACATTTTCTGTCCACACATTCAATTCTTGTTACCCTCGTGAACATGGGGAGCAAAAGTCGATTTGTCCCTAGAAAAGTGCCTTTTGCCGTGCATAGCCATCCACTGTACTCATCGTAATCCACGTTGTGCCTTTCTTTAGTGGAAAACTTTGATCTCTTGCGAATTTCCAGTATTTGTATCCACGAGGTGGGCCAAAATGAGTTCATCGAGCTAGGCTTACACTGCAAATTTTCTCCTCCTGGTCAACAAATTATCACGGATAGCAGATGGTTATTGCATTGAAAAAGTGAAGAGAAGTGTAAGCAGTATAAACGTGTTTTAATGGAAAACCGAATGTGCATCTTATACACCACGTGGTCATTTTCGGACTGAAGAAATAAGTATATACCTTACTTGCTGGTTGAATGAACCGGGATTGTTTGTGTTCCGGCTCTACTATGAATTTCAATGACCATTCTGCAGCACGGTTTTGTTTAGGAATCCCTTGTCTTGCGCTATTTGATCCGGGCTGCATAGCCCCCTTGCTCCCTAGAATAAAGTCTTTGCCGGCCCGCGCTATTGAGGTGCAACTGGGGAACTGCTAGTATTGACCGCTCCACGTGTTCTTGCATTTTTATGTCGGCAACTGAAGGGAACGAATGCTAACATATACTGGGGAACTGTTGACTGACAATTCCTAGCATACGAGTTTTGTTTATCCTTGTTAACATCCGTATATGCTATGTTGCCTTCTGTATGATTTCTCCAGGGCAACGCATTAGGAGTTAAATCGAGTGACTGTCAACGTGTGTTTTAGTGGTCGTAACCGGCATATAAATCTCACCGAACTAGACGTCTTCATGTGAGTAGAAGGGTTCGATCCTACTACTAACTGAGCTATTACCTGCTGTGATACACGCAACGGAGGACTGAGCAGTGGTCGGCTGGGTCCAGTGTCACCGGAAAACGAAGTTTGATTATTAGCCAGCCTGCAAACACACTCCACACTGCGACACCGATCGGCAGACTAGCTATAGTTCTTCTTTGAGTGTGAAGTAGTCCAAAGACGATCCATAGTTTTTGAAGGTAACTTAACTGCTGGAACTTGCACAGCTTGGAAATAACAGTCAGTTGAACGTAACCTATTACGCGTGATTCGACTGTCAGTGGTTGTTTGGGATTGTCTGCGTAGAACAGAACATTGGCCAAACAATTTATTTGTCATCCCTGCGACCGAATTACAGTGTTTACTCACCCATTTGTAATCGGCATACATAACCGTCTCATCGGGTGGAATTAACGTTCGTTTGTCGTACTATAGAGGTGATTTTAATCAGTATCCATCACATTACGCGGCTGTTTTATTTACCGTGACTCACACTAGGTGACGTACGTTCTACTTTCTCCAGTTCGCCTAGATGTCTTCTTCAACGAATACACTTATGAATACCAATTTGAATCCCAGCTGTATCTCTCGTCTATGATGTTCTTCAACTGGATATGCTACTGAAGGAGAATGTCATAAACGAAAGATTCAGCTGGAACTCAATTGACTCTCCCGTGAAAACCGAATTAGTATGCAAATGAATGTCATGCAGTTTGGGTTCATTTGGAACATAAGGTCAACAGAAAATCGGGGACTGCGCCTACCTGATGAGCCCCGAGAAGGGTGAAACCGGTCGTGGGCTGTCGGAAAAATTTCAGCAGCCTTATGAGTAGTGTGTTGTGCCCACACTGTCTTCTTCAGTAATTCCCGAAAGCTGACTCTGTACGTATACAGAACTTGTCACCACATGGTCACATGGGTAAAAAAACACCGGTCTAAACTGATTCGTATGTATGCACAAACACACGTACACGGTCCTTGATTTCCTAAACCAAGTGGAAATAAGCTAACTTATAAACCTGGTTAGTAAATCAGGTTGCAGATGGATAAATTGCAAATTCAACCACTTTTCTTCTCTATGCAAACTACCAACTTGAAAACGAAATTTTAGTCATATGCTAATCGGCCGGGCATGGGGCAAACGGCATATTTTTTAAGTTTCATCCCAACAAATCCAGGGTTTCCTTAAGGAAGTTGTGCATTTGCCAGCAAAAGTAACCTTCCATCGATTATTATTATTCTGTTATCTTAGCACATTCATGCTGGGTAAATTTTCATGCGATTGTCATTCAGCGCCTCACGTAAGAATGCGACTATAAAGAGTTCTGATTGGTTAACTTCCGTGACAAAGGTCACGCTGACCAACTGAAGTTCCAAACTCTTTTTTATTTTGTTTGATGTGGACCCGAAATAACACTACGGTTTTTGTGTACAAAAGTAACCAAGGTATACAGTATAACAGTGCAATACATTACCAGCTATACAACGGGGTCTCAGTGTCCGGTGCATTTGATCCGTTCCGCGGAATCTTACTTCCACAACTTGGTTTTCTAAAAGAAATAGTGTCACAACAGGACTTATAATACGCGTCTAGCAGCAGTTTCCCTAAGCCAAATGGAAATCAATGAAATCAGCTGACTGATCTTCAGACTGTATTCACCGACAGACTGGGCGCACACATGCCTTCCCCATCTCATGCATGTTTGGCTGTAAGCGTGTGCCAGTTGGAATATATAGGTAAGCTGTACGATAAACGACAAGAGACATATAGTACATGTAAGCATTCGTTAGGGAAAAAACGGACGAAAATGCCACAGTTGGACCTCTTATTATTTTCTGGCTCCGAAGCTTCGATAGCCGGTTGCTTACTGCTCTAGTTTAGCTGTCTCTCCGACCAATTCACATTGGCACTAAAGCAACTTGTACCGTCGTCGATGTTCCCAAAAGCATTTGGGAAGATGTCGAGGATAAGACCAGTTGGAATTCGAAAGCTTCATCTGCCCACCCACATCGTAGACTGTTCTACTCCTTGTTGAATTCGGAATTTCACACCTCTTGTTGAACACTCATTCGTGCTTCACGTGTGACGCTTTCGTCATTAACAAGAATATTTAGTGTTACTGTTTCGTCGGATTTGTCCTGTGATTACCTTGTTGTCACGCGGCTTAACTCTGTTCAAGACGTTCTTGATCAAGTGTAATGCCTATCTCCCAGTACGTTGCAGCTCCCGATCGTGGCTATTGTGCGACTCTATGGAAACTGGTCAAGTTTTTGTTGCCTGAAGAAAGTACCGAAAGGCAGCGACTTCATGAAGAAGAATATACCGCCCTATCGAAGTAAGTTGCTTTGACCTGATTTAACTTAACTGGATAGCAGTTGAACTCCTCCCCATCTATGATATAAACTGGAAAATCTTATTGCAGTCATGTCTAAACAGTCTTTGCATCTTCTCCTATTCGAGCAATCTGGATCACCCAAAAGCCTCCTAGACAGCGAACGTCTGCAAAAGATCTATTCTTACAAAGTTCTTATTCGTTCCTACAACATGCAAATGAATCTTTCTTTTGTGACCGTAGAGTTTCCTGTCTTAGAGTCATTTCTTAATTTCGGCTGTAATTCATGATAGTAAAGCACCTCTTAGCTAAGTGATAAGCAGGCGGTTTCTCCGTGCTATATTGTTGAGGTTCGGATCAGCCCGTTACTGGTAGATGCACTCTCTCTAAAGTTATGTAACAGCAACGGTGTTTTATTACCGTCATTGAGCTTTCCGATTAACCAATTCTCCCTAGCATACCGCTTATGTTCTGCTCACTTTGCACCTAACTTCCTACGACTACGTTTTTTATTGTCCCTCACCTGGTGACGCCCCAAATAAATCCAGGTCGATCTGATGCTACCATTTGACATAAATTTGGAATTTAATGGCGGCTTCTTTAGTTGTGGAGATAATTTCGGAAGTGGACGTATACGGCTTATCCGGGGTCCTGAGCAAGGCATTGTGGCTTTTTCTTTGCGCTCGATTGAGGTTCACTCGTCCAAACGATTTTTACAACTGACACAGAGGGTGTTCAGTAAGGGCAGGGGATGAATCGACGCGTTTATCAGTTGACTTAATGCCTTCCGAAACCCAACAACATTGCATCCATTGTTGTCCAGCTGGCGATAATCATAAATTTCGTACGTGTTTACTTCGGTTTAACAACAAACATCGCTACAAACACGCAACATTATTCATTCCAATGTACTGGGAAGTCTTTTTAAATTAACTGAACTGAACGGCATGCGCCTCGCACCTTCAAAGTACGGACTCATGCTTCAGAACGTTCAGTCTCTGAACATATCCGTTACAATTCAAGGAGAATCACTTGATGTTGTGGAGAATTTTGCATACCTTGGTAGTTTCATTAGCTCTGACGGAACTGTGTGTGATAAAATCAGTGCAATAATCTCAAACGCCAGAATCACACTTGCTAATTTGCGTCACTTGTGACGTTAAAACGGCACATCACGCGTGTACCATGCTGTATTGTTGTGTGGTTGCGAAACGTAACCTTTACGGACAGATGATGTGAGCTTTCTTCAGGTTTTTTACCACTGATGTCTCAGAAACGTCGCTGATGTCGAATGGCGTCAACGAATTCGTAATGAGATGGGTACTTGGATGTGCAGCATGTACTCCGATCGCGGAAAGCATCCAGGACTATTAACTACGGTGGCTCGACCATGTGCCACACGTGCCGAAGCACCGTCTACCAAGGCTAGTTTTGTTCTCTGTGCCGCATCCAGAATTCCGGAAACTGCGAGGTGGACAACGTACTAGACGGAAGGGTGTGAAAGAGATTACGAGGAGTTTGAGTGTTGTTGGCGCAGTACGCCTTTCTGAATTGGGTCCTCGTGACCCCGCCTGTGCTTGGCTGGTGACAATGCAAGAAATGGCGGCTGATAGGTGCCAGTGGCGTTCGCGTTGTCAGTTCCCTTCTAGATTCCACGACAACACTTGGACATGGAGGCGCCTCAGAATGTTTGACATAAGCAAACACCATGTCCCCTCCTTCACCCACTCTTTTCTTTTTTATCCTGCATGCAACACCTCCAAAACAACTTTTGGCTATCATTTGCTGATGGAACGTACGTCTTGGACGTTTCTGCTACACTATGTTACCTCTCATGAAGCAATATGATATGCAGCTTTTGTTTTCGAATCACGAAAGGTGAAAGGGGACGAGGCATCTTCGAGAGGGCACACCAGTCTTCACTCCATAAACTTATGCTTGACCAATAAATGTTTGGTGCCTCAATTTCAGTGAAACATGCCCTGCTGCATGATTATTGCCTCCACGACAACCTTTCCAATAGGCCTGCACGGCAATGTTCGATAGTTCCGAACGTCACTTTCTTCCGCCTTCATATTACGTCTGAAAGACTAGAGTTCATGAGATGGTGTTCTTAAAGCGTTCCAACCGTTGCCATACATTTCCGACACACCAAACACTTAGCCAATACTTTCTTACCTAATTAGTTACAAAAGGATGAAGGGGAAAACGGAACATTTCACAATTATTTCGTTACATTCTCCATCAGCACTCAGTGTCATTCGTATTCACCAGGCTAATGGGGTAGGTTAACACGCATCCTTGTACGTTCGCTGTTCTTTATTTGCAAGGAAGACAATAAAGGAAGGTTTCTTCATCTGGAATTGGTTGCCGTTTCCTAGGTTCCTAAAAGATCCCTAGATTCCTAAAATAGAAAACAACTACATACGAATACATCTAGGGATCATAGTGGGAGGAGATTTCGTAGTTCCCATTTGAGATTTCGTTCCATTAGTGAGGCCAGTCAATGCTGAACAGCCGACAAGCACTCTACGTTTGTTTCATCCTTACTTAGAATCCTCAGAGCGCATCTTACGAAACTCAGAGTTTTGAACCTGTGACCTTCCGACCAGTGGCTGAACTCTTGACCCTTCGATCTGAGGCAGCTGTTCACCAGTGTGATTAGTTCTCACTCAGACGGGATATGACGCCTCTCACTCTTCAGTCACACAAACGGCATCACGTGGTCACATATTGGCCAGCACTTCGAGTGACGGATTTTCAGAAGGGTGAATAATCTCACAAGATGAGTGAAACTTCCACCTGAAAATTCGTCACTCGAATCGCTAGCCAATATGTGACCACGTGATGCTGTTTGTGTGACTGAAGAGTGAGCGGCGCCATGTCCTGTCCAAGTGCAGATTAATCACATTGCTGTTCAGCTGCTCGAGACCGAATGGTTGAATGTTCATCCACTAACCCTAAGATCGCAGGTTCGAAACTCTGAGTTTCGTGAGACGTGCACTGCTGATGATTCAAAATAAGGCTGAAACAACTGTAGAGTGCATTGATTGGCTTCAGTGACAAGATGAAGTCTCAATTGGAAACCAAATTTGCCAAATCCGGACTGGGACGCATCTACCTATATGAATGAAGAATTCAAACCAAATCAACCCATATGGATAGCCTCTTCGAAATTCCACATCTTAAAAACGGACGAAGACTTGAGTCGAACCAAAAAGGGAACTACACAGTTTTTATGGGCAAGGGTTGTGGTATCCAAAAGCACGTCAGTGCTCCTTCAAGGGCGCTTTCGTAGTTCAACTTGTAGGATTGGAAGGGATCATGGAGGACCGTATCCGAAGCGAGTGAGAAGGTGTTTGATATCTCGATTTATCAAGGTTTCGGTGAAAAAGCTAGGGAATATATTACCGAAGGAGGACGGTATTCTCATACAGCGGTCGTTGACAATGATGGCAACTGTCAACAGTACACAGTAAACTGCGGTCGACACGTACAATGCTATAGGCAAGGCATTGTCAAGAATGAAATATTTGATCACAGAAACGGAAACATTTGATAAGGAAACTCAATCACATACCTTGAGAAATACGTCCTCCATGTGGTCACAGAAGAACAGATAAGAGGATAACTCCAAGATGTTTGTTTCACTTTACTCGCGCTAAAGAGCAACCGTTGACGCTCTGGGGAAAGCAGCGGATGGAAGCCATTTAGATGTCTGCGCGTCGAAATGTAAACTCAGTCTGGTGGTGGTCTAGTAATGTTACAGTGCTTTCACACTAGACACATTGTCGGGCAGAGAGATTTTTTTCACTTAGTTGTACACGTCGTCGATAGATTCGTGCATTCACGCCTCCTGATAAAGTGAATGCCTGAACTGCTAAATTCACTGTTTTTCGCAATGATCGAGTGATTCAGTTGGTCGGTATTGCAAAAGAGACTTCATTCTTTGTTTCCTGGCCGAACTGAGCTGTTATCGCCTCCCAGATGTTTGTTCCACTTGACTGCAGAATGAAATCGGCATTAAGCTCGATCAGTATGGAAGTCTCTGTCTTACTAAGGATAGAATAGTGCCTTTGTTCTTTCCCTATACTTGAATGCACACACTTTATAAAACCGATGAACTGAAACGACCTGGACAGGATAGCACAAATCGAAGCAGAACTCCAGGTGGTCGCAGTATGCAAATTCATCATCACCGTCAAAGGTGGTGAAGTCAGGGTACTCTTCTGTCACACGGAGGTAGTTGAAGTTTTCAGAACTTATAGTTCACCTTCGAATAATGCGTCTCTTGGTGTACTTCACGAATCGGTTGATGTTTTTTAAGAATACCCCGGGGGGAGGGTTGAATTTCAATCACACAGTGGTCAGGCGTTGACAAAATTGTCATACATCGACAGGTATACACAATGGAGTTGTTTACGAATAAACAACCGAGACTGGTCTGATCTCGAGTTCGGAACTCCACAGTTCTCGGCAAACCAGTTTGCCTGAGAAAGGATCTATCAGTGTGATTGAATTCACCACAGGCTAAGGAGTTACAGGTTTCCACCGAAGACGAGCCATCCGAGAAGATATCAGCGAACTTCCAAAGATCTACTCGTGAACAGTCGACGGAGATATACACATTCAGTATGATTGTGGAACCGCAGTGGCCGTGCAGTTTAGGTTTCCGTGCATTGTTGAGCTAACTTATGTGCGAAGAACCGGGAGGGTGGTTTTCCAATTTGATTTTCAGTGTTGATCACGTGGAGTCTTCTGCGCTGATCAGTCTCACTCAGCTCGCACAAGCGAAAATTCCTCCAGGGATAGAAGCTCGTCAGGTGTGTATCTGTTCACCGTATGTGGCTTATTGGCGACTAAAGTAAATAAATCGTTCAGCTGTAACACCCTTCTGGTGCCTAGCTGCCATGCCACCAGAAAGAAGCACGAGGGCTGGGATACTGCCAGGTTGCCCAAGCCTAGACAGGGGAAGTCGAGTGGCAGAGGTTGGGTTCGACCTTCCGGTCAGTAAATTCGCGCTCTAACCACTTGGGCCAAGGTTGGTGAATGATCAGAGGTATAACAGGATCCTGGTCCTCCAGTTTAGGAGTAGAACAGGTGTAGTGCCGTGCTCCTTAAAACTGGGTTGTTGGGTTGGTCTTAGGCCTATTACCACTCCCTCGAAATCAGATTGGAGTTGAAGGCTTTGACTCAACCCAATCGTCCTCCGTACTTTATATAACCGGCTACCAAATAACATGGATATAGATTGTGGTCCATTCATAACAGTTCCTGTTTGTTCATCACTTGTCAGGTGAAACATAGAAGTGAGGTTCTGAAAATGGACGAAACAAGAAACCATCAAAATTTTCGCTCACGTACCGAGCGTACGTTGCATTCAACCCAAAACTCTTCTCATGGAATCGGGTTTCAAAGGTGGTGTCAAAATTCACCATAGTTTTCAATATCCATCACTAGCATGCTTTCAATATGGTATTGATTGATGTAAAACTATTCACCCAGTAGTATTTAGCATATCAACACAATTTCTTCGATATTAGTAAATGGCTAATTAGTGGATTGTTTTGAACCTTCAGATTGGTTTCACTTGGGGTATACAATAAGCGGTATAGGCTACCGACGTTCCAAGTTCTTCAGTTTACGAATCTCTTTCTGGATTTCGTCCTGTAAGGGAGAAACAGGATACGGTGCTTCTTGGCCTTTTGGCATGGAGCGACTTCAATCGCTGGATGAAATTTCCTAAGGTTGGGACATTGGAGTGGTACAAAGTATCTTTGAGTGTTGTCAAGACAGTCTGACTAGGAATTTCCTCGTTTTCCAATGTGTAGCCATTTTCAGCTCCATTTTGCTCCACAAGCATCTTGTTCGTGATATTTTGACGCATCCTGGTCTAGTCCTGAAGTAGAACCAGTCTACGCACTCGAAGCATACAAGAGGTAAGATGTTGAACCCAGAACCCAACAAGGTAAGAGGCCACTGTGACGAGTGGCTTTGTGATCGGTTGCGTAATGTGCGGAAAATTAACACGTGGATAGTGTGACTGATGTGAACCTTTATGAACATGAGAATAGATTTGCCAGACAATGAACGACAATGCGTAGGTTCACCTAATGAAGAAGTTATAATGGCGGGGCCAAACACGGATATATCGTAGTTTCCTTCACTTAACTATTATATATATTTTATTTATATAATATAATATAATACATATGCTATAAGCTTCCCCCATGATATTCTTCCGCGAAGAACGTTGTGCAAAGACCACAGGTATTCAAGCTAGTGAAGTGCAGTCCAGATAATATTTATGAAGCCGAGGGAAAATATTCAGTGTCCCCCTACCGGTTTATCATTTTTGAAGCTCATTATCAGTTGGATCTCACCTTAACATTGTTTTAATTTGCAAGTGAATGTTTGACTTCACGCATACCCAATTTTACGAAATGAGATGGTGGAAATTCCATACCACACCAAGTTCAAGAGCTCCGAGGGGTGAAGACGACTCTTGAGGAGTTCTGCACCTTCTAACTACCAAAGTGAAACTCAAAATTCTCTACAAAGCAATGTATGACATGCAAGATAAAACGCTTTTTTATTGAGCACGCTTCTCTGTCGAGTGTTCGTTGATTTGCAAACATGTATTACCCTGCTTAGCCCCAAGGTTCCAACTAACCGTAACGGTTGCTTCACCGCTGTGTGACTTTGTGAACGCGCTTTATTTTGGTAATTCAGACGCCACACCCTTTTGATACTGTTTTCGATTTGACCGTAGTTAGACCGGGTGGTCTAACCATTTCGGTATTCGCATTCCGTATCCTTTGGTGTCTATCTCCTGTGCCGCACAGCTATTACTTTTTGAGTTACGTAACTCGTTACGTAACCGGATTTTGGTTGTTTTCTGATTGGTCCACCCGCCCTCGACAGTCGAAGAACGCCGAACTGACTGGTTTTAAGGCTGTAATCTTGTTGATCACGTGCGTCCCAACCATTTCTACTGATAATTTGAAGTCAGACAGACGAAACAAGCAACACCGGAATGATTACCAAATAATCAGACGTCGAGACTGGTTGGAGAGTGTGCTTCGTATGTGAATCCTAGTATTTGGCTGATTTTTGGCTTCAGCTTTGCACCAGTTGCAGGATGTTTCTAATTCAGGTTGCATACTTTCTCAAATAGAAGTATAGAGACGATGAGTTCACATACACATTTATTCTTTTTCCGCCTGGTTCTTTTGTGTCGTAAACCCAGACACAAAGACCGTGTGTATTGGCAAAAGGGAATAACATCACGGGAAGTGTATTTGCTGTGCGGACAACTCTGTTGCTTAGGAGAGTCCACACGATCCTCTTCGCCTCTCTGCAAACCAGCACCAGTGCCGCGTCTATCTGGATTATTTGGCCAAATAATAATAATAATAATATTCATAATAATAATCGTTCTGCTGTAACACCCTTACGGTGCCTAACTTCCATGCCACCCGGAGGAAGCACGAGGGCTGGGGTACTGCCAGGTTGCCAAAGCCTAGACAGGTGAAGTCGGGAAGCAGGGGTCGGGTTCGAACCAGACCTTCCGGTCAGTAAATTCGCGCTCTAACCACTGAGCCATCTCGCCCCCGATTTGGCTGAATCTCGGTGTTGTATTCACTCCGGACGTTTGTAGTAGGCTAGTAAAGGGGCCCTCCCCTCCTTTGTTGTTCTTTTACATGGTAAAGATTCAGAGGAATTAGCGTGATTGCATGGCAATGTGGCACTGTTGCTCAATGGTGATGTTGCTATCAGCGGTGACGATGTATTTGCATTTATTGCTACTCTCTTCCGTGGTAATGAACCCATAGGTAGTATGGGTCAACCTGGATGTACCTGGAGTTATGCGGTATTCAACTCGAAGTCGAAATTACATAATTTTTTTGATGAGTCGTAACTGACGGTAGCCCGTTTAGTCTGTCAGGTATATACGTGCTTCCGAAGCTAGCCACTGTTTCATCTACTGGCATTAAAATGTCAAAACGGCAGGTCTGCCGTTAAAGTTTCATTGTATGGCCGCTATTCACTCCCCACGGAAGCTAGACGACCTTTAGTGCCGGGTGGCTTCTGTCTGGCAGAGAGAGTCCGTTGGTCGTGTCAGTGAGTTTCCTGCCCGAAGCTGACTTTAGATGAGTGAGGTTGTCAAGGATTCAGAGACACGCCTGTTCGGAAATCGTCGGAGTTTCTCCGCATAATAACAATTCTCTTAGAGAACCCCCTACCACTTGCTTTTCCTGAATAATGTCAGCGCATCGACGAATTTCACTCAGCAAACGCTGTTTATTCTTTTGTCGGTTTGACTCCCTTGAATAACAAACGTAAACTATCGTATTCACTAGCGGGGAACGAGATGGCTCAAGTGGTTAAAGCGCGAATTTACTGTCCGAACGGTCCGTGGTTCGAACCCGACCATTGCCTCTTGACTTCCCCTGTCTAGACTTGGGCAACCTGGCAGTGTCCCAGCCCTCGTGCTTCCCTCGTGTGGCATGGCAGCTAGGCACCGAATGGGTGTTACAGCTGAACAGTGAGCGTTCTTACAATAGCAGTGGATCGTGGGCCAAGAGGAAATCTGCGATCTGCTAAGCATCGTTGAAACCTTGCAGTGCGTTAGTATACCATTCAGCAGTTTGCCGATACCGACAGTTTCAACGACGTAACCAATAGTTCCCTTTTCTTCCCCGATAGCCTCTAGAGATCTCACAATGACAGTGAAATCTATTTCTTCTCGTTCCCTTTACTAGGTAGGGCGACAAATAGTTGATAGCATGCATAAAGTAGGCTAGGATAAACCGTCAAAGGCCTGTGAATAAGCCGGCTAGTGAGGTCTTATGAACGATAATGGGGAAAAGATCTTGTCCGTGTTCAGCTGACGTGGCGATGGGATACTGCTTACTCGCCTAAATGTAACAACACATTCGAGCGATGGGTGCAACGCAGAGTCCATATTTGGAGTGCGGTCCACTTCACGTTTATTTGGCAGGGTTATTAAGTGTGGCTTACGGGCAGGTAACTAGCAGATCGTTTGCCCCTCTGATACATCCTTAGGAGAAGCCCTATATTTGACATTGCAAACAAAGTCGGGATTGGTCTAGTTGGAGTTTGACTAGTTTCTTTGGAGGCTCTGCGAATGGGGTTCCATCTTCGAGTGAGTTCACTTCATAGTTTTTTTATCTGTAGCCCGAGGTCCGTTTATTTCACCATTGCTAGTTACCCTGCGTACCTAATGACCGAATGGTTTGTGGGAGCCACTGGATTCTTACTTTAATGAGCCGTTTGAATCGGAAACTAGAGATTTACATTTCACGCAACACATTCCCATTTATTTTTAGAGTAGGAATAGACCCTACTGCAGATCTGCCGTCGATGGTCTGTTGCTTGGCGTTTCCCGGTATATCTTGCCCTCTACACATCTTCGAACCACGCTATCGGAATATGATCAGACGGGCCATCAATTCTGGTTCTAGAAGATTCGGCATGTTCCTTCCTGGTTCAGGTTCTCATGGTCTTTCTCAGGTCAGTGGTGCTTGTTGGTTCTACCGTGACAGCATCGTGAAGTTATTTTGTGTGCTTTCTGCTCCGCACGTCCTCACGTTCTCTATGCATGTCCTAATCCATGCAAATTACTGCGTGGATTATCCTTACACCGTACTGCAGGGATGCTGCGCTTAACCGTAGCCTATCAGTTGTTCAATGAACGCTTAGCATACCTTCGCAATGAAATGCAATCACCATCGCCAATTTTTGATCTAGAGATTCATTTTACACAAAACAAAGCTGCAGTTTCGAATCTGTCTCTAGGGATTTGTGAATTGTGCACGGCAGATGCGACAGCTCTACGGTGCCCTCCTGAGTTTGTGCTTTCCAGTTTCTTTCTTCGTTTGGTTCCCCGGGCTGCTGGTGTCGTGTACAATTGAGAACTATTAGAATGCTTGTTGGGATTTACTGCTTTTGATTTGTGCATACTGAGTGATTGGGTGTCTGCTTGCGTTAAATTCCTCATATCTACCGGCTATTCGCTTAGCCTCCGTTCTGTTCGTGCTAATATCTAATCCGAATTCACACAATCACAGTCACATCGGTATCGTCGACGGTAGGATGAATACCTGCCAAGTCGTTCAAGATGGGAAACAGAATGACGTGCAAGGTCCACTTACTGAAAAAATGTGGTGTAATCCGTTTAGCATTCTTTGGGCTGTTGAATTATTCAATTCTCCTACAACTGTAGACGTAGCTCCCAGTATTCTACTCAAGCTCGCTCGTACACCTACCAGTTTGGATTTTGTCATCCTCGTTACAGCCGATGAGCTGGGAGAACGGCAACCTTATGTAGAGTAAAAGGTGTTAGAACCATAGTAAACAGTGTTAAACATAGATCCGTCCTGCACATCAGGACTGGTTAATTTTGTTATTTGATGGGTTGACTCTTAAACGTTACTTGGACCTGATCTCCAATGGCTTTGCCCTTCATGTTCTCTCTCCTATGTCGCAGTTATAGGTTCCTATAGACCCTTACAATACATGCCCTGTGCAAGTTGGTTTTCAGTTGCGAGACCAGCACCAATGTCACTGTAAAATCCCTAACCTGTGCTCCAACTGACGATCATTGACATCTCAGACTCATTCAGGTGTGTTGTATATGAAGTGCGCTTCAAACTTCATTGCCTTGAAGAATGCGTATTATGACTTCATGCTCCATCTTGCATCCTTACTAACCCGCCCTAACAAGCTACCTCCAAATAAGACTTGTTATGTACCGCTTTAACTCGGAGTAGGTAGTTTTAGAGAGCTACATGCAGATCCTGCCGAAGATTGCGGGTTTCTGTCAGAGGATAGTTTCCACCCTTACTCCCCGCCCCACAGTGATGAGAGGTTTGCGGGACTCGCACATTGTTTCTGTATTCAGCGTATTCAGCTGTTAGCATACCAAAAGGTTTATTCCTAAGATACTTGGAGCCGCCGAAATGTTTCATATGTTTTACGTGTATATTTGTATTTGTTCATCTGCATGTTCTGTAAGTAGCAAGTCGGCGATTGTTGACTATATACTAAAACTTGCAGCACTTTTCTAAGAGATTGGTCACAAAAATACCATCTGGCGAAAAGGACTACCGCGTGCTAATCTCGTGGACATTCCACCAAATTCCCAGGATTGCTAAAATACAGCTTTTCCTGATTTAACAGCAGATCGTGTGGTGGTATTCCTTTGCAAGAATCACTCGAATGAACCTATTGTTTAGTGGGACTTCAGGCAAGCTTCGGCTCTCGGTGGATGGCTGCTACTTTCGGACAGCGGGTACCGAATAGGCATACTTAAAGAACCCCTAGTTCGTATGATGCGCACAATTCTAAAATAGCGCATTTATCTGAACTAGTGTCACATAGAGGTGAGATAAAGTATTTGCACGTTCATAACTCAACTTCCTCAAACGTCAGGTGACATACCGGAATCCGTACTCTAAATTCGGAGCGTACGTCGAAAGCGAATGACAAGCTGTTCCCGAGATCACATAAACAATAATCCGCTCGGAAGGATTGTGAATTACTAAGCTGTGAGCTCCAAAGTTTAACGGTAATTTATGGTAAGTATGTGGTCTGAGCTCTTCGGGCTTTGATCCCATCTTTACTGTGAATCCTCGAAGAAGGCATGTAAAAATAACGAGATCTGTGGAAACGAAATGGTTTCAATGGAGAGTTCGTTCTTTAAGTGAAGCCAGTCTATGCTAAAAGCCGAGAAGCCCTGTACAGCTCTGTCATCCTTTCTCAGACACTTTGGTTTGTCTAACATTGTGAACTTCCAAACTCGAGATCAGACCAGTTTCGACTGTGCATTTGTAAACGATCCACCTGCAGACGTAGGACAGTATTTTCAACACCTGACTGCTGTATGATCGGAAGCTCCCCTAGGGTATTCTTAAAGGACATCAACCGGTTCGTAACGCACAATAGGAGACGCACTGTTCAAAGGTGAATTATAAGTCCTCCCTGTGGCACACGAGTACCCGCCTTTGATGATGATGCTGTGTCTACATGTTGCGGTGTGTTGTCGAACTAACTGGATTTCTGCCTCGATTTGCGCTATCCCTGAGGGACCGTGTTTTTCTGTCCAGGTCACTTCACTTTGTCTTCATCATAAAGAATGGGCATACAGTTTTGCGGACAAGGCAGTGTTTCATTCTTATTAATACTGATCGACCTTTGTGTCGATTTTATTTGCAAGCACGCGGAACAAACATCTGGAAAGCAATAACTGTTCCCTTCTGCCAGAGGACGCACAAGAAAAATGTTCTTCTTCCGCAATATCGATCAGTGAGGTCGATCGTTTGTTACCAAAAATAGTAACGTTAGCAGTTCAGGTGCATTTGTTCCACACGAAACTACGATATACATCGAAGCGAAAAATCTCCGCAAATAACGCCAGTGGACCTGAGAATACGTCTCCTTGGGTTTGGAGCACCGTGCCAACGAAATTACTGATCTCATCCTCTCAGTCTCTTACTTATATATTTATGTATATTCAAGCAACGCTTTTCATTCATCTGATCGCGTCTTGCTCCAAAAACTTTTGCAGCTGAGCTGTTCCAACAGAATATCCGCGCTACCTACTGTTGGCTTGAAAACAGCCCTCTGAATTTGAATTCACGCAAATGCTCCGAGATTATTTTTACCCTTCGACGTGGCCAAGACTGAGTGAGAGCCACTAGTTTTCCAAACCATCATCAACAGTTGCGCCTTGGCGGAAGTAAATTTCACTGAAAACCCTGGCGTTGAGTTATGACGCCGTTGTTCTACCACGGTCACGTAGAAGATGTATTTGTGAAGATGCACCGACTTAGTTTTTAGCAGATGACTGTCTGTTCTGCATATTTACGTTTTTGCGACGAAAATTTTCATTCTTGTCCATCCTACAGTATTTACTACTCACCCGCGGTTTGTTGTGGTCTGTTGAAAGTCGCCTTTATCATCATCGGACGCTGCATTAGAATGCTGCGCTTGCTAAGACACGAACTTACTAACCGGAAGGTTTGTGGATCAAATCCAACCTCACCATCTCGAGTGACTGCTTAGGCAGCCTGGCAGAATCATCGCCTTCGTTCTTCCTTTGAGGGAGATGGCAGCTAGGCACCAAAAGGGTGTTACAGCTGAACCATTTTTACTGTTGTCGTTAGACTACTGCCCTTCGGTAAGTCTCGCTGAAACCTTGATAAATGGATATACCAAAGCTTCCTTAGTTATTCGTAGCACGATTCTGCTGACCCCTTCGACCCCCCACAAAAAGGTCTACGTACGAAAGCGCCCCTCAAGGAGCACTGATGTGCTTTTGTACACCACAACCCGTGCCCATAAGAGCTCCGTAGTTCCATATTTGGTTCGACTCAGGACTTCATCTTTATTTTTCAAGTATGAAATTTTGAAGAAGCTATCCATATGAGTCGGTTTGGATTGAATTCTTTATTGGTTTTAAATGCGTTCGTCAAGGTTTCGTTTTGTTATATTTGTTTTTCATCTACCTATTCGTAGGGATATATGGTCTTTGTGCAAATTGCAAAATCGCTCATCTGAAGCATTGCTTGTAATGACAAATAAAGAAATCCCGTTGTCTTATCTTGTGTGAAGATGCTTAGGAGCTTTGACGAATTGGTCCGAACCGGCCATTCTCTGTTGCTTAAGTCGAGGGCTTTGCTGAAGGCCGAAAATAGTCCGTTGAGCGGTTGATTTTGTTCAAGATATTTCCATTGGACTTCTCTTGTCGGATAAGCCAATTCAAAGTACTTCAGGCGCTTTGAAATGCACACCGTGTTTAGGCACGTTTTCTTTCAGAATACGCCACATAGGAGACTGACTCCTCGGCATTGGTTTGGCTTCTGTTGACTTCCTCCCCATTTATACAGAGGAATGATCGCTTCATCATCGAAATCTTTCGGCACCTCTTCCGTCTCGAGCATTGTGCATAGCATATGATCATGATGATGGACAAGCTGTCCGGTCCCACTGTCCTCTCACTTAGCATCTGACTTGTGACCCTCTGCCGTTTTATGGCTTTAGGTAGTCAGCCAGGTATTTCATTATGAAGTGAGCTATGTAGCTTAAAGCATCATCTCCTAGTCGGTGTAGCAGTGTTCAAAAATGATGTCTCCAAGCTTCTATAATTTGTTATGGCTTGTTAGGTTTGTCTTTATAGTTATTAGAATTACACTCCAAAGATCTCTTTGGTCCCCTTTAAGAACTCTTTGTGACAGCGGCAATCTTTAAACGATTGCAAATATTCGTCTCATTTGTTCCACCATCCATTTTTAGTGCTTCAGATTTGTTTCCGAGGATTTGTATATATCAGTTTCTGTAAAGTTCTGATGAATACCGAATCGTCTTGAATCTGGGTGGATGAGTCAGTCTCACCAAACCTTTCTCATCTCTTTTCTTGCCTTAGTCCAACTCTATCCACAGCAGCTGCTTAAGTGTATTCATACTGGGGGCCTACCGGCCTTCGCTTGTGCTAACCTTTGCCTGATCCTTCAGTTCTCTTGCAAATAACTCTAGATAATCACCTCGATGTGACTGTGCCCCAGGTGTGACACGTACTTCTACACGCACGAAGCAGTGATCTATATTACATTCAGCCCGGTGCATCAGTTTTGTGATCAAGTAAATCACAGAGATCTCTTTGCCGCACAATTATCTGGTCGATCGAGTGTCCGTACCCATTTCTTAGTTAATTACATGTGACAAGTACTATTGAGCTGCATGTTTGTTTTTGTGAGTTCAAATGCTACACTTGTCGTTACTAGTCTTCCGGCCTTACGGTTCATGGATCCGATTCTAAGTGGGTCAGGTATCATCTTTCATGCCCCCGAGAGTTTGTCGACCCGAGCACTGAAATCTACCGACAAGAAGATGGAATCGCTTGATGTCGTCGGTCTAACCAGGTCTGACAGTTGATCGTAGAATTTGTTTCTTCATCTGCGTCCGACATTGTGGGGCATAGGTGCAGGAAAATCTGACATATTTGCTCTCGATAACCGGAATCGCATGGTCATCATCCCCGAGTTGGTGCAGTTTGGTTAATCCATTATTTGATTCATGTGCTCTGCAAGTGCGAATCCAACACCGACTTCACGTCGGCTTCTTTGTGTTGCCCCATTCCAGTCGGGGCCAATCCTCGTAGCCTTCCTTGGTCAGGTAGCCAGGTCTCCCTGACTATGGTGCGGTTTACCATGCAGTGTTTGAGTTCTTTTGCGAAAAACCCAGTTCAACTTTCAAGCATTTCTCCGCCTTATCCGGGAGTCTTCACGTTCCAGGTTCCAAGTCGTAGAGGGACCTACTTTCATTCTGTTCACAGTCCAAGTCATGTCCCTGCAGGCGGCGCTTTCTTACCGCCGATCTTGGGAATAAGGTCTTATTTCAGGTACCCAGCCCCTACAGTGTGACTTCGAAGGATTTGGAGGCTGACGTCAAGGGCATTGTCAACCGTTTGGGGGGAGCTGTCCTGGTGTGCTGCTTTTGAAGCCCGTGCTTCCTCGCGGAAGGCAGGGTCGCTGTATCTTTAACTATGGAGATCATGGTTGTCTTGGGGAACGCCTTACTGTCTCAGTAACCCTGTTTTAGCCAACAGTACGGTTTCACCAATAGAACACTTCGTAATACGATTTCTCATAGTACAGGGATTCGCTGCTCCTAAATACAGTGCACCTCTTTGGCCTTCATGGAACTGAGTTTCAAATTTACTGAGCTATGTGTGGAATCAGCTGAACATCCCACTTCCGATGTAGACCTGAGGGAATAGGACCGGAGGATGAACATGGAGGACATTTCTAAAGTCACTATATATATATATATATATGTATATATACTAGAGAACTAAAAATGAACATCTACCGTCAGCCACTGGTTTGCTGGCCAAGCTAGTTTGCAATTTGTATAGAGCTCTGAATCGATATGTGGTCGTGCATCTTACATGGCCTCTTTTCTGAAGGCTTTCTTGTGATCATTTCATGTTAGACAGTATATACGTTCGAACGGTGGCCCCCTGGACTATTATGGGCTTTAAACGGTGCTTCTAACATGCATTATTGTGGGTTTTCTTTTGCTTCCACCTAACATCAACTTCCACTTCCAAGTCAAACTGTAACAAACCACTGAACCAATAGGTTGCAAAGCAAAATAACCTTACTTGCGCTGTGTAGCCTTCAAGTTATATTTCTTGATCCTCTAATCACTGCTAAGGACTGATTTCAGACGTGCAGAATTCTTGACAGTTTTACCGTTGAGCTGAGTCAAATGGCTTTGAGTGTTCTAATCAAATGACCTTCGTACCGCAGTATGCCTTTTCTAGGTATTCACTTGCCGGGCTATCTTTTATTATCACTCCAGGCCCGTCGGCAACAGAGCTGCTCAGAGTTTCTGTGTATTGGAGCTCACTTTGTTTCATTAATCCGAGAATCTGGGACTAGAGCTGTCATGGTTTATAGCGCTAGTGACTAAATGTTGCTTTACGTTGCCTTACTTTGATGTCTTAATGTGAGTGGACATTAGATGAAAAATTGTAGTTGGTCGACACTGTGTAATAAGGCGCCAAGTAGGTTGGGCTGGGACGATTTCTTGAAGCCTAGACTTGACTCGCCTTGGTGTATCATAAGACTGCTTATTCGAAAACGCGTTGTCCGGATTTTCAAGGTCATCTTCGGTGGAAAGACTAAGCTTAAGACTGGATATGAGTTCAGGACTCCGTGAGGACGTGCGATCCATCTGCGTGTACATACTGGTGTTTCTTGGGCCTGTTAATCACATTTGGATTTGACCTACTTGGAAGGTTTCCGGATATGCCCCCAACTTCCAGTACATATGAAGATGCTTTGTCTATTCATGTCTTCTTTAGGTCGGTGTCATTCTGCACATTCGAAATTGCGAGACCCTACCGGATGGCCGAATGTTGATCGACGCCCGCGGATGTGCGCGCATCTCCATGCTGTCTGCTCGTGTGCTGGACGGCTGCGTTGCAGTACGTTTCGATTTTTACACAGATAATCCTGTGAAAGACGAAGATTGCGAAGGTATGTCGTTTCCTCTCTCCTAGACATAATACGCCGCACCGAGATGCTTTTGTTTACCGACAGTCTGAAAAGCTAGCGTTTGTTTGTCACAGCTTGTTGGAGGGACTTTATCGTCTTTTAAACCGTACTTTGAGTTTTGTAAAAGGATTAATAATCTCCGTGAGTATGCGTAGGAAAAAACAACAACCAACAAATGAGGCCCGGACTGATGCACATAAATGAATAGAAAATGTAAGCCAAACCGCCTCATATGGATCATCATCATCATCGACAGCATGACATCAGTGTATAACACCGATGCTTCGCTGCTGTATAACCTTGATTTTCTTGAAAACCTTATTGTGAAGAAATAAATGAAATTGAACAGGGAAGGGAATTAGTGCAAGCTTACTACAATCATTCCGAGATGCCTACACCTACAGACACTCATTCAGGCAACCTGTATGGAAACTGATAACAAGAAGACGATTGACATCGGTTAATTGCATCGTCCTTAAAGAGGCGCACTGGGGATCACGCGGTCCCAATCTTGGAAGACGAGTAGAACCGGCAGCACTGAAACGTTTCGTACTATATTTCATACCCCTGTGCCAGATCAAGTGTTGGCAACCTCTCTGCTTCCGCCACTCTGAGATGGGCACGGAAAACAGCACTCTCTTCGGCGAACGATGGTTCGGTGTACGCAATACACGATATAATGAGAACAACTTCTGGTCCTTGAGGCGATCTTCAGTCTAAATCCTCGTCGCACAGCCGAAAATTCGCTTTCTAATCACGTCGTCATGCATTCGTCGACACCAATCCGCACGAGCTACGATTTTCGAACACCTGAAGACGTTTCATGTCCGCTGCTCGAACAGGCCAAGTCTCACAGCCATACGACAAAACAGCCCGTACTGTAGCCTAATGCACGCGTCTCTTGAGATTCAGGAATACACCGCTTTGACTCGATAGGTGTCTCAAATTATCAAACGTGACCTGAGCCTTGCAGATTCGTGCATTGACTTCATCTGTCACACTACAATCAGAACTAATACAACTTCCAATATACTTAAAACTCTGCACAACTTCCAGTGTCTCTCCATGGATTGTAAGTGGCGTGTTCAGTGAATGCATGTCCAGGCGCATGAACTTACACTTTTTAGGTGCAAAGTGCATACCAAAGGACGGAATGACTGGTCAGTTCATCCAAAAACACCTGTGCTTTCTCCTCCTCTTCGAAGATCAGAACGATGTCATCTGCATATTCCAGATTGACAAGGTTTTCTTCACAGGCTATTTGAACACCGGGGTTTTGGAGGTCTTCCGGCTTTCGTCCCGTTATTTCATCGATCACGAAGTTGAGTAGGAATGGCGAGAGTGGGCATCCCTGACACCGCTCTGTGTACGGAAGCTTTTGGCGAGCTCTCCCTATACTCTCATACGTTCGAAAGTCTGAGAATACAAAGAACTTATTATGGTTACAAACTTCCGGGGCATTCCTTGATAGGTGAGCATGGTAAGGAGAACAAACCAGTCAACCGAGTCGAATGCGCCTTGCAAAACAAGGAATACTAAAATTGTGGGTCGTTTTTGCCAATGGTGTTGTTCTAGAACCTGAACGAACCCCTACCAGGCCGGAATACCGCTTGCTGCTATGGAATCAGCGATTAAGGGTGAGTGACGCTAAGAGTATTGCTACGACTAGGGTCAAGGTGATCTCATTGCAAGCCCCTGTTTTGAAAGTGGGCATTATCACCGATTCTTCTGAGTCGTTTCAGACAGTCCGCTTTTCCTAAATGCAGGCAAACACATCATACAAGCGCCGACTGAGGACTTCACTCCCATCTTTGAACAATAAAGGTTGGAGGTCATCCGCACCGGGAGCTTCGTGGCGCCTGAGATGCAGTTATAAACCTCGGAGGCCGCAGGGGGTTCCAGGTTGAACATCTAGGGTCCTACGTCAGCTGTAGACTCTAGAACGGCAGCTGAGGGCTATGTTAACTGTTTTTCGAGTTATTTGGCCCAATAGTCGATGCGTTCTTCTTTATTCATGATGGTCGCTCCATTCTGATCCTTGATAGTGGTTTTCGTGGACTGGTCGCACGGATCAGCTGAACTAATCTTCGGGCATTCCCGGCTTCTCGTCTCCACTAGGCTTCACGGTCGGATCGCTTTCACTTGATGTCTGATAGTTCACCGCACCAAATTATGTTCGAGACCAGGTGTGATATTTCTCTAAAGTTTAAGCAGTGCCACTGTTCTCTCGGATATCCAGTGCTTGATTAGGCCTGGTAGCGCTCTGTAACTGGTAAGGCTTCTAAGCACTGGCCTTATAAGTAGATCTTCTGTGGGTGATCAGAAGCCTAAACAGAATTCCAGAGGTTTTGAGGATGCGTCACACAATGGGAGGCAAGTTGTGGAGTTCCAGAATTCTCTGGCTTAGGGAACGAAAGATGCAAACCTGTTAGTCAGACGGACTGGATTGCTTCTTGCAAAACATGGTGGTTTGAAGGAGGAAGATGAAAGTTTTACTCAAAAGAACACCATGGTAATCGCGACATATCGTAGATAAAAAAGCCACATCCCGGCGATCGGATAAGACTCGTAGGTTATCGGTTAGGGGTGGAGTGGGAATCAGCCGAATACCCTTTATCTTGACTTTTTTATGTAAGGAGATGAGATTATGAAGTTCTATCCAGAATGTTGTCGCTGAATGGGACGAATCTGGGCTTTGTAGAAAAGAAAAATCGGAGTTGGTCGAAGTATTTTGGGGTAGGAAGGGAAGGCCATCTTTCTTCGAACAGTTTTTCTGGGTGAATTTCACGTGCTTTTAATAAAATGTCAGTCCTGGAATGGTGAAAGGTGGAGAAATTAGGAGTACGATCGGCACTTATTGAGAATTGGGAACCAAAATTAGCTAAGTGGTGCGTTGACAATGTGGTGAGGTTTAGAAGCGTTTGCTTGTAGGGATACAAAACTTTGGGTCGAATGGAAGGTGAAACAATGAAGGACGGCATCGTCAGTCCGTGCGTAGGCGCTGGAAACGACGGCTGGGAGAGTAAAGTAGAGGATAAAACCCATCTTTGAGGGACCGCTGCGGTGATTGTGCAGGCACTCCGTCTAGGCGCATATGCACCACGCTAGTCTCAACAGTTTGGGCCGTAAGTTGGAAGCTTAGCGAGGTCAGTATGTTAAGGCTGGTCAACAGAAAAGTCGTGTACAAAGAACCAAACACGTTATACGTAACTCCAAAGGACCGTTGCCTCTTAATCCTCGTTGTTAATTGCCGAATATGTTATTCCTAAAATCTCATGGGATTCACTTTGCAAGGTTGGTTCAAAAAGCTTAAATGAATTAGGGGTAAGACGGTAATTGTCCTGGTCGGTATCGTAGAGAGACAGTGAGGCCATGAGACCCTTCATCTGTTATTTCCACTAGGCGCATTCGGAGTTCACACGTCTCTCGGTTTGCGCACTTTGGAATTGTGCTTCTTAACATCGAGTGGATTATAATACGCCCTAACGTCTCTCTCCATCCTATGATACCACTCAAGTTCAATCAATTCCACAAGAGGTCAGTGCAAGCAAGTCGTGCTGCAATGTAAACTGACTTCACTTACAAAGAGTTCGTCCAGCGAGATCCTGGCAGTCACCATCCTGCGAAGACTGCAGCGGACGAGAGTAGCAACTCCGTGAACGTCAGATTGTGGATACTTTGCCTATTTATTCATCCTTCGACAATTCTTGAACTGCACCACAGTTACGTAAGATCAGCATTGTTCGTTATCCTTGATCTGAAAACAGCGTTCGGCCCTGTCAGATGCTCTGGCTAACTTCTCCGTCCACTATCCTCCAATACCCAGTGACATGCAAAGGTTTACGCATAATCTTTTACGCAGTTCACTGCCAAAACAAATAGCCAACAGAACTGTCCTCTCTCGCCTTTCCTTTTTTAACGTCATACTTGAAACGATTATTGAGAAATCCCTTTGACTGTTTACTGTCTCGAGTGCCGAGCTTATTCCAGGAGAAGACCTCACTGACTTAGTGTACTAGTGGGCTGCTTGTTTTGGACTCAATCAAAATACGAAATGCAGCAAAACCATTCGGTCACGAGCAGCTTATCAGCACTGTGATTAACTCGCACTTTGATGCGATATAGCACCACTCATGCATGAATCATGGAAACCACACCACGTGGCGACGTGTTGACTGGTTTTTCCGGTGATGACTCCCCAGGTTGACTGTGGTTGTGACAGAAAGCCTTTTAGCGGGCCTGGTTTGCTGATCGAAAAGCCGTCTTGGCTACGTGAATGGTCACCTCACTCCCCGGGTTTCCTATTCAGATAAAAAGCACCGGACTACGCAAATGCGATTTATCATAAGCGCTCTGACGTATCGCCGTCAAATCATGCTATCTGATTGTCTCCGGTCCTTTCCCACTCAGCTGGGAAGGACAATGGGTCATTTGATAATGATGATAATAGTGGTTTCTAGTGTGAGTCCTAAACCATAAGATACCTTTTTTTATTTTACTCTGTTTACTGCTTCGTTAGGGTCACTGATCTTACTAATTTGCTTCGAGCTCCCTAGTGTACTGTTCGCTCTCGTTTTTGCAATATTTCTTTGTAGCCTTTCGGACGCTGTGCGAAAACGTTCATACCATGGCTGCCACCTGGTTGTCGACGCTTCCATGCAGCACGCGAGCATCAATGATACCGTTCTACGGTGGACTGCCAGACTTGAACAGCCCATCCCCGGAACCTACTGGTAGAGGGGCCCCAATGTGGGTATGGTGGCTGGTGGCGGTTCTTCCCTTAAATGATCAATGTCGCCTTAAACTGCTCTCCCTTCGTGATGCACAAGAACGAATGCGAAAACTGATGTGCATATTATCCCGATTGCTTTCCGAACCGTTTGAATCTGACGGACGCAGCAGTCAGGGTCTTTCTTGTTGACTTCCGTCTATTTCCATGATCATCTTGCCAAAGCGCTCCACGAATTATACCAAGTTGACCGATGCACTCACACAGTCACTGTTTCTCATTTCGGCTGATCAGTGTTGATCGAGAACAACATACCCACAGTCCTTTTGGAGTGTGACCAGTTGGGTGTCAGCTCCTGTGAATATATCTGGGCGATAATTTCGGCCAACTTACATCTGTACAGTTGCTAGTATCCACTATCAGACAACTGAAAATATAATCTAAAAAGACGGATTCGGACAGCTATTTCCTATTTTCCATATCTCTTTTTTAATGCTAAAACGCATTTGTCAGACGATTCAGATTCGAATCGAAACCAAACCGATCTTTCGAAACTATCTTCTCATTCTGCTCACGGTTGGTGTCCCTGGTCAGCTCACTGCGTCTTAGTTAATTCCCCGGGTTGACTTATTTCAACTAAACTCTTCCTTCCACGGTGGGCAGTCGATCTTGCTTACTACCTGCATTCCGAAGACCCAACATGATCTACTAGGTCGTGCAGAAACAATGACGTTTGGGCTGTTGTGTACATTTTAATGAGACTACTCCGGAGCCAATTTCAGCATGCCACTATCGGTTATGGTTACTTGGTCGCTGTTTGGAAACGAACCTGACATCATGATCGAACTACTTTTCGGTTTAATCTCTCTAGGATTCAGTCTGTACAGGTATTTGTGGATAAAAATGGCAATACTAATAGTACACTAGTGGTCTCTTAACCTACATGTGATTTCCGACCTTTCATGACCTTTCATGATGTTTCCAGTGAACTTAGGTCCAAGAAAAAATATCAGTGGACCCGTACCGACTGACTGTTTGTTGCCACAATATTCTACGAAATCCTGGGCCTACTGACTGCCTTGTTGGGATATGAATGGCTCATCTTGCCGACGAATAAGAATAAAATATCGTCTCTTTTCTCTCTAACTAACTAATGTTTGTGTATGAAACTGGAAACTACTGCAGGCCGGTGGTTTATTACAGTTTCCAAAAAAAAATATTTCATGAGTGAAGTAAAGTAGGTGATAAATAACCAGGATACTGACGTTTACTCGATCTTCGGAAAATTGTCACCTCGAGATTTGCTGCACGGATCACTTCCGGTAACAGTTTGAATTCATGGACTCCGCATTCGGCAATAGATGTACGATAAGCAGATGAAACTCAACGAGGTGATAGGTACAATAAAAATAGCTGACCTTTAGCAGCATTTAGCTGTCATGCCACCCAACGGAAGCACCAGAGCTGGGACACTGCCAGGTTAACTGAGCCTAGACAGGAGCAATCGAAATGCGGGGTTGGTTTCCTTCCCGGACCTTCCAGTCAGTAAGTTCACACCCTAACCGCTAAGCTCTCCACTACAAACTAGGACACACGAGACCCATATAAATCGATCAACTTACCGTATTATGCATAGGCTCACTGTTGTTGAGACCACAGTAGTTCGCCGCATCAGAACCGGTCAAATGGTTTGCGAAAAGCCCTGGTATGTAAATAGGAGAAAAATTGGAGTACGAAACGACCATGCCTTCATCTCGGACACACATTCGGGTAATCTGGATATCAACTGACCACGCGATCATGACTAACCTCGGTTCGCTCTAGTACCTTGTAGTGCCTTTAGTCAAGCACACATGAGCCCCATTCGAAATGTGGGTTACTCCTACATCACTCAGACGTTTCGTCAGTTCCCTTCCCTCTACCAGGTCACGTTGTCTGCCTTTCGCTTTACACCAATTTGAAGTTTGTGTTGAAAGCGTAGGACGGCTCGATATGCGTAGTTTGTGTTGCTGGACACAGTCCGGAGATGAAACACCTACCACATCCCTTGACATCCGTTTGATACTCACATCAGTGCCAACTGACCAGTTGAAGTCTTATCCAATGGACGAAGACTTGAGAACATCCCAGATCCGTCAACTATAGGGAATGTCTCGCAAATGTACAACAACACAGGCTGCACTGTAGTTCGATGCACACTGTTTTAGAACAGATTATTTACCTCTTTCAGGCCACACTCGCCTGTTATGGAATGAGGTTGTGGCGTGTGTGGTTGCTGGCACCAACCTCGTCATCTGGTTAATGAAAAGTTGTTATTCTTAGATAATGACAGGTAGAAACTGGTTGGAACATGCTAGCATAGACACAGAATGACGATGGTCAGAATTTGGCTCTTCCAGGATTATCAACAACTTGATCCTGGCAAAGTGCGGTTCTACAAAGCCCGATAACGAGGTCATTCGGGATCATTCATCACCAATACGTGGTTCTAAATTGGTAGTCACATGAAGAAGTGGTTGGTAGTGGTTATGTAACCAAGCTATTATCTACCGGAATTCCTGGTTGCATAACCGTATCCAGTCGATTCCAGCTGTGAACACCCATGTGGGATCAGTGTTCAACTATGGGTGACCTCTGACGACCGTGTTATTTAGAGATTACGTAAGCATGCTCTATCCGACTTGAGCTGTAGGTGACCGCGGAATAAACACACTTTGGTTTTGGTCGTACCCTCGTGTCCAGGTTACTGTTCAGGTCGTTTTCTACCTGCTAATGGTGACAGTGAACGAGATACAACTATGAAGATCATTCACGCTTATGCTATGCTACTTCGTCAACCGACCTTCTAGAATGTAGTATTCCCGGTGTTCTTACCGCTGCCCTGTATTTAAGGGCAGTGGCGTTGACCGACGCCTTGTCACTGGAACTCCGATAAGGACCACTTACCTTTGACCCCTAAATCCATCACCACAAATCACTTACATCTCCCAAAAAGCAGCCCCACTTTTTCTTGAACAAATGAAATGGCGACTGTCCTAATGACATGAGAAACTATAAATTTTCTTGGATATTTCCATAAGTGAAAGAACTCACACGTGGACACCACGAGTAAGGCACGTGTACTACCGTACAATCCCGAAATAACTTTCAAAGACTTGGAGGGTGAACATGCAACGAAAATGCTTATTCTCAGATTGGAGGAACGAATGTGGTTTTAACAGTTGGTGTAACTGTACATGGCAGTAGTTATCCGAAGATCCTCCTTTTTCCAAGTTGGTTTCTGTGACAATCTACTGTGTTAAGTTGAGCACTACAAAATGCATGTTTTGTGAGTGTATGACTCATCTTTCTCAGCACTCGTCTATCATTCTGGTACTGTTTGACCCGTGTTGTGATTGATGACGTCTTTCTAGGAATACCCTCTTGGTTCTATTTACGTTCAAGTCTTTCCAATTACGGGCAGTATGCTCTCGATATCTCTTCCTAAATTTCATATTCACGTTACAACCGTTTGAACAGTCGTCCTATTGCTCTGGTTTAATTATTCTGATGAGTCCACACCGAAGGGGGAAGCATTGGACGCGATTTTCGTTCTTATCAGAGCTCATTAGCAGTGCATATCCTACGGCCGTGCTAAGGTTTGAACTCCGTAAATCTGACATGCGAGGGGAGTGTGTTACCGCTACTCCACCAGCGCACGTTGGATGCACCTGAATTTTCACGTCTGAACAGGCAAACGTGTTCACGCTTGAGTGATGTGGTTGATGTGCCCGACTCATCGAACGACCATATAACTGTCCTTGTCGTGACGATCGATTGACCCGCCTGTCACTCTTCCCACGATTTCATCAGAACAGTTTTTTCTGGCCTTGGTAGAGTACCTTGTACAACGGTTCGCGTATACTTTATCAGACAAAAGGTTTTGAAGTTATGATATTTTCTTGTCCATGGCTATGACCGACATTATATACACGTACGCCAATGAATTGAATGTCCTGTTCATCGTCTCCAGTTCTTACTTCTATTGCGCAATGAAGGCGCTTCAACAAAATACTCCACTGAAAGTGTGGTGACTTGGCATGAGGAGATTCATTTGGACCAGATTTAGCGGTTTCTTTGTACTTCATCCGGATCATACAAAATTATATCAGTCAGAAAGGGTGCATAAATCCTCACTGTTAGTGATGCGTTTTGTATTGGACAACAATTTGCATACGAAATTTATGCTAGATTGTTTGTATCAGTGCCAGACAGACATCGAATTTACCGTTGAACATGGAGCAGGAGGCGGGTTTTTCCACTTATTGGATGTCCAGGTGGTAAGAATGGATCATTGGTTACTCATCAGATCGACCTCACCTACTGGACAGTTGCCAGCACTTTATCCGGGGCCAGGTGACGGACTGTGAACTGTCAGTTAAAGGTGCGATGAATCCCTGGCCTTCACTTCCATCATAAGCAATTACTGGCATCACAGCAGCTCTCCTGATGTCGTAAAAAACTATGCTCAAAGAAGGTATGGATATTAAGCAGACCTACTACTCATCTGTAGCCAGTAGCAATGAAATGATATCTTCACTGCTAAACGGACAAGTGTTGGTGGGGATTCACCTACACTAGATCAAAGCGTTTGTGCATTCGGCGTCAGCACAACCATATAGCTGGATTATTCTCACTCTATGCAAACTTGGCCCCTATGTCAGGGCATAACTGCCATGCTGGACAAATTTACTGCCATGCAACGCAATCCGTTGTTTTATGACATTCTTCTCCTAGAAGCCAGTATGAGTAATCCAATAATGCAGAACCTCAACGGCGCAGAAGTGCAAGCCTGGATACGTTTATGCGTATATTAGAGGAAGGATTGTGTAATGAAAAATGGACTCCCCAATATGATCAAAGCCAATTGCTTCTAATTTCCCTAGGAAGTTCACCGCTGTAAGCACTTATTACGTCGACAGGAGGTCCACCCACCGGTCTACTTTCCTTGATTAAGAATGCTGATTCATCTAGTTCCATAGGATTGGCTATCGAGCCACAGTTGAAATCAGGGTCCTTTATGTGACTGATGTAGTTGGACTGCTTATACCACATGTGCGTAGAGCGTAAGCAGAGCCACCTTCGACTCTAAAAGTGCACAGGAATGTCGAAATGGGTTTCTGTGAAAATGTGTGTGTGTATGTGTGTCTGATTGTGTATCTCCGGTACCAACTACTGATATGTAACTCTCATTTGTGGCGAGCTTTCAGGAGTAGAAAAATAAAACACAAGCGGAATCAAGTGACTAACCCACAAAATCCCACGTTGAATTGCTTGCAGGCCATCCACATGGCCGTCTCGAGCTTGAATAAGATAACCATCGGAATATAAGCCCATCGCACCTATCGATGATGGAAACGTATTCAACATTTCTTACAAATACGTCGCGCAAAAGTAGCCTGAGTTTGAAACCTCATTTGGACCTCATTTATTAGGCTTCCGTAGGCCAAATGATACTACGGAAAATATGTACAGAAATATCTTTCCTGTTTTGGACCTGGTGCTCGAAAAACACCAAACTGGACTCTTCTATCAGTCTTCAGAGCAGCACCTGGTGACGGAGTGACAAATGAACATGCGAAACTCCATAATTCAACTACCTATGATGCACAATTCGCGTCAGATCACAGAGAACTCAAGAAGGTCTCAATAACTTTAAATGGAACAGTAATAACAATTGTGATTCGGATATAGTTGTGTCAGTGAGTTTAAAACACATCATCATCATCATCATTGTCATCTTTGTACGTGGTCTGTCAAGGCTCCGAAAGCTAGACATGACGATGATTGGCTCGTCATCCGAAGAGGTCGGCTCAAAAGGATGATACCAATAGAGAGGTGGCTGGTCTCAGACAACTAGAGTCGTGCGTCTTCTAAGAAATGTGCTATGCTCTGAGGGCCAGGAGGCCCTGTTAGTCTGATCCTTGTCGCTGTGACTACCACATGGACAACCTCCAATATAGTTCAGTAAGTCACGGAGGTTCACAGTCACATCACGGTTTCAGTCTCTTCTTGATGGCTTACAAGACACGACGACTGCCCATAGCAGTTCCAGGGACTGTGTGAAACAACACTAATTAATACTTCCAAGCATCAACAGAAGAGAAATTCAGCCGGCATGGATTATCACTGAAGTTTGCTGGGAAAACATGTGTATGTCAAACTGTGTGAAACTTGAAATTTGCTGCAGCAGCCCAATTCCGACTTAGACAGCATCGACGAGAAGGGCCACGTCGAAACACGTAAAGAGGAAAGTATTATCACTGGAGTTCACAACTGCGCGGAATTTGTTATTCGTCATCCACACCAGCTGACACGCTCTGTGAGAGCTGTCAGTCACTAATAGATTTATAGAAGCGGATTTGAGTGTGCCCTGTCAGTTTGTCGTCTGAATAAATCTGGGAGCGCTTGCGATGACATTATTTTGTATCGCTAATCTATTTCATCGTGCGTACACCCAGCTACACTCACAGCGACTTGTTCAAAAACTACATCTTTGCAAGTCCCGCCAAACTGAGAATAAGCATTTTCGTTGCATGTTCCCCTCCAAGTTTTTGAAAGTTATTTCGAGATTGTACGGTAGTACACATGCATTACTCGTGGTGTCCACGTGTGAGTTCTTTCACTTATGGAAATATCCAAGAAAATTTATAGTTTCTCATGTCATTAGGACAGTCGCCATTTCATTTGTTCAAGAAAAAGTGGGGCTGCTTATTGGGAGATGTAAGTGATTTGTGGTGATGGATTTAGGGGTCAAAGGTAAGTGGTCCTTATCGGAGTTCCAGTGACAAGGCGTCGGTCAACGCCACTGCCCTTAAATACAGGGCAGCGGTAAGAACACCGGGAATACTACATTCTAGAAGGTCGGTTGACGAAGTAGCATAGCATAAGCGTGAATGATCTTCATAGTTGTATCTCGTTCACTGTCACCATTAGCAGGTAGAAAACGACCTGAACAGTAACCTGGACACGAGGGTACGACCAAAACCAAAGTGTGTTTATTCCGCGGTCACCTACAGCTCAAGTCGGATAGAGCATGCTTACGTAATCTCTAAATAACACGGTCGTCAGAGGTCACCCATAGTTGAACACTGATCCCACATGGGTGTTCACAGCTGGAATCGACTGGATACGGTTATGCAACCAGGAATTCCGGTAGATAATAGCTTGGTTACATAACCACTACCAACCACTTCTTCATGTGACTACCAATTTAGAACCACGTATTGGTGATGAATGATCCCGAATGACCTCGTTATCGGGCTTTGTGGAACCGTCCTCTACCAGGATTAAGTTGTTGATAATCCTGGAAGAGCCAAATTCTGACCATCGTCATTCTGTGTCTATGCTAGCATGTTCCAACCAGTTTCTACCTGTCATTATCTAAGAATAACAACTTTTCTTTTGCGGAACCAGATGAATTTGTTTTTGTGATTACCCTGGTTACGTAATCTTAATATGTGGCTAGACGAGCATATATTCACTTCATGGTGATCGGTGGTTCGCCTCTGCGTGATGTTTTACTAGAAGCTGTGTTTCGGCTCTAGTTTATGTGGAACCATATGAAGTCCGTAACTTGCGATTGGAAATGATTCGTTTGGGACGTGAGCGTTGTGTTCTAATCGCTGAGAACCAGCAGAGATAATAGCTCATCAAAACCTGAGGTGATCCAGGTTGCGACCACGATACATTTCACAGTTCATTTTGAAATATGTTGCCAAAGTTATCTAGTCATGTAGTGCTTTACGGATAATCGTACTTTCTTCCTAATGTTCCAAACGTAATTACCTGAAGTTACTACTCATGGTCGACAGCGGGTGAGGCCTGGTAGTTTGGAACAAAACCTAACGTTTTGTCTATTGATTTCCGTAAGCTATGAAAATGATATCCGAGTGACTTGGTGGAAATCTAGTGTTGAGATTTTCCCAATTCCACACGCAATCAGCCTTTAGCAGTGTTCTCTGTACCAGTACGCTTGGGACGTACATGGGAAATGCAGTGGGCCTATCGGCGGATGATTGGCCGTAGTTGCTGGCGTTGGATTCCCCGTAAACCATACTTCAAGGGTTTATCTGACGCAAAAATGACTGATAGCGATACTCTGTTCTCGGACTAACCCTCAAACTACATAAGGTTAGTCTGGAAGATCCACGCCCTTTTAGTATTATATTACCAGTGTGCACATTTGAAAAATCGGAAGTTAGAATACTTGGAAGTAAACGCCCCGAACGCGTGCACTGGATTTGTTCGTTGCGGTAGCATTCACATCTATAATATAAGCAGGCTAAGTGCATCAAGCCGATTATGGCAAGGCCTGCGATAGCGACCGATCTCAGATCGTATGGCATTTGCGTGACAGCTGGCATAACCCAAGCACTGCATCGTCCACTGTGCGGGAAACACGCAGTTGACACGATTGTCAGAATCGCAAAACGAGGTTGATGCCATCGTATTTGGCTTTGAAGCTGATGACGAAAAACAACTGTGACGGCGTCGAGTGCACTTGATAAACGGGATTTATTTGGCACCGGATAACTGGTTACAGACAGCGGTGCTGTATGGGTAGGACGGTTACAATGGCAACGAGACTGTATACTGGTTTGATGCAATTATCGACAAGGTTTGGGGAGTAACAGAACGAAGCTTTGTGAAACACCTGGCGACATACCGATGTACTGCCGGGGTGTACAACACAGACAACGCGTTCCTAAGAGCTGATGTTCGCACACGATTTCCTGCAAATCGGATTATGAAAGTGAAATAAATTTGGGGTATTCTTCACAGCAATGTAATATCCAGAAACATTGAATTTGAGGACTTACTAATCCGCATCGATTGCACCAGTTGTAGCAGGACAACTCGGAATGTTGATATATCCTCTGCGCTGGTTATCAGACTACAGAGATGCATTTACCCCCAGGTTAGCCGACGAGAACAGTTTAAGTTTGAATGGCAAGCTTTACAAATCTGGCTTTCGGACCGATACGAGCCACACTGTTTTACGTCTTTCCAGGTGAGGTGACTGTTTGAACAGGCGTCTAGGCACCGAATCCATTTGATCCTAGTTTTCTTTCCGGAACCCGATGACAGTTTGGTGCCCCTACTAGTGCCAATTTGATACTCCCGTTCGTCTGAAAAAACACCCGCTACGTTGCTGGTGATAACGTATCCACGAACGCAGTTTGGTTTCGAGAGATGGTGGCCTTCCACTATAGGCCTGAATTGTACGCATATCAGAATGAAGCAAACTAACTCGTTGTGTATGCAGCAGAGGGCCGTTTGCATGTCCGAAACCAAGTCCTGTGGACCGAGGTAGTTGAGCCCCTGCGCTAATAAGTCGAGCTAATTCCGAACATTTTGAGTGAATGCGAGAAAATTGTCCAAAACGACTTTAGAGCAATTGTTGACTAGTTGCTCAAGACGTATGCTTTTCTGTTAAGAGAATGTATTTTATATCCCGAATATGCGCATCATTAGTATTATGCAATTGACAGGACCGTATATCATATCAGTGCTACAACTTCCGGAAACAGACTTCCAGAAGTGTTTTAGAGTATCATGGCACAGTCTGTTGAGTTTGGCTGGTCGACTAGGGACGATACCTAGAGTCTTATTTCCGAAATGAAATCCGCTGATTTATTGATGCTTTTATGCAGTTAGTCAGTATAAAGTTAAGTGAATTTCTGTTGTTTGTATGAGTAGATATTGTTATTCCAATGACGAATCCCTCGTGGATGTGAAGTCGTTCCATATCAAAATTCCGGGAAGAACTATACAGCCGTTCCATCCTTATTGGGAATCATCGGCAATGCGCATCTGGCATATCTCCCGGGGAAGTTCGTACCAGGGCCTCGTGTGGATAGGTTGGATGCTCTAAGCTTCTGATTGGGCCAGTCTGCACACACCGCATATTCCAAGTTCTGGCATCCGGATGGCTACAGTAGATATAAAGCGAATTTACTGACCGGAAGGTGCGTGGTTCGAACCCAGTCTATGCTTCTCGACTTCCTCTGTCTAGGCTTGGGCAACCTGGCAGTATCCCAGCCCTCGTGTTTCCTTCGGGTGGAGCGGCAGCTAACCAACGGAAGGGTGCTACAGCTGAACGATTTTTGCATCTTCGAGAGCAGTTATGTGTACACCACTCATCGATCCATGAACTGTCTAATCATGTCTTTATGCCGGTCACGCCATACAAACCTAGCTTCAATGTAAGATTTTTCGTTTTGTTGAGATGAGCTGCGGTCAAATCCGGTCTGGTCGAATTTAATGCATCCGCCACTTACCTTTCTCCATCACTTGTGTATTCCATGTGGCCGATTGTAAGGCTGAAAGGTAATTGGCTGCGCTTAAGGGGACGAGCTAAACCCCAATCCGTTTTCTGCACACTAGACACCCAATTTGCCAACACGGAGTTGGATGAAAATAGAACTTTGGTAGCTCACGTTTTTCTTTTGTTGGTAGAGTTGTTCTCTGCTGAGATCAGCAAACAACTCAACCATCAGTGTTGAATAAATCGTTCGGTACTCGGTTCGAAGGATCACTATCGACGAATGCCTTCACACGGGGAGATCGACACAGCTGTCTCCCCTACGATGCACTCCATTGTAGGGATCTGGGCACGAATCCTCCTCAGACCCAAAAACCAAAGGGAACTAGTGTTGTTGGTTCAGTAGAACTTTTTAATAGACTTCGATGGGGGAATTCCTTTTGCATGTCAGTTTTGGTGTGTTCCTTATGTAATTACTTACGTCCTGTGATGTTCCGAAGCGTCTTGCGACATGTCACAGAACTCACATGGTCTTCCTAGTGTGACAGTTTTCCCAGCAATGGAGACCGCCAAATGTTACCTTATTGTACCGAATAATACAATATGGTCGGTTGAGATCAAAAGAGTGTGAACCTAGAATTGCTAGCAAGACTAAGGAATTGAAAAGCTTACTTGCTTCACCTGCGACCACTTACTCACTCGACAGATCAGTTTCTCTATTGATGCAGAATAGAGTAAACATTTTGGTTGTTGTTATCGTCATGGCGCTTATTGCTCAAGAGAATGACCTCCCATCCCACCGCCCGCAGGAACGTTTTATGAACTATTTGTGGCACTGTCATAGACAGGTATACGTCGACATACTATGCGTGTGCATCCATCATGCTACAAACAGACCATATCAATTAGAACCGGAGAATAAAGGCCGAATCCGTAAACGACGGGCTGTCTGGTCAAGGAATTCCAATGGGTCAAAAGCGAGAAAGTACATTCAGGTCCCTAATCGTACCGGGCTGTTGTGGAAACTAGATAGTCACCACTATCTAGTCCTATGCCCTGACATCTACGCGAATAGTCTGGACTTCATCGTGGTGTGACCGTTTGCTTACATCAGTAACCCACTTACTAGTGCCAGAGGATACTTATGTAAAACCCACAGAGTCCTCCCTACACGTTGGTTAATGGACAGAGGTCTGACAGACTTAGTCCCCTGGTCCTAAAGTTCAGGGTTTGACACAACTGTGGCAACTTTTTCCCCAACATATGGACTATTCCGGTAGACTTACGCCGCCTACTGCTGCCTCACGGTCAGGCTCTTGAGCCAAAGACTTTAGATAAAGTCGCAGATCGTCGTCCAGTCCAGATTAGAGGTCTACGGCAGTACATCACCCCATACGATAATGTGTTGCACAAATAAGACTACCCAGAATAGTCAAGCGCCTGTTTGTATTACTGGAACATTGTCCCAATGTTGTTGTTGTTGTCGTTGTTGTTGTTGTTTTTGTTGTTGTTGTCGTTGTTGTTGTTGTTGCTGTTGTTGTTGTTTTTGTTTTTGTTGTTGTTGTCGTCGTTGTCGTTGTTGTCGTTGTTGTTGTTGTTGCTGCTGCTGTTGTTGCTGAAGCCGAGGCCCCAATTCCCAATGCCACTCCATTTCTATCATACCCACTTCAGTCTATCGATTTGCGGTCGACTACTCGAAAGTTGTCATAACTTTCCGTTTGGCTCTCTTAACAGTTCTAACTAACAGCTACCGACACAGGTGTAGTTAAGCTCCGAAACCCCCCTGAACGAGAATTCCTGCGTGATGCCTCGACATCGAAGCCGATGTGACAAATCCTTCTAGATGCACCCACCCTACCACAAGCTAAGGATGATTCGGACAGCACACATGGCGCATTATTACTGCTAACCCGTGGGGCAGGGTATAGTTGCCTGACAAAAAGTGGGATCATCCAACGTGTCTCGTTACTGGGGGTTCACAATTGACGACGAGCGTGAATGGTGAATTTGAGAAGAGGTGAGTTAAGGTGTAAGATGAGTGCTTGGTACTCTTCGGTAGACAACAAGTCCTTCAAAAATACCGGACCGATAGGGAGAAAAAATCGGCGGAATCACGTTGAGTTCTGTTGACTGTACAAAGCAGATTCACGTCACTCACACGGAAAACAAATACAGTGTTGCACAATAACCACTAGCATTCAGTAGTCCCTGCCAGTCGACTGATTACACCGGGACAGTTAGAGGGTCACAAACAAAAACGGTGGGGAAATACGCAAAAGGATAATACGTCACTACTTACAGTATTCCATAAATGGGACCAATGGTGATTATCAATAGTTGCCTATTTCATAGTGCTCAAATTGGTTTGTAATTGTATTATGAGGATTCTGTAATCCGAACGTGAGTCAGGCACTCATACTGTGGGCTTGCGACTTTTAGGTGTTATGCGACTGTGAAGCAAGACAACCAGTCGGATTTTGTGTCCCACTCATTCTACAATGGTTTGGTGATATCGTCTGTGCTTGAAATTCTGTGAGTCACGTGCCGCTCTCATTTTGTGAAGGCGTAGCAACTGATCAAGACACTTGATAATCACATTATTTACCATATAATGCAAAGGTTCTCAACTATTTACGTGGATGCAGGCTTCGGTTGCACGTCAAGCCCGTGAGCTTGGATATGTGGTGACCGATTATTTGAAGACCCAGTCCTGTTGCGCTAGGTCAGGAAGACTGTTGTTTTTGTAAATTACTGCCCCTCATGCTGTCCAAAACAATGCAAATGCATGATTCCAACGATCGTCCCAAATCACAGCAGTTTCTTGGGGTGTCGCATAGCTGCAGTTTTACACGTGGTGATAAGAAAGCATGCGGACATTCTGCGAAGCAAACGGCTCTAATTGTCACCTCTTAGCAACAACACGAACTACAATAGCCTATATCTCAACAAGGAACAGCCAACGGAACATCAAGATGTTCCAAGGTGCGGGGCATCTCCTCTCCAGGGTTTTCGTGGACGTACTTCCAAGCACACATTGGCATTTATCCTCAGCCTAACTTGGGGCCACAAAACGCAGTGATATGACAAAAGAACTAAATTAGCCTTCGAGTAATCATGCAGAACCTTACTTCTCTTTAGGACCTTTTCATCGGTTCATATGCAAACTTCATTTTGGTTGACAATCCTGCCACAAAGCTCTTTTACTGCCGAACATCTGGGCGCATCAGTAGATGTTCGAGGTGCGCCTCGGAAAACACTGGCTTTGGTGAGTCTCCAGACGGGATATGGATTTAAGCACTCGGGCGTTAGTTGCTTTGAAATCAGTGTAGCCTGTTTCGCATCTTCCCAGCGCGTGTGCCTTATTGATAACTACGGACCGGATATTAGGTGGTTTACGATAATCTTTATTCCTAAAGCATTTGCTTTCTTTAAAATAACCGGTCATTTGGAGAAAGGGTAGATCTAATCCCATTTCATTTCTCGCAATCCTGCGCCAGATGACAGAATTGAGAATGATAGAGAATCCTCTTGAAGATGCCAAAACCACATTGGGGGATCTTTTATAGGACTAGGTTCCATTATCGGGGTAGATAAACACTTGCCTGAATCAAACGAGACATCCATAGTTGACCTATACGCAGGCATTTCAATACGGCAGGACCTCGATTCTTGATAACTGTATGGAGAAATCACTTTCACTTTTATACATGATTGATAGATTGTCTTTCAATCAGACACAAACCAGTTCCAAAACACTTGCAGAACAGAATGACGAGGCCCACACAGCTCAAACGAACTGTCCGATGTTGTTAATGGACTGAAAAGAGGAATGTTTGGAAGAAATCAGTGGTAAAATTTCGCATAATTTGATAAGACGCATCCAAAGGCGTTACACTTGAACAATAAATAATGAAGAAATCCACCTGTCCTTGAATCTGCGGGTTCCCGTAATCGGTCCCCACCGACCTTAATGGTATCCGAATCCTCTCAGCAAAAATACGAAGATTTAGATACTCTGATTATAACCTTTCATTTGCGGAGCCAGATGACGAGGTTAGTGCCAGCAACCTCACACGCCACAACCTCATTCCATAACAGGCGAGTGTGGCCTGAAGAAGGTAAATCATCTGTTCTAAAACACAGTGTGCACCGAACTACAGTGCAGCCTGTGTTGTTGTACATTTGCGAGACATCCTCTACAGTTGACAGTTCTGGGGCGTCCTCAGGTCTTCATCCATCGGAAAAGACTTCAAGTGGCCATTTGGCACTGATGTGAGTATCAAACGAACCGAGCTTAGTCACGATCGCATGACCAGTTGATATCCAGATTGCTTGAATGGGTGTCTGAGATTAAGGCGTGGTCGTTTTGTGCTTCAATTGTTATCCTATTTACGTACCAGGGCTTTTCGCAAACCATTTGACCGGTTCTGATGCGGCGAACTACTGGTGTCTCAGAGACTGTACGTTCTGAAACATGACTTTGCACTTTGAAGGTGCTAGGAGCATACCGAAAGATGGTATGATGGTGGTCAGCTTATTCAACAGAGCTTGTGCTGCGTCTTCGTCTTCACAGATAGATCGATGTCGTCTGCCTACTCCAGATCTATGAGGTTATCATCAGCAACAATCTGAATACCAGAACTTTTATGACCATTCAACGTTCGCCTCATTATTTCATCAATGTTGAAGCTGAGTACGAACGGAGGGAGTGAACATCCTTGTCGGACAGCACCTATTGTAGGGACGCTTTTGAGGAGCTTACCACACACTCTCACACGCCTAGAAGTATGTGAATATAGGAACCGGATTATGTTCACAAACTTCTGGGGCAAATACTGTTGAGCATGTACGGCCGATCGACTGAGTTAAACACATCCTTCTTATAGTCAAGGGACAAGAATTTTATGGGTCAGCGAACAACACGCATTTGCAAACAAATTTGGTTTTTCGACAGACTTACCTGAGGCCCAGCTGGATCTCGCGTTTATGATGTTTTTAAGCATTTTCAGCAACCTTATGAGTAGTGTATTGCGTCTAAAGATTATGGGTCGTTTGTACGCACGGTGTTGCTCTAACATATGACGAGGTGCGATTCGGCCTCTATTTGGTCGAATTCCCGCTTCGTTCTCACGAGTCAAGGTTTTGCGTACCACCGTAAGACGACGAAAAATCAGCGACGCCAGAAGCCTTGTTACAACTGACGTCAAACTAACACATTTGTGGTTACTACTACTAGTACTTTTCTAGAACGGACACTTTTATCGACCCAGCTCAGTTGTCTGGGACGGTCCGTTTCTCCTAGATAGATGCAAATAGGTTGGTTGATGGTAGGCACTGGTTGATGAATTCACCATCATCATTGAACAGAGCAGGTGAAAGCAGGACCCGGAGCACGCTGATGCTTACTTTACGGTATGCACTCGAAAAATTCTGAGACTGATGGGGATCCATATTCATCTTCCACCTTTCCGTTGAAGGCTTGAAGTCCGGAATGGAGGTAACAGGTAGCCAACTGAATTGTTGTTCGAAGTACAGCGCCCAAAGTTCTAAATGTTCTTCTTTGTTGGATATCAGAGGGCGCTTCTTGTCCCTGATATTTTTGCTGACAATGGGTTTCGAAGGACCAGTTGAACGAATCAAGTGGAACATCCTCCGGACGTTTCGAGCATTTTCCGCATCTCCCATTTCTTCAGCCATTGGGATCCGCCAAACTCCTTGGCCTGCACAGGCACTCCGTTTCCCCTAACATCAGATGATGCGTCGGATTGAATTGTGGTGCGGCCTAAGCGAATCAGTCACCGGGTCTCCAGCAAACCACAGTAATCCTCATATGTGTGTATGTATTCCTCAAATGTGAAACACTGGTGAGAAATAGACCAACGGATTCAAAAATGTTTGTTTATGATGAACGAGAAATCCAGGTGAATTTTCTGTTGCGTCTTCCGTCAACACCAGCCTAATTCGTTCATAAGCGTTTGTCGCAACGCTCGTAAAAATTGGTGTTCAAATGTGTGATAAGCCTCTTGGAAACTCGAGGATGAGGCCCACCAGATGAGGTCCAGGATGGGCGAAACCAGATGCCTAGATTTCTCATCGACTGAGGAAATCAAATGCCAGCTTTTTTGCAGAAACATCACGTCTGTTTTGCAGTTATTACCGTTAGAAGACCTAGCACAAGTTGATTCCAAATAGGACTGTGGCTTGCATAGAAAGTTACTGCAAATTATTGGCCATTGCGTCCACCTGGTGCCAAAAGCATTATCAACACTAGTGATGTAGTGTGAAAGTCCTAAGGAAGAACATCGTGGTGTGCAGGTTGATCTCTCTTTCGCCGTCCTTCTAATCAATATGAGCACAGAATAATGGAACCGCTGTCAACGTTCGTGCTTTTGTGCAATTTGTAGTGACAGGGTGGCGCACATATTGTGACTGTCGTCAAATACCTGATGAATGCGAAAGGACGAGCAACTTTGCGAACAGTCAGTCCGTACATTCAGGCACACCGCTTCTACTCATCCATAGATTTTTTTAAACCTGTGGTCCATACATCACTGGCGTCTGCAACCGGATCTTGTGGCTTCATTCTGACAGAAGTATGACGTTGAATCATTTGGCTGCAAGAAAGTAGATAGTCTAACATGACAAACTTCTGCAGCATATGTGGAATAAATGCTACGCCGATAGAAGTCTAAGAGTGACATGATACTAGCTGTAGACTTTAAAATAACCAGGATGCTTCCTGAAAGACTGCTAAATAAGCACCGTCATTGTGAAACTAGTCACTAGGAGTTTCCCGATTTTTGATTGCGTACCCAGCATTACTAGGTAATCATTTACAAAAGAGATAGCACTTGCACTAGATCGACGGCTTTAAGCTGGGTGGGTCATCTCCGGTGACATGAAAGTTTGATTAGTTAGTTCGACCATCAAACAATTACGCATTCCTCAAATACACTACCTGGATGCGAAATCAGATTCATTTGTGTAATTTATCATGCTGTCTGAACTACTTTTCCTTATCACGCATCGCATTACGTTAGACAAAACAATCGTGTACGACTTACTTCTCCTGTCGTATAGAATTTATAGGTGAGTACCAATTTTATGCGCGATGGAAATGCTTTGCGTGGATCCCTACGTCACGTAGCTAGCCAAAAGGAGCTATTTGGGTGGGGGGAGTGATCGTTGTACGCTGATTCGATCGCAGTACAAGTGAACAAGGAACTAACTTTGTTCAGGCGTCTGCCGAGAACAAACTGTATTGACCGGATACTTGTCCACCAAATGAGCAATGGGCGTCTGTACCTCTGTACGTTCGTGGCTACCGCTTCCCGCATTACACTTGTGACAGTTATCCAGGCGGACAGGCAGGCATCCTGTCAATCAGGTTGACATCTGTTGCATGGAATGTTCTGTACTCTGATTCGGGAATGCATAAATTAAACAACGAGCGACTGTAATCACTTGATCCCTACGGGTTTCTTCTATTGAGGAGAACACATTAGGTTGTAGGAGAACAATGCATCCCTTTAGTTGGTGATTTTCTTCGGGAAGTAAAGTCGTACACTTTATTCTGTTGCAAGATAATGATGTCCACTCTTCACATTGAGCACACTTAATGACGGTTGAAGGCGTCGTAAACATACATAATCTTGTGGTCTAGATTGAAACTTACTGGTGAGAGTCTGTCCGGTCTTTAATTCCGTTGAGTATTTTTTAAACGCGCTACTCGTCTCTTTCTTAACACCGAAAGCGTCGACACATCGTCTCAACTCAAAACACTACTACAAAGGTTGACGAAACTCTCTGAGTATTTGGTGCCGACAGATCAGTTTTATATAACAAATTCACGCACTGATGACAATCATGAAGTCACGTTCACAGTGGGAGAAGAAAACAACGACAAACTGCCATTTTTATGTGCCCTAGTCACAAGATCTGCAAGTAGAAAAATGCAGACTGAGGTCTACAGAAAGGCTACGCATACGGATCAAATTCTGGACCACCACAGCAACCATCCAAACTGTCACAAACAGGTGCATCTTTACACTGTTGAAGCAAATTGGAACACACACGGTAGAATCCAAAATGAAAGAAGAAAGGCGTGTTTACAAAGCCTTCGAAATGAGCGTTTGCAGATCTCTGAGAGAATGCAGAACAACCAAATGGACAAGCCAAGGACGAGGCGGAAGAACTACAATGTAACAGAACTTTCTTAAGATGACTACATGGATGTTACGACAGCACCATATGAGAGTGGCCAACAGAACTAAAAACACGATGTGAACATTAATATTGTGATAAACGGGAAATTTTGACAAAATGAAGACGGATAGACCTACAAAATTCAATGCGAGTTGTGCTAACCACTATGTCGGGAAGAAAACAGTCAACCAGTACGTGTGAACGCACGCTTGCTGCTGGGAGACTCGCTCATCTCTGCATACAATGATTGGGATGGAAACAAGTTCAATTTTAACAACCTCAGCGTATTAGGACAAGAAAGAACAAAGAAAAACGCGAATTTATGAAGACGTGGCACGCCACTGATAAAACAATAAATAGTCGCATTTGGATTTACCTGTGTATCAACTTCAGACAACAAAGAAAATCGAAAACAGTCAAACCTCGAGTCATAGGAGGAATCAAAGGGAAACCAACAGAAAGAAAAACGGATGTCGGAATTCAGGGGAAAAATTAACTGAACCGAAATATGCAGCTCTCAGCAAGGATCTGCAAACCCGAGAAACTAGCCGGCCAAAAAAATGAAAGGTCTGCAGTGGAAGGTCGCGCAACTCAGCCTGCCGGCCCCATGGAATTAAACTACAAGTTGAGAATAAGCGACTCAGGATGAAGTTAGTAGTCTCCTGAAAACAGGAAAGGAAACAACCCCAACGCAATGCAGACCACGGATGGACCAATCAGACACCAAGTGAGAAGACTTTCGAGCAATTACTAAGGTTATAACTTAAAGATCCTATTTGTAAACTGTAAAATCGTAAGCACAAACAGAGGAACTACCCACCCAACCACACACTAGTGTTGAATCCTGGAACTGTGACAAAGCCATCGAAAATCAGTTGTCAAGCTCGGCGAACAGAACAACAGCCACCTTATCAACTACCACTGGTATGAATTTTTGCTATGCGACTAACAATCAGACCTTAATGCTGGTGTACTTCTGTCGAGGATGCTGAAGCTTGTCAAGGGAAACTTGCCAGTAGGGACTTTCCTTAGATTGCAAAAATTTTCACAGAAGAAGAGATCTGCTTCGTGATTGAAGGCCATGACAATGAAGCCACATGCGGAACGTCTTTGCATTGGACCAAGGATGGTATCCATCGCGATTCGCGCTTTCTTGGCAGAGGATTCCTAAATATGGACGTTTACCCATCATAAGAAGGCTAGTAAGTGAACTATTCTTTGTTAGGCTGCATTTCTACACATAGCTAGCGGTTCAAAAGGTGAGACCACTTGACGTTGAAACTGTATTTCATCCTCCACGATTCTGACTAGTCGGATTTTTGAAATAAAATAAATCGTTGGAATGAAGAAGCAGGACTATTTCCGTTTATTTCTTCTGTGACAAATTAAACTGCTTGCGCAACAAGCTTACGGGTAATCTGTTCTAAATAGCCTCGAATACTTCTTGGGTCCAGGCACGTTCCTTAACTATAGTTTGTGAGTACAGAAGTGAGAAAGCTACACAGAGGTTTCCCTTATTACAGGTTCTCAGGCCGTAATGTAATATAGTGGGCCTCGAGGAAGGCGTTTGCAAGATTTTTTCTATAAGTGCGCGTATCAATAAGTCCGTCTTTTTGGGGCCAGCCAGTCAGTAATTGATATACAGCTTTAAAGAAACGCTACATATGCTATGGCCCCACTCTTCAGGATAACCAGTTAAGTAGAAATGTATCTAGTTTTAGTCCTAAGTTAATTTGTACATGTTTGAGAGCTATCCACTCATCAGTCGGGAAGCGGCGTACACGTAGTTATTCATTTTGTGTTGGATAATGCTGGAAAGCCACTGACAAGTGTATGCTTTCACTACGTAAGTGACTGTTGAAGAGATAGAGCGAAAAACTTGATCATTTGTAACGTCTGGGCTGGCGTAACTTTCTTTTGTTCATATCCTCTGACATCATGTAAATATTTCCGAATCTCTCTCAGTGTTCTGTGCAAGACTTGTTGAGCGTAGTGACTTATAGGGCTGGTGAAACAATCCACGAAAATCAGACAGCTTATATTGACTGCTTTTGAGAATCTTGAGCAAATTGCAGTCTAGTCGTTGTTGGTCGCGAGATATTTAACGTTTACACTCATATAACTCATTTTTGAACAGTCGACCTCATGTCCTGGCTCATTTACTCAGGTGAGTCCACGTCAAACATGAGGAGCAAAGAACCCGAGTTTCACACTTATTAGAGCAATTCAGTAGCGCACTTCCTTGAAAGCGCCGGGATTTAAACTGGGGACCTCTGAAGGATGCTGCCGGCGGTCTACCAATACTTGACTAATAAGAGAAAAATTCAGCCCGACACCTCCCCTCTTGGATATCGACTAGGGCGAATAGGTGTGACAGGGTTGTAAAAGAACTGCTCAAATTAGAGTAATGTGAATGCAGACTTCCAGCTTGACCTTTAAGTCTATGGCGCTGTACGGTTTCATTATTTTGGACTGCAAATGATCGTACCACTCTTTCACACTGATTTTCCATTCTGCTGTGGCTGATTTAAGTTATCTGTTTCCCTGACCTAATATATACAGCAATATATTGCCCGGTCCGACAAACGATGTTGTTTCATTACGGCACTGATAACGGTTCCTTTTGTAGTTCACGGTAGTGGCATATTCCAGTAATTAAAGGAAATCTCGCGTAGTCCAATAGAATACCAATTATATCTGTTACCGAAACGAAAGCACAATTTTCCGCCAAACACAACGCTTTGAACATTAATGCGGCTCTAAAGGAGGACTAAACTGGATCTCCAACCTAATCTCTCCTCTGTGGTGTTTAACTGAAGGTGCTACACATTACCGCCTTATGTCCCAGTTGACGTGATAATTGGCATATCGTGGTTCGTTGTCCATACGTAACATTGTACTCACAAGGCTTTGCTGAAAACTGTTGAACAGCCCACGAATGGTTCCGCCCTTCTTCGGGCTCATCAGGTAGGCGCGGTCCTCGAGGTCACCACAGACCTATGTTCTTCTTGAAGAAAAATTTGGACGCACTTTTCATCTAAGTATGCTGAATACTATCATTTTTGACCTCAAAATGCCTTGCACCTAATTTGAAGTCATCACATGCATTGTTCTGGGTCAATTTTACAGTGTAGTTCTTATAGTAATACTCTATGTAGTATGCCTAGAAGTATTTGTGTAGTACTCAGATTTGAAAACATTAGCAACCTGGTATCCGAGAGAGTTTGGATTGCGATGAAACTACCCGGACACTTCAAATTCAGAATATCCTGAAATGGCTGTGACGAACCTATATTTATCATGAAAAGGTTTCTACTATATGGATCCACAAATTTAGTCAGATGCAATTATTTGGCAATAAGTAAAAGAGACTGAGCTGTAGGTTGAACACTAGTCAGTCTGTGGGTTTGTAGTATAGTGAATTTTCCAGTTTCAAAAGAAAGTACTTCACACACTGCTTATCGTCTCGGGGTTGTGCGCTACTCTTGGTTTTCCGTATTTGCGTCATAAGTCATTCGGAGTTTATCACCGTAGGGTTATCCGTTAGGCGCGTTTTGACTTGATGTACCGCACCACATCTTTCCCCCAGTTTATAGTGGCCTCTGTCCCTTCAGATCGGCGGACAGTTGTTGGGACAGTGAACTTGTCTGTTGATGGGGTTGGCAGCTTGCTAACAACACGGGTGACAGTTTTTGAAGCGGACTTCAGGTTATTTCCTCGGATATATGACTCATCTGACGAATTCAAGAAGCGTAAGGAAGCTCAAAGACGTCGGGGTTGAATTAGAAGGACATTATTTGGTGGTGGAACAGGCAGCATCTCTGTAGTGTAACATAAGTCTACCGCATACTCGGAAATCTCTAGGACCAGAGGAATTTACTCTATTTTAGCGTAAGCACAGAGTTTTGCGCAAAACCGGCAGAAACACAGGTTAGTCTGGCCTGCAAAAGGTCGACAGCGTCCTATTAGGTCTAACCAGCCGAGCGAAGGCTCGTTTCCTTGCCTGTCACCAACAATTGTGGTGCCTGTTCACTACTGAGGGACTTCCGCCAGGCCCGAATTGTAACAGTGTTGGTTCCCGTAGTAATCGGAAAGACTCGGTCATTTTGAGCAGAGGTCAATAGAATTAACGTACAGTACTTGCTCAGGAATTGTCCGCGGAATTACGCATGAACTGTTTGCCCCTGAACCTAATCTTCCGCCAGGAGGTACAATTTTTAGGTCAAGTCCCCTGTTTATGGAGACACGATTCTCAGTTCGCTGCTGTGAACTTTATGTTTCTATTCAATTCAGACCAACAGTACATCGGTTTAACCATTTTCACACGCCCATGTGCATGAGATTAAAGTAATGTAAAATTGGCTTTTCAGAGGCGGTGAAATCATCAGCTTCTTGTTGCGACGCCGGACACTGTCCGGCTGAATGGACAAGTTTTCTTCCTAATCAAAGAGGACCAGCCTTTGTGCAGTGTCAGAACCATCTCTTCCTGGTACATCCGATCTTTAGGAACCAGCTTGCGACGTAAGAATATCCCAGGGGCAAGAATTCTTGAGATTCTTTCAGTGCGTAGTGTAAATATCTTGACGGAATATCAGCCTGTAATATCCACTGACCAGTTTTCTACGAAATATCTTGTTTTTAGGCAGCAAGCGTAAAGCCGTAAATTTTTTGGTGAAGTCGGCTGTGAAACGCACTTGTGCTGGTCAAGTAAAACTTGCAATACCCTACTATAGGTATCAATCGTGAACCGCGATTCTGAAAGGTATTTATGAAGTCGCCTCACTGATCAGGTCACAGCAAGCTTTTTTCTTCTACGTCTGGCAATACTCTCTTTCTGTCTGATTCTGTGATATGGAGTTGAAGCTGATAAGTAGGCTCTCCTGCACTGAGGCAACTCCAACATGGGACGCGTCGACGATCAGCGCCTTTATCCTGCTACTGAAGAAGTTTGAACCTGGCAGAATGTTGATTTGTCTTATAGAAAATGTTAGAACTGAGTCGAGGTGATTGTCTCAGTGGAATAGACTCCGAGACTGTGATGTAAACACCAGTCGAGCGTGAGTGGCAAACTTTGCTGTGAAAAGGAGTTATTACTGATGATATCCAATAAATGGCTTCTCAGGTGATCGACCTCCACCTAACTGCTCACACACACACAAGATCGGGTAGACAACCAGCTTTTTCACACTGCTTCCTAGTTAGCTTGATTCAGGCACGCAGATCACACTTTTCCGGCCTACAGGTTACATTTTCTCCGGAAATCTCTCTAACATGCCTTCATTTGTTGGACATTCACTTTGGAGGATTCTGTGTAAGCAACAGCGTTCTGTTGATAATCACATGCGATCGCAATACGAACTGACTAACTGCCGAGGTTGACCTTAATGAGCCGAACTGGACATCGATGATAACATGCAAACTTTTGAAGGGGAAAAGTGTGTAACGGTGTATGCTACTGATGAACGGTGAGAGTAGCGTCTGGTCTGGCGGCCAGGCTCCGCCCCTGCATCTGATGGAAGGCCAACTTATGGAACTATTCAGCTCTGTTCTTTCCTTGTTGTTTAATGTTCAGAGAATGGTCAGTAAAGTTCGAAAGGACGCTTGGAAATGTCCGCTTTTCGACAATATGCTTGGCCCACTTATCTTCTACTGAATAGCTTGAAATCATGTCGAAGTTTAGCTCCTTGAGGTTGAATACGTATACGCCTAATAATTGGCCTCGAAACAGGATCTCTTCGTTGTTGAAATAATTGTCATTAGCAGTATAATTTTGATATAGATACATTTGTCCACGAATAGATCACAGGAAGACTGACCACGAGGTGGAAGATTAAAACCGAATACCTACCCTTTGCTCGATGACCCGGAAAATTGACCACGAGGTGGAAGATTAAAACGGACTACCTACCCTTTGCTCGATGACCCGGAAAATTACAGTTCATAAGTAAATTGTTGAGTTTGTCACAAATCCTTGGGATGCGAGTGGTGTAAAGCTTTGAATGGCACGGGACTTCCCATAGTCGGTGACGAATTCACTGAGTGAAGATTGTCAACCAAGAACAAACTATCCACTAGGAGGGATTCGATACCAGAACAGATTGTCTTGGTTTTGAATTTGCTTATCCAAATGAATGTGCTCACATGAATACTTGTGTCACGCTTTGAGGAACCTCAAAAGTTTGTAACCGTGTTCAAGACAAGGTTAAGCTTACCTCATGATCGATAAGGGCAAACTCTAGGATATCTTACTCCTAGTGGCCCAAATCCCAGCGCAATCACCGTGTTTCCAGATGGAACATCGCAGATGGCCGCTATCGTCTCGCAGTCAGCAACGCTGTTTCCATGCATCAGTGTGTGACAGCACCTGGCTTTTTTTGAGTGTTTTACCCAGTTGGCTTTACGACTCGGCTGTAAACACCCCTTGCTGTTCATCAGAATGTCCCGTCCCATATCCCAATTTACACTTGCGAACCCTTTGCCCGATTCCAGATCACAGTTGCAACGACAAGCTGCGCATAAGCTAGACTCAGAAGGTGCGACCGTAGATATTCTGTGACGACTGTTGGTCGGTCGGTCAATCACTTTACCTATCAACTGAATACACGTTTGCACAAGAGTTTGCGACCAGGCTGTACCTGTTACCGCGTGCCGAAGTTTTTCTTCCTTTCCATCCAGCCCTCAGCACTTTTAGTCACTGTGGCTGTTTAAATACGTGTATCATACAGTTCAACCGTTGAGCCTATTGACTCTGCCAACTTGCGTTAGAGCGGTTCATGTAATTCAATTGCTTTCAATGGAAACCATAATCTCTCAACGTGTTCATTTGCTAAAACTGGTCCCTCTACAATCCCCTTCATCAAGTTCTGAAAAGCAATATCCGATCACCAAAATTGCTGTTCAGTTGTCGCTATGGTTTCTTTTTGACCTCAGTCCGAATCCAGAAGTACACAAAACTCAGTTGACCATTTGGAGGGGTGCTTAAAATAATGCAAGATGTGCTGGTGTTAGTTGATGTGCCTCTTCATGTATCTTCAGTGCAACATTCATCACAAGGAAGAAATGGAGTAGGGAATAGAAGAGGTCAATCTTAGAAACCATAGAATAATTCCATCTCGCTTTTAGGGGCAGGCTAATTGGCTAGTGCACCTTCAAGTAAAGGATCAGGGAATCCATTGGAAAAATCGGGCCAATGTCCTTTAGGTTCACTCCGAACGTAGCTAGCTGCAGACAACCGTTTGTTGAGCTTCAGCTATCTCATAAACTTGAGTACAAACAGTCGGACTTCAATTCAGGAGTCAGCAGCCGAAAAGATAATCTAATGAAAAGTTAACTGCGGTAGAAAGGCTAAGCAGCCCGCCAGTAAACGGGCACAAATTGTGGTGCGACTATGGAGTGAAGGGAACAACAAGTTTAATCAAACAACGCATGGAATGAGCACAAACAGACGGCACTATGCTTTCTCCTATGTATATCCGAAGCTTGCATGGACTGGATAGTATCTAAACTCTACAGGTAACTGTCTGTCACGGCACAGACTTGTGTTGGTGCTGACTCTAATTCAGAAAACTAGACGGAATTGCACATTAAATACACTCACTGAATTGTTGAAGTATGTGCTGCGGTCAAATGACCACACTGATCGAAAAGTACCTGGGTCCCAGTGATACACCAACGGTGTCGCCACAATACCGAAAAAAGAATGTTCACATTGATGTCCCTTACACTGGTGTTTATTCTTTCAGCCTATTTGAAAGGACACCAAACGTGTTCCTGCACCGGACATACAATGGCGTACAGTTGTGTGCGAACTTACATAACGGACTATGCCACTGTTGTCAGCCAAAATTTTGGCTTCAGTTTTATATACGACTTATGGTACTTACCAATTCACCTGCAGTTGCAGTGATAAATATATCGGTAGAACCGATTGGATGGTTGAAATTCAGGCTAAGAAGAATCTTCCCAAAAAAAACTCCGTACCATATCGACTGACCCTAACCAAAGCTGATTGAATCCAGGGTCAAATCTCCTGTCGCTAGGCCTCTAATTGTTGTATTGTGGGGCTACCTATTGCTTAGGCCTGAATTGGGCTTGCCAGACTACGCGATAAGAAGAAATAAAACCAGGAGCACGGCTGTACCGTCAGTTCAGGTCTAACATACAGAGTTGGTGCGTAAGTGTATAGGATGACTGATTGGCTAAATATGGTCACTCGCTCTGTTCCTCCTTGTCCAGCCAATGACGACGTTCCTGCTGTGATCATTCTCAAATCCGCTGGTCGCATCCTTTCAAGCTGTTTGGCAAGCTGCGCCCAGGCACATGCTGTCCAGGAAGTGTGGTGACCGATGGTGACCTTAGTGACTAGTTGTTCTCTGCACATGCACTTTTCGTGCCTGGACGCGTCCTGATACTAATCGACATAGGTCACAGAGTTGAACCCAGCTCACCTTCAGGGCAGGCTTCCAAAGAGGCTGCAGTTCCTTGGGTCCAAGCTGACTGGCCGTTTTTTGCCTGCCCCCTGCACTCGGAGAGACCCAAAGGTCACTCTGAGAGTGTCCTGGTTTTAGTGATCAGTCACGTTGCTTCAAAAGCGTATTAATGTTTCAGGCTCAATTGTATTATGTGTCATGCCGTTTAACACGTTTTGCGGCGGAAAAGAGTGCACGAAATGAACTCAACCTGGAATCGTGTTGTTCTAGTGCCCGGCATCAGAGGGCTTTAGACATTCAGATGTCTTTTCTGGTTTGCTGTGAACATTCGAAGACTATGTATTCTACCCGTTCAACAAGACTTGAGTTAGCGCATAGCCAAAACAATTACCTTCTCCAGGCCGTTATTAACGTTGATGAACGAAGTTTAATACGCTTTTAAAATTAACAAGGAGCCTACAAACGATGAAAAACCTCATATGTGACCACACATAGAGACGGTCGAGAATGTGAGAATATGCAGAGCTGACATAGCAGAGGGTAGCCGTACAGTCCAATAATCAGAGCAAAAAAACAGGGATGTAAACAGTGTAATTGTTTAAATGAGTAGAGTTTTGCGATGACAAAGGGAAGTGAGAAATATGTAAATGAAGCGGTGCATGTTTTGAAGTGCAAGGACCACCGCACACATCAAGCACCCTCAACCCAAACACACTGACCCTACGCCAAATTTCCTCTGTTAGAGAACAACAAATAGGTTCTGAAACAAGGAGTGAAAATTTGAGCTGCACAGTGCAATTTTTTAGGAGTATTTTTGTCACAGTTCTCCGTACGACATGCATTCATTATGACACAAAGTTTGGCCATATTCAATTTCCTAGGCGATTTCCTAGGTACTAAAAGTGTTGTTTTTAATGGGTTGCTTTGCTAATGGCTCCATATTGACTGCGATATCCTTTGGTCGGAAACCAATCATCAAATCTGATCACTAAGACGGACCCTTGAGCGCGGGTGGCTTACACAGACTGAAAGTACGTGTAGGTGGATTTTGGTGGCTTATTTATGAACGAAGTTTGTACGTCTGTATTGAACATGCTAACACGATCTTCCTCATTCGGGCTCCAACAGAAGGGTTGGTGTTTGGTCGAACGACAAGATTGCGTATTTCACTGTACAGTCCGTAAATTTTGGAACCAGAATATCGGCTATCGTTGTTTATTTACGGCATTAAGCCATCTTAGAGCTAACTTGGCTAAATCAACTTCGGCACACTACGAGGCTTGAATACATCTGGTAAGCCTTGACATTTGGACGAACTTGATCCGTGCTGAGTGAAACATTGTCCCAGAAAATTGGTGTTGGCCGACGGGCAAAATCTTACGAAGAAACTCATCGAAGAATAGGCTTATCTATAAAGTGGCTCCATATCGCATTAAAAAGCCACACGAGATGTTCACATCATAGACGCTTTCGGGTAGCACATTTGCCTCTTCCCTGTGCGGACTGGTTTCCCGGATAAGGAACTCGTGGAACCGAAAAGTAATGGCCGCTGAATTTAATGAATCAGCTATCCGACCAGTCATTGTATAAATTACTGAGTAAGCGATTCCAAGCTCTTTTGCTTACCGCTCGGTTAGTCAGGCAGTAAAGCCCTGTACTTCACCACGCTGTTGTTGGAATCTGACATGTGGAACTAGTAACGACCAGAGGCAATTTTCATCCAAAAATGAGCCCCACTATTCCCTTGGATATCTGCTCCGATTTGGCAGTGATAACTTCCTCCAGTGTACCTCTGTGAGAGCCAATAAATTCAGACGATGCTGTGATAAAGGCGTTTGAACCAAGCCTCCTATGCTTGTAAAGCCCAAGCTATTGTCTTTGCATCGTGCTCCCACCAACTACAGGTTTTGAGACAATTTCAAAATAAGTTGGGGAAATAATATCCTCTTGGATTATGTTGGTCTAGTTACAGCCGTATGCCTTTGAGAGTCGTCCGTGGACCCCAAATCCGGTGTCACAACGACTGCTGAATCCTGCCCCAAGAATACTTCTCTCAGTAGGTAACGACTAACGCCACAATTGCCAAATGACTGGGGACCTACAATGAGAATTAAACCGTTATTCTCATAGACTGGTGCTAAGTTTCATTCGTATGGCCGGTCCTGAACAGTACTGGAAGGTGTCTAAATAGTTCGGACGTCATCAACTCTGTTGGCAATCTCGTGAAACTTCAGATTGTTGATAAACGTCAGGTCGAAGAGGCAGCCCTAGGATATGGTATCAATTAAATGGACATTACACGTGGTCTTGTGCATGCAATGAGTTCTGAGTAGGTATCATTGGCCCTTACTCGTTTTATAAGTCCGCTAACGACGTTCTAGGCGTAAGCTTAATATTCTCCATATACCTGTGCTGTAGTACTCAAAACGTAGCTGACAAAATACCCTACGAAACTCCAGCCAGTTCGAAACCCATGCAGAGGCCCTCTATTTCGTCTTTTAGTAACCTTCTATTTGGACGTGAGACTAATCGTTGTGTAATCATCTGGGCTCTCTACAACCCCGCGCTTGAGTGGTAGTTTCACAGTGGCGATCTTCCAATTCATCCGTAGTCACCCTCATCGACGTACTCTCTAAACGATGTCACCAACTACAGGTAGCTTACGCTCGTTGTTTGGTTGTTGTTCTGTGCAAACGTTTCGTCAGTAATCGAGAGGATATCGTCAGTGCTGTGTAACGGTGTCACCCCGATTGGTGACAAGACTCTTGCAATCCAAGTAACGAACAGACCAACAAGCATGACTTCGTAAACTTCATGCTAAATGATCCGAAAATATTTCCGATAAGGTGTGTTATAAACCGCTGGTAAAGGTGATCTAAACTGGGCACGCTTGGAACCACTCAATGGAACCTTCTTCTAAACCCGTTTGTGAAACTGATATCGGTTGGAATTTCATCGGTCAAGCTATGGGATAGGACTTTTGGGCTTCTATGTAGAGGTGACGACTGATATGTAGTGCTTCATCATTATCGTTGACCTCATAAGCAAATGTCTCCATTCATTACGCGCTTAGACCAAAGTGCCAGCCAAATGTAGAGGCAATAGGGTACCTCAGCATGATACTATCTGAATGGTGCGTCAGTATTCTCTCCTTTAGTGCTAATATTGTTATGCGCCACGCTTTGTGACAGGCGCCTTTCTTAGTAATAGGCTCGATGGCATAGGTGTTTAGAAGAAATGGATGAAAAGCATTTCAGCATTGTAAGAGGATGACACCCACCATCTTTTTTTAAAACTCATCTTCACAGAGGATTTCATACACTTCCGTACCTTTTCCCGAGCCCGACGCTTTAGGTACCACGACATAAAATCTCCAATTTTTATCCAGAATCCTCAAAATCAGAATTTTGATGCCGAAGCTGCTAACATTTCCCATAATGACCGACAGGCCACTTACACTCTCCAGCGAGTTGAAATCAAGAAGAATGTTTTCCACTGTACAATTTTTGAACCCACTGATCCAACCTAAAGTCTACGACACTGAACCAGTTTTCTCCTGCTCCTTTCGAAGTTTTCGGTGTATTTTGCATTGAAGTAAGTCATCACAGTGACATGGTGAGAGTTTATTTGCTTGTTACTTGAATTTATCAAATGGCCGAGACCAAACATCGCACCCGTGGGCGTTGCTTGTTTACGAAAATCTGGTGGACTCTCTTGTGAGACTTGCGCTTTTGCATTTGGCTTGCTGTCAGGTACAGAAAATAGTACATTGTTTTACGTTGAGGCATTTGCCAGGAAACGAAAGTAAACCCGAAATTCCATCATTTACGCTGTCATCGATGGTTTAAGACATGTTGGTATGTGAAGTCTTCCATTTTTGTGCGTAAAGCAACTATTACATCATCCGGTTACAACGCTGTTTTACTGGTTGGCAGTAAGAAGCGCATGGTGTGCACGGCAAGTGAATGTCGTTTTTCCGCAGATAACAATCGCAGAAAGACGAAATTTTTCACCCTAAATAAGGTGGCGTGTAGTTCGTTGTTGGATAAGCATCTATATGAAAATTACCACACATTAACTCCGTACGCCTATAATAGTCATGTGCCACTTCGTAACCTGTTGCCAGTATAACCGTGACATACGCGCATAACCACATGTAAAGTTAAGCATCGGGGAATGTTTCAGTGACGACGATCAGTTCTGAAAGTGCTTTTCCGGATCAACTGGTTGATTCACCACAGGGCTACATATGCAGCTTTCATAGGAACATTCGCGTTTGGTGACTTACGACTGAAGGTTCATTAGTATTGTACAAGCATAATTCAACACTGGGAGAAAGCATTGAGCTCATTTCTCTTCAGATTTTTGCTTCCTGAAGCTGGTTGAAAGTAACACCAACGAAGCAGTTTCCAAATCAAAAATTTTTAGTTGAACGTTTACCCAATTAAACAAACTTACGTTAACAAAAAACCACTTAGATACACAGTAAGACTCGGCTGAACACTCATGAAAATTCCAACAGCAGAATACCACATTGTCAGAGAAATTAATATCAGTTTACCCTATCTTCACACGAATTGAAAGGATATTTTCAGGCATGCATTTAGTCTGCTGCTAAAGCAGTGGCACTTTGGCCTTTATGGAATCTAGCACGACCTCATGTTTATTACCCCATTCATCCGCTAACTCCGCTTCTGTACCTTTGATCTCCAGTTGTTTTGCTTATCTATACCCGCCACTCACCTTGCCACAAAGGCCGTCCCGATACTTGTGTATTAGCATGCGTCTGTGTGAATGTGTGCAGCTGACCTACTTACCCACGCGCGTTCGTGTCCCGTTTGCTGAGGCTGCCCCGACTTTTCTCTCATGAGTTCCGCGTGATCGCATCGCCAATCAGAATCACGAGAATGTCGTAGAAAGGGACGACCGCAACCCGGCAACAACATTGCCCCCAACGCTGTTTGGTGTGCAACCTAGGTGTGCCGGTCAGTGACAGACTTTTGCACTTGTTGAAGCTACGAACGTGGACATTTGAGGTTTGTTGTATAAATTTGCTTACCCTTGTGTAAATAGTACCGTAGAATTTTGAACCCAAATTTCCCCAAATATTCGAAATTGTTGCGCCCACGCGTTTCGTATCGAAAATTTCACCACGCTATTCGACCAATAAAGTTGTTTCTGCACAGGTTCAGCTCTAGCCGCTGGAAACAAAGTTTTTTGAGTACAGTCAGCGGTGTCATTTAAGTGGTGACACAAGTGACGGGGTAGTAGCATCCTCCAACAGGGTATCACTGAAGTCTAAATTTCGGGTCGATAACATATGCCCGTTGACCTCCACCAGCCGCACAGGTTTCTACGCTGAAAAAAAACATGAGCATTCGAGTGCAGTTTAAAACACCTGTCAATGGCCTTCGAAACAGACTCTTCTGCTTCAAGGATGCACTGTTTTTGGCCACATTTTCATCACCGCGTATTTTTGTATCTGTATGTGAAAATGATGCATTCATGTCTTTGTGTTCTCTGCAAAATTTCACTATCTAGAAAGATGCTACTTACCTCATGCACGATCGTCAAATTGAAACGATCCAAAATAACCTTTTTCCTCGAATGACTTCAAGTCAGCTTGCACCTGTGAAGCACTCATGTTCACTCATATCTTTCAACTAGTTATTGAAAAATCAACAGAAAACTTCAAATGTTACCACCGTTAAATATTTCTCGCATCTAAGATGCCCATGTTGTGTGAGACACCAAACCTTAAGACCGCAAAAAATTCATCTAAAACACGTACCATTTTACTGTTATACACAACGGTCTGTCTGAATTTTTAGTGACCACAAACTGTGCAAGGTATCAGTCAAAGCACAAGTGTGTCCAAAATTCTGACTGAATATGTCAATTGAAGATATCATTATAACGGAGAACACGAATTCACTGCGAGATTTGCATAGCTGGATGACCGCGTGAATCCGTTAAAACAAGAAATGCAATTGCTTGTTGATTCAGTGACAAAGCAGCCGTCTAAGAACAAGTACAACCTTGAAATTTTCTCCAAACAAACATGAACACAGATTGCAACAGCTTGTTCCTTGCGCATCATTCCAATCGCTAAACGCTTGCAAAGGTGAATTTCAGTTGATAAGCTGTGTAGTTCCAACTCACATCATAGTGGCACTTGTTTCAAATGAAATTTTTCTGGTTTTAATCTTCCTTCACGCTGACGTGACTCAACTTCTGACAGGTGTTTGAGTGAAGCGTACTTAGTTTCAACGTCATCACCAATATCCTCGCGATTTTATGGGACCTCTAGGAATGTCGCTGAACATGACAGTGAAAACGTTGGTTTGATTCACGACAGGCTGTTCATGCATCACTGAAGAGTGAGTTATTTCATCGCAAATTTATTCTCGTTTCAGGAGGGCTTGGTAAACAATGGGCAACGTTTCGCTTTTGACACAAAAGTTTCATCAGGCCAACTGAGCAGATCACCGAATGGGCCAGGTTTTAACGCAGACGGAGAACCAATCAGTATTCTCAGTATTCTCAGTATTCTATTCTTACCTAAGAAGTTGAAACTCCACCAAGCCTGATAATCATAACCAATAGGTGAACACCAAATAAAGCTAAAGTGTTGGTGGAAAATAGGGAAAACTCTTGAGGCGTCAGAACACAAACTGAACACAAAATTAAACTGGCTTCTACTGTATCAGAACATGGTGCGGATTTGAAGTTTCAATCCAGAAAAATAAAACCAAATACTCTGATTTGGATAGGAATTTGGTTTTGACTGGATATTCAGCTGAATTCCCACTGAATCGTCCGTTTATAAAGAGAGATTCGGTGGGGGGGGGGGTTCAGTTCATTTTTCCGTCAAAACCGAATCCGTATGCAAATGAGAGTATTTGAGGTGTTACATGTAATCGGAGCCCGTGTATGGCATAAAGTGAGTGGAACCTCGAGGACTGCACCAACCTGATGAGCCCAAGAAGAGCAGATCCGGTTGTGATCTGTCATACAATCTCTAGTAACCGCACGCGTATTGTGTTACCTCAAGAAAAAAAAAGATTTTCTAGATAGGGTTACTCCAGATTTGGGACAGTTTTGTCGAATAACGGAACCAGCGGGGTGCTGAAACTCTACGAAAAGTTTTGACACGTCTTTGTTGAACGTTTCAGATGAATCTAATGTTCTACACTAGAAGGTGTGCGGCATTTGATACATAGTGACCAACATCTTAGTTGATGATGGAAAGGATAGCGAGATGAACAAATTGCAAGCCAGGCAACGGCAAACTGTGCGGAAGTCCCGGTGCTAACCATGTGTTATGCAGTTGCAGTGCGGATTTGGGCAGGTACACAAACCCTGAATTGCACGAGGCTCCTTTTTCTATGAGGCCTCATCGGAACCAGTGACACCTGCGTCAAGCATTCTGAAGTCTGGCCGCATTCGAAATTGAAGTCGGTCAATGGGTGGTCACCAAATATTTTGCAGCTTATAGTTTGCTCGATAAATTACTGAGAGTTGATACATTACTTTATTTTTCTCTCGCTCCACAAACGTTGTAATGGGATCGGAGGAAGTATATCTCGGTTAGATGGCGAACTCAGTTATAGATGGATGGAATGGATATTCGTCGGAAATGAGTTATGTCGAAAGTTTTGAAGTACGCTACATAACTTCAAATGATGTTACAGAGAGGAATGTAAGTATTCATGTCCTTACGTCTATTAGAAGACAGAGATTTCCTTGCTCAAAAACTGTTCTTTCTCCCAGCTTCCTTTGGTGTCACATTCTCCACGTTGCGGCAACAACTACTATGACTTTGAAAGCGGTGAAGCAGGCAAAGTTTCACAGTCCGTTTAGAGGAGAATTTCAAACCTCATGCGAATTCCTAATTGCCATCCGTAAACAGACTAGGAATTGTAACTCTGAAGCTCTTCCATAGTTTCACATTTGACACGGTTTTATCGTTGGAATAACTCTACCAGAATTACAATGCCAAGTCTCATTAGTTCGTAATGTCACGTTGCAACCTGCACGATCTGTGTGCGAATGTTTGCAGGATGTCTATTCCGTAGTCTTCTCAGCTGTGCAAGCCAGTTCTGTGAATCACCCAATCACATTAACCCGAGTCCTGCAGAGATTTCAGATATTCAGACGTCTCCATGAATTCACCAGAAGGAAGCACGCCCCAATCGAAGTGAAGGCAAGATATTTAGAGGTGTTTATCCTATGGTAACAGCATTCACAGAAGCTGTGTCCCTTGCTAACGCTGTCCGCCAAAAATACCAATTTAAGGGACATTTGAGAATGGTGTGTAGTTCTTAGTATTTCTGTTGCACGGATATTACGCAAGAGCAGTTGTATAGTCTACAGTAACTGAGTTTTTGTCAAACAAACAACATCTGGCAGCAACAAACCATCCAGTCCAAGTGTGTCGGACTTTGCATGCTTATACCTGCAACCATTGCAAGCTAGCCCAGCAGGTCTAACACATCCAACTAGCCGATATTTTGATGTCACTATTTGAGCTGTTTGCCGGAATCGCAGTGCGAGTACTGAACAGAGAGGGTTTTCCGGGACGTTCAATGTCCTGTCTTGTTTCAGCGATCAGTTTATAATTCCACTGTCACTGTACTCTGAGGTTCCGTTTGACTCGTATTTTGGGTATAAGGGACGAGATGAAAGTCTTCTGTTTGTGGTCGGAATTATCGATGAACATGAACTTCAAAAAATTGCTGTCTCGCAGACTTCTGCGGAAACCATACAGCTGGGGTCAATGGCTTTTATCAGGTAAGGCTTGCAATTAACTTACAAACCCTCCGCCATCAAACAAGCAGACCATGAGTGCGCAGTGGGATGGATACCTACTTCCTACTCGCGTGCGTTCGCATGGCTTATGAAGAGAACTTGTTATTTCCTAACGTGAACAGCTGATTGGGAGTTAGCTTTCTCGTGCTTTCTCGTCCGTTTATGAATTGGGTTCCGTTGTGGTCTAGCGGGATGAAACTTTCTATCAAAATACATGAAAGAAAACTCGCTTCTAAAATATACGATCAATTTCCCCTAGTCTGCGTGCACCAAGAGTTGGGGGGACATATTCCCAAAGGGACAGCACTTACAGGAAGAATGAAGGAACGCAAACTTATGAAAAAATGGCACTCTACTGAAGTCGCCACCAGTAAACATACTGACATTGATTCAATCTATCAGCCAATAAGGGCAGAGTGTTTCTAAAACTACAGGGTAGAAAACTGCGCAAGAAGACAGATGAGAAAGTCACAGGAGAGGCAGAAAAGTCGGATCCGGTCGAACAAATCAGTTTTGTTGGAATCTACACCCAACCAACGAATCAAATCAGAATCGAGGGCAGCTAATTAAGCAACGGACACAAGGGCGTCAGGTATAGCTCTGAAAGAGGACGGTGCAGCTGACCAATCGAACTCAAGGATATCGGACCACGACGCATTAGTAACTGGAAACGGACAAGTAAAATGAGGGAAGAAAACTACCAAAATAGGTTTCGTGATAACCAGACAAGTGGTGTAGGCAGACTATCATGTAACACAAACACCAATGGATCAATGAACTCAGGAAAAGGGTGCCTCAGGTAGTCACTTACATCAGAAGAAGGCAGATGCGCTTCTCAAGTTATAGAAATGCCAGTGGTTGAGTAGGGCGTATGCCATTAACTGCGCACTGATGGTGTCTCCCTGTTTCTTGACGAAAAGTTTAGAAATTAAGTATCCAGCTTGGCGGAGAGATTGTGGGTCAACTGGTCAACGCCTAACAGTCAAGTCATAGTATGCGAATAAAAGAAACACCACAACTGGAAGCCTTCCCTCTCCTTTATTAAAAAACGAGTGCCAACGTTGGTAGTTTTAAGCGTGTGCCTGCAAAAGTTGAATTCTGCGGAGATACGATACACAATCCTCCGAGAGCATAATGCTACACAACCTGGGGACATGAATGGGGCAAATGAGAAAACTTCCTGACTGTTCGGCGCATGATCGATACACAGCAGGTTGCTTCGGATATGCAATAACCACGGGCTAAAAAACAAGGTCAACAAACCATCAAGTGAACAGACCTTTGACAAGAAACCTGGTACTGTCCGTGAGTCAAACTATTGCTTCGTGGCTGCGGGGGCAAACTTAAGCGACACAACCAGTAAAGTAGATACCTAAACTTTTTCACAAAGCTATTCAAAGCCTTTGGTCTTGCTGCCGTATTACTTACACAGGACTTGTAATGGATGTGATGTATAGTCATTCGTTCTCTAGGCAAGGTATATAGTCAGTATCTTTGCACATCGCTAATAAGACCATATCGACCGCAGACTGGTAAACAATTAGTTGCCATATCGCACGTACGTGACAAAAACTAGTGGTGTGACATTGACGACATCGGTAATACCTTTGAAATCACTTTGTGGAAGGTTGGCTGAATTGTGCATTTTTACCTTTGTGACTCATACTAGAGGAAGGCATCCTTGCAGTAAGTGTTAATCACAGCAAAGCAGCACCACTTGGTTTTATGGGTAAATCACACAAATCACTAATAGGCAAGGGGAAAAACTTCCTCAGGGCTTGTATTAAAGGGATAGCACTATCGTGATATCCGGTCATGGGTGCAAAATAAGCAATCCAAACTGCCAGTCACAGTTACTCGCTCCACGATTCGTGAATCTGCTTGTCAGTGATGAAGCAGCTGAGATACCACCCTTTCTTGGATGTGTCAGTAAATGTTCGGCGCTCTTGACAAAGTCGAAAGGACGGAGACGGCGATCTACGGCGATGTAATAGATATCCTTCTGGTTTCTAGAACAACGGGCGAAGAGTGGTGGCCATGGGAGACTTCACGTGTCGGGCTGGCAACCAGCTATCATGAAAGCGCGATTAGGATTGTCTTATTTATGATTCCAAAAGAGAATGTCGACGACGATACTTAGGTGCAACTGATCTGCTTGCCCTGCAGCTTATTCATAAACCGCGTTAGTTAGTGCCCGCAAAATGGCATGAAAGATGACTGAAGCCGCTCACCACAAGTAAACCGAAATTAATTTCGCTGAACTATGGGGTTTTTGAGGTTGCGAATTTTACGGGGAATTAGTCTAGGCTGATCTAGTCTAGTCTGGACACAGTCTGGCACAACACAGTTTTTTTGGAAGCTTGCCTTCAGTTGCATATAATAACAAAGGATAACTTGCCGCATCGTGCAGTGCTCATCAGAACATGCATCTGTGTACATGATCCCTTTTCTCTCATAGGTGCAACTAGTCAGGAGATAATAGAGCGTTTGCAGAGATCTGCCTGTGAAGTACCTGATTTATGCAAGTGATCTTTCCCACTGGAAATCATGACCTCACTAAGCTGGATTACGTCAAAAAGCGCAATGACATTACGAAAAACAAGGCCAGCTTTTGCCTTTCATCATGATGATCGTACGCGTTTTTGCTTACCTGGACCGCCACGCCGGTGCTTATGTGTGACACCGATTGTGTCCTCAACTATTAGTGAGAACCTAGCTCAACGGCCAACGACAGTCCTTCCTCACCATAAACGTATGCATTTCCATTTAGCCTACTTTCTTATTGTAACGGCTAGACCCACGTCAATGTGCGACGCTGGTTGTGAGGACTCAGCTATGCATGATAGCCCGATCTAATGGCCAACGACGGTCCTTCGTACTCATACACGTCATCCGTCCGCCAAGCTTACGTCTGAAAAATACACAACCATCCTTGGAGAATCACGTTTACTTTTTTATTGATTTCATCGGTACCACCGTAAAGTTTAGTCAGGAAGCCGCTTTTATTCGAGGGGATTTCTAGAGAGGAAAATGCATAGTCAATTACAACTCGTGCACATCTTCCGCAATATCATTGAAAACACGATTAAACATAGCTGTGATGCGTAAGCCAACAAGTGATTAATAAGTCCCGTTGTTCTCAGTTCCCGATCGGTGACCATGCGGAAGCTGGAGTCTGGCTGTTACAAAGGTAAGCTTACTAGTCGCTAAAATATTCCGTGTGTGCACGGATGATTCGATAGCTAGACTTAATGAGCACATGGATTAATGGACGTAGCGAAGTTAAATCCAATGAGGGGTGAACACAAGTCGTTTGTAGGATCAAGTTGTCCGGAATTGAGACTTAGGATAAAGGACCTCAAAAATGCACCCCTGGATGTGGATGTAGTGAGGATCTAGTGAGTGGGCGGACACTTGGGGTCCAATATGCTCACTTAGAGCGCAAATCCTAGCTTCAGTGCGCTGCTACTTCCCGATACTGATACCATGTGGCGTAGAACAATCAACAGCCCCATCGTCCTCATCATAACCCGAAACCAACCACAGTAGCAGCCTCACCAACCAGGGGTCCTTTTTGGGAACCGATCAGTCCCCAAGCTTGCAAACCGTCACTTTTGTCACCTTCAGCGTCCGGTTATTCATAAAAAAGCTTACACGTCACGGATACATAACAACGAAAGCCGCTCGCCATTTCTGCTCTATTCCGCGTCTGCTGTATGGGTTTGTGCCTCATCCAACCCATTGTTCATACCGAAGTATTGTAACCCATCTTCACTTAAACAACTATGTCCACACCATCCGACTAAATGAGCTTCTAAAACAGCCACCCCTGATACGATCTAACTGCTTCTGACAAGGACGATGAGCCAGCTGAGGACGGCATGTTCTGCCGTACCTCATTGTTCAGGAACAATTACCCTCCAACAAATATCCAAGTAACATACATCGCCTCCATGCCACCACTCACGCTTTTGTCCTCTAGGAGGTCGGTGGACCCTTACTCAAGTTGATCCGTCTCCTCAATGCGCCTTACACGCCCATCCACATCTGTCCAACCCAACTGGACTTTTCTGTCACTGCTCAAAATTAACATCCACCGACCCACTTCCTACCATATCCACACATTCTGCACCTCTTCTCTCCGACGATGGGAAAGACTGCACGGTTGCAATCTCTCACTTCAACCGCATAACCTTCATCCAAAACATTCCCTAGCTCATGCCAAGCTCCGCCTTCCACAATGAAGGGAAGCGAAAACTAAAATAGAAGCATTTTTTGTCGCACATCCATTTCGCTGGCCTGGGTTTACCCTGATTGTAGCATATACCTCGAGCAATCCTCCCATAGATCCAAAACTTCATTGATAACAGAGCAAAAAGTGCAGGCAGAGGTTTACTCAATGCATGAAGTACGTCACCTCTGGAGTAACTCGTTTTAATAATGATAACAATATTTTTTGTTCCCAACTACTGGGTGGCATACCGTTAGGCATGATCACGCGATTACAGTAAGAATAAAGCACGACTGGATGGGATTGGCGGGTACTGGGGAAACTCGGGCGAAAAAAGGGCAGTCATAAACAGTGGGCAACAGACTTGATCAGGCCTAAAATCTGTATGGAAAATGAAACACAGTTATTAGGAGTTTATAATAATAGGATTAGTTCCCAACCTGTAGGGAGCATGCCGAATGAGGCATGATCCGGTCGTTACAACTTGAACGCGGCAGGCAAATACAAAACAACCAAAGAGGCATGTTTATTACGTGAAGAGTCCTCGCAGTCACGGGAACCGAAAAAACGAGGGCGGTGGGCATGAGGTACGACTAGTTCAAAGGTGAAGCCGGCTGATATGAACTAAAACTGAAAACCGTTGCTGGCCATGAGTGGCCTTGGGGGGTCGGGTAAACGGCTAGGGTCACGAAAGCGAAAATGGAGATGGAGATTGAAGAATTCGATCTGGAGACAAATGAAAAGTTTCGTCTCGAGAGTATGAGTTAGATTGAAATCGAGTAGACCCACTGGTGTCACTGTTGTAGGGAAGTCAGTTGTAAAGGATAGTTCTGATGGGGGAGATAGCGCCAATGCGTAGGGCGAAACGAACGCCGTGTAGGAAATTGAACTTGTAGAAGAGGAAACCCGAAATTACGGTAGGAGACTGGGTTGGTTAACTCCGAACGATAAGTTCAGCGGTCGGGTCCAGGCGAAAAATTCGTTTTTGTTGTTGCAACTACAGGATCAAGTGGGCGAGAGGTTCCGGTCGAGAGTCTGGAGAAAATAGTTGCAGGAGTGCCATCAGACTGGGTATGGCAGTGCCATGCCATCGTTGTACTGACATACTTCGGTTTCTGGACATACCCGTAACGGTTGTCAGGTTTGGCGCAATCGGACAGGCGACACGCCTTTCTCTGGCAGCTGGACGAGGAGATTGACAGAGATAGAGTCAGGCCAATGCAGAGCCACGGAAACTTTCCAATCAACAGGAAGGCCATGTGAGTGTAGACCGGGAATAACGGGGACAGGCCGGATTGAGTGAATACCGGTTGCACGAGGCGTTTTCGCCCCTACAACCGAAGTTTGAAGCTTGGAAAGATGGGGAATGAGGAAGGAATAAGACGAGGGCAGCAGCATCTGGTAAGTGCCAGGAGGCACCCAAGTGAAAAAAATCTAAAAGGGATGATAGCAAGCTAAATGAGCCCAAGGAGAGGTAGGTATTGTTGGCTGACCTAGAAGCCGGGTACTGGCTGGGCCAGAGCAGATGCATAATTTTGGGGAAGGTAAGGAGAGGGTAGCCGCTGGACTAGTTGGAACAGGCGATTACATGGCGAGATTACATGGTGGTAGTTTCTAGCTCAGCAAAAACTCCGATCACAGGGTAGCGGTTGTGCCCAGGGGGCTTAAGTGTAAACATGGACAGCAGAAAAATAGTGAGCGGTTGGGAAACAGCTTCAGAGATAATGGATAAGAACCGCAGCTTAACTGTAGTCTGCTACGTCGACTCAACAGGAAGACAAGAATATGGGTTGCCAGTCACCGAGTCACTGCCGTCAACTTCAAAAAACGAATGGGGCATGGCGAAAACATCCATTAGTCGTGACTGCTGGTAGTCAGGAAATAATGAGGAATTTACGTTTTATGTGTATACGATTGCTTCAGAGAACAAGAGGAAAGGACGCGTGTGTTATGTCTGGATGATGGAGTGGACTTGAAGAAGTGCAAATCAACTAAGACGAACGTGGTAACCCCCTGCACATCCATGCTAGTCGTGAGCTTCACGCAGTACCTTCAGGCTACCCCAGCTATATATATATATATATTTAACGAACGGGCCGCTGTCATTCGCTTGTATTCCTTGGTTTTGCCAGACGATTGACAGCAGGGACAAGTCCAGTCCAGCTACAGGCGAACAAACAACGGTGCCCTCTTTTGGTTTTTCCCGAAGCCTCCACGCTTTCCTTTAGGCTGTAACTGCGCCACTCTGAGATCACATTATCTTCCAAACACGCAACATCACGAAGAATCTCACATTATTCTCCGACCTCATTTCCCTCCACGCTCCAAGCTAACTTAATTGCGCACAACTTAGCCAATCCACGTCCAACATAATCACATATACCTACATCCGTTTGCTCCCACCGAACACCAATTATCTCTGCCTCAATAATTGAGTACCGTTATTGAAATCAAGCAGTGTCGCCTCACTGAAATTGTGACCGCTCCTGGCCACTTGCTATCTCGGGCCGCATACCATAGTGCTCTCTAGCGGTCTTTCTTGACATTTTCCTATTTTGGGGTCCCAATGTAGACAAGTTGCCTCATTGCCCCTTTCGAATGATAGTAATGGACCACGCCGTGCCCTGGATGGACCCCAGAGTATTTTGCTCCATGCTGGTTTTAAGTTCGCACGCTTCCTTGGTCGATGCTTGCTACTGTGACAACCCAAACCGACTCACTCAGGATGTATATGTAACCGGGCTGTCCACGAACCCAAGTACTACTTCGCGGTGAAGGTAATGCGACCGCCATACCCAGTCTGATGGCTTCTCCGTAGCTCAAAATATCACTAATATTTCCCGACCGAGCGTGTTCCATGCACCCATAAGACCGTTCCAATACGTTGAATTTGTGCGAGAAATTCAAAGCGACGGCCACCCCATTGTACCTTCCGCTCGTTCTGCCCGTAAACATGCCGATTCTATTAAGGAGTTGCTATATCGGTGAAAGTAAACCCTAGCAGTGCACCCGACACGGCGTTTGCCAACCGTGACAGAAAAACTTACTGGGTGTGACGAATTCCTTGAGTTCGTCTCTCGGGGTGCCTGTTTTTCCTATACAGGTCGCGAATAGCTGCTCCACTTTGAGCTTGCGCGGACAAAGGGGGCCTAGTCATTGTTCATGTAGTCTTGAGCTTATTTCCAAGGGTATTACGGAAGAAAACACGTGAAGGAAACCAAATTTTCATAAAAAATTTTGCCGCCTTCATGCGAACATGACGCTCAAATTTCACCCGGTATTCGCAAAACGGAAATGATTTCACGAAAACTATGAGTGAAGAGTGTTCTTGCCCAGTGAATTTTTCTGAAAGTTATCCACCCGAATTATTTTTAAGTGAGCGAGTTTTCAATCTTCAATCACCACTGGTTAGGAAAACGGCACCTAACCAAATAAGAAATGACGCTTTGTGGTAGAACGTGAATAGCTTACAATGGACGAAGTTTGAAGGTTGTTCTGCGGATGAAATAATTCGTTGAGCGTTCTTTAGCGAATACAGTGCTCTTGTAATTGCAAAATATGTGGGGGTTACTCTTTTAATCATTTTTTGCTATGTGTAGCCTCCGGGAATAGAGAATCCCGAAATCTGTGTCCTCGTGTATCGGGAATTGCTACACTAGTAGACATATTCATTATATTCGAAAAACATGCGCAAAGCTGGAAGGGCGTAGCTATTGCAGATGATGATGAACGATGTAAATGGGTCAGGTTTTTTGACAAACAGCAGCAGGTTTCTCCAGTGAAACTGAAAAACCTTGACAGGACGAACATGTCATGGACCAGAGGGGTCTGTTGAAATAACCTGGGTGGCGCACACGACCAACATGCGGCTAGGGCTCCACGATGCCTAATCAATTAGCCAAACAGGACCTACGAACAATCGGCAGCTGTCACTGCATTCAATATGCATAGGCAACTGATCAGCACATCACGAGTTTCTGATCGACTCAGTCTTAAAGAGCGCGCTTTTGGGGACCAGAGCTCAGGAACCCGGTCTCCACTGTAGATGCTCAAAGGGTTCTCCATCCTTATGTGGAATGGGTGTTTGCCTTGCTTTTCTCCCTTGCTACGTCTTCTGGTCAAAGGGTCCGCAAAATTACTGGTGGTTGATCAGATGGCAGTTGATCTGTTCCCTGAGCTTGGCAGATGGCTTGCAAAAGTTTCGTCCCCGGTCGAGGAGACACCGTCAGTGCGCAGTTGAGCAGGTGCTTCCTCCGCCCTAGCTGCGTTTATATAGTTTTTTGAAGAGTATCTAATATCCTGTCATGTGATTAGCTAATTGGTGTATGCCTTCTGTTGTATGATTATTGAACCGATCGTGAATTTGCTGCTTTGTGGTCTGTATGCCTCTTATTCTATTGGTTTGTTAGACGGCCGTTTTGGAGTGCTTCAGGTCCGTTTGCAATTGGTCCGTTCCCGAGTTGTGTTGGGTGGTAGTCTTCCTTCCTTGAGTTCCGTAATTCTCTTGTTTGCAGTGGTCGATAGACTGGGTCGATTTCGACGTGATTGTCGATGGTTTTTTTAGTGGGGTGCCACGCTTCTATGAATTCACCTTCATTCTTTGTTCTCGCTTGAGCCAATATGTGGACGGCATTCCAGTTGAATTTGTGTCCATCTTGATCTCCCTGTACGGAGACGAGTGGAAATTGGTCGTGCCTTTTGGTTGCAAGTTTGTGTTCATGTACCCCGGTGGATAGCTTCCTTCCTGTTTGCCCCACACAGCGTTTGTCACAATCTCTGCATAGAATCTTGTACACGACGTTGGTCCTCAACATTGTGTCTAATCGTCCATTTCGGTTTGATAGTGTCCTCCGTTGGGTGTTTGCAGGTTTGTGGGACACTGTTGTGTCGTACTGTCGTAGCAAGCGTGCTGTCGTCTCCGAAATGTTCCTGATATATGGAAGTGTGATCCGTTTGCCTTCTCTTTGTGTTGTGGGGTTAGCCGAATTTGGTTTTCTCAAAGTCCGCCATATGAAATTCCTCGGGTATCCATTTCTCTGAAAAACTCTGTACAAGCGTTTCTCTTCCCTGACTTTTGACTCCGTGGTGTTGCAGTGCTTCTCAATACGTTTGAAAAGGGTCCGGGTGCAGCTTTCCTTGTGGCAGTTCGGGTGATTGCTGTGGTAGCTGAGCATTTGGTCTGTGTGCGTTGCCCTTCTGTAGACTTCTGTCTGCAGGTGTCCGTTTGGTAACCTCTTGATGAAGACGTCCAGAAATGCCAGTTTCCTGTCGGTTTCTTCTTCCATTGTACATTGGATGCCATGGAAGACGCCGTTTATTAGTTGACTTGTTCGTTCAAGTTCACCCCTTTTGAAGATGACAAAGGTGTCGTCTACGTAGCGGGTCCATGTCTTGGGGTTTATGTCTGGAAATACAGTTCACAAAATTCTTTGCAGGCGAGAAGGGCCCAGATGGAGCACGAAGCCCCACTGTCTTGAGAACCATTCGACCGTACAGCACCGTCAGATACCGCTCCATCTGTGAAATGAAGTTTATAGGTTCGACAGATGCATGAAAGCGGAATTGCTGAAACAAACACTGTGAACAATTACCTGCCGGCTCAGGGCAGTAAGGCGGACGGGAGAAACAATCTTGAATGGATTTCCGGGGGTGTAAGGAATCAGAACCGAGTCCGATAGTAGCCAAACCCTAGCCATGACTGTTCGTGATTCGCCCCACCAGTCCAGATAGGCTTCATTGTTTGTCTTGCGCTCGGGATGATGGCTAGTGGCCGTGACGCCAGAGGGCAGGAGGAAAACAGACTTTACGGTTGGAAAGAACCAAAATCAATTTATAAGAAAACTGTTTGGCTGTCGGGACATCGTTAACTTTCAGGTTTCAGATGTTTCTTTAACTGAAAGGTTTATAGAATTTTACGGGGTGTGGAAGCAATATTGTTGTGCGCAGCGATTTGGAACCAGGAAGTGCACTGCATGGAGAGGCCGCCTCGGGGTGTATTAGCGAAGCTGGCAAAGCGCAACTCGCTTGAAATTCGTTGGATCAGGAATCGGCCAATCCTCGTCGAAAATGGCAAACTTGGAGGACTTTCCAGCCCCGAATTCATAGCGGTACGTATGGCAGATGATCGGAGAAGCGGGATAAACCACCCCTTTTTCTCAAGGAATTCCACATAGCCGCCGCCCACTATATGATTTATTCTGTTCAGCTAAACTACTCCGACAGATAGATGAGGCGCAAAAGTGTGAAAGCGTAGATACTAGATCGGCAACTCATCCTCAGACTATCAAATGCCGGGAAGTTATTCCTGGCGCAACGGACGTTAGTGACCGCGACACCAGTGCTGTTCTGAAGCATATTGATGCATAGGACCCATTAGGTGGAACCCGAAACCGGACCGCCCAACCGCCTGCAATCAAGCGCTGCTACGGCTAGTAATTTCAACTGGAACGTGGTTACTCAGAAGATAGGGCCGCTTGCAGGTCCAGTGTCAAGGCGAGTGCTGATTGGCCGAAAATGTGGACCCAACAGCTAATCACCATTGAGTAATGAATGCCGGCTGGCAGTGTTGTGTGTGTGGATGTCCTAATGCTGTCCTTGTACATACTTTAAATAAGACACGTCGAATATGTTTTTCGACCCGGTTTTGGGCGGTTAATGCACCTTGCTTTTCATTGGCGGTTCTTTCTCTGAAAACGCCAGATTGGGAGAATCAGACCAATGACTTGGCTGCGCAGCCTCGCGCGAGGCTCTACCGTTAGGAGAATTGGCGAAAGGGTCCCACGATGTTTGGTTAATTTAATCAGCTCAGCGAATTATTTCAACAGTAACAAAAGCAGTTTGAAAAGGCGCAACTGTAGCTCATTGAATCACTGACTCAGAGAGTGAATGCCCAAACATCAGCCAGTACCAGTTTTTTCAGCTGATGTAGCCACGGAGAACACACCTTTGAGTCCTGCTTCAAGTGTTGCGAAGGTATGTGCAGAGTTGGTGACAGATGGAAAGTCGGACTATTTCTGTGAAAACTCGCACACAGGAGCATGGTATACAAACTGCCCCGCTACCTCAAATTGAGGAAACCGTCTGCTCAATGTCGCAGATATTCGGTAATCAAACATCGCAACTTAGCATCCGTCACGAGTGTCCCAAGCTGACCAAAAAAGACGGTGACGGCCTTACAGCGGTGCACAAAGGCGAAAGCCAGACTGCCTGCTCTCCAATGCCAGACTGGTTTTCAGGTCGAAACTGAAAAAACTGTTCAGCTGTAACACACCCATTCGGTGCCTAGCTGCCATGCCACCCGGGGGAAGCACGAGGGCTGGGATACTGCCAGGTTGCCCAAGCCTAGACAGGGGAAGTCGAGAGGCAGAGGTGGGGTTCGAACCACGGACCTTCCGGTCAGGAGACTCGCGCTCTAACCACTTGAGCTATCTCAGGTCGAAACGCCCAGTACCGTATGCGGCCTTGCCCACTGGTGACCAGAAACTGGACCAACTACATACGGCTGGTGTTCAACCGATCACAAATATAACATCCTTGAGGTACTTTCTCAGTCTCACCAGGCAGTGTAGCTCATTTCTGTCTGTCATGCATCACCCTCATGACCAACTAAACCAGCTACTCATCAAGGACCACAAGTGGATATGTTCAGGAGAATTCCGACGCAGCTTCGACTCTATCAAATCTACGGAGAGCTCCAATTTGCTTCTCACCCAATAGGATTCGTCACTGTTATCACTGTGACTTCAAATGCTTCGAATATGGCATTGGCGCAGTTATTTCGCTTTTATTCTCCGACGCAGCCAGAAAGCAATCGCGCATGCGACTAGATTCCTGAAATCATCTGAAAGCAATTACAGTGGGATAAGAAAGGAAGATTTGGCGATTGTTTGCTTCAAAAAGCCCGGCAAAATGCTGTGCGACCGTCAGTTTACCCTGTTGACAGATCACAAGCTGTTTTTTGGCTCCAAGAGGGGATTTCTGTGTATATCGTCGATCGTCTCCGGTGATAGGCCACTCTGGGATATGATTTCAAGACCAAGTACGGATCCACTACCAGCTTCAGATAGGCCGAAGAACTGTCGCCCCATTAATTCAAGCAGGTCAAAACTAGAATACAGGCGTCTCAATTAGCTTGGGATCGATGAACCGCTTAGTGTCGAAGGAAGTTCGCACCTTCTTGCTGGCTGCTGACATGGCACTCCAGACTACTGATGAAGAGTGTGCTGCAATACGTCATTACATACCACCACAGTCAATGACAGCTTATCTGCCCACAGGACGAATTGAGTCCTTACTTTAACCGGCGTGACGCACTATCGCTTGCCGACGGATGCCTTCTGATTTCAGAACGTGTTGTGATTTCAAAGAAGCTACAGCCAGCCGTACTGGAACAGTTTTAGAAAGGACAAAATAGAACAAAGAGGATGAAGGCTTCTGCTCGGAGTTACTTCTACTAGCCTCGGACTCAGTGGATCTTCAACTCTTGCTTGCAATGTCCTGAAGCGACTAAATTACCCGGTCGTGTTCTCAGCCGACTGATCTCTGGTCTGGTCTTCAAATCGAGTGTGTAGGTCCGGTTGGTGGTCAGAACTTTTTGGTTGTAGTCGACACATAGCAGGTGACCAGAAATTCTTCCACTGATTGGCCCCACAACTGCCACTACAATTCTGGAACTCAGACAATTATTTATTCACTAGTCCAAAGCTTTCCGTGTATAAGTTTCTGCCCAGCAAAGCAGATCAAGATAAACCCTTATTGACTTCAGAGGACATGTTCCACGTTGCTGCTGTCAACGTGCGTACTCGGTGTTGAATTAGCCAAACGGTAGCTCAATCAAAGCTTGTCCTTCCTTTCTGTCGATGTATGTTGTGTCTCTGAAATACGCATCATCATCATCATCATCAGCTGTAAGAAACCGTGTACTTGTCGTACAGTGGTTGTAGCTGCCACAGTTTCGTCCGCCGATGATTTGGGGAGGGGAGGTAGGTAGCTGCGCATTGGAGGCGCGAGCTGCGTAAATGCACCACTGTCAATGGGCTGTTACGTCGGGGAATTGGGAAGGGGGCTATGCATTGAAGGCAATAGCTTGGATGCATGAGCGCCATTGAGGGCGCGATTGGGCCATGTCTGACAATGTCTCTAACCATTGATGTGGCCCGTCTCGGGGTCCCCATCCAGGAAGACGGCAGTGACCAGCGCAGCTGAGTTTGCTGGTAATGGCTTTTATACTTCGCTGCCAAGTCATTGTTTGACCACCTCTGGCTCGTTTCCACCCTTCACGTGGTTGTGCGAAAAGAACCCTTCGAGGAAGTCGGTCGACTGGCATGCGCAGCACGTGGCCAGGCTAGCGCAGTTTATGCAGTGTGATCAGTTCATCTATCGAGGGTGAGTTATTCCTCCCGAATACCATTCGACGTACTTCAGCATTGCTGATCCGGTGTTCCCACCAGATTCGGGCAATGCTCCGGAGACATCGGTGGTCAAATACTGAAAGTCTTTTGACGTCCTCGGCGCGCAGCGGCCAGGTTTCTGATCCGTATAGTAATACGGAGCGCACCGCAGCATACATGACCCCAGTTCGTTCATACATCTCAAACCGCTCGGTGCGAAGCCAGATTTCCGATACTTTAATCTTCGGGCATCTGGTGATCCTGATACAATGGTTCCTGATATCTACGGCGTAGGATTTGTGCTGAGTTCCAGGGCAAGATCCCCCCTGGACTGGATTCCAACAGACCTTCCATTTTGCGCTGTTAGGTTAACTGGTTAATCCAAGATCCAGGACTGTGCAGTCCCAATTCAAATCGGTCCCTATGGCAGTTTCTCGGATGAGCAGCATACTACAGCCGATTTGTCAAGGATTTCAGCACGGCCGCTGCTCCACTGTACGACTTGCTGCATCAAGATCGGAAGTTCGAAAGCGCATGAAGCCTCTGAACGTGTAAAAGCGCGGATGCTGGATCAGCAACTAATCCTCAAACTGCCCAGGGTGGGAGAGATGTTTACTATCGCAACGGGCGTTAGTAACCGGGGTATCGGTGCAGTCCTAAAGCAGAGGAATGGGGCCATCGAATATGCTACGTGTGTCCTGACTAACGCAGAGCAGAAGTACTCAACCATAGAGAAGGAATGTTTAGCGATCGTCTGGGCCCTGGATAAGTGGAAGTTATACTTGCTGGGACAAAAATTTCACGTTGAGATTCATCACAAACCCCTTAAGTGAATTAGGACAGCCAGAGATTTTTGCGGAAAGTTCGCGCACTGGACACTCTGGTTGCAAGGGTACGGCTTCATGATCCGGTACGAGCCAGGGAAGGAGAACCACCTGGCTGATTGGCTGTCAAGACCAGAGTCTGAAGATAAGGCCTCGAAGCTCATGATCGGCGCCACTAGCCTCGTTGTCGAACTGGATCCCGGAAGGTTGGTGCAACTAATAATCGGAGCCTAGCTGCCATGCCATGCGAAGGAAGGAGGAGAGCTGAGGTACTGCCAGGTTGCCCAAGCCTAGACAGGGGAAGTCGAGAGGCAGAGGTCGGGTTCGAAACACGTACCTTCCAGTCAGTAAATTCGCACTCTAACCACTGGTGCAACTACAGCAACAGGATCCTGTATTACGGAAGGTTGCACCTGCCTCGTTGGACTGAAGGAGTATTGAGAACGCGGACAAAGACAGAGAACTGGGAACGTTCGAGAATCACTCTGGTGGGCTGAGTCTGAGGAGCTGGCATAATATCCTGGAACGCCACCGATGCGAATGTCCTAATGTCCGTGATACCTCACGTTTTGAGATGGAAGCTGATCGTCGAATGCCACGAGAAGCACACAGGGTGCACCAAAACATACAACTTGCTTCGGCAGAGAGCCTACTGGCCAGGGATGAGAAATGAGTTGATGGATTGTGTGGTGACCTTTAAGCGTGTCAGTTGATGAAAGGAGATACGACAGGGGCAAATCATCCCATGGAATCTATCCCTGTATCAAAGATCGGCAGGTTATGGTTCGTTGACGTCGTTGGTCCCTTTCCGGTGACAGCCAGTAGAAATCAGTATATCGTAATAATGACAGAACACTTGTCGTGGCGAGTCGTGTCGGAAGCCGTACCAAATCAACGGGCGACGGCGGTCAGTGGAGTGGTAATGCATGAAATGGCTCAGTGGTTAGAGCGCGAATTTACTGACCGGAAGGTCTGTGGTTCGAACCCGATCTTTGCCTCCCGACTTCCTCTCTCCAGGCTTGGAAGTACCTTGGCAGTATCCCAGCCCTCGTGCCCCCTTCTGGTGACATGGCAGTTGTGCACCGAAAAGGTGCTACAGCTGAACGATTTTTTACTCTGATTTTTACTCCGCTGATCGTCAAAACTGTGGCAGTGTCTGGCGATGAAGGGTGCTTCTTCTAAATTCTTGTCCGTTTTAATGATTCTGTATGTCTGCTCCCGTGGACGCGAACATATCTACGGCCAATTCCCTCATGAGTTCACCATATCCAATGGTCTCAGGTGAGGATGTTTTTTGTCACCCTTCCTCTCTAAGTTCGTAATCGATGTTCAACCTGAGTCTTTTTTACCTGCCTCTAACGTTTCGGGTGTTCACTCACAGACATTGAGTACGCCAACGGTATTTATTTTGGATGAAGCCGCTTAAAAATTTAAACCATTTAAAATGACCTAGATAATTCTGCCGCACAGTTCAGTGTGCTCTTAAAGTACTTGAAGTACTTAAAGTACTGCTGCAAGATTGGGTGGGATCAAACCCAAACTTCATGCTTGCAGGTTAATTGATCGATTTGTTATATTATTTCGTCTGTCAGCATTAGATCCGGCGGAAAGATGCACCCACTTCTCGAATTGGGAAGGCCAGGGCAGCGTTTTCCAACCTTCGACGTCTGTGGCTCTGATGTGACATCAGGTTGGCTGTCAAGGGTAGTGTGTAATACCACGGTCCGATTTATACCACTTCTTGGACTAGAGATGTGATCGCTGCGTGCGAAGGATCTTAGGGGGCTCTCCATGTTTGACCATCGGTGCCTCCCAAGTATTGCGTGGGTCTGGTGGGGACATCATACTAGTAATGCCGAAGTCTGTCAGATGGTCTCCTTCCACACAGTTTACGCTGGTTTAGTCGTATACTTACGCTAGAGGACTGTTTGCCTCGTAGAGTTCTCTTCGCCCAGCCTTGTGTCGGATGGAGTTGGCCCAGAGGTGGCCAGTCCGTGACTTGCTACGAGGTATGAAAGTCCTTGCCAGTCAGCTGAGTCGCATCTCCCTGGTGACCGCCGGATGAGACAAACCGATAGTTTGTGACACTGACATGGCTGCGTCACGCAGCCAATAGCTGTCTTCGATCAAAGCTATCAACTTCAATTCGTAGCTCTCACTTCCTGCCATACTAGACAAACAGGTTCATTTGTCGATGTACAGATTGGGCCATCGCCTGCAACGCGTGGTTCTCATTCCATTATTCTCTTTATTCTTGGTGAACGAAGCTGTAGCAGCTGAAACCACTGCACTTCGGGGCACGGTTTTCGAGCCGAAAGTTCGAAATAACCTGTTTGATGGCCTTTATTTGCTTAGTTAGTGTTTGTCAACTCGCCACTGGAGTACACTTCTTTCACCATCACCCCAGCTGGGGATGAGGAATCTTGTCTAAGTGAGTCATTCATGTATTTTTTTATGGTACCCGTTTCGTAACCACTGGACGCAAATACGGCAATCCACTTATCCCTGGTGTCAGCTGTCGTTCCAACTTCCAACTCTACTGCAGTAGATTCTGAAGCCAACACTGCCTCAGCTTCTAGTCGACCCATACCATCTCAGGTATGGACGCCTAACGCGATGCTACGGGAACAGCACGTAACAGTTTGGATTACACAGGAGTCCTCGTCTAGTAGACCACAAGTGAGACTAGACTACGACATAAATGAACATCTACGTAGTTTCAGCGGCATGTTACTACTCGGGGTAGGAACACACGACCTGATGCGTCAACGCCGCTTATCACCCTGGACGCCGACGAGATTGCCACAGCTTAACCCAAGTCCCTGAGAGTCGTGTTTCCTTCCTCAGAAGAGGCTCTAGCCATGTTCAAACGCAAACTGAGGCTAGGATATTAGAATTATTTGAGACTGCTCCAGAGGACGGGGCCAAACTCAGTCGTTCTTAGAGAACTGCTCACAGCTGTAACTGACACCACTGACTTTGCGGACAACCTCCGAGGAATATGGAAGATTCAAGGACGCTGTATCGGCGACCTGTGACAACGGTATGATTGTGTTTAGGAAGATCCGAGACACCGTGTGCAAGCGTTACAAGCTGGAACATGTAGCATTCCAAAGTTCGATATATTTGTTGGGATTAACAGAGACTTGGCTGACTCGAAAGTAAGCCTGAAGGGCGTTGCAACTTGATCGGACAACCAGAAATAGAGAAGAGGTTCTCTTCGAAACGCGCCAATTCCGTATGTACATCCGATCCTGACGAAGTGTGTGAGAGCGCTTGGTGCAGAGCGACATTGTCCCACCGCGGATATGGGAATACAGGGATAATCTATCAAGTTCCTTCACCACAACGACCGTCACTGATTAGTGGCTTGAAACAATGCGCCAGTGGGGGACACTGCTCCATCCTAGGAGATTTTAATGCTTCTTTCATCGACTGACTTACGAATAGCTGCATGACTGGAGCTGATCTGTACATGAACGAACGCCACATGTATGCAGGAGGTCACCAGGTCAACGGTGACGTCATCTGGCCTTTTTCACTTAGTGCTCTCACTGTTCAAACTTTTACGCCTCCATGTCGCACTCCAAAGGACCACCTTGGTTCGATGCACAACTCAGGACACATCAGGCGCCTGTCGTCACTTCAGAAACACGGGAGATGCTTAAAACCGGTTGCTTAGTTTCTAACTATCAATTGTGTACCAAGTTACAGTGGTTCTAACCGCTACAGTTTCGTTCACCGAGGAGAAGGGGAATGAGCAGCGACAGTGACGCGTTGGAGACGAAGGTTCAATCGGTTCGTTGAGGTCAAGTTGCTCTAGTTGTCTGGTGTGATAGGGAGTGAGAGAGCTACTCATTGAAAGCTGTAGCGTCGATACAGGACAGCCATTGGCTGCCTGACAGTCACAGCTGTCAGTAGCTGTCAGTTGTTTGTCGTGGGGTCTCAATCTGGAGAGACTTCAGATACCAATAAGATTGGGTTGACTGTTAAGTACCTCCATGCTGTACCGCCAAGTCGCGAAATGACCATTACCGGGGCATCTCCATCAAGGTTTGGAGAATAGGGCTCTACGAGTTAGCTGGTCCTCTAAAATACTGGTTCTTTAACCTGCGCAACTTATAGGGTGTGACCAGCCAACTGAAGTATTGTGCTCAACTGTCCAAACGTTTTTGCCGTATATCGTTGGTAGTCGGTGGTTTCACTGACAAGAGGCTTTCGAGGACCTGTTGAATGAACCAAGTGGGATAACCTTCGAACAGAGTTTTTTATTCTCCTATTTTTTCGGCATTTCGGATCCACCAAGCTTCCGTCTGCGCTGATGCTCACTCTTAGTGTCAGATTATGCATCGAGTAGAGCTGTGTTTTCAACCAAAATGAATGTCTCCGGAACTTCGGCAAAGCCGTGGTCCTATCAAAGATTCAGTGCGTTGAAGAGTTTGGCTGAGCTGTGCCACACATAGAAGTCTCCCTCCATTAGTCGTTAACATCCAATATGCGATCAGCAGGCGCTGGAGAAGTACCTTCCGACAGATCTATTTGGGTGCGCCTGTCGTTGCGCACTGGGCTTAGGGCGGGCGAGATATTCGAAAGACCCCGGAGCAATTCCGCCGATGGTACCTGCATGGTTTTCAAATCTCCAAATGTGCAGGCACCCTATTATTACTCGTTTTCTCCGAACTGTTTGTTTTCGAAGACTTGGAGGTTTCGATCACTGGTGCTTAAGGAGAATAATCAAAGTACGTTGGAACGACAGGGTATCCAATGAGGGTGTCGGGGGCCGTTTTTATAACATTCTGTGCCTCTGAGCCTAATTCAAAGTCGAAGAATTGTTAATTTTACTCCAGGTTCAAGAATTTCCCTCGAATAGCTTAGAGACTCGGAATCACATGATGGAGAGCATTCTACCGTAATTCAGCGGACATACCAGATCTACCGATCAAACTTGATGGGTGCAAGGACTGAATTCCAATAACTAATAAACCTCTGACAGAATAGTCCCGACTGAACCATGGCTTTACTACGAAATATCCAACAAAGAACTTCGAGTACTGTGCTTGCATCTACACAAACCCGGAGGTTCCACGAAAGGAGGACGATATTGCTCTTCATCCACATGATTCATTCGATGTGCAGCTTTCAAGTCAGTATCTATTAAGTAGTATGCAGGACTTAATCTGGGAAGTCGTAGACCCACGAATCCGCAGACCCATTGCATGTCGTATTTATAGAAGTCCAGGTAGTAACCTGGACAACAACCATGTGGTACAGCATCATTCTTATCAATCGGAAAAGTCCGGAATACAGATACAAATCTCCCGGATAACATTCCACACGGACCACCTGCTTCCTCCATGCTTCTAGTACACAAGTATCTCTGCTCTAGTTTCCGGCTTCACAATAAGTTAATAACTGGAACCAAGTGTCCTCGGCACGAAACTGAATAACTGGACCGAAATGCTCTCAAGCGAAAAGTATTTGACGTCGGAGGTGGGTTTTCTTTCTTAAACTCTTGGTGTCAAAACCCGTTGATTCTTGGCAGCATCTATAACTAGCTTTTTTCCTTTAGCCTTTGTGCAAACGGGTTTAAACCCGTTGTGAACGTACGCGCCATTTGTTACGTCACTACGTTTACTCAGAACAATGGTAAGTCGCTGTATTACAAACTAGGCAAAAAGTTAGGCTGTGCTTTTTTTTATTTTGGTGACGTTTTATACGCCCATCTCAACTTCGTTAGTGATTCACGATATCTTTTCTCTTCTACTCACTTATCGGGGTACATCGGAACATACTCAAGCAACTTTTCTAGTGCCAGCCTTATACAAGGCATGGTCGCTTACCTACCAAGTCCTAGCTAACTAGTGTGCTGAACACCTGTCTGGTACTTTTTATTGAACGGGTGTGAAATCACAAGTGAAAGTGAACCCTAGTGTTAGGAGGCCAACTGTAAAAATGCAATTCACTCTTATACTGTCGAAATTCGGTCTACAGTAGATAGAACAGCCTTTGGACCTCCTAATTGGCGGCTGGAACGTGTGTAACGACTTGATCCTGCATAACCGGAATTTCCTACTAAATCCCTCCAAACATCGCTGCGTTGTCCCTAGGCTTTCGAGTTATTGTCTTTGGTTGAGGACCTTACTCATTCTCCTGTCTGGATTTGTCCATCCTCAACTATGCAACCAACGGGAGGTGGGCATCTTTCTTCCTTTCACAACCATTGTCTAAGAATTATGGTATATGTAGGCCGGCGTTAGTTAATCCACAGTAGGACAATTGGAAAACAGATGTTCGGTTGTGCAGCAGGGACTTCAGTTGAAGAGTGCCAGAACCATGGATTTTAGTGTCCTGGTGTGGTCGTGTATCAGTTTGCCTAGCGACCTTCCTGTGAAAAGAGTTCTGTTTTCCAATCGGTCGTCCACATATGAATTGATGGATACACAGATTGGTAGATCGATGGGTGAATAGATGCTCAGACAGGTAGACACGGACAGATTAACAGTGCTCAGTGCATTCTTTTTGGACAAAATTTTGACCTACCCTCATCACCAAATGGTCATTGCTGGAGACCGTTGCAAAGCTGAAACTCATACAAGAAACAAATATGTGTGAGTTGAATGAGGTCTTGGCAATCTCGTTTACTGAAGTATCGACACAGGAACAGGAATAACTGAATTTTTATACAGGGATCTACGTACGTTTATAATTTCAGAAGCATGCATAGCTTGACTGTAAATGTCCTCAAATAATAACCCAGTTTGGAGATTGTGATATGCTGTTAGGTGAATGTGGACAAAATTCACGAGGGACAGGAGACACGTTTACAGGCATACATACATACAAGCGTGAATGTGGTGGCATGATTCGTCCCTGGACTGAGCTTCAGACCTCGTTCAAGTAGGTGGGAATCCTTAAGTGGAGCGGGAATTATTACAGAAAATATGACGGGAAGCAAATGGTCACAAATTGGCGACGACAACTGAATTGATTTAGTGTACAAATGGATTATAAGTTTTATCATCTGTGAGAAGACTCACTAAACACGTTCTGCTGTAATGGCATCATGTATCCCCGGAATAATTGGAGCTCTACGGAGCCCTGATTGTTGTAGTGAATTAGTTTGAGAGCAGGAATCTAACTACGGAGGCCTCCAACTCGCCCGTCTGTGTTCATGGGAGAAGGAATACAGTTTCCGGCTCGTTTATGCAAGAACATTAAGTTTACAACCATCAGTAGATTTTTCTAATTCGGCTGCAACATTTGTGATTCGCTGTTGCGTGTTCATGCAAATGAAGTGTCCACCAAATAATTTATTCACCGGAAAGGACGTTTGCAATCCATTTGACTGGATCTCCTAGTGATGCGTGTAATATGGATCTTAAGTGCAAGTCTTCTGTGGAAGGACGGCGTAAATTATGAAATAGAGCCTCCAGTGCTTAAATAATTTATCGAGTTTTCAAGAGAAGCACGGCTATATGAAATCCACTTGTCATTGAACATAATACAGGCCTAACGTAGTCCAACGGTTGCAGCAGTTCCAAAGTTTTGAAAAAAACAAGCATCTCTGTTTGAGTACTGCAAAGCTAATGGATTCATTTCCATGATTTATCATGTCAGGAAAGTTTAGGATAAATGCATTGCTTGCTACTGAGTATTCCAACGTATATCCACAAGCTCCTGTTCACTTACTTATGACAACTATTCTTCACGCCAACTCACTTTGGCAACTTCACCGAACTCTGTCTTCTGGTGGGACCGCGCGATTCCCACTGTGTCTATGTGATTCGATGGGCCTCATGATCTCAATACCTCCGCCTCATGTTGTCATTTCGTGCAATAATCAGTGTGGAACTTCGACAACACACATATTGTCGAATGTGAATAAGTTTTGTTTCCGTCGAGTTGTTCGAAAAGGGTGCTCCTGAATGGAACTAGGTCGGTCAGAGCAGCTTTAACAATGGTGAATCACGAGTAGTCGATAGAAGGGCAGGGCTGGCAGCATCTATTAGCGACAGATATGTTCTTCAGGATTTCCTGGGAAAATGTTCTCGAAATAGGCAAGGTTGTTTCATTGAGTCTCTGCTATAAGAGTTCACTGGTCTGTGACGTCATACTCAAAGAAAGACGTGTTGTGTAATGAGTTCGTCAGTAGCAGTGGCTGTGTCCAAGTTTCAAAAGATTACATCTTTCAATTGTGACAACTATTTTAAATCCTCTTGAGTCGAAACCAGTGATTAATCGACTGAGATATCAAAAACAACCAATGTTCTCATTACCAGAATGATATTCATAGTCATTTCTCTCTCTAAGCCGAATTTTCATAGGGTTCCGGTGAGATCTCTCATCGTGGCAGTATCTCAGACCCGTGTTTTGCAAAATTTACAGCTGATTCGTCTGCCTAATCTGCCTAAATACCTCCACTTTTTTGCCATTGCAACGGTTTTTATTCCAAGTTGCACTCCTCAGCTGTTCGCGGCACAGCCATTGTACCCTGAAGTAATAGTTTGCCAAGGCTTGGATGGTTAAATGCTTCAACAGTGGATTAAGAGAATATACATATTTTCTTAGCTTGCCCCCAGGTCATACTCCCTTTTAAAGTACCCTCATTGTGAACAACTCGAATTCCGCACAGCTGTTTTGACACATGGCTGATGTCGAAATGAGTGTATGAATAAACGGCTGGTTTTCTGGTGCTGCACACACAGTGTAGATGTTAAGTCATTGGATTGCAAATTTCTAAACTGTGTAGAGGTCGCAGTTTGGCAAACACAGTTTCCAGTGTTGCTGCTCGGTTTTTTAGCGTACAGTACTTATCAACGGTTGAAGTATTTTGAACCCGACTCCTCAATAACCCGGGTAAATTCAGACCTCTGTTAAAAGGTACAAATCTTCAGCCAACGCCTACGAGACCCTAGTGATATCGCTTTAGTTGGGGAGGAGCATGTTACGATACTATTGTAATGGCATTCTCCGCTTAGTCAATTCGCACACCTTTGCAGAATCTTACCCTTGGGTGAAATTCAGCCCGTTAAAGTACTCCTGCACTTCACTGCCAACTCAACTAGTCCGCATATTCTATAAGTAACCAAACCTACCGTATCCTTTAAGTAGTGAGTAGATTTGTTTATGTTCAAATTTCCAGTCCTCCTATTTTTGTTCAGGCTTTATCCTCAGCGGTCTGGTGGCAACTTTTGGGTCACAGGTGTGTTGCATCCCAGCTGTCCATGATTGTTCGAAATTTTTGACGAGGAAAGCCGCTTATAGTTCAAACGGAAACCTGCCTGTCACTTTTTCGTTTTTAGTTTGCAATGCTCTGGCTTCTGTCCTACGTCACTGTCATGGTGTATGGCTTCGCGGGTCTATTCTGTTTGGCAGCTGGCCTATTGTATGTCACGGAACTGGTGGAGGAGTACACGGTGACCACGGGTAAAGTCATCCGCTACTTGATTGTTTCCGAATGCTTTCTGCAACTGATCGTGTTTTTCACTGACCAAGTAACTCTGGTGACGACTTTTGTGGGACTGTTCGCTCATGCCTTCTATTGGTCATTGCTGAAACACTTTCCCGCCTTTCACTTTGGTTCTGTGCCATTCATAGGCAGTCTGGTTGCCTGTGCTTTGCACCACTTTGTCGCCCTTCGCATGTTCAATTCATCTTTCCACACATTCACCGAGACACTGGCCTACTTTACTTTTCTCGTGTGGGCAGTGCCATTCATGTATCTGATCTCGTTGTCGGCAAACGACTGGGTGCTACCACAAACCGTCCCATTCAACTATCAAAACCGTGAGCAAGAGCCATTGTTGTCTTCCGGTCAGGATATGGTCTCGGCCTACTTGAAGAAGAAACGGCGTAGTCTTTACGCCTTGCTCTCAGCTGTTCGAGACTGTTTGCCATCACTAACCTCAAAGAAGGGTTTCTAATTCCACTTTTCTTCTTCGTACTGCTCTCCCCTCCCACTGCGCACACGATTTGCCACTGATCTTGTGGATCTCAAAATTTTCTTTAGTTGACCAATTGTACATACTTCCTTGTTTTCTTTTGTTCTTTTTCTGCAGCACTGAACCGTTTCGCGTTGTGTGCGTTATGACTTTGTGGACGCACTGTGAATACGCACTTTCATACACTGTTTACATAAGGCCACACCTTCCCCATGGTGTTAATTTCGTTCTTTTGCAACAGAGTTCCTGTTCTGGATCATCGATAATCTTTTCACCGAATTGCCTTCCACAATTCCTCGTCATAATTACTACCATAAACACCAGTTTTGCACTTTGTTGTCGCAAGAGTGCGACCATAGAAAACCTGATGGCCAACTTTCGAATACCTTGATTTGACACTTTTGACGAACTTCTCGTGAGTAGTTGTGGTGTGTATAAGGACCGGATGTGATCATTCCTGAGAAGCAATCCACCACATATTTCGTCCAGATTTAGGAAGCATCAGATGGATTTATCAGGATTGATTGGTTAGTAATTTTCGCCGTCTATCACACTGACTACATTTGCGCGTGTGGGGAGTAAGAATCGAAACGTTCCCTCTGGCGTAGCAGTATTCGCTGAATTTTTACCGAGTTCTCGGCTAGATAGTCCTCCTGTGTTAATGCGGATACCCTTCTGGATATAAAACCGAGGGGAGTCATTAAACGAGATCTTATCCTAGATGGTGCTTGCACTGGTGAAGTAGTGAACAAGTGCACTTGCTCGGCATTTCGCGATCAGGTTGAGATTAGTACAGTTTTTGCTGGTACTTACTCTCCCTAAAGCCTCTATGCAACGATTTCTTTAGTACGACATACCTTTTCGTTCATGCTTTGCTTTGCTACAGAAATTTCTTCCAAGAGGTAACCCACTTTCTGACCCGATTGGCACCCAGCGTCTTGTTGGCCAGCGCGACATTCCTTGCCGAACAACGTTCTGGGTGTTCTGAGCGTTGCCCGTCAAGACATGACTGATCCTGAATAAGGGATACAAAGACTAAAGAATACCGAGCCAGTAAGGTACACCAGTATATTCTTTCGAGTATGAGTTTGCAAGTTAACCGTTGGGAGGGTTACATTATGGTGGTACTGTTGTATGGTAATGCCAGGGGGAGGGTTTTCACAAGCTCTTTGTTGACTGAGAGGTTTCTTTTGTTCATCCTAATTGGTCCATTCCCTTAGGCAGTTCGCCTATTGGCTTACTAGGTTTCAACATTTCATCCATGTTTTGAATATCATTCGTCAGTTGTGTCGCGATACACTTGTCTGACTATTGTATCATTGGCGTGGACTGTCGAGATAAGAACGATCGATGACGCTTTGCCTTTTTCCTACTATGGGTGCATCCGTTGGTTCAACCACGTCCACAATTTCAGTTTAGGGTTTGGACTTTAGCTTATACCCTATCTATTGCAACCCTTCACAGTATCAAACATGGGAAACCGTAATACCACTCATGAAGGCTTCTAGACTTAGAACGACCCATGTTCTTTACATCCTGTAAGGCAAATAAAGCATGTCCAGCTATAAAAATGGCGTGTGTACTCGAAAAACCAAGTCAAATGATGTACACGAGTGCAGTCATTTTAAACATATATTAACATGGTCTCCTGTAACCCCAACATATCGTGTGACCTATGGTGTTTTGTGTTGAACTTGGAATTACGCAAAACTGCTGCTTTCAGCAAAAATGTACACAATCCGTGTATGGGGCTCACCGGAAGTGTCCTACAGCTGTTGTTGCCCCTAGATTACGCCTATTCTCAACCTTAACCTGTTCTCTGTCTTTGTACAAAAGTACTCTTATTGAGCCCGGTCGTTGGTCAATTTTCACGTGATGTGGAAATTACGTGATTTCCACGTAATGTCAAACAGCACTACGGCAGCGTGCGCTGCTGTTTCAGTCTGCCGCATTTTTTTTAACGTCGGGGCGGAGGGCGTGACTCTGTCATAGGTGAACCGAAATGGTTGTGTTTCACGATGCTCTCTCAGTATATAATACTGGTGATAATGGTTGAGACCCTCTTCCACAAAATTTTGGTGAGGCATTACAAGAGTGCCACTGAATCAGTACGAGGGCTAAGCTGAGCGTAAGTCTTCGGTAATCCAACGATTTATCGTTTGGATCATCTAGAAGGCGGAAACGAACATTTTGGGGACGTTTATAAATGCACAAAAGTGCATCAAGGTATGATAATTATTCTACTCACTGTACCGCGCATATTTCCTAGTCTAAGACCTGAAGTGAACCGCATTAGACATGCCTTTTTGATCAAGCGGCCTCCAGACGCCATCCCTAGGTTTCTCATTAGATTGCGTTGAAAAGTGTGGCCATCTTCAAGCTTACGAAGCGTTGTACGTACGGTCTCACTGGAAGAGATTTTGACGAAATGCTTATGTGTCCCATTCTAGAGACTATGGGCTTTAGACGAATGTCTGTACGTTCCAGACTACCGTTGGACGGACCCGTGTGCCCAACTACGTCGAAGCAGATTGTATTGGAATCGGAGATGGCTGTTCTCTTCTGGAATACGGAAGAGCGGAGGGCACCCTGTCATGCAAATCAAAACCAGTCAAACAAAAGCATAAGTTAGATGCGTTTCGTATTTTCATTTGTGTTTCCATAAGTATTTTGCAAGTCTTGTCAAATCCGTTCAACAAGACAGCTTATAGCAAAGATTAGATTTGGATACTGTTACTAGTTCTGCATCAGATCGTCCAGTTTTTTCGCTGGTAAATTGTTAGAAAATCTTAATGAATAGAGTTGAAAGAAACTCGGGGACTCCATCTACGTGGTGAGCCTCATTAAGGGAAAAACGGATACTGGGCTGTCAGAGAGTTCTCAGCAACCTAGAGGGTAGTGTATTCTATCTGTTCAATACCCTTTTCTTCGTATCGTTTGGCCAGGTCTAGGAGGTGCGCGCTCTTTTTCGGGGTGGGGTGCTACGTATACTAGTTTTCACGCGTCTACCTAACTTAAATGTTCCCTGTATTATTATACAGTATTGCGTTCACTACCATTTGTTTCCGGGTTTATTTGGAAGTAATTGTAAAAGCGGTTCTTTTAGGGTTGCTTTTATGAGTGGTCCTTTTAGGGAATTTGTGAACCGATATGTCACTCGTGTGCTGCTCGTGCTAATCAATATGCGGGTAAGGTTATTGTACAGACAAAATGACAGGAATGACATATCGTTTCCAATTCATGGATAAGCCGTCCTAAAGCGGTGGTAATCCAAGCGTCCCGCTGAAATTTTATGGTACGAACTGTGTGTGAGCTCTCTCGTGCGGTGTTACCTCTCTGAAATGAATCCAACTGTAAACCAGGCCGAACAAAACTGTTCTGTTAAATGAACATTTCTCTCTGAAGGAGAGATCACTATACTCAAGCTGTTTATTTTCTTTCATACCAAACATCAAAATCCGGAGCTCTCTTTCAATTAGTGCGTCTACCCTTGAACGGCGCACTCAGCGATCATTCTACTGATGAGATAATTTTGGAACCCTAAGAGTTCAATAAAAATTGCAAAGTATCGAAAGACCTTTTGCCATTCACACTGTTTGTTAGACGGATTTAGTTCGTTCGTGTTTGTGCAAACAGCCGAGAGCAAGCACTCGATGCATCTAATACGACGTGCTTTGGAGCCCGCTTTACGAATTGACCAGGCGCCTTTATGACCCTAAGATCCATGTATAAATCAGCCTAATTCTGTTCTGGCAACGTCGGTAGACCACCGAAAATGCAATAAACGTTCTTGCTAGTTTGTCCAGCACGTATGATAGCTGACAGTACAGTCATGTCAGGCCGAGGGAGCAGACAGTTTGTTCGAATGAGTCGGGATGCACGAGCAACAATGTATGTTGCCAACGGTTCCAACACATCTAAATCACAAGTACGAAATTCGGTGTAGCGAAAAGACTAGGTAGAACATACGTAAATGTTTCAACTAGCAGGGCGGTTTCTCATCCATGGCGATACGTTCATAGTGTCAGTGCCTTCTGAGTACCAGCGGCAAAAATACATCGAAGCAGTTCAAACACTTCATGAAACTGGTGTGTGAAACATTTACTTTAAGAAACGATTGCTCAAATTTCGAAAAAGAAACAACGAATGTTGACAGGCGAATCAACTGAGGTGCCGACAACTTCGTTTGAAAGCTGGTTCTTACGTATCCAACGAAAATGTAAAGGGTTCTCCATAAAGCTTATACTAAATATGACAAAACCTTATCATTTTGATGCGGGCTTTTGTGTTGCATAGAGGTGGATGCAGTGCATTCAATATTCCAAAGAAGAACTGACCATTCTTCTTACTTTCAGTACACAAAGGGAGAAGCTGATATTGGCAACGCGTTGGTGCTGTGAAACACAGATATACTTCAGTTTTGAAGTCGAATTCGGTGACCTGGATAACCAGAGATCATTTTCATTACTGTCCCAAGTGGTAATGAACGGGAATAATCTACTTATACTGGACCAAAATACAACCCTTCCCAGGATTTCACTCAGCTGATCTTTTTTTACCGCGAAATTCAACTGATAAAGTGCGAATAGATGTGCCGTAACCGCACTTCGGCCTGGTACGGTGCTACAACCGCCAATGTTAGGTGCATTGTCAATCGATGCAAGCGTGTGTAACACAAACGCGAAAGTGCACAGTGCTGAGGAGGACAGAACATAGCAACAAATGAGCTCCGCCAGGGAGCTTGATTGGACAGATTCGGAGCTCTGCTAATTGCTATGTTCACCTGCTTGTTGCGGTTGACTGGCTACTAAAATGTGTCCTTCATTTTTATCTTTCAACCCCCTGAATCATAAAGGTGTTCACAAGACTAGTGTGTGGTATGAAGTTTGATTGTCTGTACTGATAAATTTCGGTGGATTTCTCCGCTCTTTAACGATTGTTGAAATTCTCCACCAAATGGCTGTCTACATTACGAGTGAAGTCAATCTGTATGCTGAAGATTAAAGAAACAATGTACAACTGTTTCCTCCCCATATAAAAACAGCACCATGTCTCGTAAGAATCCTTCTGGTGGTTCACATCCATTACCGTCCGATTGGTAACCTAAAACTCCGATTCGGTCACGAGTGGCTATTAACAGTGTGAGTAACTCACGCTAAGACAGGATGTTCGATAAACTCCTTCAGTCGTGCGGTTCACGTTACGAGGTGGGTTCCTGCCTGGTTGCTCGATTAACTGTCGCTCACTTGGAGGGTCCACGCAACTTACAGTTTTTTCCTTTCCTTGGTAGGTTACAATCTGTGGGTAATGATGAGATTCAACTTTCAACTGAATCTTTCACTCAGCTTAGCCTACACAACCTTTCAGGTGGCTACTTTATTCCGCCAAGAGTTACAAAGAAAAACCAACGAATTAAATAGAATTACCTAACTGTCTTGTTCACAACTAGCCTGAAGAGATCCAAGCGTTTTTTGTCCTAGTGTTTGGCAATGAAGTTGCTAGCTGAACCCACTAAAGTTTAGTCGATTACTTTCCTAACTTGGATTCACATTGCTCTAGATGCCTTAAAAGACCCATTCCCCGTCAAATTCATTACTTCCCGAACTAGCCTAGAGGATTAAAAGTCACGGTCATACTCTCGCCCCAACAACAGGCGACGTTAGGACAGGAGTTATATTTGCACGAATTTTGCAACTCTATTGTCTGCTAAAACCTCTTACCATCGTACGAACGAGAATTTTCGGTCCATACGAACTAGAATTCCGTGGACCTTAAATTCAGTATTTTAGGTCATGTCGCTTCGTCGATTTTGAAAACATTTCACTGATAAGAAAACACGGCACTACTTTGTATACATAGTTCGTTTGCAACAGAAAGGTTGACTGAAGCTCGCATTTTTGATGCTGCCTCACCAAATATGCATCAAAGACAATCCTAGAAGCGTGTGTTGTCCCCTCCTGGCTGTTAAGCAAGCTAGAAGTTGACTATTTACTCACTCGTCAGTCCTCACCAAGTAGCCAAAATGTTTCGAGTTTAAACGAACTTTAACGGAAAATAACGCTATTTCATATGAGCAGTTGCGGAAATGCAAAAATCTACTTTCACCTCACCCCCATTTGAAACTTGTAACTTTTAGCATGGTACAATTTTCTGGTTTGTGCACATCAAAACTGAGACGTACTCTAATGCGGGCTACTAAGGAGAGACGATCTGGAACAGGGAGTTGACTGTTCAAACGAGATACAACGGTATTTTTCAGCGTAACCTAAGGTTTTCTCGTTTTGAATAATATTCGCGTGATCGTTTTGTAAGGAGTTTTCTATTAATCCACCCCACAGAAAAACTACCTATAAACCTGTTTATGATGTGTGGTAGATACTTTCTAGTACGAAAGGTAAAAGGGATGATCGTTCAACTGTTACACCCTTTCGCTGCCTAGCTGCCATGCCACCCGAAGGAAGCACGAGGGTTTGGATACTGCCAGGTTGCCCAAGCCTAGACAGGGGAATTCGAGAGACATAGGTCGGGTTTCGAACCATGGACCTTCCGGTCAGTAAATTCGCGCTCTAACCACTTAGCCATCTCGCCCCTCTAGTACGAAAGTCAAACAACGGCTAACCATTATTGGTCTTGCTACAAGGAGAGAGAATGCGGTTTACGGCCTCGTTGCTATGGCATGTTTTTGCGGCGTACATGGCTTTTCTAGTTTTCCACATTTCTTCAGACTTGTTTTTATTCCTCATGAATATTTTAGCCTGTTTTCAAATTGGGTTCCTAGCTTGTCCCTTATAAAGACCTTTCAGAATGATGAAGAAAGTATCTAAAGGTCATTTTCATTGAGCGTACGTACTGCTCCGTTTGGTGCAGACTTACATTGAAACAGTTGTTCTGAACTTTGGGCGCGAAACAGTTCATCCCGGGGCACAGTTTGATTGTCTCCTGAAGACATTGGTCTTTTAGCCCAAAGTATGAATAGCTTATTTACAAACACAACGCACTACCAGTCCTGGAGTCACACCAGGCGAATAATTTCTCGTCTGCGGTTATACTGACTTCTTGTCATAAACTTCAGTAAGTTTTCGTTCAGGGCGTAAACTCCGATGTTACATACATTAAGGAACTGCTATACCCAAAGACACCACAAATGTCTGCAGTGCACATGAGTAAACGTGACTTTTTTTACAGATACCGCAGGCTGTTGTATGGAGATCGATCTCTTCATCCGTGGTCACACCAACTTTGGTTAATAAGTCGTTAATAAGCAACTACTTTAAAATTCAGTTAGCTTGGCGCTCTGTACCATTTTCTGCTACCATTTGTGGGATTATGAAAAACATCTCGCATCACCTATACGCTAAACACTATAATTAAGATTTCGTCCAGTAACTGAAGCCAGTCTATTCTGGACGCCAAAAAACTCTGTACAGCTGCTTCGTCCTTTCTGGGAATCATCATCAGCAGTGCGCACGCATCATGAAACTCCAGGGAGTCTCAAACCTGCAACTCCCCGGCTAGTAGTCTTAACGCTTGGCTATCCGGCCACAAGCGGCTGCTCAACTGTATGAATACCATGTACTTAGACAGGATATAGGCCATTAATCCTTGAATAATTTGATCACGAGTTGACTGACACTACCAACAGTAAGAGCTCTGTTAACCGAAACGAAAATGGGATCCAGCTGTTCACTTCGATACGATCACCCACGCTCCGTATGCTAACCACATCAGTCTCTCTAAATGAATCTGTGAGTATATGTAACTTTGCACATTTGCGAGAACTACTGTGCCAACAATATCAGGCTATGGTGTTCCTAACATCACATGTTCATGCGTAATACTTTCTCGCACGAAAAAAACAAGGTAAACCACCCGTTTTGTTCAGTTATAATGGATAGTCAACCGAAAGACCAAGTGACCATATATATATATATCTATATGTATATGCCTGAATTCTAGGGTTGTGATAAGATACTTTACCTGAAGAGTGTTTGAAAATAGCTTGTATTTGAGTTACAAATGAGTATAGTCGGCCTTAACCGCTTAACCCATTTCAGCCACCGCAGTACTTTCTAATCGGTTTTCCTGTGCTTTTAATATTAGTTTGTGGGATAAGTGCGATCCTGTGTTTTCAGCACAAGTCTGGCGAAATAATCACGGGCGTAAGCCTGAATACAACGTAGCATGTAACTGCAGGGTCATACGGCCAGAACTGCGGAGCCCGGCACTTATATTGGCACCCCAGTTCAGTCCATCTTCTGAAGCACCTATTGTGGGAAAACCAAGTTAAACTAATATGCTTAGGTCAGAGCGAAACGTCTTCCGCATCACTGTAGCTAATGGGTAACAGCTAAACGTCATGTGGAAACAGTCGTGGTACCAGCCTGGTATCCGTCGCATCTAAACTTCTCTCTGACATTATTTTGCGCAGGTTGATGGATTATCGGGAAAGACAGATTCATGGGAATCAAGCTGGGATTTGCTCTGGTCGAGGATACATCTTTACCTTGAGACAAATTCTTGAACAGCGCCACTCCCTTAGACGTCCCACGTTGGTCGTTCATCTTGATTTGAAGGCTGATTTTGATTCTGTCGATCATCAGCAATTTTGGCAGTGTCTGGCGATCAGAAGTGTCCCTTCCAAATTTCTCTGCCTTATGAGGGTACTGTATGCGCGTGGGCGCGTACAAGTATACGGGGAGCTCTCGCCTGAGTTCACCACGTCCAGTGGTGTAAGATAATGCTGTCCTCTTTCCCCTTTCCCCTTCAACTTTGCTATTGATATGCTGCTTGAAATTTCTCTGCCTTCCTCTGAAATCTCGGGATTTGAAATGCTCCCGGGACGTCCCCTCACAGACACTGAGTATACAGACGATATTGCTCTCCTTGGTTCAGACCCGTCCCAAATGCCGACGATTTTAAATAACCTAAACAACTCTTGAAGTTCTTGATTACCTGAACCGGTTTATTAATCTGAGGCATGCTGGTGTAGACGTGGTAATGGTTGGTAAGCTGTCTTTCGATGTCTTCCGCAAACGGTGCATGTCCAGCTACGACTGATCCTCTCGCTCATGCTTACCGGTGTCATGAACAGCGGACGCCTGGGGGATAGGGATAACATGAAATTCACCTTGAAAATATACTTCTATAAAAAGTGCACACGTCAGATACACCATATATACGGGAACTTGAGAAGCGAGGGGTCAAGAGCGTATTTCACATCGTCCTTTATTTAAAAAAAAGCAGATGCTCGAGTTTTCAAGACAGGTCTGGCAACAATTTACAGGATACCTTCATTGTGAATCGAACCTAAGTCGTCCAGACGCGCAATTCCACGATGCGTCCTAACTGTCTTACTGATTTGCTGTGTGCGACGTTTGCCAAGATTACTGATATGTTGATGGTTATTTACATGTTATGTTTTTCTAGGGTGACGGAATGTACCACAAATTGGGTGATCTCTGTATGGATGTGGCCTTTCCAGAGAGACTTCTCATCTGTTTAAAGGAGGCAGCTTCCAGGGATTTCGAGACTATTTGAATAGAGGTGTTCATGGGAGTGAATGCAAACCTGTATAAAAAAACTTAAGCGTAATAATCTGACTGAAAAGTGGAAATGCACCCACTCGGAACGCCCAAAATGGACAAGGTTTGTCCCAAGTGCTTCCCCTATATCACAGTTCATACCGTTCACTTCAGCTGCAAGTAACCGTCGACTTCCGCTGTCACTGCTTGGGAATAAGTCTCGGCAATTGTCAGCTCCCCAGCGAGAATAAAAAGTAATTGGGGTAAAGTTTACAACCGTTTCAAGTGCTCCTACTGACCATTACCGCTGAAGAATTTTTGTGGAGTACGTTGTTCTCTGACACATTGTCTCTCGATAGCGCGATGCATGACCGTGTGGCAAACCCGTTCACCCCTATGTATGGGTTGAAATCGTTACGTCTGGTTTCACGGTTCACAATCAGTTCTTGAATTCTGAAGGAAATGTAATAAATAAACATCTCATTTCACGTAATTTTGCGAGGAAAAAAACCCAGGTCACCACAGTGATCGAAAAGCCATACCGTAAGATAAATCAGCAGAATACTGCCTCGTCTTTCCGGAAACCAAGTTCTGGAATTTACCGGTTGCGTTAAAACCTTGTTTCACGGAAGCGATACTCGAATACTTATATTTGCATACTGTGCAAATATGTAGCCACATTACTCTCTACAGTTAGTTCACTGGTCTTGAGAGACTCCACCTACCCTATCCATTTACCTCATGCCTTTGTTAAGGCTCTATTCTACCTGATCACTCAACCTTGCTTAGTTTTCACAAGATGGTGGCATCATGGTGATGGCCAATTTCCTCGGAATGTATACTACTAGACTGCCAACGAGTAGGCATGTTGCCCGGCCAATATAAAGCCCAGTACATGTGCCCTTTCTTCCATACTATCCTTGACTTAAATATTCGACGCATAATCCCACTTTCCTATGAACTGCGAGAGCTATGATTTCATGATTGTACGAAAAACTGTAAAGCTGTCACTGAGATTTTCTCTAACTTATGTGATTTGCTTGTGTGACTAGCTGGCTAACGTCAAGATGTAGGTAAGTTGTGACTAGACTTTAGATCCCGAACACCCCTGGTGAACACACATACATAGTAGTTTCGTCACAAAACGTTGGAAGTATGGACATTCCGCATTCCATTCATAGGGAAGCCAATAAAAAATGGCATTTATAGGAAATAGTGAGTTTGGAAAATATGATAACTTTTTGTTGGTTACATTAAAGATGGAACACATCGCTTTTCATTACGGATTAGTTTCAAAATTTTTCTCCAAAACAACAACACATCTTCCGAAACACCCTGTAGCGCTATACGGCGATGTTCACTATTTAAGGCGTGTATGTGCAGTTACAAATAATCACACTATTCCGATGAACCTCCCATATACAAGATTCAAGTCTTGAGTCTACTGCGCATCACCCAACGTGAGCTCTACGCACATCAACGATTGACTGACAGCCCTCTGGGGCTCAAAGATGTGTTCGGTGATCCATGCAATGGTGTTCGTTTCAGACGCCTCAGACTTTGTATCTTATCCCGTCAAGATTCCGAAAATTTGTGTCGTCTACCTCAAATAAAAGAACCTCCGCAAATGCACTACTCATAAGGTTACTGAAAATTCTTGCTGGGCTGTCGAGGAATTTTCAGCGATCTTATGAGTAGTGCATTACGAATATACATGTATCGCGATATCTTGAATATCGTAGCAATTGGAACATAAGGCGGCTTGGTGCAGCACATTCAGTTGCCTGGAAACATCACAAACGAGAGATTCAGCTGGGTTCCATGTGATTCTCTCGCAAGACCAAATTTGTTTGCAAATGAGTGTAATTCGCTAACCTCCGCAAATATTGCAGTGCATGAATTCCCTTCAGCGAAGAGCACTGAGGTCCAGCGACCGACACTTACTACAGTGCTAGAGAAGTTGAACCTCACTTTGGGAGCTTGTGAGAAGTTCATCCGAGGATTTCGAAAGCAAGCTTCAATCAACTAGATGTATCTGGTTTTTACCCTGTACTCTTCTTCTTTTGGGTTTCACTCCTAAGTCTGAATTCATAGTGACAGTTCTTTGATCTGTGGCTCCTTGCTGTTTCTCACCCAAAACGGGTCCTTATTTTTCAGTCTGTAACATTCGTTTTGGTATTATCTTCACCCCGTTTTGTTCACTCAACTTTGAACGTCTGGCAAAAAGAGATCATGACATTCGAAAGGCCACCCAGCTATTTTATGTTGGTGGTCATTAGATTCTTCTAAGGACGTAGGTGAATTTCAGTTAAGCTGATCTAAAATTCACCCTTTATCGAATGGGTTCTATTGAGATCAGTTATCTTCTGTTAGCTTAGTTAACTCTTTCCTTCAGACAAGGGTTGTGGGGACAAATGTCGACACCTCTGAACTTATTTTATGATAGCTTTTCCTGTCTGAATTACTTATCTTCACTCTGCTGATCGACCGCTTGCGATAGGATTTAGTCAGCACTCTTTCGAACTGAATTTTCCTATGGGTTTGTGTGAGTTCTTTCTTTGGGGTTCTGCTGTGTGAACGCACGCTTTACTAACTAAAGATATTCAATTTACCAATTTTCGAAACATTTTCCCATTGTAGTGTACCTACCAGCTTAATGATTCGCCTAAGTTATGGGAGACCGTAAGAATTTGTAAACGATAAGACTTCTTTCGTCCCCTACCTTGAGTATAACCGTATTTTAAAGGATAATCTGTTTCATGAGGTAGCAATAGCTGTATCCATGAGTGACCATTACTATGCAAGTAACTACAAGGTCGTTGCCAAAACAACAAGCATGTGACAACCAGCCAGGCAGACTAAACAGACAAGAGAACATATTGACTGGCGTCTGATGGCCAGTCACCACGATAAGTCTGGTTAACCAGAAAATAATCCTCGAACTACACTCATTTACAACTACTTTGGAATTAATGGGAGACCCAGCTGATCCATAGATGTACCTCTCGTTTATGATATTCTTTAACTGCACGTCTTACACAAAGACTGTCCCATATTTCTGTTAGTACCATATTCGAGATATCGCAGTACATTGTCTAGACGAAACAACCTACTCGTAAGGTTGCCGTAAACTCTTTGACAGCCAAAATTCTTTGCAAATGGGTGTACTTCGCGAACTGCATCTAATTGGGGTTAATGTAGGACATAAGGTTGACGAAAACTGGAGAACTATGCCTACCGAATGAGCCCCAAGAAGAGTGAAACCGATCGGGGACTTTCGAAAAGTTTCACAGACCTTATAATTAGTGCGTTCAGTTATCAACAACTGTTTGTTTTTAATTAATAACTGAGCATAACTGAATTTAGCGAACAGACTATTGGGGAATATAATAGCCACACTGAACGACTTTCAGTTTGGAAATGAAAATAATGTTGATAGTTCAAGGCCCAGAGCGAATGATTGGATATTCCTCTGGGGTAGGCCGGTTTGTTATAAGTGTTCATTATAAACTGAGTGCATCGTTGTGTAGCGGCGAGTTAGCGCGTGCGTATTCAGTGGCGATATGTCTGTATTTACTGACACAAGCTACGTTATCAGTTAATTCACACAACCGGCTAGTCTAAGTAAACCAAAGCTGTGCTCCTCACTAAAATTAACGGTAAGCTCAACTGAAAAACTCCGAGGAGATTTACGACCAGATGACTAAACCATTGAAAACAACTGACCATAAAAATAATCGAGCAAAGACCACAGAGCAGGAGCACGGAGGGTTGGACTCAGTGGTCACCAGAAAATTGATCAATACGAAATCGAGCTAAAACGAAATATCACTGGTCACCTAAATGACTAATCAATACAGAACTCTCATCTGACCTAATGGTTAGGAATAGAGTAGAAAATAAATAGAAAATAGACATTTGCTGTTCCAGATGAATACATTTGACCTCATCTCTAAATGAATTCCTCCGAGTCGGAATCCTCCTAATGGTAGCAAACCAGATAGGGGCTCTAACTGGTCTGCACTTTTCCAGCTTGACTGAGAATCTGAGTTTCTGGTGGTCAGATATTGTAGACCTGTTCTTGTTGTACTAATTTACAGGCATTTACACACAATATATTTAGCGGTTTTAAGTATGATGATCTTACTAGTCACTCAAATGGCCCTCGGTTAGATTAATCCAAGGATTCCAGAAATTTTCACCCAAATATTCACAAACAGTTCGGGCGTAATCGGGTGGTGCGCCATCTTGTTATTGACATGTCAAACCAATTTTGCTATCTGCCCTCCAACTGTGGGATTCCATGGTCTTGAAGCAGCTGTTTGCATGACAAGCTGAGAATAACGGGTATGAATGCAAACACATTACCTGCCAGTCAGTCAAGAAGGATTCAACGATTTTTTCAATAAGTCTTCCCTACACAATGAGTTTTGTACTGTGTTAAGTACGAGAAGTACTGTACCGGTGTGGTTTGGACCTAACTCAATAATCGGGCTTCGATGAATTGGCGTGTAAGTTGTGCTCTGCTCCAGCAACAGGATCCAAGAACGACGCCACAATCATGTCGCTTTTCCCAATCTTCTGTCCGCGTATACTCTAAGTTGTTCACGTAAAGGACAGTGCCCATTTTGGTTCAAAAAAACTCCTCAAAGATATACGGTGGGGTGTGACACTACTGAAAAGTTGGCCGTACATCCAGACAACAGAGTGAGACGATAAGCACGTATAGACAACTGTGATCGAACTTCAGCGTTCAGTACGTTGAATCGCCTCACAATAGCCTGTGTTGTATCCATCCTCACACAGTAGGGCTGGACAATGCTCACTCGCTGCTCTAAAAGCCACTGGCTTGATTCAATAGAGGTGCCCGTTCCTTTTCCTTTGTTGCAGAAACGGAAAAGACGCTGCGCTACACGATGCACTGTCCTACCTATCGATCACCTCAATATGCTTACTCGGATGTCTAATCAACTTGGAGATAATCAAAGGATTTGCCCGGGTTTAGCTACCCTAACATCCGTGTTTACCTCGTAGAGAGAACAGCATTCACTATTGGCCGATTCAGCTACGTGATCACGAGAGTACGCATAAGAACGAGTGGAGGGATAGGCATGACTTATTTCGCACCGAGCTATGTGCCTTGGGCAATGGAGCCGGACGACTGGGTGTTTCGACAGCTAAGTGAACTGCTCAGGTTTTGTAGAGGTGTGTACAGAGCAGCAGGTGGAATGCGCTCATTAACTGATTTGTGGAAGTCATACCTTTGATTTCAATCTTGTCGAACATAGAAACAGGCACATCATTACTCATAAATCACACAGAACGGCGTATCAATCATGTCACCTCGGTTGAAGGGGAAACGTCCACAACTAACATACCAACCTAAAAGAATGGTTGTACCGTTATCGACTGCTTGTTTGGATGTGCTGTTACTACCACATATTGTGCCGTTTCTACGAGAAGTTCAATGTTGATACATGCGTCCATATAAGAATCGGGTTCCATTTTATAGAATGGGATCCACTTTAGGTTATAAAACTTTGAACTACAGTAGATCATCATCATCAAGTTTATAGCCTTAAGTGAATATCCTAAGGATGCCATCCACCAATATAGACTCTAACGGGGTGGCAGCGTTTTAGCACTTCCAAAAGAAAAACTCACGTGTATGCAAGCTTTAGGTTTAATCTAAATCCATGTTTTCAGGTGCACAAGTTATCAGATAATCATGTGAACCACTTAAATGAGACTTGCTGAAACGATAGAAGTTGAAGCAAAAGCACGTTTTTCGCCTATTTACAGTTAAAAACAACAAGTACACATTCGCGGACCATCGCCTTCCACGAAATTTCACGGGATCATTCGTGTTATCAGTGTATTGGACGTGCACGCGTTCGGCAATCCGCGGAAACAAGTCATTCGCTTTTCAGTGCTTCGTTCACAATCTAAGTTCTATCCTAGTTTTACTGCGACCTCCAGAGAAACAACAGAGGGGCTGCGCAGAATATGCAGCCGGTGGTTTCATATTGCCCAGAGGATAGATTATCAGGTGCAAAACTGTATTTCACTCAATTATCAATATGGTCAAATGACTCCTATCTTGCGTAAGCCCAGTATAAAGTTACCTGATAGTTTTAAGACAGATTGGTGCAGTTAAATTCAGGCGCATCGGGGTGTATTTACTTGTAACCCGGTTGAGCCAGAAATGCAATTCCTACGTGCAGAATGATCAACTAGGCCGGCAAGTAAATCGGCAGGTACTTTTGTGAAACTAATTACCGACCTGGACCACACCGCCAACCTTGTTATTTTTACATGAAATATTGATGATTTTTTCCTTAATTGAGTGAACGTGTGGTCGAAATGACTCTGATTCTTTTTCACTGGAAACAATGAACAGTTGCAGTTAAAACTGTCGATTCATCTTACCATACCACTCAAACTACAAGTGGAGTAAATGCAAATTCAGCTGCGGTTTCCGTAATTTAGATTGCAGTTCACACAATTCCAACTGCAGTCCACGTGAACTCAAATGCGCTTCCGGCAACTACGGTTACGAAGATAACCCCGATGGTGATCTGACTGGTTTTAAACGCGGTTAATGAATGACGGGGAATGCACTTCTGGTCATTTTCAATCGAGGGGATATGGACAAGGTGGTTGTTTGGCTTGACCTGCGCGTAACGCTCAAAGGCCACATAGCTAATTTGGGCGTTTGATGCACGATCGAACTACACAATCAACCAAAGCAAAAGCCCCAACTACAGTTCACAGGGAACAAAGAAGAGTGGAAGGTGAAACTAAGGGAATCATAATCCATCTGGTCTTAGAATATGAGTCACTGTATGGATAAAATGCGATGGCGGGTTCAGGATGTATCTGCAAATATCACAGAAAAGGACAGGCCACCATGAGGCTATTGCATAAGAAATTTTTTTGAAAATTGGAACCCTCTAACCACACTACCGTTTGTTACGCCAAACAGGATAAAATGGGAGAGTGAAATCCTCAGTTTGTAAACTGGAGTTCGAAGGTGACAACCCATAGGTGATTTCCAAGGTGTGATGCTTAATGATGGTGCTGAAAAATAAAAAAAGACTACCTCTTTATTGATTTTCGGACCCATACAACCTAGAACAGTCAAATCTCCGCAATTTGACGACTGCGTGATTATTTTCGGTACAGTCATAGAGAATATGATACACTTTCTGGGAGGCGAACGACATTTACCCCTGACCTGCACCCAAGGAGCCAGTCACTAATGCTTTGAGGTTAGAATTTTAGCTTCTGCGGTCGAAGTTAGTTCTCTTTCCTCAGTTTTGCTCTTGCAATGGGCGACAGAACAGGTGTTGTTTGTGGATTAAAGAAGCCTGTGTGTGCAGATTCTTCCACTGACTTACGAATAGGAAATTTACGCTATGAGGATGTAGGAATGCAAGCACTGTGGTAAAATTCGCTTGATGTAAAACTTCGGAGGAAGGTTTCCCGCCAGCTAATATACCGGTTTGATACACAAAAAGAACAACACTTCTCAACTAGCCGACCCGTTGTCGGCGTTATCCAGCTTAAACTGGAACATCCTGTATGTCCGAGCAAAAATTCGTTGCAATCAGTTTTACCTAATAAAAGAGGACTCTTATTGGCGTCTTTCGACGTTCCTATGTTTTAAACGGTGCTTCTACTAGACTGTATACAACGATGCAATTCCGATCACTGCCCAGCGTAACCGGTAATGGTAACCTAGGGCTTCCTGTCTCAGATCGAGAGTAGTGTTCCCTTCTCCGTCTTTTGCTTTAGGCAGGTAGTCTTATTTGGAGTCCAAAGGCACTAGATCAATTGTCGGCATAGGTTAACTGTCTGACACTATTTTCCTCGAACGCATATATAGTAATGGATGACTGAGAGCTGTTTTGGATACATTCGTACCCTGTTAGGGGTGATCCCTCATGGGCTTCCCGTGTTTTCATTCACTGAAATTTATCCATCCTTATTTCATTTCGACAAACTGATCAATCGAATTTTCTTGTAAACAGTGACGGATGCGATTGCGGAACACTGCCTGTCAGGATAGATTGCAGACGACAAACTAAGCAGAAACCGTTCACCACAAACGTAGTACCTTGGCATTTAAATGAGGCCCTATTCGACTCCACAGTGATAGAGGGTAACTGACTAGTTATATTGTGTAGTGCTCATTAAGTGCGTCGCACGGGAAACCGGTATGGAACAGGCCAGTCATCACGGATGCTTGAGGTAAAGAAAAACCTACTGTCTCATTTCCGAATGCATTCCAGAAGAATTTGTATCCGAATTTCCGCTTCGCCTTCTTTCTCATTGGAGGACTCTGAGTTGGCTTTGGTTCAGAGTAAGTTTAATCCTGTTGGATAGAATAACTTTGATTTGCTGCTGAACATTGTACGTCCATTTTAGGGGCTAAGAAGCATCGCAATTGTTGACTAACGATCTATCCTTAATGCCCAGAGAGGGTGCCTCTGCACCTCCAATGCATCCTCTGTATTACAACTCAGGGTTTTTGCTCTCATTCCAAATATTGCGCATGAAAACAGTCGCCGCGTAGGTTCCAAATTCGATTGGGTTGAAAGACAACTGAGGTAGCGAGAAGAATAAGGTCGTTCTAATGGCATTTAGTCCAGCACAGACAAGGTCTTTTCTTCCGCACACATAATCATGCGTTTTTTAACAGGGAAAGTGCATTTTCCGACAAAAACTGATCAATGATAGGTCCGTAGAACCGATATTTTACCTTGCATCTTTTCTGTCCCACGGAAACTCTGTTGTGTTTGTTTGAAAATGAAGCTAACTGTTGAGTACCTAATTGGAAGTAACGATTATATCCTGTCACGAGCAGGCTGTTTATCCATAACCTAATACGATCTCACAAGGAATAGTCCGCATGAGGAATCCAAATCAATTAATGAAGCAATTTTCGTAGCACGAGTATTTTTACTGCAATCTTTTGTGAAGGAACTGAAGGGATACGCCTCCGAGTTCCAATAAATGACTGATTTAATATCTGAGGGAGAACACTTTGACGGTCCCCTCCATTTATCCGTCTTTGTTATACTAGTAATTTGGTTTAGCTTACAGGTAAACCCCAATTGTAACACAGGATGTAGGTAGAAAAGTTGAGGAATGAGATGAAACAGCAGTTGCTGCTGAGTGCCTTGTCTGGTGTCAGGTATTCGGTTTCCAACCAACCAATACCCGTTCTGATTTGTCTTGATGACGATGACAAGTAAACACCTTTCAGGTTCATCACGTTTTAATGAAAATCCTATTCAAATGTTATATTGTACAGTCAAAAAGCTGTTTGGAAAACGTGGATACAACTAAAGGTTCACCAATCCGATACATTAAGCACGCGAGAGGGATCTCATTTGACATCCATTTAACAAGAAAACACCTGGTCGGGGGACAGTAGGGAGATTCACCGAGGTTGTTTCCCCAACAAAGTGTCATGCTACTAGGCAATTTCGAAACCCAGAAAACCTAGTACAAACATCCAAACATTCCTTCTGAGCACAGCACATTGTTATGGTGACTATTCACTGATGGCTTGTTACTCTAGACCACAAAGCAGCCGCCCGTTATGTGGTAGGCAAATCCGATCGAACTATTATGGCAAACGTTCCGTGTTCCCTATGCTACATCTGAGAGTCCTTCTTTTTGCACAGCTTCTGAATTTCGTTTGTCGTCTTAAACTATTAGTAAACTTTTTAGGGGAGTGTAGTGTATGTTAATCAGCGTCAGTACGTGCTGATCAGCTCGGCAAAAGATAACTTTCACTGCACACGGACATGCATGATTCGGCTTAGAGAATCTATAAAAAAAACTATCAGGTTCCGGTCATTCTGTATTCCGTGTAAACACCGCATCATGTTTGGTCACAAAGCGCTGCAAAACTGCTTCTGGGTCCGTGTCAATATCATTTAGAAGTTGTATAGCCTCCAACCGCTTAAGCCGCTGTTGGTTCTTCTCGTTTAGCTCGTCAATATCAACTGATCCTTGTGAGGGAGAGGCTAGTCGCCTGCTTTCTTTCGTTGGTTCATCCAGCAGAAACTCTATAGCAGCCCGCTGTCCGACCGGTTCGTCTGCGCCAAGCAGATTCTGTCTTTCTAGAATGGCGTCGTTCAATAGTTCACGCTTCGTCATGACATCCAATTCATCGTTAAGTTCTCGCAAGTAGCTGTCCTGTGCATTTAAGAACGCCATTTGTTTTGCATCCATGCGCAACAACGAGTCTTCGTGCAGGGCGTTTTTGGCCCACATCCCAAATGGACTGACTTCGCGAATAGTTCCGATTCCATATTTCCATCGGCAATTCGGTTCAAATAAGTACGGCCCTGTGAATAAGGTCTCGCCTCTTCTGACCACCCTAGGATGAGGTTTACCGCTTGTTAGACCGTATCTCTCTAAGGTCTGATGTCTATGTAATGCTTCCTCGATTCTCATTTTTTCCGTATCCAACTGAGTTCGGAGATCCCGAAGTTGCTGAATAACCGAGTGATCTTTTTCATTCTGTCTACTATTGTCTGTACAAAAAGAGTTCTTCTTTAAGTTATGTGTCGCAATGTCAGGGCCAATAAGCAAGTCACATTCTGATTGTTTTTGGTTTCCAGAATGTGGTCTCTCTGTCTTCTGTGGTTTTGGCTTCCGCTGTTGTGTTTTCTGACGGAGCTGATGTTGGCTACGTGGGAGTTGAAGGCTCTTCGTCATTGTCTGCTTCCGTTCTAAGTCCGAACGCTGAGCAGCTGCATGACGTTCGTTTTCCAGTCCACTAGCTCTGATTCGTGCCTGTTCTGCCTCGAATTCACGCTGCATACGAGCTTGTTCAGCCGCAATACGCTCTGCCTCACGAACTTCAAGCTCTTCTTCCCTCCTGCGTGCTTCCTCTTGGCGTCGCCTTTTATCTTCAATCTGTTTGGCCAAATCTTCTTTGTATTTCTGAAGGTTCATCTTCTGTTCTGTTGTGAGTGGACTTCCGAAGACACCATGACCACCACGTGCAAAATTACCATCTTCGTTTCCGACTAGGACAACATCACCCGGTTGTGACTGTATGCAGTGGGAACCAACAGCTCGATTGTCTTCGAGATTGGCCGGATGCGGTTGAGCATTGTATGCATGATATCGCCTAAATTCTTCCTCCATTTTCCTGTCATATTCTTCGTCTTGCTGTTTCTGCAGTGCCTTTTTACGTTTTGCTTCTTCGATTTGTCGCCGGAGGTCTTCGGCGTACTGGGCCTTTTTGGCTTCTTGATCTTTTATGGACACAGGTTTTCCACGCTGGTCGACAATTAGATTGTCGGAGGAGGTCACCTTTGAGTGGGAATCAATTTTTGGAGGCAGGGGTTTATTTTGTGTCGGTGCTTGGCCGTTATCTGCAAGTAAGTCACGTTTCCCAGCAAGAAAATATTCCTGTTCTTCTAAGGTTGGAGCTAGTGGTAACACGGCTTTTGCGTTGAGCATGGACGCTTCGGTTGGCTCACTGCTACGTTTGGATAAAGGGGAGGCCGGTCCGATTAGCGGAGTATCCGGCTTGGTTGCCTTGGAAAGTGCGGCCTCAGCTTTGCGTTTCTGTTGGGTCTCGAGAATTTGTTGTTCGAGCTCTTGTCGATACCTTTGTTGACTTTCAAATTTCAATTTGTTTTGTTCCAAACTATCTCCACGCCCAAATAGCAGTGGAGACGCAACGGATTCTGATACTTGAAGGTTTGTTCGAGAGATCTTTGGTTTACTCGTAAAGGAATCGGAAGGCGTTGTGGTCTGGTCGTTATCCCTGACTCTGTTGTACTCTTTTTCGATTGATATGAGCCGGTCTTCAGCTTCTTGCAACGCTCGAAGACGATCCTGCAGTTGAGATTCATATCTAAATTTTAGAGGGTGAAAAAGCAAACACAACTCACAGTTTCATTTGTTCATCAGTGAGGAAGTTCGAATCAGGGACAGCAGTCTTTAGTTGATTTCCCCCTTCACTCTGTTTTCTGAAAAACGAAGGCAATTATATTTCATGGCACCTACCTGTGTGGGTCAGTTGTTTCTCCTCTGCTAAGCAGATCATGTATTTCATGTTTGTAACTGCTGGTTAAACTCTCTATCTTTTGGGTCAATTCCTCAAGCTTAGCGTCAAGTCTGTTTCCCAATCTAAGGTAATCTCCTTCGTCTGACATTTTAGGTTCCGTATGCTCCAACTCCTTTGTTGGATCGATTGGCAGTAAAATCGGTATTGGTGGAAGAGCTTTGTTTGGAGTTTGGACTGGTAAAGTGGACGACGAAGACTTTTTGGCTGCGAATCGATTCTGAAATTTTTCATTCTCCCACTTTTTGAACTCTTCATATTCCGAAGCTAACTGAGCTCGCTTTCTGGCTCGATCTTCGTCTCCTCGGCCAAACCGATCAAAAAAACTTATATCATTTTCTTTTGTTTGAGGTTTTTCACTCATATTTTGTACTTTGTTCACGTTATTTACAGCTGGTGTTTGTACAACCAACATTAATCAGTTGTGCAGTTCAGCAGTTCGGTTGGTAACGGAGCATGAAGCGCTGAAATAGAAGAAATACGACTGAATTCGACGGCAGTTTTTTTTTAAAAAAAAAAACGAAGATTCAGTCGCAACAGACTAGTCACGTTGATGGCGCTGGTGCTTGTTTGCAGGTTTAAAGGTCTTAAGCCAGTTGTTTTTCCGTGTAGTATAATGAGACATTTTACTCTGAGGTTCATACATTTATGAATATTCATGTCTGACTTGCAAACCATAGCGTGTATCATCGGAAAGAGGCCGTTCCTAACAAAAGACCAAAGATAAGCACATTAGGCTTCCTGTAAAGGGTGCAATTTCGCTCGGTATTGTTGTATTATTGTTTCTCTAACGATCGCCGTGCAAAGTTTCATTTCAAGCACATACAATGAAGGTGTACCTCACTTTCACACCATGCTCGTTCGCACAGTTCTGGCCCAATTACTCTGGTGAGTTCACAGCAAAAAGGGGAGCATTATACCCGAGTTTCGCTCTTATTAGAGCTCATCAACAGTGCATCTCCTTGGCCGTGCCGGGGTTTGAACCCCAGATAATTGGCATTCGAGGCGAGCTTGTCAGCTTTACTCTATAGGCGGGCGCACACTTCAGACAAAGGAGTTATGGTGTACAGTTTCCATGCTTCCGTGTTGGCGTCGTAATGAAGACAAGTATTCCAGAGAAGGAAAGTCAAAAACTACAGTAGATTACATGCTGCAATAGATCTGTGGGCTGGTAACAACATACTATACAACTATTCTGTCGATGGCCTAAATTTGCATAGCCAATACCACTTCATTTGTGTTCATACCTAGCAAACGCTCATCTGAATGCAGAGAAGAACGAGCGGGGGAGACGGAATCGGTTCCCAGACAAACATGGGTTACACTTCACCAAGTTTTGTGTACAAACATCTGGCTTCATGTCTTAAAAGTAACGGCTTCAGTAAATCCCAAAGAATATGAAGGCAAGATCATGTGGTACAACTGCAAACGAACTTTCAAGGTCATACGGATGACCGGTTTCCATGCCGTGCAAATGATACATTCGCATTGCTTGGGGCCTGTCAGCTTGTGGTGACTTGCTACGAAGCCAGTATAAATAATCTTCCAAGCTTCTAGCTATCCATTTTTAATTGTGTGTGTTCTCAACTTGTCAAACTAGATAAAACAAGAGGACAACGCTATCTGTCTTTTTGTGGTGTCACAAAATGAAAGCTTACTATAAGTACCACAACGATAGAGGTTATCAGTCGTTTTCGGTGTATATCGTGTGGCAAGATAAGAATTACAAGACATACATACCAAAGTACACGGTCATGGTTACTGCATTCTGAAGATTGTCTTTAAGTACACAAGAAGTTCAAATTCATAATTCGAGGGACCAACAAAGTCACTTTGTTGTGGTGTTCTCCTCTTCCCACCTATGAAGAGGAATCGTCAAACTGTATTCCTGTATGCTTCATTGTAAGTAGCTGCGGAATTGCATCCAGACCACCTCCAGTCCTGGTGCGAACCGAACAACATTCTGCCTACATCCTCCATCGACTGTTCACCAAAGGATGATGAGTGAGTTCTGGAGCATATTTTCACAACCCGATTGCCGGCACATTTTCTGTTACAAGAATCTGTCCACTACAACTCATCGTTATCTGTGTGGTGTTGGCAGACTGGGTATAAAAACACAAAGTAACATTATCAAAATCTTAGCCGCTCTTTAATTGCTTTTACTGCTGGTGTCTCTGCAAACCCGGTTACCTCAGGAAGTCTATTCAATAGATTTTTGGTCACCCAGCGGTGCTTCATATTCATGGTTTGTTAGTCATGCCAGTACAGCTCTTTCTACCCAATTATATGGCCTATTTACAGATTGGGATCCACCTTTTCGAATTTGGCTGGACTTCTGACTTACCATTCAGTCAACTGAGTCACGTACTACGATTTCGATTTTACTGGCAGGACGTGAGTGATCATCCAAATCGGTAAAACTAAATGGTTAAAAGTTTTTAAACTACTAGTTATAACCCAGTGGTCCTCATAATTTGGAACACTCTTAAGCGTACTGTAAGCATGTAGCTCTGAATCCATTTATGAGACCTTTATGGTGGCAGTGATGTTAACAAGGATATGGGGATAGGTGTTCCGGCCGGCGTCGGAACCATTTCTTGGTCAATCACACCCAAGATGCTGATGCGTGAAATTTCAAGCTGATATTCGAAGCCGTTCTGTGATACAAATTCAATTTACAAAACCCTTCATGAAGGAGGTGCGCGTGAAATATTATATATATATATATATAAATGTGTGCAAGTTGCAAAAATTTACTCATTCATTCATTTAGTCATTTATTAGTTGATTCACGTGTCTGTCCACGTGTTTATTCGTTTTGTTCGGTAGCTAATGCACTCATTCTTTTAAATAATGTTCATTTCCCTTGTTTGTCCAGGTTTTAATTCAATTATGCACCAATCTATTAGAGGCTTTTGACCTATCACATTGTCACTAGCCTCTAGCACTTTTGCTAACCAGCAACAGGCAGCAGACGGATTCCTCCTCGGCGGCTTGGTCAAGCTAGTGAAAGGAAGAATGCCTCCCAGTGCCGAGTGGTTCAGTGACCAACACGAACTAACACGATATTAGGGACGAAACTGAAAGTTCAATTTGCACAGATTCTTGGAAGTGTCAGCATTCTCAAGTGTGTCAGATGTTCTTTGTTCTGTTCTGTTCTAAGGGATACCTAAACTGAACCGCAGCAGAAATTCTCGTTTGTGGTATTCTTAAACATGTTGCAGAGATACCGCAGTACAATGTCTACACGTAGCACACAACGTATAGGGTTGCTAAAAATTCTACGACAACCGACGACCAATTTAATCATTGTTCGGGCTCATCAGGCAACAGCAGTAACTGAGTTCCTTGTCAACCTTATGTTTTACTTGAGTCCAAAACGTACGGGATTCGCCAACTAAGCTGATTTGCAAACCAATTTAGCTTTCGCAGCTGAATTCCGGCTAAAATGATCGTTTATGATGTTCCTAAGAGTTGGCACCACCGCTTTTGGAGTATTGTAGAGAAATGGGTAAATTCCGGTTGCGTTGTCCTCCGCCTAAAAGAAATTCTTACATGAATGTCACGATTGTGGAACAAGATAATTGAACAAAATAGTTTGGAAAGATAATACATCTATCATCTGTGTTAAAAGGAAAATGTTGCAAGTTAATTTGCGCCCTTTAAATAAGTGTTATATTTCTTCCAAGGTATGATTTTCCGGTAGATAGCCCGGTATGAATTTGAAAGCGGTCTAACAGGTATCCTAACACTAGAAAAGTGAGAAAGTGCCAACTTACTCGAAAAAAGAAACCTGGTCAAGCGTACAGGCACCCGGCCGAATGAATTTCAAAAACAGCAAGGCTACGAGAATTTCGCTGAGAATTCCTAGTGAACCAGAAATGATTTAATCATCAAACTGATGAGTGCTCCACAGAGTGCTTTACAGAGTCTAACGATGTCCAGTTATCAAGTCAAGGTGTCACGAGGAGAGTGAACAACGCTGCAGGTTTTGTACTACAAGCCAAACACTTCCTGAAACATTTTAACTTCACTCAGAGTCACTTTTAAATTTTAGCCAAAGAATCCCGTCCAGTATTCTCATTGAAAACAATGAGAATATTGGAAAGAACTAGACGTATTTCTTCTGCCTCTAGTGTCACTTTTATCCCAGACAGCACCCAGTAGAGTTTGTCAAGTTTCCTGTACAGCCGGTGATGCGGTGTAATGATTCGAATCCATTACTGAAAAGAGTCGTGAAAAGTGTGGTGAGAGAATTCACGAAGTGCATTCATTTGCACTTTGAGCTGGTTTTAACGCGAAAGCTAACTGAAGCACTCTTGAGCCGCTCATTCACAAGAGGCTTCTTCATTTTCGTCTCAAGTACGAAAAGCCATAAACGGAGAAACAACCATCACAACAAATAATACCACGCACTTCCTCTGATTGGTCAACCCAGTCAGACACAGGCTGACACAGACACCCGTGTGCTGACGACCTCACATCCTTAGTCTTGTTATCTCGCGGATAGAAGAAGTCCTCCCTGTGAAATTCTGTTCTCACATTGTCATCTCATCACGTTGACCTCATATTCCATTGGGGTTTCCACAATCTCTTACATAAGTCTGATAAAAAAGCTGTTTGACTGCATGTTTAAATTCCTCAACTAAGTAAACTGAGGGGTGTAGCTGGATTCAAAATCACAAAATGGATCTGATACCCCTGAGTGAAGTAAGTTATGGGTAGGATGTTTTACAAAAAAGGTGGAAATGCCTAGCTACCTACCACTTTCAAAAAGAGGTACAGAGAATTATCCGGATAGCATCGACCAAGTCATAGTATAGTATATAACTCACCTTTCTTTTAGGGACCCTGTATCTGTTGGGGAGTGTGGCATTGAGTGCACCTTAAGAAAGATGCGCACTTCGCCAATTCACAGAAGCTTGGAGTCAGTGCAGACTTCCCAGTGTGACTCTGATTCCCATAGACAGTTCAAAAGCATCATCTCTTAGAATCACACTGAAAGCGTTCGGCCTTGTAACATTTTCTATCTAGAACCACACACACTCTTATTCAGCTACGGAAACCAGATCCCCCTTGATAGAGAGGCAGTTGCTCGTGCTGCTCAAAGCGGATAGGATCTGGACTAATGATAAATCCCACGAAAAATAGAAAATTCCCCAAAGCTATAATAAAAAGGCTAGTCCGGTTGCTCTATACAGATTTTAAGGGGCAAGTTAGTAGCTCAAGAGATTTTAAACTCTAGAAATATTCTGTCACTATGATACAGTTCCGTGATCCGACCAATTAGCTCCAACCATGTAACATAATCGGTGCGCGGATGATGTTCCCAAGGTTGGTGACGAAACGTTTGAAAGAAAATTTCCAAGCTCGCTGAACAGATCTCAAACCAATCAACGCAACTCAACCACTAATATTTGGATATATTGACAATGCTGAAAAGCTGAGACGCCCTGTGCAGCTGTTTTACCTGCAATGTGCATCTCACGACACTGTGCTGCAACGGCAATAGGATGATATCACTTTTGAAGCCTCAAAATCCCTTCATTATCCAAAACACAAGTCAGCTGGAGTGAACAAGCGGAGTTCACGACTCATGGGCTACTAACCGTTGAGGGAAGTGAACCAGGCTATATCCAAATGCGGTCTGGTATACTCAGCCTGATAAACACATTGCGCATCTTTGGCGGTGGACAGTTAGTTAAACTTATTCGTTTCGTAAACAGTATGCAAATGGCAGGGTTGTAGGCGCTTTCGATATGGCGTTTTGTTTTCCAGTCTGAGTATACCAATTCTCCAGGATGTCTTAACAGTAACAGTTTTGACCAGTCCTTTTTCTTGCGGCATTAACAGTGCCCCCCGGATCGTGCGTTACAAATTTTATGCAGGACTGATAGGTGGGGCACTTTTATTCCCCACAGTGTTGTAGTACTTAGGTGGTAATTAGATTTGTAGCATCTTAGGTAATCTATATGAGATGAACGTATCTGACCGAATATCAGTTCATGTATTAAGTGAAACAAAAGGGCCTTCTGTCAATATCTAAAAGTCTGAGAATGAGGCCAATTAATTTTCTTCCCTTCAAAAAGCGGCGTCTATAACTATTTTCACAACAAGGACTGCACATACACGGACATATTTTGAAAATCGGTAGGGGACTATTGATTCTTAATATTGTCCGAATTTTTACCTATGCACTCCGGAGTGCTGCCAGGGCGAGGGAAATTCTACTGCATTCGATCGTAGACAAGTTTCTTTTTGCTGAAAATAGCCTTTCGTCGGAATGTTCTTGCGTCCAGTTTCAATATTTGGTGAATTTGCGTGTAGGGCATCCACTTTCGGCTAAAACGAAAAATTGCATGGTTATTACAATGGAAATTATAGTAAGTATAAATCCATTCCAGTTTCTTCTCACCAGCTCACTACTGCGGGGAATTAGGTCTACCGAAAATAGAAGTAGAGGTCAAATAGATAGCATGTTCTTTAAGCTTCTGTTGTCTCGGTGATCCTCTAACCTACAACAAAGGGCAGAAAGAAGACCAACAGAGATTTAAAAGGCTGTTGTGAAACAATATTTGTCTACAAATGGATACAAAAATTGCCATGTATCCTGTCATCGCGTTGTTCATACTGTTATACGAAAGTGAGATCTAGTCTGTAGGCTGGCGTTATACCCTATTCTCGACCACCTCTGTCTGCAATGTCTGCAGACCAACCTGAGCATTCATCGGATAGGTTGCATCCTGAACACTAGGACAAAATAAATGGAATCTGAGACACCGTGAGCCATAACTGAATGTGCTGGTTGGGTCGCATAAAAAATGCACCATCGAACTGCATCTTAGAATAACAGAAAAGAGCAGATTTCTGATTGACTAAAAGGCTGGAGAAGCCTGAAACCATGGAAGAGAAAGAATGTTTGAGTAACCTTATACGAGGTAAATACTAAGCTGGACATGGAGGACGTCTGGTTTTGAACAGGGTCGCTCGTCAGAAGGTCATACAAGCAGACGTGAAGCACATCAATGCTCGGCGTGTCCCGATGGTCACACTCGAACAGTACGTTTGTAAACGACTTCTAATGAGTCAAGCTTTATCCGTTGCAAAGCTCCAACGAATAAGCAATCCACCTCTAACCTTAAAAGAATGCTCCACTGCATTTAAGCCAACTGTTTATCTAGTGCAGCCTAAGTGGGTAATTCTGGACATTATTTAGCAGCTATAATTATGTGACTTTTTGCGGTAGAATCACATCATTTTATTGGGACATAAAACAATCCGTGATTGACACGTTAGTTACGGTGCGTGTTGGCCTCCGTGTGTTGGCTTAATGACTTTGTCCTCTTCGGCTCACATCAGAATAATGCGCTCACACGGACTAACACATCCCGTCCTGCACATGTGGGTTTTGTTGTAACAATTGGGTACATGTACCAACTGAGGTACGTGCCGAACGCCAAAGATAGACACAATGGTATCAATCAGCTCATTGCAGAATACACGAGCTCTGCTTAATATCAGGTTCCGGAGGTAGTTTAGTTGAGCTTGAATGAGGAAGATCCGAGTCCAAGAATTGCCATGAATAAAAACGTATCTCACATCCACCAACGTCCCATTCCAAACATTGCTCATTTTCTCAAAAACGCAAAAATGCTTGCTTTGTAATGCTTTGAGCAGGTCAATCGTCTTCTACTCCAAATTGGTGCATCAGAATGCATCAAACGCTTTCACGCCATTGAAGCACTCAGTAACACAAGCACAGATCTGGAGCATTTGTGGACAGTACCTACGTAGCCCGTCATTGGTTCATGTTAGTGTAACTTGACTACAGCTTCCATTCATTTCACGGTCTACTTATTTCTATGCATTATTCGACGCTTTCAAAAATGACTGGAAAATGTGAGCTCAGGAAGCAAGAGGGTGCGCCCTTATAGCAGTAAAAAATAGCCAACAGCTGCTCATCTGGAACACTATCGGTCACCTACATGTTTTTGAAAAGCGGCAGTTTTACTCTCACATGCCGCCTTTTAATAGCAGAGAAAGGTTGTTATACCGTTTATTGTTTCCTTCACTGTGGAATTCCTCCAGTAAAATCGCGCTTCCAGGCTTTCTACAAAAATTCTCTGGCGTCACACTATGTTGGCATGTTGTTATTAGACATGAGGCACTAACTATCTCTAGCATACTTACTCGCGTAGACGGATTTTTATCGCACGACTTTCGGAGATTCGTTTTTAAAGTCTTTGGAGTCAAAACACCCGATATTTGAGCTTGTATTTATCTGATTTGCCGCAAATGACTTCCATAGAAAGGGCTTCGTTGTTGTTCTGCAACAGTTGTAAAGTACTAGCCCAGGTCCGACTATTATTAAGGACCGCTGTCTAGACGTACCTAAACGAAGTCCATTCCGTGGTGTGAACTAAGTCCGTACGGGGTAGACCACTGAGGTCGTCGTCTGGCCCAATTATCCGCTGGTTTGTAGACACCTTTTAACGAAAATGTTATCTATGGCCAGATAAACGTAAATGCACCACAAACGAGTCGACGTGAGTTTGCGTCGATTTTTATTGTACCCACTTGCTGGGTAATCCACAATCATCAACGTTGATACCGGCCTCCCTGGTCGGGCTACATGTCCGTTCCTTTTAAAAGGTTAAGGTGAGCTCAACTACGCCTCATCATACGGCTTTGCTACATTTCTCACACGGCTTTTGCACAACTTGCGTCTGAATTATCATCCCATCATCATCTTGGGCGGAATATCATCAGTGTTTAACACTGCTTTGCTGCTGCACGGTCATAAGTTATTTCAAGGCCTTATTAAGAAGAAAGGGGTAAACGTGGATACGGAAGGGATTTAGTGGTAGCCTACCACAATGGCTGCGAAGTACGTACAGCTCTAGATACTCATTATGACAACCTGGATAAAAACTGACAGCAGGAATTCCACTGACGTCGGTCGCAACCTTATTGTGCATCGTCTCCAACCAGGCACAGTGGGGCTGACGCAGTCCCGATCCTGGAAAGCAGGCCGCACTGATAGCACCCGAACTTTTCGTAGTCTCCTTCATATCCCCGTTTTCAGGTAAAAAGCAGATTATCTCTTTGCTTGTGCTACAGTAAATGCACATTGAAAACAACGCTATTTTTAGCTAACGATGGTTCAGCATGCCCAATACACGGCCCAAACAACACAGCTTCGGGGGTGGACAGACTTCGGCGGAAGTTCTCGTTGCATAGCGGAACAATGGCCGACACCAGCCTACACGATTTACGTCTCTTAGACAAACGTTGTCAAAGACTTGAAGGCGCCAATTCTCAAAGTCATGCAACAAAACATACCGTGCCGTAGCCTGATATGTCCCTTGGCTGACCGCTGAGTGGGGACTTTACTCCCATCTTTCATAAATGCGTGCATGAAGTCATTCGGACCAGGGGCTCTGCGGCGCCCCAGACCATAGAAGTAGTCACAAATCCATGAAGCTGTGTGGGGTTCCAGGGTTTTACTTCAACTGCCGGAGCAAAATGAAAGGTAGCCGGTGGCCATGTGAATTGTTGTTCAAAGTGCTCCGCTCAGAGGTTGAGGCGTCCTCCTTTTTTGAAGACGGTAGTGTCACTTTGACCCTTGGCGGTTTTACTCACAGGCGGTTTCAAGGAGCCCGTCTTGCGGGCGAACTGAAACAACCTTTGGGCATTCCAGACATTCTGGACTTCTTCCATTTCCACCAAGCTTCCACCAGGCTTCACGGTCAGTGGGCATGCTCACTTTCACTTATAGTCTGCTAATTCGCCGAGTCAAATTATGTTCGAGAACGACGAGAACGTTTCACTGATATTCAATCAGTGCCACTCTTTAGTCTGATAATTAGGGGGTGAGTGAAGCTGGTAGCGTCGTGTTACAGGCAAAACTTCCAACACAGCATAAAGATGTGGCTGTCCCGTTCCAGAAAGAATTCAAATCGGACGGTACAGCAACTGAAAGAGAGTCCAGAAGACGATTATGATACGTTCATCCTACTTTGAGATCTGCCATTCTCACTTGCTATGTGATTCGTCCACACTGTACGCGACCCTGGGAAACGAAGCGAGAAGCGGCTCCGGACGAACGCGTGGTCGGGATCCGCATATCTGTTCCAAAACACGCGACAGTCAGTTAGTGATCCACTGAGGGTAATATGATCATTTTGAGTTCGTGGTTAACGCACTGTTGGAGGACGCCATGTGGCCAGAAGGCTTTGATTGTTTTGGAAGTTAGTGCCACAGGAAAGCAGTCTGCGGTCGGCGCATAGCTGGGGCATTCATTCCCCATTGTCCTTACCGAGTCCAATCCATGTCAGCCACCTAATCGACTCTCAGCTGCACAGTCTGTCTACGTGGGGTACGTCGAAGTTGTTAAACTGCGAAAGCATATATCAGTCCTCTTTACCGAATTGGTCATCATTTCCAGCCGTCTTGTTTGGATAACTCTCTCAACCTTTTTGATGCGAATGGCTTTTGGCACTTTGAGTGCAGGTTTTGTTCTGTCTTGTAAGTTATCTGATATCAGATGTCTCAGTGATTAGAGCGCTAATTCACTGTTATGAAGTTCGTGGTTCGAACCACACTTCTGCCTCTCGACTTGCCCTATCTAGGCTTGGGTAACCTGGCAGTATCCCAGCCCTCGTGATTTCTTCTGGTGGTATGGCAGTAAGGCACCGAAAGGGTGCTGCAGCTGAATGAATACCAGACTTAGCCCTTTTGTATCTGCATAGTATCGGGCCCTGGTACTTTGTGCCTGTGAATGTAATGGACAAAACCAAAAGACATTTGGCCCTAGAATGCAAGTTTATTCATTGTGTGATTATTTTCCTGCGAGCTGAAAACCATCCTTTGGTGTGGTTTTCAGTGCTCGTGGTTGGTCGGTTGCCAAGGTCCAGGTGCAGGAGTTCATAAGCCATGTATATTCAAATGGTTTGAAAGACACAGTTATCAGTTTTGCAAGCCTTCAGGGATACCCGGGGAGCAACTAGGTAATTCGAAAGTCAGCTCAAGGGATCCATACGATCGGTCCTTTAAATTCCAGGAAGCAAAGTTTCAGTAGATTACTGAATTCATCATACCTTTCCCTTTCAATTTACACAGGATGTAGCAGCTGGCGCGTCGGGAGGAATTAGCTGTGGAAACCCAAATCAGCTGCGAGGCGTGGTTCACTGAGTTATGTGAACAGACGTCACTTTTAGGATGGCAGTAATCGGGTAGAAATCTTTACCGAGTTGATAGTTCTTTGGTACATTTATCCACGCCTTCAGGTTCTCATCTAAACGACAACTAGTCCGCCAGTCAAAGGCGGACGAAGTTTGAACGCGCAAAGTTCACAACTGACGCGTTACTGAGGCCACTGTTGTTATGATTTCGAATGCGGCTTATTGTTTCAGAGTAATAAGCACACAATTCTCAACAAAGAACACAACACTATACTGAAAACATAGACATGCCACATGGGTCACCCTCACGGGCGCAACGCGTAGTACGAAGATTCGCCAAAAACGGTAAATAGAATTTGAATAATTAAAACACATCAATGGCACCGGAGATTCAGCATGTGTTCACGGATTTTCTGAAGACTTAGCTTAGCCACGGCTTCCTACCGGTTAACCCCCATTTTCCAGAAAGGTTGGGTCAACAACTGCTGGGCGGAATGGAATCCGGATTCGATACTATTATCGTGTGAGGGCATTGACATCGTGTATATGCAAGAGTGATCCAGGACGAAACAGGAAGTATCTCTTGCGATGGTCCGCTTCCGCACTTCGATCCTTTCTTGGATCCGGTTAACTTAGCCTCACTTTTTGATGGAAATCGGTTTGGCTTCTATTTTATGCAAAATATTAAACAGTTGTGTGCTTGATTTCCTCAGCTTCTTGTGTAGTGGCATATGATGCGTCTTTGTGAACGTGGACCTGAGAAGATATCCTTTCGCGTTTAAAAGACCCCAAAACCAGTTCATCCCATTTGGTCCATTGACTTTCACCCTAATCTTGTTGCCCGAAAGCAATTTTACTCCTCTGTTGTGGCACACTTGGGAAAGTTTCGATGGAATAAATGTGGTGTCTGACCGCCGTATCCGACAAAGCTAAGGGTACATGAAGTGATGACTGCTTAGGGTGATACAAGGATAATCCCCGGACCTCCTTCAAACGGTTCGGCCCATTATCGAAGCTTGACGGGCCCTACATTACATAGTGCGCATTCCAGCTTCCCATTCGTCCGTCTGCTTAAATCCGCTCAAATGTCCCCTGGCCTTTGCCTTCATCTTCCATCCCGGTTCGACCCAACCCACCCTCTCAGTAACACTTATAATGCGGCATCAATGTTGCCACCGGAGCAGGCAAGAGGAGCACTTAGCCGACGAGGCATGTTCACCGTAAATGACGGATGTTCACCGCAAACCCTTGAAGAACCACAAATTCAGTCGGCCATGAGGCAGCATTGCACGAGCTACAAAAAGCAGTCATCGAAATTTTCAAAAACGAGGGGAAAACTACGTCCTCCAGGGGCAAAAGTCTCGCGAAAACCCCTCTGCAAAATAAGAGCAGCTCTCGGAAATACCAGGAGAGGAATCAGGCAAGTACCCCGCCGGGGCCCTTTCAGACTCTTGAACTCGAACCTGGCGCACAGCTATTAATATGCTAACCTCTCTGGTATTACATCTCTCGGCTCTCGAACTTTGGACGCAGCAGAGATAGTTTTGAAGTGCTCATCCAGAGAGTGCCTTAGTGGTTTGAACAAACTTAGCGATATAAAACAGTAAGCTTCCTTCGAACAGCCGTACATAATCGTATTTACAGAAACCTGACTCACATCAGATGTCTCTGACGCGAAGACCTCAATAGAGGATTGCTGCATTTTCCGAGCTGATTCATAACGTGAGAGGGAAGGTAACGTTGCTTTATGCTTACATGTGGCGCTACCCATCCTGATTGTCCTCCCGATACCGCTTCTGCGCCTTTTTGTGTTGCAATATTGATTCAATTCTCGCTGTGTGGGACTGACACGCTTCTTCTCGGCCTGGTCCACCGTTACACCTCGAATCGATCGGAAGATAACCAGTTCCTCATACAAACCCTTGAGCAACTCTCTTCCAGCCGCCCAATCACTTCCTGGTAGGTAATTTAGCGCTCCCAAGGCCTCATGGGAGGGAACCCGCACAACGGGTCTAGCGGTCAGTTTGCACCGACGCTGATCAAAGTCGTTCAACAGAACGCTTGGGCTCAACATGTCTTCGCACCCACTAGATAATAAGCGGGTGATTTACCACCTCCGCTGGATTTTGTTATCACTAGGGAATGAGCCGAGCCTTAGATGCACACCCAAAATTTCTCTGAAACCATAGTTCGGAGGAGGAAATTTTTAGTATAAAGTTTCAGTACTTGATGGTATTTATTCGGTCCGTTGAGACCTCCTCATACGGCCTCAGTGTTGTTGGAAGCTGTTTAAACGTACTCGAGGTGCACAATGGGCGCGGAATTCGAATTTTACTGGGTGCCAATACCTTCGTCGGGAGTCTCCCTGATGACGGTGGGAAATTTGTGGAAGAGCAGGTTTCTTCACGTGTTTTCTTTTGTATTGTATTTGGAAATAATCTCGAAACCACCAGAACAATAATTGCGCCCTATATGTGGGCACAAACTCGAAAATGAGCAACCTTTCACGACCTGTATATGAAAAGGTCTCCTGGGAAACCGACCCGGGAAACTTGGGCGAAAGCCTCAATCCTGTGTATCAATCCGTGAATCCTATCGTTGTGGCAGTTGTCCTGCCGAACCAAGCCAAGGAATTCGTCATAGCTAGTATGTTTTTTTTATGATGGTCAGTACACGCTTTATCGGCGCAAAGCTATCCCGAACCATCGGGATAATTTGTTTGTTTATGGGACTTGGCCTGTCCCAGCGGCGCAACTAAGACGTCTTTGGGCTTTTGACAACGTTTGTGTCAACCGTAGCTGGGCGATATTTAGACGTGATTTGTGAAGCGGAGATGCATTGTACTATTTCGGCGTGAACGATTGTTTGGATGAGGCCGACAGCTACATGACAGGCATGGAATAAAGCCTCAGAACAGCATGAACTAGCGAGCGGCTTCCAACATACGTGCCCGATATGTGGAAGCATATCTTTATAAAATCGGGTGCCGAAAACTGTAAACGCCAGCGCGTTCGCTGATCGGTTTCTCAGAAAGTAGCCCCTAGCTGACGAGCCTGCTACTGCTGCTGAGTATAGGATGGCTACGAGTGGACTCTATGAAGGCATGTGGTACTGGTATCGGGGAGCAGAAGTAGAATGAAGTTGGGGTTTCGTGCTCCAAATGGGCAGACTTGGCACCAAGTACCCGCCCACTCACTAGATCTTCGATACCACTGCATCCATGGGTGCGCGGATGATAACGCACGTGGCCCTTGGATCCTGGGGCTCAAGTCTATACCACTTGATCTCAAGGCTGTCAAATATACACCCCTCTTTAGCTTCAACTTCGCTGTGCACAATAATGCATACGTTTACCGAATCCCGCCGTTGAATAATCGATGTATTCACGGCTCCCTCATTATCGCCAACGGGACTAATTGAGCAAGTGGTGAGTTTACCTTTATAACATTAAGACTCCAGCTTCAGCGTGGATGCCGATTTGAAATTCTGGACAATGGGATTTATTAAGCACTTGATGAGTTAGCCACTACAACTTTGTTTAATTATGTGCCTTAAAGGATATCGGGGAAGCTGTATACGAGTCAGTGTTGATCATACATCTTTCCTTTCAGAAACACCGTAAAGTAAAAGCGGCTTCCTGAAACTGAGAACTGGATTGACCACACATTACGTCTGTACCGATACGACCAATAAATAGAAGCATGATTTTTTAAAGGCGGTTTTGTGTTTTTAGGCATGGGGTTGGCAGGCGGATTACGTGTACAGATATGAAGGACTGCCGTTTGTCGTTGGATTAGTCTATTATGTATAGTTGGGGCATTAGTCAGTTGCGAGCGCGTGTACGGGCCTTTCAGCTACTGTAAGTAGCCACGGTAGGCGATATCAAGTACGGTTATGCGCGTGACGGGCTGTTCAACGGGTTAGGCTGTGAGGTTAGTTGGGGTCTCATATTCGACGTTGCACATAGACAGGCCTAGCAACTACGATTAGTCACCAAGATGGGGAACATGGACTACAGTAATGATTATGACGTCCGTCTTTCGGTGTTAGATTGGGTTTGTGTGCGCAGTTGGGGCCTCGTATTCATCAGTGTGCATAAATACTGGCCTGGTGTTTATTTTCAGTAGCAGAGATAAGCGACAACGCGTACGGTTATGAGTATGGCGGATTAGGTTACCGCGCATAATCAGCGCCGCACATGGACACGGACCTAACAGATGCGATAAGTAGCCAAGTTAGGCGACATAGAATACAGTTATGAGTATGACAGGCAAGATGGATCAGTGTTTAGAGCGCGAATTTACCGACCGGAAGGTCCATGGCTCGAACCATCTCGACTTCCCCTGTCTAGGATTCGGCAACCCGGAAATGTACTAGCCCTCGTGTTTCCTTCTGGTGGCGTGGCAACTAGGCACCAGAAGGGTGCAATAGCTGAACTTTTGTGACAGGCCGTCAGATTAGGTTATCACGCAGTGTTTGGGCCTTATTTTCATCAGCCCACATAGATAATGACCTGGTGTTTACCATAGGTGGCAAAGATAAGCAACATCATGTACAGTTATGAGCATGAGAGGCAGTCGTTTCTCATTGAATTAGGTTACTGCGTATAGATGAGGCCTCATAAGAAGCGGCACGCATCGCCACAGGCCTAGCAGTTGCATTAGGTATTCGAGATGATTGAAAACGCGTACAGTTATGAGTATGAAAAACCGTCATTGGTCATTAAGTTAAGTTGCCGTGTATAGGTGAGGTTTCATAATCAGTGTCACACACAGACACTGGCCTAGCGGTTACGACAAGTAGCGAAGGTAGGCGACATTGAGTACAGTTATGGGTATGACGGGTCGTCGTTAAGCGTTGAATTAGGTGAGGCCTCACAAGCAGCGTCGCACATTGACACGGTCATAGCAATTACGATAAGTAGTCGAGGTGAGTGACAGTGGCCACCGTTATCATGATGGACACTGTATGACGTATCCCACATAGGGTGAGTCATAATTTCAATAGAAATGATACCACTGTGTTGGTAATTTAACTAGGCTTACTTCCTGACGTTGTATTGTACACAGGCTAGGTATGCATAATTGGGAAAGGCAATCATCCACAGAGATGGCAACCGCATCTCCACTGCACAATTCATGCTGTTATCTGAAAATGTTGTACTTAATGGAAGCTGTGCTCAATAAGAAAATGTGTTGTGACGAAGTTCACTGAACGAAATTATCTCGTTTGTTAAACCTGGGGAGTGTAAAGCAAACAAACGTCAATGACCGAGTTTCCTGGGTGGATTTTGTATTGGATGTTCTTAAGATGTTATTTTCATTCTTAAAGAACGCCAAAATATGATAAAGTGCGATTTCGTGCCTTATCTCTCGTAAACCGGTAACAAAATGCGAATCGGTGATGGTCCGTGACCTTGACATTTCACTCACTTAAACAAACGGCTATGAGCAACATATCACCTACAAGTGCAAATGGATTAGACTAACTCCCCGTAAAAGTCTCAACTTCGCAAACCCTATAGTTTTGGCGAAAATAATTTGGGTGTACTTCTAGTGAGCGGCAACGAAAGACGCTTCGCTGATTAAGTGTTAATTAAAGCTCCGCTGGGACCACACACGTTAACGTCTGCATTTTATGCTATTTGGCCAGAAAGCGGGAGCTACAAACATGGATTTGGAAATCCTGTTGTGCATACTTCCTTCAGCCGTTTGAACTGGGACTAATAAAAACACGGATTCACGGATTCACGGATTGATACACAGGAGCGAGGCTTTCGCCCAAGCCTCCCGGGTCGGTTTTGTTCTTGTCGTTCACCGGCTGTCGTTCAACTGAAAGGCACAAGTGAAAAAAGGGTGTAGCACTGCTCTTTAAGTTCTCAGCGCGGAGCAGTATGTTTGCCAGCGCGAGGACTCGCGTAAATAAGTGTCTAATAGTGTTTTGAACTGAGTTCTAGAGGGAGCGTGGACAACCGTCTCAGGAAGGTTATTCCACGCAGCAACTACCCGAAATGAGAAAAAAGTTTGCCTAATGAAGGTGTGCGCTCTGAGCTTAAAAATCTTCTTACCGTGTCCCCGCCGTGTGTTTGCTGGGTCAACGGTGAAAAACCTGTTGGCCAAGCCTTGTTCAAACAGGGCGTAAGTAAGAATTAAGTCCCCTCGGAGGCGACGATACTCCAAGGGAAAGAGGTCGAGCACCACGAGACGCGTTTCGTAGTCCATGGACTTGAGACCGGCAACCATTTTCGTAGCAGCTCGCTGGACACGCTCAATGAGGATTACGTCTTTCGTGCGTCCTGAGTAGACAACCGGGTTGGCATATTCAAGGAGCGGTCTGACATAGGCCCCATAGAGTATTTGGAAGTCCGTGCGAGTAATACGAGAGAAGGTACGCCGAATCATCCGTAGAACAGCGAATGCCTTCTGAGCCGATTTCTCAAGGTGCAGTGAGAAGGACAGGTTTGGAGAGAGCCAGATACCCAAATCTTTTTTGGCATCTATCCTCGTGATGTCTTCTGGTCCTTTCTCACCATGCATGACAAAGGAGTTCGCTGAGTCTCCTCCAAATGACATATGGACGCACTTTTCGTCATTCAGAGGAAGGTGCCAGTCCAACGACCACTGCTTTGCGGCGTCTACATCAATTTGGAGGGCACTGGCATTGGAACTCCACGATTTCAAGTCGTCCGCAAAAAGTAGACATGGACTTGAAAGAACATCTGGAAGGTCATTGACGTATATCAGAAACAGCAAAGGTCCCAAAACGGAGCCCTGAGGAACTCCAATGGAGACCGGCGCCGCAGAAGAGTAGGTCGAGCCTACTTTCACTCGGAATGATCTGTCTGATAGGAATGCCTTGATCCAGTGTAGGATTTTCCCTTGAATCCCGTAAGACTCGAGTTTGTGGAGCAGAGGGACGTGTGGGACTCGATCAAATGCTTTTGAAAAGTCGAAAAATATGGCATCCGATATGAGTCCCTCGTCCTTGGCTTGGGTTAAGCTGTCCATAAATACGAGCATGTTCGTCACGCAGGAACGGTTTGGGAGAAATCCGTGTTGAGCTTGAGAAATCAAGTTGTTGGAAGTAAGGTGATCTAGAATGGCTCGCTTCAGAATGCGTTCCATCACCTTGCATGGCACGCTAGTGAGGCTTATAGGCCTGTAGCTGCCAGGCGATAGTCGGTCACCAGTTTTGTAGATTGGCGTGACAATCGCTTCCTTCCAAACAGAGGGAAGGTGGCCTTCGTCAAGCGACTGACGAAACAGCAGATGGAAATGAGTTGCCAGTGTGTACGACGTTTCCTTCAGGATCCTTGGGTGGACTTCGTCGGGCCCCAACGCGCAGAATGGGTTGATCTTGTGCAGGAGTTGACGAATGTCCTCCACCGTGAATACCAAGTCGGTTAGAGGCCGGTCGTAGGTACGCCTTGACAAGGTTGGATGTGATGAGGACGCTGGGACTGAATACAGACCTGCATAGTGATCTCTGTAGAACTCAGATACCACTATTGGGTCACTCGTGGGTTCCCCGTTCCTGTCCCTCAGGGAGAACGCGGATGGCTTGTTTCTTCGGCGATGTCGCATGTATTTGAACAGCACATTTCTGTTCTTCCGGGCGAGGTCTAGAATGGTGGCTTGTTTTCGTATGTTCCACAATAGTGTTTATTCTCAAACAGTGGGTGGCATACCGTCAAGCCTCAGCGGAGTAGTTCTACAGGACTGGTGTCCCGAAAATTCATGGAGCTGACGCCATTTTCGTCCCCAAGAGGCCAGCGCACGCTCGGATGGGAAAGGGTTCCAAACAATTTTGTCGAAAGATAACTAAAGGTTACACAGCAGACGAGATTTCATTTCGTAGAATGAGGAACCGCTGTAAATCAGAAATTTGCCAATTTAACATACGAAAACAAGCCATGAGATTGAACCTCGCCTGGAAAAAGCAAAATTGTGCGCCAAAAAAATAAGCCGTCCATCTTCTTCTTGAGAGACAGGAACGGCGAACCCACAAGTGACCTAATAATGGTCTGTAAACACTACAGAGAACAAAACGCAGGCCCGTATTCTGCCCCAGGTATTTCATCACATCCAACCCTTCAAGATGTAACTACGTACGACCTGTACCCAACTTGGTCTTCATCGAAAAGGATATTCGTCACCTCTTGCACAGGACAAACCACTCCAGTCCGTTGGCGTCAGACGAAGTCCATCCAAGGATCCTGAAGGAAACTTTGTTGGCCCTGGCGAATTATTTAAACCCGGCGTTTCCTCAGTAGCTCTACGAAGAACATCTTCCCTCTGCTTGAAATTAATAGATTGTTAGGCCAATCTACGATAGTGGTGACCAAATATCATCCAGCAGCCACAGGACTATTATCCTAACCAGCGTACCGTGCAAAGTGTCGGGGCGCTTTCGGAAGCGGGTCAATGTGACGGAAATGATTGATGCTCTGTTCGTTGCTCTACTCATTATTCTCTTGCTTTAATATTCCAAGTGCTGTAGACATATTAGTTTGAATATATACGTGCTGCATGTTACGCGCCAAACTCTGGATTTCTAGTTGGTTTAGTTATACTGATATACGTGCTGAACTCAGTTACTGCATTTTGAATTCACGATTTGAACAATTCATAATGCCTACAGAAATGGAACCAATCAATTTTAATTCAGCTGCGCGAGACGAAGGAGATTATTTTGAATGGTGTGACATATGGCCTTCTAGGTATTTCCGACACATTTTATTCTCTTTGATCTGGATGTTTCACAAGCTGTATTCCAGTTATGAATACTGTTAAAAAAGATTTGGAGGATGTGGAGACGGAGCAAGATGATAACATGGTGCATGTTGCTGACAAAGTTATCCACGAGATGCATTTAGTGTCTTCACTAAAGCGATTTTCTGAGTTCAATGTAGCCATTCGTCATGGAAAATGTATTTTTGTAGTTCTATCACTCTCATGTCTTGGCTACAATGTGGATGGCAGTGGTTTTAAACCCGATACAAACCGTCTATCTCCTTCAGTGAATGTACCAGCAACAAATAATCTAGAAGAACTGCGTTATGCTCCGGGAGTACTTAAGTATAATTCTCGTTTTGTTCCTAATTTTGCTAGACATGCAGGTTGATTATTTGATGTCATATCCGCCAACCAAGTATCTTGGTCCTCCAAACATGATGAGACTTTGCGTGCATTGCATCGTCACCTTCAAACTCCAGTCGTTTTGGAACTATTTTTCGCCCAACATTATTTGACCATCGTTACTGATGCTTTCCACGCTGGAATGTGACAGATCCTTGAACAGTGTGACAGACCAGTGATTTATATTTCTCGTCTACTCTCAAAAGCCCCAAGTGGGTGTTCTCTAACGCAACGAAAAGCACCTGCAGTACATTGGGCTGTCGAACGTCTAATGAGTATCTTTTTGCATCAAACTTTACTATTGCTACTGATCACGAGGCCTTAAGGTTCATGTATCATTCAGCAAAGACTCAAACAAAGACCTCTAATGCTATGATGCTACGGTGGGTTGTTGGACTGAGCTCGTATACCCATACGACTTTTCATCGTGGTTCAAAGATGGGTCCCCACGCCAATATCTTATCTAGAATTCCATTATGCGACTCCGATTCAAACACTTCAGATAGCTTATTGGATCAACCCTTACCAGTCAAGCGGGCTGCGCTTGTTGCTGATACAAGACGATATTCTGCTCGCATGTTTCTGCGCTGCGAAGTGGTCAGACACAGTAAACGTGACGTCAATTTACTGCATTTTACTTTCGTCGCGAAAGTCCGTCCATTGTTCCGGATGGTTTGCTGTGCTTTGAGGATAGAGGTATCCGCCGACTCAGCGGGCGACTGTTCGTGCAGATTTGCACTGTGGTCATCTGGGTGTTGATAAAATGAAATCTCTGCACGCTTGTCATGCTTATGGCCAGGACTGGATACTGACATCAGCGATAGTGCTAAACGTGGCTTTAAATGTGCACACAAGATTCACGGTAAATCTTCACAGTGGTATCCGCGGCTAGTAACTTGTGAAGCATTTTAACGAGTTTATGTCCTTTTTTCGGTCAGTGCCATATTTTTGTTAACGCATAGTTATGCTGGCTCAAAGTTTTTCTAACTACTTCAACAAGTGCTGAATTTACACAGCAAGCACTGAGGAAAGTGTTCAGCCATGAAGGTGTACCAACTGTTTTGGTCACTGACAACGGCGCACACTTCACTGCAAAATTCCTCGAGGAATGGTTAAAAGGTCTTGGATGTCGACATCTGTTTACTGCTCCACGACATCCCCAGTCGAATGGACTTGCTGAGAATTTTGTCCGAATACGGAAAGCTGCCATTATTTCATTCTCTCCTACTACTTTTGTGGAATGGGACCGTGGGATTGATAAGTTCCTAATGCAATACAGGAGTGCCGTTCATTCCATTACTGCGAAAAGTCCCATACTTCTGTTTAAACCTCGTTCGTTGCGTACAAGTCTTGACTGTGCCAAAACGGCTGATGTTACATTTTTCAAGGGTAACGTTTTACGACATGCTACAGGAATAATACTTTCATCAAATGACAAACGCGTGATAACAATTCCCGGTTTGGACGATCTCTCTTGTCACCGGAGACTCATTGATCGGGTTGAGTTCACTCTGTTAAGGGCTCTCCTGCTGTTTCAAATATTAATGAAACCTTTGTAGATGAACTTATTGTATCCGATCAAAATGCCGTCTCTGAAGAATATACTACTTGCAAAGAACCTGAATTTCCCAATCCGAGAAGATCCGAAAGATGATGCTCAAGACCACCCTTGAACTCTAAACATCCACACGCTCATTCAAGGTGTGAAGGATGTGATGAACATGATTGATGCTTTTTACATTGGTCTACTTTTTGTTGGCTTTTATTAATAGTCTAATTGATATAAACACGTCAATTTGATTAGATACCTGCTACTTGTTACGCCGCACTGACTTCTGAATTTTCAGTTCGTTTGGTTTTACTGATATCCGTGCTGAACTCGATTACTACAGTCATCTTAAATCAACTCTCCACCAACAACCTGAGATCCACAGTGCAACATGGATTCCCCCGAACCCGCTTTTGCGTGGTGAATGTCCTCGTATTTATGAAGAGCTTAACGCAATTTAGGAAAAATGCCTCCTGTCGGTTACCATATTTTTCGACTTCTAAAAGGTATTCGACCGAGGTCCACACGTCCCGCTGTTCCGAAGACTCGAGTTCCCAGGTATTCAGGGGAAATTCTACGCTGTATTAAAGTACTCTTATCAGCCAGAACATTCCGAATGAAAGTAGGTTTGACCAAATAGTCTTCGGCGCCGGTCTCCCTTGGAGTTTATCACGGCTCATTTGTGGGACCACTTCTGTTTCTGTATTAGATGTGGAAATACTGTGAAAGAGTACATAAACAATAGCTACGTCATCTTTGTCCCCGCAAACTCAGAATGTAGCAGCCGTTTGAGACCCAGGTGAAAAAAGTTTCCTAATGTTACAGCGAGCGTTGTGACAAATCAATTCAAGGAATTTGTCAAAGCTAGTAAGTTTGTTGGGTCTTTAGTGCAATGCACGGCTTTACCTTTACCGGTATGCTTTCTACCTTTCAGTGCCGTGGGAGGATTTAGTTGACTTATGGGCAACGCAAGCAGACATTGTGGTGCCACGGAGTTTTTGGCACAAATTCAGCGTAGTAAGACGATTTTTTGGGCGCGTGTGACACGCTCGGCAGGAAAATTGTAGATATATGTTGGACTACAGGTAAGTCATCAGACTGGGTATGGCGGTCGCGACTCCGCCATGGCGACGTCATACTTGGATCCGTGGACATCCCCGTAAATGGACATCTTGGTGAGCCTGTCAGGGTTTTCAGGATAGTTAGACTTAACCAAGGAATCGTGGTAAATTATGAACAGCACGGACAGAGGGAGTTAATGTTTCCACATAAGATGTGGGACGGTCCCTTGTTGCCATTAGACTTCTACCAAAATCGGCAGCTGACAGTGGTTACGTTTTCTAACCACCATAGAGATGCGACACTACCCTATGTAAAACACAATGTCCAACCTTCTGGTGGAGATAGTAAGAAGCGTTAGTGTGCGGTCGAATCAAACCCGCCTGAATATGTGCGTATATGAAGAACGTTCACTGGCCAAATTTTGCGCCACTGAGCTCATGTAATCATCCATGAAGCTGAGAAGGCAGGACAGATCCGAAACTGTGGCTAAGGCGTACGTGCCTTCGTAGCTATACCTTTGTGCCGGATATTTGGCTCACGGGCATCCGGAAAAGTTAGATCATCACATGTTTGAGCATGCTAGGGCGAAAAAGGGTCATAAAAACATCACATGCATTTTTGAAAACGGTTTAAAAACGCTAGTTCAGAGAGTGGGCGAGGCAATTGCAGAGGAAGGCAAGTTACTAGTCAGAGGCTGCAGTAAGCTGTAGCATATCCGCTGCGCAGTAAGTGGAGATGAGGTGCATGGCCGTGTTGCGTGTTTAGAGGATGAGGTGTGGCGCACTTCAGTTTAGGGGAAAGCCTAGAGACTTTGCAAAACGAATTGCTTCACAAGTGTCACACCGCTTGCAATCAAGACACAGAATGTGTCGAAGGAGAAGAAGCGGAGTGAGTTTACTTCCTAATGCTCTAAGGGAGCAGGTTTGACATCAAGTACCCACCCACTCACTAGATCTTTGTTAAGGCTAAATGTGTTTGTGCACATTTTAGGACGCATGTAGTCCATGAATACTAGGGACCAAGTCTATACCATGTGAACTTACGTCTACCTTGTACACACACCTTTTTAGCTTTAGTTTCGCCGGGTCCCACAAACAGGTGCGCCATTATTGACAATGGGACCATCTGAGCAAGAAGTAAGTTTGCCTTTATAACGGTTCGATGTCTGAAGAATTTTACCGGAGATATAAATGAGAGTAAGTCGAAAATATTTCCTTCATTTCAGATCCGTCGTCGAGTAAAACAGCCTTACGGAAAACAAAAAGCGATGATTACCTATTATTATTATTGTAGCATCTCACTCAATGAACAAAAACGTCACCAATGGTGGTTCTATAATTTTCAAGTGCGAGTATGACGGAGCGATAACACACATGGTTACCATGGTGAAGGGTCGCTTTTAGCCGCTGGTCCAGGTTATACTGCACAGTTGATGCTTCACACAGACATCGGCTCAGCAGTTACGATAGGCAGCCGGAATGAGCGGCAAAGCTTGCGTTTATGATGGAGAAGGGTTGGCTTTAGCCATCGCATTAGGCTATCATGCATAGTTGAGGTCTTATCTTCGGTAACGCACATAGGTATAAGCTTTGCAGTCACGATAAGTGGCCAAGGTAAGCAAAAAAGCGAACGGTTGTGCAGAAGTTTGCTGAGCGACCTCAACTCATTTGTTACGTCTGAGGATTATATGGCATACAAATGTTACTCACTTATTTACCTGGGTGGAATTTGTATGGGATACTCTGTGGGTGTTACCTTACTTTTAATGAACACCACGGAACGCTAAATTATGCTAAAGTTTGATTTCATGCTTTATCTCGTGAAGTGATAAGCACACGCAAATCAGTCGTGGTCGGCGACCTTGAAAGCCTGCTCACTTACACAGTGGAATGGGAGGCATTGGAATGTGCGAACGGACCAGACTAACGCCCCGTAAAATCCGCAAATTAGAAAACCCCATTGTTTTGGCGAATTCGCTTTCGGCTTACTTCCAGTGAGCGGCCTACAGTTGCTGTAGCCACAATCGCTTCTCCCAGTCTGGAGTATGTGCCCAGGTTGGATGAGTAAATGGTTGTCTTCTGCTTTTTCCAGCAGGCTGATGCGTCTAGTGTTACGCCTAAACTTCGCAGGTGTTGTTTTCCATAGCACTTCTAGAATATGGCCATCATTTCCAGACTTGCCCCCCCAATATAATATCTTCTTCCCAATGTCCGCTGAATGCTACAAGGTCTCCAACTCGAAAATCTCGGCGGTTTCGCATCCGGTTTTGTCGTAACCGTAGAAGCGGGATTTATTCTTTTAACTATCGACGCAAAAAGATATCGGAGAAAACATTTCCGCCTATAATATCGTTTTTTGCCGTGTACATTGGTTACTTCACTTGCTAAATCAAGCCGTCCCCGCAATAGCCATGGGTTAGTCGAAAAGACGTACTTATACACAATTTCCCAAAACTTGTTTCCTCATTGGTTCCGAAAGGCGAAATCCTTTGGTTACTTTTTCACTGCTGTTTATGACTGCGTTTGAGGAAATACTGAAACTGACCACTCGGTAGCCCTTGATTTTTCTTTGACGTAGCTGATGGTAAACTGCAGCAGGGGAAGCAACTTCAGGCTTTCAAACAGGCTGTCTTCTGCTTTCGTCATAGTTCTCACTCTTCTCGTGCTCATGAGGCTTCACGCTTGTTTTTTCATACCACGTGCGCCATGGCCAGGCCAAATCCACCCATTTCTTTAGTTATGACACACAATTCGCCCATTTAAGCACCAAAAAGCACCATATATTGCTCATTTCCCCTATACTGACTCTCATTAGTTGCCTGTATTTGCTTGCCTTGTAGACCAGGTGCAACCGAATGGTGTTTTGTAAAGTTTATTAATCTTAGCTCAAAAGCCACAAATTTTAGTTTAACAGAGTCTAATTCTTCCGCTCCATCATCATAGTGTCCATTTTTTCCACTGAAAACCTCACTATGCCAAGGTGACAGGCCACATTTTCTCCTACTGTTGCTTCAGATTTCAGTCTGTAGGGACCTGATTCTGGCAGTTTTTGTACTCCTAAGCATCTCATGAATGTCACCTGTTTGCCAATATTACTGCAAACCTAGTCGTCCCCAGCTACCACTGAACTCTTCTTCGTGCCGCACTGTATGAACCCAATGGTTGCGATGTTCGACTACTTCAACAAGTAGTGTGAGCCACTTTATTTCGTCACGAAAGAAGAATATACATTTGAGAATGTACTAATAGAACGTCCGGTTCTTGTTCCGATAATCTGCCAACTCAACTTTGAAGGCATAGTTGTCCTGACCGGGATGCGGTAAATCGGTGTAGGTTGCCATCATTTGCGTTTAGTTAGTTGAGAAGGCTAACAATAACTCGATGTACGTTTTCAAGCCAGTCATAGAAATTTCTACATATCGGGCCACGAAAGTCCTCTTTTGCGTCCCAGCCAATCGTATATCTGTACAGGCTCCCATATTAAGACTTTCCTATTTGATTTATGTTACAAACTACGACATTAGTCGACTACTGATCAACATCCGAGGACAAGCAGTAAAGTGGTATGCAAATAGACAAAAAGAGGTGATTTGTATTGTCAAAATTTGGATCATACCGACCAGCAAACAACATCCAGACAATAGAATTAATACTACAACAAGAAGATATTTGATACCTTGTTACAACTGAGTGACCGGGTATAGCTGTGTTTATCAGGGCCAACGGGCAAGATCCCCAAATGTTCTCCAAAACGAGAAAGGGCCTGTACACCCGTGACAGAATCATAGAGTTCGAGAAATATACTGGCAAAAACCTTGAAAGCTTAACGTTCCAATCTTCGTGATTTTTTGTCCGTATGATTGCTGCTAACCGCCTACTTTGACGTGCATGTTCCAACCAACGCAGCGTGTGTTCAGGTGGTGGTTCCGGTGACGGAACCGTTTTGGTAGACGCTGTAGTGTAGGCAGCAGCTAAGTGCCCAGGGTACTTATACTGATGGTGATGCTCGGTGTTCTGTCCTTTACAGCTTTGCCAGCTTTATGTCACTCAGTAGAGGAATATTTAGTGCAAACAATGTGTTACCCGTACACATGGGTAATTTTTCTTGTAGTGTCATATATTTCCAAAGGGAATACTTTCTGAAACCGACAGGGTTACACAACGCCCAACCGCCGTACTGCTGAGGAAAAAAGTCAGAACGCCAAAGAAGGAAGCTTTTGACTGTATCGTTTTAAACATCAAAATGCATAAAGATACGTGAAAACTGAGCTAGTCTACTTTTAGGTGTCAAGTGGCGAGTAAATGTAGACAAATGAAAACATAAAACTATGCTTATAATTTATAGACTACAAGCAACATAATTCGCTCACGTAATGCGTGGAAATGGGCGTCAGGTGGATGAATATTCCGCAGCTCGAACCAAAGGACTTTTTAATATCTGTAAACTAGACGGGTTTTGAGCAGACAAGTGGATCCTCCGTATCCATTTCAAAGATCTTCATGGTGTATATTAGTATACAACGGGTGCAAGCAACAAAAACTCTAGCAAAGTAAGCAGAGTAGATTACGGTGGATTACGTAAATTAAACCGTAAAATAAAGGTAAATGTTTTGCTAAGGAGTCGGCATCTTTCCGTTCAAACAAGCAAAAAGGTCCATGCGCAGCATCTAAAAAATACAAAAATAAACAGCTATGTATTAGGGATGGTAGACCTATTATTTATGAGGTTTACAAATATCATCGTCACACTTGCTAAGACGACAGAGAAATGTGGTCGTAAAATACGGGTAGGTGATATGAGACCAATTAATGTCAACAATTTGGTACCAGGGGAGAGGTAAGAATCGATCTGTTAGTTAATGTTTTCATCACACTTACGGGTGGCAAATACTATCAACCCGACCATGTCTTGGCCACATCAACGTTCACTGTATACAAGCGGAAATTTACCCCATCGACTTCACTGAAAAGTCGCACAAAACGCATCACAGTTTATCGTATCAGGTTCCGTAGTAGTATCCTTGCTGGAAAGGTGGTCGACGATTCGGTGATGCCAATTAATGAGTAGTCTGGAGGAGAGGACCTTCTCTACCAAAAACTTTTGTGAACGTTCCTGCAATAATTGCGTGCACATTTAACAGTTCCCGGTGCTTTCCAGTGGATTGAGGTATTCGAGTAACTTCTGCAACCAAACAAGTTTCACCAACTAACCGCTGGGTAAAATCTCCTTTCATACGCGAAACTTCGGAAGAGAGGTTCGGTGTAGACGTTAGTTGTTCGACTTTATGAGTAACAAAAATAATGTTTTTGTAAATACACCCGAGTGCCTGGACACCGGTACTGCAGTCGAATTGAAACTTAACCATAAATGTTGTAGTCATCTTGCCTGAAATGCTCACGTGATTTGCGTCTTTGACTAACGATTACCCCACATAATGTATCCTTTGCAACCAATAATTTAAACGGCGAAAATTATCCATACAAATAAACTTCCACGAAATTTGGCTATAAATTACAACCTGCGCAATTGGAAAAACTTCAGTCATGTGACAATCTGTTCAAGACAGTCACGGGGTGAAATTTTTGAAAAACATTCTGATGGAGTTGAGAAAAAGGACACTCATTATTAGAAGGGTATCCATAGAGAAGAACAAAAAGAATATAAGACTTTTGAAGAATGGAAGTTATGACTATCATATATGAATGCGTTCAAACAGACTAATTTCACTTTGTATGGTCAAGCGTTGGACATACCAAAAATAATATTACACTATTGCATGATTGACTAATGCACATTAGAATGATAATGTATTTTGAGTGCCGTTTTTATGGTACTTACGAAAATGTTTGATCACAGTATCAAGCATCAGCTCAATGATAGATTGACAAGCATGTTTTTATTAAAGTGAACCAAGATGTTGCCCACATGTAAACAACCGTGAATGGCTAGAGCAAGTCAAGGTGTCTATCGATCCACTTTGTGCCAACCGATCATGATTAGACAGCAATAAGGGCCTTCATAATATCATTTGCAGCAAACCAAATGTTTGAAGCATCTTTTAAAGGGTAGAAAACTCTATGTGGGTGAAATTTTGCGACAGTTATTTTGGTCTGGTGTAACATTTTCTACACAGGAATGAGGAACAACGAAATAATAGGAGACGAATCCGAGGTAAATTCACAAATTTCGGTGAACTGTTCAAGTGTTCGATTATCAAATGACGCTCTCCATCGGATCAGTTATTGTCAGCCCGCGAAAGAAGGATGTTGGTTTCTTCATTTTGACGCGGAGGTGTTTTTTAAACTTCAGAAGTTAGTGAGAAAGATGGGTTAAATTGATGGAACCGCCAAGCAGAGCATATTCAACAATGGATACTACTTGGAATGAAATTGGAGTGTTTTCGTATCTGTTATCTTTAGCAATTGTCCGAGTGACAATGTCAGACACATCAAATAAATCAGCAAAAGCAACGCAACCATGCGCGTATTCTGGAAGGCCTCGCACGTTCAACTAATTAATTTTAGAATATTTTAGGGGAATTTCTCCTTCAAGCTCAATTCCGGCGATTAGAACAAACGACCCTTCGGTTAGTGATCAAACGATGTACTATTTAGCCGTGAGTGTTGATCAAATCTGTAATTAGGCTACATCAAGAGACAGCTTGCTCAACTTGATAAAAAGCTGACTTACTTTTGGGCGGCAAATTTTCAAATGAAAAAACCCATGCAGCTGATGAAAAGTTTTCTTTCCGGGAGAATTTCATTTGGCTATCGAGATGGAATATCGAAATAAACTCCGAAGCATCTTCAACCACGACCAAAAAATCACTGTACTTTTAAACGTTAACTGTGAATTTTAAAGAAAACCTTTCAGTTACCGAGGGCGCGTGATGGCTCCTAAAAAAGATTATTACTATAAGAGTAAGCTTTGCGGATTCTGGTAGAGGGGAAAAATGAAATTTTCGTCATCAGCGAGCTATCCAGCTCTAATTTTCAATATGTATTCTACTAAAACTAGGATAACTTTCTGGCGGTATATTCACTTTGTTTACGCTAGGTCTACGCTTGCACATTTAATCAATCTAGTCTACTGTTGCCTGAGTTAGCCAATGAAACACGAGGTCAATAATTTCTGTATTTAAGGCATATGACGGAGTATCACTTAACAATCTTTCGTAAACATGTATCGGATCGATTTTTCTGCAGCCGTGTTACTGGTAATCTTGCTCATCAGATATGGTAAGTTTTAAACGATTTGGCTTCCACAGAATAAACAATACTTACCCGAACTACTCACTATTATGAATTCATCCGTCGAAATCTTCTTGCTAACTTTTACCATGTGGCCAGTTCAAACTGTTTTTCGAATCTAAGGTGCATCGTGCAGCCATTCTAAAGTTGTCAGAAATCATAAGAAATGTTTGCCTTGTGAAACATAGAAGAGAAAAATGGGGGCGGTTGTCCTCAACTAGCGGAAATATGTAGCAAGTGAAAGCTTATTGAACAGGGTCTTAAGAGTCACTCGGATGCTCCTGAAGTTAGGCTCTCTGTATATCAGTGTGGCACGGAATCAAAATGGTGATAAGGTTTAAAGTTTCATTCATGCGTTCCAATTAACAAAAATAATGAACTTCACTTGGGTGCTCAGAGAACTGGAACTTCATTGCTGAGAACTCATACGAAAGGCACAAAATTACCATAATTTGATTTGGAATGACCACGTTGTATGCAAACTACTCTATTTTACTTAACCATAAAACTGGGTAATTATCAGGTTTCTGGCACTAAACTGCTTTAAATACGATTCTCAATGCGGCACATGCGTAACCGAAACAAAATTCCCGTTCGGATCCAGTGAGAATCTAAATATGTACATCAACGATACATGGAATGTTTACCCTGATTTAGAACGGACATATGGCGAATGTATACGTTGTACACTCATTTGCTGACCGTATTATCTTTGAGGACTTTATTCTTACTCTAGATGTACTAAGCTGATAGGTATTGCAAGGTTCCCTTTCTTCAGTGCGGAATGTTGTCATCAAAAGCCCTGGCCAATTCATAAATTTAATTCACAGCTTTGATGAGAGACCTATATTATGAAACACAAGCTACCTTTCTGTGTGATGGACAGCTTATGTCCAGGGGTTATTATTTTTACATAATATAATGCGGCGGAGGGTAGAATGTTCTTGTGTATGCTGTATCATGCTGGCTTTTAGTCAGTATTTTTAAGCAGCCTTCATTCTACGAATGGGACAATAACGCACCAGTTTACTTCACAAAAAATCGATCCTTGATCCCTATCTACCATTTTATTTATTCATTTACTTTGGTCCGGTTTTATATTTGTGACGTTCTAACATTGAAAATATCGTTAGACTGTTAAAAGAGATGGATAAACTGTGTGTCGTATCTGAATGGTGAGTGCCATATAAAGTCAATGAAACCGAACATAAGGTAATACGTGCTACCTAACGGCTCCAATGCATTCGAGTGCCTATGGATGGGAATAAAAAATTAGCTTGCCCACTGCCAGCTACTGCAAATTAAGACTATATTTGATACCACAAGCATTGTCCACTTTTTGGATTTCTGATAGACGTTATCTCGAGAGAACCTCTTCGCTATTAGTAGGCACACTCGAGTAATCCGGGCGGAAAGATATAGGTCTTCTTAGTTAGAGTAAGGCAAAAAGGTGAATTTATTTTATGGACTACTTAAATCTGGAAAATAAGGCAGTTTTTATATAATTTACCTAAATAACTGCAAAACGGCGGCTAATAATAAAGCTTTGAGGTTTCTGCTTCACGTTCGATAAAGTGCACTACATTTATAGTGTCTGTTTTGACAGTATTTAACCGGCGATGCAGCTAAAACTGAATTTTTCGGACGCTGCAGCTTCATTGAAGCAAGATATACTGCACGGTGTATTAGGAGGAAATTTCCGATTATTACTATTATTACTGAATTCAGTAAACATTCCTTTTTTTTCGGAGCCAATAAAACCGCTATGTATTAATCCGGAGAGATTTTTCCTTTCACTATTGTCAGAACAAAAAATTTTTTTTTACATTTAAACAATGCTATTTACGTAACTCCACCGAATACTTTAATTTTGGACGTTTAGTTCTATATACATATATATTTAATTGGGAGTTGTTGGCTTGTATGGTGGTGTACTGTTTTTTGCATAAATCATGTCAGAATCCACTAAGCCATTTTGAGTTCAAACTGTTTATGTCGACCGCATTTATAAAACAATCCATTTCATTGCTTTAAACCTCGATGAAAGTCAAAATGCAAGCGGAGCGTAGATGATTTGTGTGGCGTTATTTAACTATTTCCATGTAGGCACATGCGGTAAGCCAGAAGTTCAGATAGCGTTTTTGGCTTTTTACAACTGTATTTTGTACCAGTAACGCATTCTCCTGGCGTTTGTGCTTTCCATAAAATTGACGCTGAAAAGTTGGACGCGCACACAATAAATAAGCTATAGTAGTAATACTCAGCTCTCAGTGAAATAACGGTTCTTTGAAAACACAGTTCAAGCTCCAACCGTCCGAATTTCCTTGACAGTTAAGCGTATCTCGTCTTTCTCTTGCGGGCCATGTGTATGATTTTAGCTACAAATGTTGACATTTTATTGTTGATGATAAGTGCAATAAGGCATTCTGTATTCAAGTGACATTTACGCTGTTATGTGTTTCTTGTGATGTATTCAGGACGCTTAAACGTACCACCAGTGGCATTCAGTGAGTAGTTTTGCAACCGGTTATTATTTTTTTCGCAAATAAAAAATGGTGGAGTTTATTCGATTTTGAGCTAATTAAACAGCTACATATGCTTCCTTGCAAAGAGATACAAATTAGAACTGCTCCATTCCGGTGCTCTGTGAGTTGGTTTGAAATTTATCCCTTTGGAAAACAACCGTATTCTTAACGAACGCCAACATCAATGCCTTTACAACGCAAGACCCTATCCACGCAGGCACACTGACACACAATTGATAGACAGGGCTTCCAGGGATTTGCGTATCAGGCACATACCCGTCCAACTTAATGGAGAAAACATTACCATTCCAAATGGTAAACAGACTAACACTGAAATTTTTCTACTCTCTGAGGACGATTTGTCATCTACGGCCGTTTTCTGACTGAAACGTTGTAAATTGTGATTCCTAGCATAGTGGGAATAAGCGTACTGCATTGTGATATTCTGAGATGACCACTGGCAAATACTGCTAAAAATGTGGCAGACAGCGCCTCCGACAAATTTGTTAGAAAGCCCCGAGTACAAATGGTTTACGGGGTTGAGGCATATCTAGTTTAATCTTACCAAACTTTAGAAATACCTGACCCTCAAATGAGCCCTTGAGTTTTTCTCGGAGAGGATTCAGTATCTAGTAGAGATAAAGTCAGTGCCTTTAGGGGCCTCCCTGATGACAGAGAGGTGGTTGATACAGTGATTACAATGGCTTCTGCGACTTGAAGTACATTTTTGCGCGTGAGCCTTAAACGATTCGGCGGCTCTCGATAAATCACGCTGGTTACGTTGGTGGGACTTGGTGATCCTTATCAATCAGACGGTTTGACCGATTTTACCTTCTCCAATTTGAACAGAGGAAACAGGCCTCTGTGGGATAAACGCCGAGTCATGCGACCCATTCACAAATGAAGGAATAGATCGGCAGTAAGTCGGCCAATCTTTTATGACGTGAACCTTTATTTGTAACACGTATTGTGCTCTGTGAAAAACATTTGGGCAACGTATAACAGTTTAAGGATCACTGTGATCCTCGGAAGGCAACTGCATGTAGACAGTTCTGTCGGGAACTAAACTATGCCGTCTGACTTATATCTCACCTGGGCCTCTCAAATTCCGACTGAACCTCTTTGGTTTTCTCTTCTTCATCAAAGCTTTCTACACCAAAGGTATCGTACTCGCAGATTTCCTGAGCCGCACTCAACAGAGGTCTAACAGGATTTCTCTTGTATCTCCGTCTGCAAAGCCACAGACATTTTCATCCTCTCTGGTCATCTAGTCTACAACTCTACAAGAAACCAGAAACCGCTGCTGGAAACATTCTTATGGATGAAACTAGTGAAAAATATGCGAAGATGAAAGTCGTTTCAGTTAAATACGTTACGGACAGAAATAGTTTCATAAACAGATAGCCGATAAAATTGCAACTGCCGGGAATTCGGATCAGAATACTCTATCTAGTTTCGTACACAAAGGTAACAGCCCTTCTTTACTACATGTAGTTCGTACAGAAACACGTCATTCCAACTTAAGTATGCGGCGTAATTTAATGAGTCCATGTGGAAAAGCGCTCTAAAATCAGCCAAATTGATTGTGACCAGGTTGCGTCAACTACATTACGGTCATGAGAATGGCCACCTAAATGCTCTGACGTCACCTAGGTCAAACAATTACTCTCTCCGAAGGAAACTTAAAGACCCACTTGGGGGTCAGTCAATTCTCAGAGTTAACAAATGAGATCTAACATACTGTCCATCAGTCCCGAAAGGCAAAATTCGCAACCACTGTATTGTGATCTCTGATTAGACGTTTTGGTAAACTTTTTGCTAAACGTACGTTTGTTTAGAAATATAACCCTTCGACGACCATACCTCGCTGGATTAATTTGAGTGACCACCAGAATAATTACTTAATCGGTTAAATACTAACTATGTTTCGGTAAGCGTTTGTGAACTCTGGTGTTAGGTAAAATGAGAGTGCTCACAGTGAATTCTTGCACAAATTTCGGCTAAGGAAAGCATTCTGCCACCAGTTTATTTAGCTTTCCATCGTAGATGCCCCAACTCTGTCTGTAGTGTTGACGATTTTGTATAATAAGAGGGGACATTCGTGGTGTTTCAAGTGCTATCAAAGTGGAACTTAATATTACTACTATATTTTCAGTTAGGATTCGTCATAATTCGATCAGATGGGCAAAACACAACGTCAATCCTCGATATGCCTCTCCCAAAACAAAGGCCAGTTGGGCTGTTCCGCTTGAAAGGCTTTGTTCGGAGAGGATACAGTAGTTGCTTATCATGCTCAGCGATCACTTCTCTGGTAAATTACGTAATAGCACTCATTCCGTACAATCAAACGTACGCCTACACAGCCATGCCAGAACAAATGAATGAAAGTGAGTTAATATCCCAACGGTAATGTGACCAACATTATTTTTTATTAAGGATTTCTACAAAACTCAATGCTTCCTATCCAACTGTACGACCAGATTACAAAATATCAATCAGTGAATCTACAAAGACCAATAAATGTAATTCATGCATCATTCATAGGAAGTTCACTTCAAGGAAATATTTGCACAGTGTGACTAACGTCATTTTGTTGGATATTAGGTATAATATCGGTAGCGTAATTCCCAATAAGGGTCGTTGAGTTTTTCGATGGGTTGATCCGGGTCATTCGGAGGGGTTGGCATTGGGGCCTCTTATAATGAAAAAGGGCCAAAAGACCCAATACGAACGTTTACTCCAAACTTCAAATAAACAGGGAAGTCAGTAGAACTAGAGGAACCTTGTTTAAACAGAAGTACACTGCCATAGGCACGCGCAAACGTCATAAATTATTTCGATAGGTGGCGGAATGTTTCCGATAAACCGTGTGCAGTTGGGTAAACAAATCGATGGTCTGAAAATTGTCTGCCCCTTCTATATGTTTGCGAAAGACAACGAAGCGAGTTCAGTTTTTGGCGTAGGGAGTTCCTTTAGTAGAATGGTTTCCGAGAAAAGGCGGACCCGAAAACAGACCAAAACCTCTGTCGGCAGATAAGCTGTTGAGAAAGCTGCAAGGTTTACTGAATGACAATATGCATATTTTGTTGCCAAATTTCCCCTCTTTTCTAATTTTATGGAATCTTACAAGGTTACACTTGTATGTTAGAATTCTGAACTGTTTAGATTTTGTTGTGAAACCAGATGATTATTTTTGTTGATTACGTTTGCAGAAATGGAAACAGCAAGTAAATAGTGCTTCACTTGTCTTTCATTTCGTGCCTGAAAAAAAACATGAAAAATTTGAACAAGTTAGTTAACTACGCCAACACAACTTGCCAGGTTTGCGAATCTCCACAAAGAAGCACCGAAACATAAAAACATCCTCCGAAATGCAACCAAATTATTTAAAAACCGTGATTTGTTGTAGTTTTTGAGCAAATAAAATTTAGTGAAAATACGCAGCATCATCCCAATTCTATTAAACAATGTGACGCGCAAAATTACGCTAGGATGATTTTTTTGGAGCACGAAAAATTCACGCCCAGCCATATTAGATGTGAATTAAAGACATCAGACGTGTTGTCCATGATATACTAAGACTAATTTGACGTAGAAAATAAAGCTGTGATATTCTTGCATCGACAATGTGCCTGTCTACCGTGGGCACCACTCTCGTTGGATAGTGTTAAAACGCACATGGAGGTTGAGCAACTTTGTTTATTTTGCGCAGCAATTGTCAGTTCATTTTATGTAATACAAACATTTGTGCTCAAGAGAGTTTTTCTGCGCTTCTCAAGAATAAAGCGTTAGTAGATCACAGGATGATGTCCGCTAGTGCATTCCTTTCTGCGCTCAGGCAAATTTTGTTGAGAATTTCCTAGTTATTTGCAAGGACTTCATGCGCATTTGCTTGTTTTCTTCTTGTTCTCTGACACAATCATCTTTAGCAACTCCGTTCTTGAGAAAAACTCAGGATAAAATTTTCAAATTGGTCACAACAACAGTGGACAACCAACCTTAACCACTATGGCCCTCTCACAACTAGCCACGTTTGCTCAGAATTTTACTTGGCCGATCCGTTAAATGTTGAGTGGTGCATATTTAACTGATGTGTGTGAGTGATTGAGAGCGTGATACCAGAAAAACTTCTTGGTCTCACAGCCACTAATGATTTGTTCCTAGGACATCCGTGTACGTCTTCGTGAACCTTTGACAATGTCATTACACAGTTTTCTGCTGTCTCTTCCTCTGAAAACGCTTTATATCTCCGTTTAATATGTGATGGCACCGTTCACTTTTGTGCATCTCTGGCAACTTGGTTTGCCGGACACCGTTAATTTTAAAAGGCAAGGTCAAGCTAGTTTCGATTCCGTATTAACCGACTACATATTTACTCTTCAAAACATAGAAGCCCGGGGGAAATGTATCACATTATTCGAATGTTGCTTAAGATATAATCAGAGGACGACTATTTTATGGTGTACAAAGAAATGCGCACTTTATTAGTGGAGTATGAACTTGGTGACCGTTGGTGGCTCTGGTTGACACTGGATGGTTCCAGTGTTGAGGACCTATTGACCTACCGCAACGTATTTCTCAGGTTACCTAAAGTTCCACTTCAACATATATTTTTCTGTGAGTGACTTGCTTATCAGCTGTCAAGAAACTCCATTGCCCCAAGGACAGAGCATGTTTTTTTGCGGATAAGATAATGACAAAGCACTCAAATTTCCCTAATAATTCAATGTGTTTAAGTCTAACCTCTCACTATGTGGGATTTATTTTACTGTAAGTGGGGAAAATCACTGAAAGGTCATGAAAACTAGATGATATCAGGAAACGCAAGATAATTGGAGTACGGTGGTTAGGTTAACCAGTCCGCTCGTGCGAAATCACTACTGCCAGCAGTTTGAAACAATATGTTCCTGTTTACACGGATATAAGGCATATCGCTCGTTGTAGCTATAACGTAGCGTAGTTGTGTGCGCAGGCCTATACATTAGTGCACCACTATTTCCAGTCACAATACCAAAGTTAGATATACACAATCATTAGATTTATCAGCTCATCTGCACTTGTGCTAACATGTATATCGTTGGAACTTACAACACGCTTAAAGAGAGCACGCCGGCAAAATACACTTGGGCACCAATTCAGGTGACCCAAAACTCAACATCGATTGGTCTCACGGTTAAATCTTTGATAGACAAGAAGTGTTCCACTTCCAGTCCAACGACCACAGAGGTTAAAGCTGACAGATTTCATGTCAGTTCAGTTCTGCGCTCAAAAAGACCAGAGGGTTACTCCAAGTGTGCCTCTGGTTTTAATGAAAGGCCGCGCTGTCTTGGTTTTATGATTAAAGACGTACCGTATTTTTTAAGTACTGTTTTGCATGTAAAATGAGTTATTTTTGCAACGTTGCATTCTGCTATAGAGTGCCATATTACATATAATCAAAGTATTCATTGGTAAAGCATCAAGCAAAGGAAAAAAATCCTTTCATATGATGTCAGCGGACGTGTTAAGTTATCGCGTTCGTTTCAAGCGTTGTTAACTCTAAATGTTTACTTTCATGTTCATCCATTAATCTTGTTCTCAAATAGTCGCAAATCATCAGCAGTCCAGGAATTCACCCACGCAACATTCTTCTTACAAAACGTCTGGCAACTGCCTTCTTTTTTCAGGCATACTAGTTTCGATTAGTTTGCTTGAGCTGCTGATGTTTGGTGCTATCTTTTACTGAGCGTATTATCCGGTGATATCCATTGGTGCGTTTACAGACCAGAGTGACTTATCAGTTGCCTGACTATTGCACATAGATGACATAAATAGCTGCGTCTGTGGTTGTATTATAGTTTTTTTGGTGCTCTTCATTCAGCGGGTTGTGTTTCTCTGAATTTGTTTGATCCAACATGCACAAAGATTGATGCTGAATATGCAGACAAAGTTACAGCCGAGTATAGAGTGTTTCACAGAATTATTCTTTCTCCCAGCTAACACGTAGACCACCCAAATGTTGTAGCAAAATATTATGACGGTACAAAATGCAGCAGGTTCGCTTCTCCAACCAACGGTTCTAAGACATTTTGGTGGGATAGGTTTCGCCTGCTATTAGGCGCAAAGGTCCCATTCGATTTGATTCAAGACTGCTTCTACACCTAAACGCATACGAAGCGATGATATCGTGAACCTTTACCCGTTGAAATCATCAAGATTTGCCTGTTGGGCTACTTTAAGGGCATTTGGCTTCCTTGAGTTAAATTAGCCTCTCTTTCGTTCAAACATTTCCAGGAAGAAGACAGAGCTTTAGACTTGGACGACCAAAATGTTCATCACAATGATTTTACTATTCGACAAGCAAATCCCCCGCCGTTGCAAACCTTTCGCCGGCAGTTTTCAAAAGTTTATCCGTGACATTTTGTGGTCTGGTAAAAGAATTCGACTTTATCGTCCGCAGTTGCTGCGCGACAGCTTGCACTTTTCAGATAGTTGTAACCTCGTAAAAGAAGCATGTGAAATCTTTTCAATGATTCCTCGCATGGCAAGATCTTGAATGAGGAAACCATTTTCCCACGCGCCACGGTTTTTGTACAGGTTTATACATGAGAACATCCGTATACAAAAAATCTCACAACTCCTTATCTGGACCGCCTGGAGACTTTGTTCTTGTGCCTTAACAAGGAAGTTCTGGGGACGCTAACGCTGGTAGCCATTTTGGCTTGAACTAGCCATTCAACCTGATTAGTAATTGCACGTTTGCTTGTATTTACACACTGACAAGCCCGGCAAAAGTACTATCTGTAAATCGTGGTTACTGACGTAGAAAACTCCTGTCTCGTATTGTTTTGTCTAACTTACACTATCCTAGTGGGTTAATATTTAATCCGTAGATGAGCAAACGAATCACTTTGTTGACGTAATCCGATAAGATGGGTTAGAACCACAACTATCTAAAGGTCTCTCCAGGTATTTGATCCACGATTCATCATTGTACTTCCCTGTTATATTTGTGTGAATGAAAAGTTTCAACATTAATTGATGAGAATTTACGCTCTATATATTTGAGTCCTACGACACCAAAGTTTTTCTGCAAAAGAATGTTGAAATGATATTTTTCAGCTGGTGATTTTTGCAGGGCCTAGAAAGAAGGCCCCCATACATCTTATTTTTTTATCTGCAAGTGCTATTGTGATTTTTTTAAATTTATTTATGCCGAAAAGGCAAGATGCCCTCCGGTAGAAATTTCAAGTACCTCAGTGCTGTCAGGCTAAGGCAAAACGGAATGCAAATTCGGGTGTCGCACAAACAGTGAAAGCATGCAAACGGGATGCTATCTTGGTTTTAGGTGACAGGCTCCGAAAAAGCCGCATAAAAAATGGGTCTCACTTTTGCTAATTCATTAGAGCGAATCATAAATGTTTGTATACTGTTATAACCTATAAAACACTTTCATGTATCTGGGCATTCACAAACGTTCTAGGAGGAAGACTGTGTGCTTGAAATCAGTTGAGATGATGGATGTAAAACTGTGCTCTTCGTTCACTTTCTGTGACATTGACCATTTCGTATTTCTGGTTGCGCGAGGCTTCGAACAACAAAGCTACGCGCACTGCGCCTACCTGATGAGGCCCAAAAATGGTGGTCGTGAGCTGTCGGAGAATTTTCAGCAACCTTATGAGTGGTGTATTACGCCCATTAAATATCTACACATTCGTTGTCGTATATGCTTATTTAGCGCATAATTAGTGCTGTAGTGAAGGTCCGCATAGGCAGCGGAAGCTTCTAATGGTTAGAATATCTGCAGACAATAGCAGAAACTATGAAAATTGTGCAGTCATTCAGAATATGCTTTGTGCAAATGCTATTTTACGGTCGTTCATGCGAGTAACCCATTACAATATCATCTCGCGCATTTCCAGTTCATCCAGAATAATGAGTGTACAGATTGGGCTTTTACACCAGCTATTTTGCTGAGCAGAAACAAGTTTTGGAAATTTTTTAGTCAGCTAGTGGAGAGCGCAAGGCAACCAATTCGCACAGGCTAATTGCAATTTGCTGTTGCAGTTGTTTGAAAATTTCAACTAAGATTTATCAAGCGTGGCTTCTCTTACATGATATAGACAATAAATCATACCACACTACCGAGCAAAAGTAAATTTTTATTTTCTAATTTTAAATGTGAGTTTTCTGTTGCCTAGGATCACGCTAGATTCAAGCTTGACAATAAAGAAAAGAGAAAGAATGATTTCTTCTCTTAAATGCATGGTCATTTTGCGAAATAAAAATATATAGTATGTTAAACGTTATTTCGGCGTTTGTGCAGTTTCTGGAACGCATAATATGTCATTTGTCTCTGTTTTTGAATTTTCTTTACAGTACGCAAATTTGGTTTGTACTATTGGATGAAAGTTTTGATTTCTAATGTTTGTTTCCATTATTGTTAATAAAGATTGCGTTAGCTAATATGAGAGCGGTGATAGCATAGTGACCTATTTGAAAATATTTGACCATAATACGTCGTTGAATCCAAAAGATAGTTTCCGATGTAAGCAACGGATTGCAATTTTTTGCCCTGGGTTTTTTGGACACTGAAGATTAACCACGCACGCGAATGAGAAACAAAGTTGGTAGAAATGTTTCTGGAAGAACAAATTTTTAAGGTGTGCAGCACGCACGGTTTATTTTTGAGGGTATATTTCCTTTGAAAGCGCTAAACTGTCTAGAACGGACAGCTGCCCAGCCTCTGATTCTGCTTCATAAGATATCGAAAAAATAACATCTAGTACTGAAATCCTGATACATTTTGCTTCATGTTGGCATGCTTTCCGAACCCTGTTTTCTCCATTACTTAAAAGGTAACGGGTCAGCAAACGACCTAAGTGTTGGACAGACCATATTTTTGATATTCTGAAGATTAAACGCTGCATTACAATGCGAAATTTTGTAAAAATCAATAGTCGGCACTTTCAGAGGGGGATAAATTTTTATGGTCTTCGGCAGTTTACAGAAATTAAAAATAAACTATCCTCATTATTGACTAATTGTGCGCAAAATGCCATCATAAATCTATCCAAACACACTTCGGATGGAGAAATGTTTAAAAATCTTGACAAAAGCTTTTCCAACTAATTCATTGAGTATAGCTTTCTTGAAAATCATCCTTTGAAACTCAAGTGCTTGCAACGGCAGTTTTGCTTCACACAAGTAACTCTGGCCATTTGAAGGCACGTAGTTTGTGAAGCTTGTTTTATTGAAGATTGCTGTGAGATATACAAGTTTATCCGCGTCATCCAACAACTATGTCAGTTACGCTTCACGCAAATGTACTCACTGGCAGCTTTGCCACTTTCGTAATAGATCACGTACCACCCAAGTAAATAGGCAGTGCCACAGCAGATGATTGCAATATTTGGTAATTTAGGTTGTCCCTTTGGTCCTCCGTTAAAAGGTTGGCTTCTGTGTCTAAGAAAGCAATATACTCAATTTTATGACCCTAAAGTCCGGACTTTCATTAAATATTCCAAAAACTAATTTATTTTTCCTAGCCGTTCGCGCAAAATGATTTTAGTTTGCTTTTTGATCAAAATTTTGCTTCATTTCATTGAAGTAAATTTGACCAACCGGAAGACAAAATCCAGAAATCAGAAATTCACTTTGACGCTCTGTTGGACCTTAGGGAATGCTGTTCGGGACATATTTACAACGATATCATTAATTTATTCTGGTTATATTTGAAAGATAGTTTTGTTCCAAAGAAATCATAGACATTCCGCCACCAACGTGCGTTCTTCTCACGGCGGCCATGTGTAATTTGTTGACTAAGCGTTCTCAATAAGCGAATCTCAAAATCGCACTCTATGCCAGCTCACAACTAAGATAGAAGTGGAAACCTAGTGTATTTTTAAGTTTACCAAAGCGTTCATATTTGAAACATGCGTTGAAGTTTGAGTGTGTCTTTTTAATATGCTGTTCATTTGTGCAAAAGTCACCTTGGAATTGCGTTCAAATTGATTCGAAACCAGTGAAACATAATTAAAATTAGTACTTAGATTGTGAAACCCCAAATTTGAGCCAATGCAAACGCGATGCAAAGAGACGAAGCTGTTCAAAGAGGATTTGGGAGTATGATGTCTCAATTGATCTACTAACTTAGCCATCACAAACTATGCTTCACGACGTGCATGCGCAGTTGTGTTCTACCTAGTTTCACTCCTCAGCTGATTAACAGTTATTGCCTCCCACTGTCACTTAGAACCCATTATTGTCTTTTACGTTGGGCAAACGTTGATGTCGAACGGATGTTTAAACGGCATTAAATGGAAGTGCAAATGACAGGTACTTGGAAAACTTTAAACACTGACCTAAGTAAGTGTACTACAAACGTAATCGCTCAGCCCTTGGACTGGAATGAATCATGTGACCTCTTCCTTACCGAGAGTTTACTCAATTTGGCTTGACTTGTTCATGATAAACGCAAACACTGTAGCGCCTATCTCGTCCGCCCAAATGTGCTGCACTAGACGTCAATCCCCCTGTGCTTAAATGCGGCATTTCATGACGTACGATGCTGCTGTATAGACTTTCTGTGTCGATGACTGTGAACACTTTCATGGAATCAAACCTCGACTCTACCGATCATTCAAGTAAAATAATACAGCTTTTAAACCGTATAAAAATGCTTTTGTCGGATGCATGTATTTAAAGTGCCAAAATGAACGATGTAAAGATTGACCAGTAGCAATTTCTGAAATTAAGTTTGAGTGAGTACAGAGATATTATCCGAGATACACCAACATGTCAAATAGTCCAAGCAGTTGTTCAGCCTAATTGTCCAGCAAAATTTTATGCAACTCCTACTACTTCAAGTGAAGCAGTAGGCCAGCTAGAATTGGGAATCTGTAGGCCAACGTCTCTATATGGCTCTAGCTCTGTGTCGTCTGAACGACTTGATTTCCTCCACCTTGTTAAGGCGTAAAAACATATCAGTTCCCAACATATTGTTAGGATAATCTTCAGTCCGTCTCAGACAAGCTTCTATGTGTATCGCAGTCCATAATGAAGCACAAGTGCCGTTAGCTGACATACCAGTTGCAAGATCCTAGGATATGTTCAAGAGTGACTCAAACATTCACGAATGTTTTCCTCAGGAAAGCGGCTATTTGCGTCCGTAGATTTCATTACACAATTTTTATTTTTACAGTTGACCAATGAACTATTCTCAAATACTACTTAGAAGGTAACCCGTTATTTGTCACAAAACAGGGAAAGACACATTGGGTGAGTTTTATTATTCTGATTGTCTAGAAAAATAGGATAAATGTGTAAATGCACAGACGGAAGCAAATCCCTCGTGGCTGATGAGCAAAGTTCTCAATGACAACGTGTCAACTTAGATAGCTTACATTAGGTTTTGACGCGTTTTATCCTGATCAATCCGATTTTTGTGTTCCAAATGTCAGGGTAGGCAACGCAGACGTCGGAATCACAGAAAAGCTTCGAAAATTCTGAAGTTAATGCCACCTTAATTAATATAACCTTACCCAATGAAATTTGGCTCAAAGCAGACTCACTTATATCTATACTTTGCTTCCCCGTGTATGGTACAGAGCTCTTAATTTTTTGTCTCTGTTTTTCTTAAAAAATCACATAAGACTAACATTTATGTTTAGAAAAACGACCAGATAATATTATTATCCAGGTTGATTTGTCACCTAATTACTATTACTTATGAGTGCGCCAAAAGAGTAGTGTGTACTAAATGGGTGGATACTTCGTCCTCAAATGTAGTTCAAAAAAACGTCGTCAACAGAAGTAAACAAAACGGCAGCCTATGAGGATAAGGTTAAGCTGAATGCACCAACCAGGATTTTTTGGCGACAACGTACATCGGTTAAGGAAGGGACTGATGATTTATAAAAATAAATACAAGCATTACTGAAAAAGCAAGATTTTTTGAAGAAGTTGCGTTAAATGTGGTGATCTGCTTGCTAAATATTTCAAACCCTGAGCATCTTACATTCCGACGATGGATGACGCAAATCAGAGGTCGAAGCCTCAGTGAAGCAGCTAGCGCCAGTATATTTCGCATTCAGTTTGCTTTTGCCTTTTTGTTTCTACTACTGATTAATGATTTCACCTGGGAACATGTTTTGCGTATACTGCCAAATTTGGGTGAATTTGGATTTAGCTAATACTTTGAAGTTTACCTTGATATTGTTTCAATGTTTTCCTTGTGTGAGTCAGGGAAGCTTTGTTTTATTCTTCAAATTCTGCTATGATTGTTTGAAACCTTTAAAAATTTTAGTTTAGAAAGCTTGTTTTTTGCCTGGATCAAGAGCTATTTTGGACTTGTTATTTAAAAAAAAACTTGTGACAATCCATTACTCAGTCTTCCAGATGAACAACCACCTTGTCGAATGTATCTTTTCGTCAAATCAGAAAAAAATCTCCCTCTGATGACTCTTTAACTCCAAGTTACGAGAAGTTTGGGATACCTATGAGCTATATTTTGGGGTAATAATCCTTTTGGTGTAAATAACGTTTGCTTATTATAATCATTAAACTTTTGGTTGGTTTGGTGACGAAACTTCAAAAATATGCATTTTATATATGACCAACCAATAAGTGCTAGTTGGTGTTTTATTTTGCATCTTTTTTTTCTGTACGTTGGTGTCGCTGTTGATACGCAAGAGTTTCCCAAGCCTGAAGGTTTTGCTCCATCTGTGTATAGGTTAGTTCACTGAGACAAAAACATAGAGTTTTGTAAGATAGTCACTGGATTCTATGCCCAATGGTGCTGTGCGTTGCAAACATTGTAAATTTTAAAGCGTTTTTAAATACTTACATACTGTCTTTTTTATCCTGTATCGATCGATGCATTTACAGTAAAGGACCTAACTCGTAAGTCAAACTTTGCAAGCGCACAGTTGTGTGTTATGATTTGAGCGTTCCTAAGGTAAGCTATCAAATAGTATTTGTGTGCAAATCTGGTAAAGCATAAAGAACAGCCTTTGGTTGTAGAAACCAATGCGCTTAAGGATAAAGACAGCTACCCATTATGGTAGTTCTAAGTACAATCTTGAAGTATATATATAAGGGGACTTTTTGGATAGATATATCACATATGAAAGGATAAAATTAATTTGGGAAATACAACTGGTCCGTTTTCGGTGCCCGTATAAACCGTTTTTCATATACACCGTCGGGGATGCGCTAGTGCCACCCGTTGTACATGTATATGGAATTTAATGTAAGCAGTTATGAGATGTGAGAAAATGAATCCAACGTGATTCAGCCCCCTTAGGTCCATCATGAAAGCCCACATTTCTAAACATTCATTCAAATGATTCTGATAGAACTTGACAGTACATTCTCTGCAAAGTCTACACGACTAACCGTTCGACATTGCTAAAAGATGAATTGAACACCTTATAAAATCTTTCCCGAAAAATAGGCTGTCGCCACTGTATTTTGTAGACAAAAAATCAGAAATGTTCGCTTAATACAGTAATAAGTAATTCTGTGTGTTGCGCAATCCGCCGTGCAGACGGGTATTAAATTTCGTTCCTGAAATCTAATAGTCCCTGAGATGTGGACCACTTACTGTTGCTTCACACTACGTATTTCTTTTGATGGTGTCATCCTGACATTTTGGGATACGGTAACTTGAGAAGATGTATGCTTTCATTTTTGCGGCTGTTTAATTCCTTTGTGGTCAAATAACAAGCAACATGTTTGCTACGTGATGGACGTAAACAACGACCTTCCATATAAAGGTTAGCTGAACTGACAGTGATGTTACGGAAGCTAGAATAAGGTTATAGGAAAATAAGTAAAAAGTGTTATCTAAAAGTCTATCTCGTTTGTTATTCGTAGATTCTGCCCAATCCGGTGCGCAAGGTTTTCGTTCCAACTTCAAGCACTACCGTGCTTGCATTTGGGCTATTATTCTCATCAGTATATTCTTACGGGCGGAGAAATCGATCTCTATTTACCGTGTCATTCTCTGTGGAGATACGTTGACTATATCGTTACCGTATATGGTGAAAAACACCTGAATTTATTAGTTCAGCCTTTTCAAATCACAGTACTCTTTATTTGCCCAGAAAAAAAAATGTAAACGTTTTGCGGGCATTCAAAAATGCTTTAATCAGGCCCAGTCTAAATGCCACTGGCATACAAATTATTTGTGGCAACCCAAAGCAAAACGACCGACATTATTGATATTAAGCTGTGACATAATGTGTGGTTTCTTCCTAGTCAGTGCTGTTCGTTCGGCGCAGAAACAACTACATTAGCGATGTGACACACAAGAAGAAAATGTTCAAAGAATTATTCTCTAGTGAGGAGCATTCAAAAAGTTCCAGTGCAATTTACAGCGCGACAAAACACTCAGTGAAAATAGTTGTATTTTTTGTTAAATTTCAAATGTGGCTGTATATTCTCCAAGGCCATAGAGCCGTACCAGCCCAAATAATTAAATGCTGCAAGGTACTTTTGGTGGCAAGAAGTGTTTTGGCACACAAATTCTCTCAGTGTTTCGACACTCTTGAGAATGCTTTTGTCAGTAGCACGGCAATTTTTTCTCCAATATAGAGGGTAGAACATCCTTCAAAGTACGTGCAACATCCATCAGGAGAACAAAAAATTTCGAACTCCTTCCTCATCGCATAGTGACTACACTTCAAAAACGAAGTGACGACGAGTGGTCAGTTATAATGGTTCTATAAGCTGAAAACTGTCGCATTCAAGGGTATCCAACAAAGCTTTATTGGTTATAGTGAGACAGCCATTGCCATGTGTGCGGAAGCGCATAGGCCTTGTATTAAGTTGTTGTGAACATTGGTAATATGTTAACCAGTCATTCTTAGGCTACAAATTGACAGCCTGTATCTTGTTGGAACCAAAAAAGATATCTACGAATATATGCCAATAACCTGAAGTACCTTTTAATTTTTCTTGAAGTGGATATAAGTTGTAGCTAGATGTGCAATACCTGTCACTCACAAAGTGTCAAACAAGGATACCGTGGAAAAAACGGACGAATACTCAGTATGCACAGCGAAAATAGTCCGCCTACGTAACAGAACTTTTAACACTATCTCACAGAAACCAGTGCGTAAAGCGCTCAACATTGTACTCTGTTAATTATAGGGTTAAAAAATGCCTTAGAATTATCCCCAAACTTTATCCAGTAGATATTTTGTAATATGCTTCTTACGGTCAACAAAGTTTGTGCGTAAACGGAGACGTATCCACTAACAAATAAATTATGCTATCATTTAAACGACCAGGCCGTTCTGACTAAAAGATTTTTGATTGCAGTATCATTTTCTTTGCTATATCTCTACATTCAAATGCGTTTTGTATTTTTGGCAAGAAATTTCTCGGGGTAAGTGATAGTCGAGTTTGCGTATTTGAAAAAACGTAACTCATTTTCTAACATTAGCTTAATAAATATATAAACAGAGCGTGAAATTTTTCGTTTATATTTTTACACAAAAAACAGCCGACTTGGTATCAACTATATTTTCTTAAATGAGGAAGAGAATTTTCCATTTTCCTCTAAAGTAGTTATACTGAGGTAGAATATTGATTGATTGATTTGATTGCAGCGAAATCTGCAATCATACTTTAAACCGGGCTACCTTCAGCGTAGTGTTTTCAGGAAACATGAACATCCAGATGAACGCCTTCATTGCATGAATAGTCACGGAACACAAGCAGATAAACATGAGTACATTATTCAGTTTTTGTTTGTTAAGAGCGCTTGCACTGGAAATGAATTTCAGTGTTTATTTGATATCACCGGACGCAAAAATCCAACAGTCACAGGAAAATCTATCCAAAAAGCTTAGTTACTAGACGGAAAATGTATTGAGACAAGTCAGAGAGACATCAGCGGCGCACGTACTGAGGACGTCTTATCAAATTGTAACGAAAAGCTAGCAATCCGATTTTCAAAACCAGCGGACAAGAATAACTCCAGGAAGCGCTCTCGTGCGTTGTACAGCTCGGACAGTCGTCCACCAACAGAAGGAAAATACAGCATGGTCACCTACATTAATGTAGAGCGACTTATATTTGTGTTACCACCACTACCACCAACCAAACAATCAAAAGCGTCCTAAAGTGCACAAGTGGAGCAGAGACCGTTATTTAAGTAACCAGACACAGCATTACTAATGATGCGTTCAGAAATGACGCGTTTATGTTTAAATCTCTCAATAGATCTTTTAAATATTTTTTGGCTTACTCTAAACTCCTTGTAAAATTAAGTAATATAAAATCGTCCTAGTCAAGATGGAAAGGTCTTGGGATGGCATTTCAATCTCATCCCATCAATCGCTCCTGCGACGCTGAAGATGTAACTGAAAGTGACAGAGTTACCTCACTTTAGGCTTAGATTTTTGACTAACACTCGGAGCCTATCTTCGGCAGATTTTTATTTGTACATCGTTAATTGCATTGTCACGTGTGTTCAGGCACTTCTTTTGACTACTTTAACCAATTAGGCTAATGTTCCTTGATGACATCATCTGTTGAACCTTTGGAAGTTTCCCCCTTTCACCTGGCCAGGTATATCATAATGGGGTTAATCAATTAAAGGCAAACAACAAGTTCGGGATTAAGCTATTTCAAAAATGTCACACACTAGGAAATGGTAAACAGTAAGCCAGAACACATCTCATCTCCGCAAAAACCGCGTTTCACAAGTTCTTTAGAAATAACATTTCCTCAACGTGGATTTCGAGATGGGTTTACTGAATTCTCATAACTGTTGTGTAAATCTGCCACCTATGAAATTCCTCTAGTTGAAGTAAAATTGCCGCTTTATACAACTTTCAACTTGCTTCCGGAAAAATACTTTATACAGGGCTCACAATGGAAGTGAAAATGAGTAAGAACATTGTAATTTCTCACTAACAGTAAGAAGTTAAAAAATTTCTAAGGGAGTGGTATGAGTAATTTTTGCTTAAATTTGGAGAGTCATTGGAAGGTCAAAATGTGTATGCTGCGTGCCCACCCGAAATTTGATATTAACGTTTGAGGATATAGAATAATACCAATATGAAGCAGCATGTTTAGCTTTATATCTTAATTTTTGTCGCAAGCTAAAATCAAGCATTCTGACTTAACCTGTGCAAGGTACGGATAGCCTGTAAATAACAATACAATTATAAAAAGTAAACTAAAGTCCGGGAACAAGAGGTCATCAGCATGATCACAACTGATGCATGCGTGTCAGCAACGAGAAATTGCAATCACGTATGAGGGTTTGGTTGATAGTAAAACTAACCAGATTAAAAATGCAAGTTCAAGTCTACTTTACTTGACTTAGTTGACTACTACTTCTAGTGTGCGCGCAAGGGTAGAGAATAATCTCATATCCCGGCGGTGGCATTCACGTCCTTGATTTCGAGAGCATATTTGGACGCACCAATGCAACGACCAATTATTTGTTGTTCAGAGGCACAAATTAATGCAATTTTGAAACGAACGTTGTGGAAAAATGCCCACAAAATATAAAAATAATGTGTTTGCGTGCGTGCGTACACGTAAGCTTGCTTCTCAGCCGTTTTATACAGATTTTGGTATGGATATATTCAAGCACTCAAAGTATATGACCTTTTGAATTTAGTGCCATGAAAAACCGTTCCAAACTGGCATCTCGTTTTATAAATACACAAACAAAAGTTAAGGCCTTACTACATGAGCATTCACTCATTTCTTTAAACATTGTCCTAATCTTCAGCTCCCTACTCAAAAGAACCCAGCTTATGATAAATGAATTTAGAGTGTGATTAAACTGAATGACCTTCAAAAAATATATTACACTGCGACATCCCGGGTGGAACTGAACAAGGAATTAGTTACATTGGATAGGTAACTAAATTTTATACATAAGCCTGTACTCCAGATTGGCATACGAATAGTTATTTGTTTTTGAGAGAGAAACTGTTAAGTGGGAGCCCAAACCAGTGCTGCATTGAAACTTGTGATACCGGTGTGGAGGCAATGGTTATATACGTACATACGTAGAAAGAGACACCTGTGTGAAGACTGGTACACAAATTGGCGCCAGTTTCTTGTTGAATATTGGAGAACGGAGACTCAAAGACACTCCACTAAACTTTTAGCATACTTCGCACGCTCAACAAAAAACCACTTCATCTTGTCGTCAAGATGGTAACCGGTAACCTGGCAGCATTCCATTACTAATATCTCAACAAATGTGGCCCTCCTTAGGATGCTAGTAGCTCTTTTAGGTACGGTTTGAGAAATGGAATATAATTTTCCTTTTTAAGTTGCTCAACTAAACCAGCAAGGCTCAAGGTGGCTCGGCACATAAGAGGCAACTCTATTTACCGGAATGTTCACGATTCCTACCCACGCTGGTATCGCGACTGTTCCAGTCTAGGCTTATACAATTGGCAGTATCTCAGCTCTCATGTTGCTTTTGGGTAGCACGGCAGCTGGACCTCTAAAGATTTATACAGCTGAAGGACTACTTTATTCAGTTTATCAGAAAACGCAGTGTGTATTCTGGTGAACGTGTATCTCTATCGTTACGCAGTGCACATGGCCTGGGCTGTGCTATGAAGATTAGGCCATCCACAAACTCCTTCCTACCGTATTAGGACGAATCAATTTTGGGAGCTTCTCTTGTCCACAAAAATGACCCTTCCTAATAATTATTTGTCAAACCCCAGGGTGTTACGTGATCTAAATCGAGAGCTACCGTTTTTTAGACTGAATATTGTCCATGATGGTGGAGTTCGGGTGTCACCCAATTCGAATTGCTTTGTTTAGCTGATCACAGATGAATGTTTTTGGAATGTAATTTTTCCCATTTGCTTTAGATGATCTTAGCAGGTCAGACTTCACACGATCCCAGTTGCTTTTCGTTTAGGAAACTTAGGTTACCGCTATTAACTGTGGCGGTTTGGTCGGGTGAACTTTGTACAAAGTTGGCTTGGGTGCCCAAATATGTCAACTTATAGTGTCTGGGCTTTGCTTTCGTGCAATGCCAGGGCCAGCACACCACCCAGACTCACTGCAGTCTTTGGCTGTTTCGGTAACGATTATTCCAGAAGGTATTCTAAGTACGACCACTTGCCCTGCTCGGCTTTTCAGTTCTGTGTTTAATCCCTCCAGCGACACATCTGAGGATAGCGTACTGTCACTATAACAGTCTTAAAACCATTAAGCTGAACGACCAATAATGGTACCGTCTGATAAAAGGCACGAATTTGGAAGCATTGGTATTTATTCCAAGGCGGTTTGTCATGAAATCAGAGCTCGTATTCAGCCGCGGTACCCCGATTTCACAATTCAACTATACGGGGCAATCATTTAAAAACAGCAGCACGTTGACAGTCAACGTGAATATCTATGATGTAGCATGAAAACAGGCTGAATGGAATAAATAACCACGCAGCAAGAATTGAGTAAATGTTTGTTCTGTATCCACGGGGATTTGGTCATTGGAAACAAAGACATTGTCCGGTTCTTTGTTCTGCTGTAAACAGAGCACCTGGTTCCGCCGAAGCTGTCTCACTTTTGGTTGTTCTCCGGAAGCGATCATGTGAATCGTACTTCCACCATCTCTCGATCCACACCAATATCCAGGAAGCATATTCTCCATAATCCATACAATAGATTGAGATCGTGTCTGTTTTGCTAGTTCTTCGGGACTCGTCCGTCTTCTGTCAGCAACATCCACTTTTAAGTATAACATTGAGTAGCACATTCTTGATATATATATATATATATGTATATATATATATGGTCGGTTCCGTTCCGATTAAATTTCACTAGGTAGATGTTGAAAGCTTTGCATTTGCTGTTCCTAACTGTATGCAACTAAATTAACCTGTGGCTTGTATGGGTTCAAAGTTCTGCTTTGTTTTGCCACTTTTTTGAATTAAGTTGATGACTGATGACAACCTGATTTATTAGCGCGACGTCCTTTTAACTTCCTTATGAAACTTCACTTAATTAATATTGCCACTACGCAAGACGACGCAAGAACAGCTGAAATGGAGAAGTAACAACAACTTCCGATTTGGTATTTAGAATTCAATAAAAAATGTAAGTGATTATTTATAATATCAATTGTATCACTCTGCCGGCAATATCAAACTACGGAATACAGAATAATTTAAATGTTCCACGATGCTGACCGGTTTTATTCTTTTATTCGAAAACTTCCACTTTGGAAACACTATTTCCTGTTTGTTTCGGCAACATAGAGCTTTTGCACAGAAAATATTTGAATAAAGATTCTCAGCCTTTAAAAATTCCAGTTACTCCAAGATGCCAACATGGGATTACGGCCTGCATTATTAGGTATATCACGTGATATAGGCAAACGATATAACAAGAATCTACATCATGGTGACAGATCAATTGTTGAACAATGAAGTATATGTCTCACTATATATATATATATGTCTGTATGTATATGTATCATTGTTGACACCCATTCATATGGGATTTTGTGGTGAAAAGGTATACAATTTTTTTCAATCGGATATAGTCTAATGGCTGCCTTAACTGCTGTTCATTACATCTATCTATTTTGTGCTTCATGCAGACGGGTCCCGTAAGTATCCATGTAATACATTCTAACATATTGCAGGGGAAGAACATATTTTAAGTTTTCCCTCCACCAGCCAAACATATTGCACAATGGAGGGTAAATGGCTACTTGGATAACAACTGCCTAACAAACATGGGAAATTGTGTAGCTAACACAATATTCTGTCCAGAACTATTCACTACTCGCTGAGTTAATTTCCCTGTTTTATTGTTTCTTTAGGCAATAATTTCATAATCAGCTACATTTCGGCCCCAAACACAGTGACTCGACCAACATGCAACAGATAAGTTGTTACAGGCTTCACCCTGTTTACCCCATCAAAGGAACGTCTCTGTGGCAAATACCGAAAGTATTTGTATAGCTTACGCATAACACCTGGCAGAGTACATCAGAATAAAAAGTTTGCGTCCATAACATCATACGAAACGTTCGACATCCGTACCTCTAGAAAAGGCGGGTAGTATAAAAAATAAGCTAAAATCCACCGGAAGAGTCCAAGATCTTCAACTGGGTATGGTCAAGGCTATTGGAAATGGTGATTTAATCAAAGATGCGAATAGATAATAAGTGCAAAACCACAGATACGATAAAAAGTGATACAAGAAACGAATTTAGAATACATTTACATGTTTCTGATGATGACAAACTTCCGCATACTTCGATTCTCCAGCAGCAGGTTAACCATAGTAAAGTCATGCGAAACCGTCTTCAAACGAAGTGGTCGGTTGATAGTCACTAACCAGGTTTTCGTCAGTGGATGAAAGTAAATTAGGCAAAGATTTTTTTCCGGCTGAGCCGCCAGAAATCATCTCAAATCTCTGCTAACCGGCACAAAGCCTGGTTTGACCCACAGCTGGTTGGTTTGTCGATGGGATGAGATTTAGGAATCTCGTCCAGCCTTTTCAAACTTTTGGTTGCCGCAATAAGCTAAAACGACAGAGTTTGCTGAAGTAAAGTTGCCTCAAAAGTAACTCATCTAGTGACACATCTCTATTACCTTAAGACTGCTTAAAAAGGCGGCACGACTGATAGCCAATATCCAACTTGCCAGATTAATTGAGGCATCGTTCTATAGTCGAATATCTTGGAACTAGATCCCGACCGTTTCATTTAACAAATATTTTCACAGCAATATAAGCATATTTAGTCAGGCGAATTAAAGAAATCTATTAAGACTTTACCATACCACACACACACCTGTTTATCCTGTACTGAGCTCTGTGGGGGAAGTTTTCAAGTTCAAAGATTTTTTTCGTCTTATAAGCCAGTAAATGTCCAGAGTGTAGCGTGTAGCCTATGGGGAATGGTCGCATCTTTTTTCTTGCCGTTCTCTGCCCAGTCACGTAAATACCTGATTGAGTGCGACTGGTATTCAGCGATACAGGATTGAAATTAAGTGAAATTCAGCTACCTGTGGTATACTAATTAGGACTCTGAATGCACCCTCTTACTGTGACTTCACACAACTTAAGGTTCTTCAGCCAAACACATTACTACCTTGCAAATTGTCTGGTCGAAGAGCTCTTTTTGAACTGTGTGCTTTAAATCTGCGTGATATCTCAACTATGAGAAAAGAAACCAGACCAGTTTCCAGCTATGGATTTTGGCCAACCAAAGTCGAACCAAAAAGTCTAGTTTGTAGCTGAAATCATATGAGGTGTAGGTTTACGGGTGTTCCTACCAGTGACCCTCAAACTACACGCCATTCAGCTGAAAAACCATTGTTCATTGTCACTTTTATCAACGTACCCCACAGCCACTGAAGCATACCGTTGTCAGTAATTCATAAAATTCTAAACGTTACTGTTGTTGCCTTGATAGACTTTGTTACTTCAGTGCCATTATTCGTACATTCCACAGTATAGCAATTGCATACGTGCCACAATTACAGAGTTAATAAGTAAGTCAAAACAATGCAGTTGTTACTAATTACAATGTAATGCATTATGCCCCTTAAAATAAACTGTATTGTACAGTATTTTGTGTATGAAAACTGCGAACAAGCGGCAATGAACATGAAGCGCTTGTAATTGACTGTCACTCCGGGTTAGAAGGATTTCCATTTTTCCAAAGCTATTGGTTCAATTTCACAAAATTCAACGTAACGCCTGAAAAAAATCATTTCTCCAAATCCGCTGGGCAAAACTTATTAGCCATGTAAAATCAGATAAGAAATCCTTGAAAGTTGAACTCAAAAAATTATTTCCTTATGTAGAAGATTAGGTAACTGCAAAATACCTTAATTGAAGAAGAACCTACACACATAGGGACGGCGGAAGAAAAATTGCTTTTTGAGTGTTTCGTACTCAATAGCACCTAGGCTAATCGATACAATCTTAGCGTTGGCAGTATTGCGGAACATAAAAGACCTTTGTGCGCCGTCCGGTTGTTCGTTTGTTCGCTGAGCTTGGGATACGAGTTCCAGAAGCTTCATTATTGAGTTGTTGAGTGGGCAAGGTAGTCAACGTCTTAAATGACGAAGAAACTTATACGCTGCAATTATAAAGATGTTTTCCGAAATATACAAAGAACTTCATAGGCAAGCATTCTATCTTGGTATTTTTTAGCTGCAGATATTTGGTGGGGTGCTGCCAAATGGATGGCCTGCAATTTGTACCAGATTACTAAAGCATAGTGAAAAAAACAAACTAATTTTATCCATTTCTTCTTCCGAAACTATCTTTCTACAGCAGGTTAGTTTAAGTATTCTGTTGGGTATTCAACCTCTACGTGCTTAGTTAATGTTGATTTCTAACATAATGCAACTATACATTCACATCGCTCTCGCTTGCTGCGTCTTCATCCAGCCCTACTGCAGCAGAAAAAATAGTTTAATGAAGCCATGATTTTGTGCGTCACTAAGCTTTTGCATATGTTTACGATAAGTTCAAGAGAATTAGAAGACAAGTTGAAACATTATTGAATAGAGATGTACTGTTAGTTTTCACGCGGAAACCGGTGGTACTTTGCTGATGTCACGATAAAGCTCTCAGTACTGATGGGTTTCTGATCAGCCTAACATGGACAATGTGTCATTATTCTCGTATCCGAAATAAAAAATTGGCAGAACGACCATGCCTAGGAATGCCACTCTCTCAGTTTTACTCTCTCTTTATGCATATATGGCACCATTAAAGTCTGGTAATATTCTCGCTAAGAGAGATCCCAAAGGTAATTTTACTGAAGGTTATTCCATCCTCTTCAATTCACACAGCACTCCGTAAGTTGCTTCCGAATTGGAATAAAAGGACGTGTTTTGCTTATTTTTTTAGGAACTTATACGGTATTTCTGATAATTTTAAATACAACTGGTAGTGGATAACTGAAATTATTAGTTGGTTGCGTTCAGTGGTTTTCTGGAGGTGCACTTCACCTAATATTCTTGTGAGTGACTAAGCCTGCTTTATTTTGATTTTTGTTTCAATTATCCATTTAGACGCAATTGTCAGTTATTGCTTTTTGACTGGCTTCAAAACTACTAGCATTGTTTTATACGTATTCTAGAAACATGAACTGATAAAAATGAAGGGCTCCCTGTAGTCGTAAAGGAAAGTTTTACAAAGGGTGAATTTGGATATAACGCATAGAAATGCATACAAATTGCATAAGTCGCATATAAATGAATTACGTTACTCAGCTGGAATATCCTTTGTCGGTTAATAGAGGTAAACTAATAATCATATCATGAGTTTTGGAAGCTTCTCTAAGCAATATATACGTCCGGACAAAACTCGGTTATACAGAACCAAGTCTCAACAAATGCTTGTTAAGCGGGTGCAGCACTACGAGCTATAGCAACTTTACAAAACATTCGGTGAGAGGCGGAGATTTCATCCAGTAAGTTGAGCAGATTTGTGCTGATAAGCCGGGAAGCAATGTACATGTGTTTTATTCTTGTTAGGAACCATCCGCGTTGCACATCCCAACAAATTCAAGAGTACATCAAACCCGTGACCGCCCTGCTACAGGGTTGAATGCTTAAATGTTGGGCCACGAGCCGCTGATCAACAGTATGCGCGCTCAGACGGGATAGAGTTCTTCTCATCCTTCAATCAAGGGATCCTCATTCTTCTAACCTTCTTGACCATTTTGCCATCCACATCTCTCATTATGCATTTCGGGGTGGTTTTGGGCTCACTCACCATGTGTGTTTTTGGATAAAACGATTTAAAAAACGATTTCAGGAAACCAAACATTAGACAAGAGTTCAAGCCGTCTACAAGACTTCTATTCCAACCACATGAATGTTATTGATGACCTTCAAAGGTGCTGGCATGTATTTCGATGACTTTTCACTTTATCTTCGTTTGAGAGTGGTTGCGTCACTCCCCAGAATTAGATAAATGCGTTGATTTCAAGCTGATATCAGGTCCGCGTGATTCAAACCATGACAATCCAGTATGCAGTTCGGCTGTGTGTGGTTAAGTGGACACATTTGCGTTAACCTGTTTTGTTATCCCCGTAACAACCGCCTATTATACTGAACATTTTGGCCGGCGCATTTTGGCTTTGGAAGAACAGACATCATCATTGGCATTATATTAGCCAAAGTATGTGAACATAACAAGGGTGGGTCAAGAGAGACATACCATCCAACAGTCCTAATCTTCGACGGGTGGAATTCCGGTAATTGGTTATTCCAACCTGATGACATCATGGTTAGTTATTGGTTATACATTTTGCTGTGTTTGTTGTCACTTATTTTGTCCGCAGATGAGGTTAGCCTTTCAAGTCTTATAACGCGTGTTGTGTATCCAGATTTTTTTCGAATGCGAACCAACATGGTCTATCCATAGATTGTCGAATGGCAAACGAAAAAACCTAGGATAAAAGTCTAGTCCACGTAAAACGATGCCTAATTTTTCATGAAAAGCCTAAGTCCCTTTTGTCCCTTTCAACAAAATGAAACAAAATTTCAAAACAAATTGCATATGTGATTAGGATGTGTTCCTGTTGACAGTGTTTTTCTGCTAAAACGAATAGATTTAAACAGAATATATTTTGCGATAATATATTTGGCGAAGTTATCGAAAGCTTCTTGTCGTTATGCTTCATGCCAGGATATCCTAGAAGTACGACTCGGTGTTGATATTTAATTCTGTGGATGAACATTCTGCAGAAATGCCACATAATCCGACTTCACATAAATGTGTCGTCTTAATTCTCCCAGCGGGGTACATCAGTAGTGAGTTTTTGTTTACGGTGTTTCGTGATACTGAGACTGACTACATTTACAAGTGGTCGTTCGAATACTGTTTTCAAAATGTAAGGGAATCAATCAGAAGGGGATTTGCTAGACAAGAACAAACATTTCTGTAGTATGGACTTTATATCACAATATACACATACATACACGCACTTTTGGGAAAAAAAGACCAGTTGCAACTTTGTAGCAGCCCCCATTCCTTATTGCCGAGATCAATTTTTAAAAAGCAGTATTCCTACGAATTATGGTCAGCTGTCTGTTCAGAGGAGGACTAAGCGGGCCAATTTTTTCATTTTCTTCGTCTGCGAAAACAGTTTCGTTTATTGTTAATCTACTCCTGTCATATTTTAGCGGTATTAAAAGCTCCATGGGGTGGCTGATTTAGAACAGTTTACATAAAAATTGTGCCCCCATTACTCACGTGAAAAGCGTACATAACATCACACTGGACGTTTCTTAGCCGTCATCTGATAAGTGTGACAAGATTGTCAGCCTTGAATGTTTCCCATAACCTTGGTCGTCGATAATGTTTTACAAAGAAACTTCGGCACTCCATTATCTGACAAAAAACAGAAGCACCATTATCAGAAATCAGCAGCAACCGAACATCGGCTGTCTGGAATTCATGGAAGGGTGAATTCACTACTCCAGCAGCACAAGCCGGATGCCCTCGACTGATCACGTATTAGTACAACGAATGTTTCTACTCATGATCAATGGAGCTAGTTTTCGCCACACCTTATATGACGACTCATTAACTGTTCTGCTTCTAAATAATCTACTCGCCAAGACAATCCAGTCAGTAAGCACATTGTGTGCACTAGAAAACGTTAAGCTGATTGTTGGCTGATTGGCCAGCTGTAGGTACCTTCGGTTGCGAAGATTCTGAAGATTTGGAGAGTAGGTGTGTCGAATTCAACCTAAACTTATTCAGTAGTTTTAGCTTCATTCGTCATATTAATTGGTGCAGTACATGGAGATAAAAAAATTCTTGGAGATTTTTCTCGCTATATATTTAGACCAACTTCGACAGTGCTCACAAGGGGCGAACTGATCAAAATCACATAGACAACGAACCATGTGCCACCTGGCGCGACTACTGCAACAGCCAAATTTTTATGCTCTATTCCAGTTAGTGGCATTCGTATCGGAACGCGTGGTTTGTGTGGACGCTGAGGTAGCTTGACGCTCCGGTTTTGTATGTTGGTCATCATTTTTTTTTCACAGATACGGGTTGAGAATGATTTGCCGGCGCTTCCGCACAGTAATGCTCTGCGTATGAAGATAGGTCACTATGGTGTTTTTCGGCTTGACGGACTCTTTGTCAGGATATAATGTGCATCAATCAAGTCATTCCCTCGTTTATGGAGCAAGTGATGAAGAGAGTGAAAAGTGCGGCCCTTTTTGCTTAGCAATCTGTACTCAGATTTCTGCGCTAGCCTCATTAATTTTTCTGGCTCCTTAATTATTGCACCTCATTTCGCAGAAACAATCGATTTCAACAGTCCCTTATATATGGTATTTCTGACGAACCAAGTGTCTTTGGGTTAAGTTACTAGTCAAAATGTTGTGCGTACATTAAACTATGACGGAATCTGTTCAACATTTCGGAATTTTGCTCCAAATACACTGTATCTGTCGTCATTTGACTCGTCGGTGTGTTTTGGGTGGTCTGGAGATGTCATTGGTTTTTAATAAAAAATCAGGGCAATAGTTTCTCTGAACACTCTTTGAGTGGGCTTAATTGCGTGATTTTTTGAAACTTCTTGCGACCAAATCTTACTTTCTGAGCTTCTCAACTATTTCACTACCGCTCGTTTTGTGTTTATAGGGCAACATGAGCGATAATTCAGACACCAATAAAGTTGGCTCGGTTTTCGACACGCATACAAGTCACCGGTTGGTTATCTTGATAGGTAACAAAAGAAAGCAATTGATCGTTTGACAGTCTCTTAGAAAGTTGAAGAGAATAAGCTGGTCACCACAAAGCTCCCATTGCCTGATCCCCAAAGTATGCGAACCTCGACCGGACAAGCAACTGTTATTCAAATGATCTATCAGCATTTGATGTCGGATATTGCAGAAAAACACTCACGGTGGTTGATGCAATAGTCCGTGACGGCTTCACCAATTGGTCTAGATGGATATGTTTGTATGAAATGAGTAGACTGCAAACCTGGCTCAATACCTGACACAATGCTCTGTGCAGTTAGGTCTGTTCGTGAATGTAGGCTGTCATGACCTTCTGTAATACATTTCAGGATCATAATACTGCCACGTGTGTATACGATGGCCTACTGCAAAGTTACGTTAAACCTAAGAATTGCTTTATCTTGGTATAATATCATTTGTTTTGGCCTGTTAAAAAAGCCGAACAAAGGCCAGCAAACCGGTTCTTTTGGTCGAAAAAATCCTAAAAGAGACAGAATAAAATGCACACATTCTGTTGGGACTACAGGGGCATCATGGAAGATTTTCGGTGACTGTTAGGACCGCTTTAGAAAGTTGCTCTTACTCTACTGGGCTTGAGTCCTTAACTTCGGATCACTGTCTGTGTGTCTCAAAGGACGTTGGCTCTTACATAATTTTTTATTGGTGCGCAAAAGATGGCTTGTGAAAAGATCTACATCAAAGCTCACACGTCAGCCGTTATAAAAAGAAACCGAGAAACTTGTGGTCTACTACGAAGCAAAGAGAAGTTTAGGGTATGAGCGTTACTTCAGTGCTTCATCCAGTCAACAGTGTACGCAACTTACTCAGCGGTTCTGGTTCATGTCCTGACTACACTCATTTGTCTCCAAAGTTGCCTAAACTCCCTGGCGGGACATCGAGGTTTAAGCTTCTTATGGAAGATTGTGGCAAAAATCGCAAAGGCGGTCGATTTCTCGTTAATATATTAAACCTCGTTAAAATTATTTTGTGCGGTGTTGAAGGTTATACCATTGCGGCTAAACACAACCTAATCTCTTTTATACTGACTGGTTTGTTTTTTTCTTGGAATACATGTTTCAGTGTAAAACCCTACGAAAAATGAAGACATCGGAGTATTCCACGAGTGCATTATGCCGGCGGACTGAATTTCTAGCACGATTGACAAATTGATTTGCAATCAACGACCATTTTCTCCAAATAGCGTACATCCTCAGCGCAGATGATGTGCTATCCCAAACGGTCAGTCGGCTATCAAAAGCCTGCAGCCTGCGGGGAAACGAAATTTTCGCATTATGCAAGAATGAAGGTTGCAGACTTAAAACAACGAATCAGGAACTCCAATGTCCCTGAATATAAATCAGTCGTCTTCAACTGTAACAAGTTACGCAGTAGTGGTAATAAAAGACAGTTCAGTCCTGCTGGCTTAAAAAGTTGAGAGTAGGTAACCGGCAGTTGGCAAATAGTTTCTGGTAGTCTCCAGCCACAGAAGTTCGAAATGTCAAGTTGTATGAACAGGTGCTCCAGAACAAAAGAAAATCTAACAACTAGTTCCAAATAGCAGAGAAAAAGAAACTGTCATATTTAGCACCCAGCCTACAAGGTAACACTCCAAATAAATGGGATTCTTTCATTCCTTCTCATATGGTTGGAAGATCAACAGATTACTACACTAAAGGTTGATTCTTAGTTATCTCACCCATTTTAGTTAAACTCACTGGTTAAAACTCAAACGAAAAGCACTCTACTGTCAGGTGGTTAATAGTGAAATATTTTCGGGGATTGGTGGCCATATATTTCAGTTTGTGAAATAAATGCGAAGGCGTAATTTTGTTCTGTTGCGTTATCTACAGAATTGGGTGAGTGTTGTCATAATTAGGGTTCCCCCACGCTTCGTTTGTGAGATATTACACGTCAGATTCAAACATATAGACATACATAATTAACTACTAATATCACGTCTAATTTGTAAGCGTTTCGCTTTTCTTTTAGAATGCCAAATAAAGCAGAAGCGGCTCTTTCAAATTTGAGTACATTTTATCTACTATTACTCGCTATTCTCAATCTAGACGAGATGTCAGCTGGCATCATGTTTTGTTATTTATTTCAACCCGCTGAACAACTGATTGTGTGTGCTAAAGCCCATGGGTAGAATATTACCAAGGGTACAAGTTCCTTTGACAGTCGTCTAGAAATTATGGATGTATGTCCCGAGCATGTATGAAAAGAGTTTGTCAAGTGTCACCTGGTGGGTTTGAAGAAGAAGTAGAATCACTCTGTAACAAAAACGCTTTATCAGCGGCACTACCGTTGCTACGCTTCACTTGACCCAGAAAACAACCTAAGCCATGAATAAACGGATATATCAACAGTATACAGTTTATAACGTTGTATGGGTTTTCAGTTTCAGGAACAACGCTCGTGTGATGGCAATGGTAAATGGGACCGTTTCTGTTCGCATGGTTAACGAGACACATTTGAATTCACCTGTAACCTGGTAGAAGCTCTGGCTTGGAGCACCGAGGTGAACAAGTAAAATGACTAACAATTATCTGCGTTGTTTTTTTCTAGTGCACTAATCGCCAAGTTTTTTTGAACACATCACACTCACAAATGGGCCACTACATCTGTTTCTCAGAAACAGTGCCGTTGGATTAATTCAATAAATTCCAATCCAAACCAGCTTTGGCGATTTTGGCTTTAATGTCCCCCACAGTCCATTGATCCGGAAAATGTGGAATAAAGCACTTTTCGGCATGACACTTACACGTCCACAATAAGAATTCAAACTTAGCACATTTCTTCTACTGTTTGGTTAACTTAACAAGTGAGATTTTATTACCCAGGGGTGATTTTATAAGGTAACACTTGATACATATACTGTGGCATACACCTTAGAGTGTCAGTTAGAAGCGGTTGGTCAGTATTTTCAATGCAATGCAAAGGCCACTGGGAAAAACATGTTTGATTGCAGCCGAGTTTTGCTCCTCCATCTATGGCTGAAGTTTACTGGTCCTTTAAAAGTTTCTCCATAAAGTGCAAGTCATTTTTTAATCAACATAAATGATGAAGATATTTTATTTTGGTCGTGATGTCCAGAACAAATCTGTTAAAAATTGCCACAGTTGCAAGGCAACCGTCGTCTCCATACTGTTCACTCCACAACCAAAATGGCAAAATTCAACTGGATTATCCTGCATACGAAAGTTGTTCAGAGACTGAGGATAACAAGCGAGTCCGTCCTGAGTTAAATATTTTAGTCCAAGCACCCCAGATCTCTCGGTTTTTTGCCTCGACCTTAGACCTACACGCCCAAATTGTGTATCAAGTAGGCCCTCTCTAAAAGTTTAAGCTTAAACGTTCCAACATTAGGACTAGCCGTATCAAATTTTCAACACGGAGCACGTATTTTTTTATACAAATCACACAGACAGAATTAATTTTCTATTTTCAAGCCACCTTTGATAGTCGGGTTATGACAACTGACCAAGTTGAGACTGTGATTTTCTCCGGAGAATATGGAAGTACTACTTCACCAAGCATAGTTTTAGATGGGTGATGATAAATCTGAAGATCCTCAAGCGAACAGTTCAAAATGGTAACAGTATTCTGATCTTGTGGCCATGGAACCTGTAGGTCATTAGCTGCTTCAATCAATGGGATTTCGAATGACATAGGCTCTGGCTATCTACAAGCATCACGTGTTTGTTGGCTACTGTGTGTGTATTATTTTCTCGAGATTATATTAACAAATGATAATGTAGAGTATAATTAATCTTAAATAAATTCTTAGGAAACTCACCACCGAAACTGACAACTTTGTGGTTCTCACATATGACCAAAGGTGTGGTAAATACATTTCAGTTAGGAAGACCAGGGTAAACTAAAGCGAAGCCATCTGAAACAGTGGAGCACAAATGAAAGATCTGTATCTTTTGAAACATTTTACCGAAATATTTACCCTCAAACCGTGGCCAGCTACGCAAAAACTTCATGAATTTTGCAGAACGCAGTGGTCTACTCTTACACTCTGAGTAGGTAAGATAAACCGTTACAAGAACGCAAGAAAATTGAGATTAAATATACATCTTGTGGTTAGAAAAACTCGTGGGTTCTAACTGAAAAAACTAAGCTCAAAGTAACCGAGTTGAAGTGCTATGTGAATGTTGCATGTAGATATTAGAGGGTGAGTAAGAATGAGCTTCTCCATTTGATGTTCTTTAACCAGTCAGATCGTTTTCGGCTCAGGGGGCGTTCCACATTCGAATGATTTTGTTCGCAGGTCCAGTGTTCTTAAGGCTTCTCAAGCACTGGATAGATAATCAAAGACGAAACTCATTTATGTGATCTTATAGAAAGGCGCAGTTAATGTAACGATTAGACTGGTCACAACAACTTATTACTGTTATTATTATACAAACTTATATACACGTATTTCGATTTCTCCCCAAAATTTGCGATTACAGACAACATAATCGGTATGTTTTTTTTTCAAGAAAGAAATTTCGCAACCAGATATTTGTAGCTACAGAATGTTTCAATAAGTTTGGTTGCGTAACGTTCTTTGCTGAAGTCAGTGATTTCAGAACCGAGGCGCTTATTAGAATATTTTAGAAAGTAAAAGGTACGAAGAGGAGAAATCAGACCTCGTTGTTGAATGAACACGTGTAGAAGAAAACCGTTGGCTATTTGCTTCTGTAGACTGGATCAAAAACAACTATCAAGGTTCAGCCGAATCGAGTGCTTTTCGCAGTCAAATGCACCGTATACTACTTCACGCTTTTATGCTTGAGGTCACATTTGTGCATTGTTGTGTAGGGGATTATTTTGGACCATTGCATGTATGATTTTCTTGTCATAACTTTAAATCGATTGTCAAAATTTACTCAAGCTTATGTTTGAATAGTTAACATTCAGTCCAATTTGGATTGGGCTATCGGAGCACATTTAGTCAGTTGAGATATTTTGGAATAAAACTGTAAAGCAAGAAAGTTCCATTCACCAAAGCCATATTAACTTGTTTGTAGAGCAAAAGAAAAAAAATTAACGAAAAAAATAGCGTCAAAATTATTTATTTATTACCGAAATGTTTGAGGAACAATAGGCGTATTTATTGCTGGGCAATGTTTCGCTTTTGACACAAACGCTTTGTCAGGCCAAGTGATTGAGTAACCAAGCTGATCGGGTTTTAAGGCAGTCAGGAAACCAATCCGTGAGATCTCTTATGACTAACTGACTTGATCAGTGGTGGGTGTCGGTTAGAAGTTCCTGTTTGTTGGTTGGTGGGGATGACCAACATTTACGATGGATTGTTTGGGAGGATCGTCTTCATTGTTGAAACCGGATTTTTCGGCCTTGTCTTTCAGGTGTAGGACACCTCAATAGAATATTCCCCTTAGGGGAGCTTCACAGATTTTGCTTACCTGTGTGCGTCAGGGAATAGCGGGACAATTAAATTGAGGTTGCGCGGGGTGGTAAGTGGGATCTTGGATTTTGGTCTTTTAGACCCAGACCACCTTAGTGATAATTTCACACGACATCGTGTCACCTGATCTAAGACCGCTTTCTACACGCTTTCCAGTACTACGCCCTCTAGTCTATTCACGCTGGGAAGCTTGGCGCCTTCAACTGCCTTGGCCAGCAGTTCCCGTTCTTTGAATCTTAGTCGCCGTCTCACCGTTGTGTGTCAAGCAGTCAGTGCGGATTCTTGCTCCATACTAAACTTAATGTGAAGATCCACAGCTCTAAGATAATGGAAGAACTCGTCAAAATCATAACGCTTTATCACAGCTAACGTGTCGTTTACGTAACGCTAGAAAACCCTCGGTCAACACTTGAATCCGTCTAAAGCCTTCTGTTCAAAATTTTCAATATACATATTGGTCGAAATTGTGAACATTGGAGATTCCGTCGCTAGATCTTGTACTTGAGAGTATATAACTGAGTCGAAAACAAAGTGACTGAGGTTTAAAAATAGGTTTGGCCTTCGGCTATTCCGTCTAAAGAAAGTTGCTTTCGTTCTTGCAGGGTTGTGTCTGCCAATAACAGCCCTGTTTATACTTCCAGAACATCCGCTGTAGGGATATTGGTACACATCAAGTTGACATCAAAGCTAGCGATACTTTTTTCTAGCTTTTACTAAAACTCAGATACTTTTTTTTCACAAAGTCACACGAATTTCGGATGTATGTGGGTGAACCTCCGGCAAGTGGCTCAAGGACACCTGCCAAAAACTTGGCCAGATCGTGTGGTGGTGAACCGATGCCATCCACTACTCGTCCTATGGGAATACATTCTTTGTGAATTTAATTTGCTCATAAAGTCGTGCTTGGATTGCGCTTTTTGGGTGCAATCGATGTCACTAGCCTTTTCCTTAAATGGTTTACCATCTTATATGCCGTCCAAATTCAACCTTACCTTTGTCAATTACTGACTAAATCGTCCCTTGGCTAAGTTGTTGGTTAGCTCGCTCATCTAAGTGTTGACTAACTTTCTGCCAGTAGTCACTCTTATTCATGACTACCGTGGCCGTGAGGCTTATCTGCTTTCGCAATTATTATACTGTCTACATGCTTTAATGTATTTAAGGATCTTCGCTCAGCTGGTGTAATATTTGGAAGCCCTGGTTGCTGGAACTTTAGGGCTCTGACCGACTGTGCACGTGATTTCTCCGCTTGCATTAGAAAGGCCTCTAAAAAACGAACTCAACACTAGGTGTGATTTTTTGCTCTAGTGACTCTTTTAATTACTGCAAAATTCAATCCCTTCTCTAATAGACAACATTCCTCCCCACTTTAGGTATATCTGACGAATTGACTACGCTGCAATGGCTAGAAAATGGCTTACACTTTTCTACTGGTTGACTAGAATTGCGTTCATGGAAAGTAACTTTTTGAACTTATTTATTCATCTTTGCACTCTTTTCCTTGAGCTGATTTTAGTTCCGTCGCTTTGGCACCAAGTAATACAAAGTGTGCATGTAAAATTAAAGATTGAATATCATGGTTAAAACGACATGGGCGTTGGCGAATATCAGACAAACGTTGGTGGGTAAATGGAACTTATGTCTAAGCAATAACTTGGCCACTAATAAGGCGATTGTAGGAAAAGCGGAGGACGCATTTTGTGGCTTCTTACTAAGAAATTTCAGAATTTTTTTTGCGCTTTATCCATTTACCGTTGAAAGCGCGATAGTTTCCGCAGTTTGCCTTGAATCTCGCCGGTCGTACATATTTACTTGGCAATTTCCGAAAAACTTGGTAACTAACTCACTTGGCCTGACGAAACTTTTGTCAAAAGTGAAACTTTGGGTGGTACAATTTCATCGGTTGCTTACGAAACCTCTCTAAAACGATGACTGCCAAATCGGTTTTGAAAATTTTCCAATGGATTGATTTATTGGTTATTAATTAAGTGTGAATTACTAGTCAAACGAAATTATCTCATCAGTTTTTGAAGTGTGATTTCTACTACGACAATTTTCTATATAATTTTTTCCAGGTTCTCTGTGTCTCTATTTTAAACATACCTGGTATAAATGAACGCTACTTGCCTGTGTCGCAAAATCTGACCTGTATGTTTGGCGGCCTTGGCAGTCTCTATGAAGAATCAGTAAATAGCAACATTTGAGAGGACGCATGTTGCAGACTGTTACAAATATAACGCATCAGATTGTGCCAGTCTTTCCAGTTTTTCCCGCTGAAGATATTTTTTAATATCAGACGATAAATGCTCACAATAAGGTAAACTACATAATGGCTTCAAAAACGAACAGAATTAGGATTAGAATGTTGGAAGAATAAGGAGTACTGCGTCTTATCCACATCACATCAGTAATCAATAAAGGGGCTTTAAAAAAAGCAGTGTAAAACAGTCCACTAATTTATATTTTGTTGGGGAGTACGTAGATTAATGCTTCACACTTAGTGTATGTTTAATAGTTTCCATCAATTTTGAAACATTTCATCTTGAAACATTCCGATATTGTTTGACGAACCCCTTTGTGGTGATCAAATAACGGACCAAGGAAAGAACAAGAGGTTCAAGAAAGATCGGTAGAATATCCTGGGAGCATATAATTTGTTCTGCGGAGCGTGCACCTTCTTAGGTTTTACGCCACATCTCGACACGTATTGAGGAGCATTGTCTTGAAAATGGGCTGGCGTTTTGCCATAACGGACAGGCAGTACGTTGCAATGAATCATCTGAATAATTTTGCCGGCAGAAAATGCCTGGACGTCTTAATTGGCTTCGCAATTTCGTACAAACATTAAATTATAAAATTTACTTTTAAGCAGAGTCCGCTTAAATTCTTGCTGCTCAGGGAGAAATGCGTACTTTTTTGTAGCCAAAAAGAGAGATGTATTTTACATATCAAAGCTAGGAAGGTTGCATTATTCTGAGATTTGCAATTATTTCCTATTCACAGAAAATGTGAAAGGTAATTTTATATCCATCTTATCTTATATATGCATTTGAACTTATTCATCTATTCTGAAGCGTAATCTGCGTAAAAAATCGTAATTTTAATCAGCCGACAAAGGATACACTATTATACAATAATGTCTCTCTCATCCGCATAGCAGAGGTTATGTGACTGGCTAACTCGCCTTGGCTTCAACGCGGCAACCACCGTTTGATTATGAACCAAATAAAAAGCCTTTTGATAATCCGCGAAACAGAATAACAACAAGCCAAATCTGTGGAATAGGCAATTGGAAAAATTTTCATTAGCACAACTGGCACACAAGCTGTGGGTTATTTTGAACTTAGGCGATTGAGCTGCAAGCTAACGGGCTGTTCAATGGCGCTATCTATTTAATAGCTAATGATATTTGGAGGTCACGGTTTTTGGCGAACTTACTAACGCATCGCTCCGGCATTAAGCGAAAGATATTATTGAGTCTGTATGCTTCCTTCGATGTAAAGTGACTTCCTGAACCTCGGATACTTGAATTTTCTGAACAACAAATCCTTTAAAGTATCTAGTCAATCAGTTGATGGTTAATTTTTAATCAGCAGGTCAAGATCGTATAAAAGGTCACTGTGCGTGCTGAAGAGCTTTGAAGCGCTCCTCAGCTTGTCTAAACTGTGTAAAAACGTGATTTTACGTTCCGACAAGCATTTTGTTCATTTGTTAGTGAAGATACTCTTTGTATAGTTATTATACATGCAGATTTCAATGGCATATCTACAATCATTCTGTTTGATCCGTCTAAAGTCGTGTCTGAAGTAGCTTTCTATCGATATCCTTCCCGAAAATTCATTACAAAGTCAGCCTCCCGAAATACAGTACCCGTGAACAATCTCTTAACGTAACAATAACAAATTTTGTCATCTGTGCACACCAGCCACTTCAACAAAGGTCAAGCTCCCCTATTTTTTCTGAAATGCGAGCTGCCCTTAAAACAATTTGAACGTGCAGCTTATGTTGTTTAACTATGCTGTGTTATTTTTCGTACCATGCTATGGGGGAAAGCCGAGTTTGTCCCAAACCACTTGAGGGCCCGTTTAATGATTTTGAGCAAGCATACCAGCTGAGCAGGCATTGTTCTTGTTCATCTAATAGAGCGCGGACTTTTAAACCTCTATGTAGAGGAGACCTTTGCTTGATGTCAATAGGAAGAGAGTTAAATAGCACATCCACCAGGCAACTGGCAACTAGGTAATCCAGAAATCTTTATTTGAAAGAGGATAGGAGACTGGTGAGAGAAATGGTAAAGGACTAACGTGCCAAAGCCGATATAGACTCCTTAGCCTAGTTACCTTTAGCCTCTGACTCCAAAAACTACTCACGAACTGATAAAAGATGGAATACTATTTCAGAGTCATCCTTTAAGGCTTTGACGTAAACGTCTGACCAGCAAGTCAGCTGGTATTGGGGTTTTCTTGGGGGGCCCTGTCAGAACTCGATGACTCACTAGTCTAAGCTGCTCATTTGTAGGAGTCTTATCTCTCACAAGGGCAGAGATGATAAAGTATAGGTGCCTCGCTTGCAGTACTACCTGAGGCAGCGTCGGGCTTTTGGGATGCTTTCCTAGTATTTCCTTTGTATTGGATATTTTGACCACCGTAACGGTCAACCTTTTGGAAACCTCAGTATAGGGCTAGGCATTTGCAACCCTTCCTCTATTTGAGAAATACAGCTTTGCGGCTGCCACACATATGGGTTTCTTGGTCTTTTGGGAAACATCTTACTGCTTTGCACTCCAACTGCATAAGTTAGTTTGATTCAACGCCCATACCGTCTTTTACTCGACTTTTATTCGTGGTATGGAATTTTGCTGCCTTTTATCTGATTACTTCTTTCGGTCATCCGGGCGTGGTTGCACCTTGGGGAAAAAAAGTATGGCTCACGATCAGTACAGCATGCCAAACTAAGGTCCCGGCCATTCTCAGGTATGGATTGTGTGGTGTATATTACAACTACAATGTGACTACAGCGACTGAAGCACTGCTAATCTGTACATCAGAGTTTCCAGTTTATCAAAACCACATGTGCACAAAATGCATTTATCACAGTGGCGTCTCAGGACTGAGCTAAATTTCTTAACCTTACGGCTTAATGCAAACCTAATCCAAGTCAGCTGATGGAAACTATGGATTAAAATCGGGCCAAAAGCTTAAAGCTATTTAGTAATATGATTTTGTATCTGTGTTCTTCCCTGATACCTAGAAAAGCTTCTAACCGCATGAAACACTACACCATCATTATATTTTGCCGGCAAACTTGAAAATAAAGTTTAAAGTGAAATAAGCTTCTTTTGATCGGTCTGGGAGGTTTATCTACATCTAAATTCCAAAGCCATGAAGTCATGAATTTACTGTCCAAAAGAAGCAAGCGAATACTCTGTATTCAATCTCAAGTAATTTTTTTTGCTCAGATCCTGAAGGTAGGTCCCTTTAAGAGACAGATACTGTGATTACCACTTCTAGTCACGTAACGTAAATTCAAAATAAATAAATTTTGTGAAACTACATTTATTTCAAGATATATCTGGTATGGAATTACAAATGATTTGGTTGACCTACTTAAGAGGGGACGTATAAACCGGGTAACTGATAAGTAGCTCAGCACCGCAATGAGCACTGAATTGTACGCAGTAAAATCTCAAGAAGATCACAGTATTCAGAATTTTCTACGACTGATGTGACTTGATGATCAAACCATAAACACGATAGGCTTTGCCGTAAAACCCTGTTTACAAGTCCAGTATTTCAGAACACAAGCTAGCTGACATCATTGCAAATTGACCAGTTAGTGTCAAGCTAATTTTTGCTTTGGTGCTGGTGCCCTGATGGATTTCAACCGATGGGAAGCGCCTTTTTGGTTTGGCTAATAGTCCAGCACAAAGTGCACTTGAATTCACTCGAAACTGAGAATATTTAGACGTAGAATTACAAGTAAGGTGCAGTAATGATGACTCTACGGGCTTTGGCGGTTTCTAATTCCGTGCTCGCAGTGCTCAGTTTGAAGAACAAATTGATAATCATCAGAGTTTCATGCCCGTCTGATCGGCCCATATAAAGGTATTTTGATGCCGCAGGACATCAGTAGATAAGCTTCCAGCAGACCGAACGAAATTTTCCGGGGCAGAGTTAAAGTCAGGTAACATTCTATGGCGTGTACCATGTTTAAGTGCAAAAATATTTCTGAATTTAAATTATTGCTTCTAGTATTGTTCCCGCGCTGGGCCCTGCAAAGCTCAGTTCTGTGTCAAAAACTCAAACTCTAGACAAGCAATATACGCAAGCAATTACTATTATTATTATTACCCAAGCAATTACTATCATCCAACGACGTCGCACAAAGTAAGATAAACTGAAAACGGCATTGCGCATGCACAGCTCTTACGGATTCAACGGAAGACCACTAAAAGCTATGTGCATACATATTAATAACTATAAGCCACCTTTAAAAACGCATGCTTTGTTGGGATTTAAGTACAAAAATGACCTTGAAATCGCTTGTGGTAAGAAAATTACTGATTAAGCCAGACAAGTGAACTGTTAAGCTATGATTTTTTGGGTGGAGTTTGCCTGTAACACCTGCGTTGATTGTTTTCGGCAGTTTATCCACAATGAATGACATTCAAAACCCCAAAAGTTAAATCGTTCAGATGGAGGTTTATCAACTAATGAGGTATTACGGATACACCAATTACATAATGAAATTGTACAAACTTCAAGTCATGAGATTACACTGGCTTTTATACCTGGCGCACCAGCTTAAGGGCTGTATTCACATCGAGTTTCAATGACGTATTTTTTTGTCGTGACAAGTTATGTTAAACAAACACCTTTTCATTTTACCGATAATAAAGAATGAAGGTTGATACAACTAATCGGCCTGATGAAACACGCATTAGTTCCTAGTGAGTAATGTACCATCAGGCCCGCATAATGTCTCGTCTATTTAAATTAGTTTATACCAATTAAGGATATCAGTTTTTGGATTGAATACTGACAAATCGCAGCTATGTCATAGCCTTGAGTGGTAGAAAGCTATTCTGAGGGATGAAAATGCAAATTGGGTTTACGTTGCCTCACAGTGATAAACAAATAGACCTACTTTCTACCGCTTTCGAGCAAATTATGTGTAGTGATTGCTAAAACTATTGAAATATTCACTTATATGTAGCACAACTGGCTTGTAATGCACTCAAAATCCCTCATTTGGTATGTCAAACCTCTGAAACGAGCGCCAAAATTTTCAGTTAAAAGTTAAAAGCAACGGTTAGAATAAACGAAACCTAAGCATGTGGTGTAAGCCACATACACTTGAAGGTATTACTGGGCTTGAATCAGTTAAAAAATTGTATTTAACCGTGTTCATACCTCAAAAAACCTAAAGTACATGGTGTAAAATTTCACCGTCTATCTAGAAGCATGAATGTTCGCCGAACACTGCGGCTGATGAACTATCCGAGCAGCAAAATTTTCATTATTTTTCTAAATTTTTACTAATCTTCATTGATGGGAAGTTTCTTCGCAATATACATATATATATATATACATACATATCACGGTGCTTAGCTTATGACCTCAAAATTGAATATGACAAAAGTATGCAACTTGATATGCCATGATTCTACTCATTTCTCAACAACCACCTTAGAGCTTATTGCTGAAAACTTGTCGCGTGAGTTTCGATGTGTTATTACTCGTGACAATTTCCCGGTTACTACAATTCCTCGCGTTCAGGCAAAACTGGGCCCTGTTTTTGTGGAACAATGTGTACATTTAGAAATATTCTTTGCTTATTTTGGACAAGTATGTTTTTCATTTGTAAATTTTCGTCATTTGGCAAGAAGGCATGAGTGAAAACAAAAATTTGAAACTTTTCACCGACTATTATATATGTATCCGTAAGCTTAGAAGTCTAGCTGATAAGCTGTTGCGCAGCGTTTTAACCGTGTAATTCATACCGCAGCAGGATCTTTCAAACACCGATCATTAGGGACGCAATAGGTAGGATGAATGCGGTAGAGGCATTTCGTTCAATAAACTTTCAAGGATAGATAACATTCAAATAAACGGTTTGCGTTTTACCACGAGTGGTCGTGGCTAACTCCTCGAAAGATTTTACGTTTATAAAGCGTTTACTTTTGTGTGCATCGAATGAGTAAAACTTTAAAAGCGTAACTATTTGTCTCTTCTCCCTATTGACAGGTCGACTTAATTTAGCTTCAAAATAACTAGTCATGTTTTTCACAGTTCTTTGCTTAGAAGCATCAGGCTGCAGCAACTCATAAACGCGTGAGAAAATAAATAAAAACTGATAGATCTAAACGGATAAATATCCCCGTCAGCTGTTGAAAATGCGCATAGTGACGAAAGGGACCTAAGTTCTGCAATCCACTAGCATGTAATCAGTTAGCAAGTAGTCTGTTCGCCGAAGTTGGCAATTTGCTTGCAAAAGTTTTGTCACCGTAAGAGAGGACGTCGTCAGTGCGCTGCTGGTTTTGTAATTTTCCTAAGTTCGCTTGCGTTCATATTTTTTTTCGGAACTAGTTGCTAGTGGTAACGACCGGTTTTAGACTTAGCTAGCACGCCATCTGGTTGGTCTCTTTATGATTTGTTTTGCGTTGTATTCTTACTATCCACCATCTTGTTTGCTCTTTGAGCACCTCCACTTTAATAGGGACTACTTCATTCCAATCGCTCTATTTTACCTTTCTTGTACGTTGTACTTCAGTCAGTTTTCGCAATATTTGCCTGAGCATCAGGAAACGCATTTCTGTAGTGGTTTTTACCTTGGTTTCATTGGTTTACCTGCCACATAAACTGCCTTGTGTTATATTATGCATTTGGGGCAAAGATTGTGTTCCTTAGTTGCTTCTGGAGTCGTGCCCACAGGTTTACCAAGGTTATACAAGCCGACTTTTCATATGAATACGTCAATGTTCTCCAGTGTGAAAATCGCGTTTTTCTGAGCCAGTGGTTGCCTTTCCGTTTCGGAATCCGTTTGCAGTCTAAAAGCACAAAAACTGAGAATGGCTCAGATATACATTGAACTGAACTATTTTTTTAGTGTACACATTTTAGTAAACTTCCTCTTGCTGTGTTTAACAGTAAACTTAGTATAAGAAATGGAATTTTTTATCTGGCAGTGTGCAAATGGAAGCTTAATTACTTGAACATATAAAAACAGCAGAAATAATCAGCACTTTATCGGCTGGACAGCAAGGATAGTGACAAATGTCTTTTCGTTTGTACTCAATTTATTTTAGTTTAATTTCTAGCAATGACCAAATTCGGTTTTACATTTATTTTCAGTTAGTAAGTTAGACAATTAATTTGAGTATTTTTACATGATGTATTTTGGTCTTTCGGCATTGGTGTACTTTAAAATTTAATTATACTTTTGTTGAAAACGTTTGACTGCAATCTAACAGGAAAATACTATGCTTATATATATGTGTATATGTATATGACATTGGAGTATGAAGTTCCGTTGAGTCAGGCCCGGTTGTGATGGCGCTATGCTTGTTTATCAACAGGATGCTTTTGGTTACTCAATCTAATGGAGCGTTTCTAAGTGCCGTCATTTGAAGTTGCTGAGCTGTAACACAGTAGGATATCGTCAGTAGCTTCCTGCCTTATCGCCGACAGCCAAACGTTGCTAATATTATTCGCTTACCTTTAACCACAGTCACTCATCTGGTGTGCTTATCGCAACTTTATCCTCTTAACTGCCTGGGAAAATAGCAGGCCATCCCAAGAGTTTTAATGTACTTCACCAATACACTATTTATGGGCACTTCGAAATTTGTCTTTAGCGGCTCTTCTGTTAATTAAGTCAGTCTGACACCCGCAGTCGTCCTTTTTAAAATTCCGCCAAACTCTCCTGTGGGAAAAACGTTTTTAGTAAAGGACATCAAATCATCAGATTATCTTTAGGCGTTTCAAAATGCAAAAAGACTTGATTATATCTTATCTTCAAACACTCACCCCGGATTGCGCGACGACACCAGAGGCGGTTTTTTTGCATTATTCACAAAATTGTTAAACGTGCAACTATACAACAGTAACGTAACTTTGAAATCTTCATGGAACATCAGAACTATGGGATGCTTGTATGCTAAACATAGTGGAATCTTCTGATCGTTTATGTACTCAATTTTACTAATTGCTCGTCCGATTCAATGTTTGTCTTTTCCAGCGGTTGATAATGTGCAGCAGTTCCTGAGTATGTCGAATTAGACCAGTAAACATTTAAACTTTCATCTACTCATTCACTATCTTCAAACTAATGATCATCCAGTTACTACATTGCTGGCTGAGAGATGGTGATCAGTATACTACTTACAGTAAATCAGTTTTTCCTTTTCGCAGACGAACTCATTCACTTACAATATTAAAGTAAACTGAGGGCCGTTTTTAGGCTTCCGACAACACTTTTGGGACAAAATATTTGCGGAATACTCTTAAAACTTCTAATGATGCTTTGACTACCAAATAAAACTTCCGTTTTCGCAAACATACGTTGCACTTAAAATGTCATTTTTAGCACGTCATCGGATTTATACCTGATAAAATGACGAAACGACTGAGCTTCGCTATATTCCGCAATCTTTTTGGCTAGAACATTATACAGATGCGAAATTATACGCAGATTGATTTAAAATTTTTTACGCGATACGCCCATCGGTTTTCAAAAATGTGACTAATTGTAAAGCAAAATATCTAATCTCAGGATTCACCAGATGGAATTACACTGCCTAAGGTTATCAGAGTGTACTACAGGACCGATTACAGGTTATCGGTAATTCCCCAGGGCAGATCATCCTATTGGTAAACGATGTCTTTGATGACAATTTGTTCACAATGGACGGAGAGCAGCGAAAACCTGACATTTTGGATGTTCAGACAATTAAACCACTAAAAGACATATACGACCGCGAGAATATCAAAGTACGACGCGCATGTATGAGACTCTGAACTAAAGTACAGTAAGCATCCCAAATACCACAAAGGAATATGCATATAGACAGCGTGTAGGCAAATGGAACACGCTGTGACAGGGTGATATTCAGGGCCAAGAAAAAAGCATACACAATACTTTCCAAAGCAACGGGTAGTCGAGAAACTGCTTTGGAAAATCCTTGAGGAAAGCAAATTCGTAGCCTCTGTGACACCAAATAACCCTGTTGATATCACCATACAAGGAGAACATAGTTTTAGGGAACTAATGTTTGACTTCAACGTTTAGCCTGAGTTACCTTTATGCAAAGGACCATCCACAGCTAGGTGTTTATACATACATATATATATATGCAAATCTCTGGCCGTTCGTATATAGCCAACAATTTCTATATAAGCTTTATCTGCTCAAGATTGTCGTCCGGATGACCGGCCGACTGCTTTTGCTCTGCGTTTAGTTGCGTGAGCATTGGTATTCTCCATGCTGCTGTTTTGTGCTGATATATATTTAAACTTCGTGTGGATAAGTTTGGTGCGGTTTGAGCCAAAGTTTTAACAATGCTGATGACTTTGATGTTGTTCTCCCGTTTCTTTCTCGTTCTATTTCGGTTGCATTGAGACATCTTTAGATACTTGACTGTACTCTTAATCCTTTAAAGTAAAAATGGAGTTTTCATGTTCCTACATTGTCAGTCCTGAGATAAAAGATCTCGCACAGCTTTCCGTAAAACTGTGCATATGCATTCTGTGACTCTAACTACTTCAGATATTTAGGGGCGGGTTTATCCTCCATCATCCTAGAATTGCTAACTTTCGGGCTATCCACCTGAAGACTGAGTAAACACTGTTTTCCGTGGGGAAGATAAGTCCACCGAAGTGCTCTCACAATTTGTTCTGTAAGGCCTGGTTCAATAGGACTCGGGAATATTCTTGTGTAAAATCCCATGCATTCTTGTCTCCCCTTATTATGCTTTTCTAATTTCTTTCATTATTCTGCTCAAGTCAACAAAATAGCTGTCCCACACTATTCATTTCGGATCCCCCATGGTAGAATTTTTGCCTTGATACCGGAAATATGATCAAATCTACTCATGCCCGCACATTCTTATATAAAACTCTACTATGATGTGTTAATAGGTTGCATAGTTATTTCCTGGAGATTCAAGACAAAAATCCAGGCAGGCATTCTTACTTTGGTGCCCTACTTATTTGCTGCCTTGTAAAACCTTTTGCTGTGAAAACACGCAAAGGTCATGTCATTTACGTGGGACCTAACGAAAAGTATCTCTAACTCTGCCTAACAAAATTATGGAAAAAGAGAATAACTTCCTCACATACTACGAACAAGTTCAACAAAACAAAGTTAAAAACCGGAGATTCACTGAAATTCACTGTGAAAACACTGATGACTAAGTGCTGTAACTAAACCTTCCTTGGTGCGACTTTCAGCTTATAATACTGTCTCTGTACAATGGCTCTGAAAATGGGAATGTTAGCTCCAAGAAAAAACAAAAACATGTTCCAACGGTTTCGCGATTGACAGCATTTCGTAGCGGTACACAATGTTAGGAGTAAAATCACTATTTCTATCAGGATTTATTGATGAGTGTTAATTGAAGCTCAAAAGCTTCTCATTAACTGAGTTAATCGAACTACGTTTTTGGGGACGCTGAAAAACACACAAATCAAACATAACCCTGTACCGAACGCTCTCAATGGCAGGATTGCCGCAATAAATGCTCCACAGTGAGGTGTTGAGACTCAACATGGCTATTTTCAGCTCCTAGCTTATGATCAAATTAGTTCACCAGTTTGGCATGAAAAACAAAGCACTGCATCTGTCTGCATTTTATTTGTCTTTTTCTGACGTTTGTAAAAGCTTTAAAGTTAGCCAGGATTTGATTATACAACACAGTAAAAACACTGGACGGTTTTTCTAAGATAGTCTATTTTTACATTTTGGAGCATGTTACGGACAGAGTGATGCAGCTGCGGAGGGGACACCAATCGGACGCGTTCTGGGTAATATATTTACGATTCATGTAAAGCAGATCTGAGAACTCACAATCTGTAGCAGTTAAGTTGGTCATATTTTTTTCTTATGTACTGATTGTGATCCAACACGCGAACTCAGCGACTGACTGAATATTGTCTAAGGTCTTTCAACTGTGGATCAATATAGGATCATATTTTCAAAATACCCACATAAACAGCAAAACATCTATACTCTAACTATTCTTAACCCAGTGGGTGAAGATCTGATAGCAGTTGAGACTTTTCTGCATCTAATTACACGCATTATCTACGATCTGCTATGTATGGATATTCAAAGATAAGTGGTCCAAACTCCGAGATGGTCTGCACTGCCACCGGTTGCACAAAAAAAACACTATATCTGTCATTTCAAAGGCGACAGAGCACCACCACGAGCTGTATAAATGCAGTTAAAAATGGACATTATTGTGATGCTTAAGTATTATTACGTCGAGAAACCAAGCGTCTCCTTACCCCACCAAAACAAAATTCGGATTGGATGGTCAAATCTAAGCTAGCATGTTAATTTGATTTTGTCCTCTGGATTTGCATTATACCTAGAACTGGCACCAAAGCACTCATTCAAAAACAGTTTTATAACACAGCTGGAAAACGTCAAATGCATTGACACATTGGCTTTTGAACTATCTCTAATTCACCTACTCGATCGATCCAAAACCAAAATGACTAAGGTTTTACCGGCCTAGTGAAACAGACTATTTTGATAAGTCACGAAACTTTGCAACTGTGCCAGTTTCTCTGTGCTGTCTGTGTTCCTTCTTTGTTCAGTTTTCTCTCTAGCAATTCAATTCTAATGCTGCTTGAATATTTTTTCATGTGTCTTCGCAATTCCCGTTTGGTTCAGTCATGTATTCAGGCTGTTCTAACAAAAGAGGTCAAAAACTGTGATATTTCCGATTGCACCATCACATTACGTTGCTAGACATCACATTCAATAAGTCGGTGTTCTAATTTGATCTAGAAGGCCACGCAGCTTGAACACGTTTAGATTGTGATTTGGGCTGTTTACAAACCAGCGCGTAAAAGACCCCTTTACACTTGCTTAGTTTTTGCTTTTTCCAGGAATTCGGCATTATTCCCGTCAAATTATTTTCCTTTCCGGTCCAACTGAACGGAGCTGAATTAAAATTTATCCTGGCTCCCATTTTTAGTTTTTTTCCTTAATTGTGCCTTGTGAACCCCATTTGTTCGCCTCACGCAGTGGCCATCATAAGTCTCGTTGTAAAGTTTATGGTGTTGCGTGAGTGGGTGTGCCGTCTGATTGCTGGTCATCCTGAGGTAATACCCTTATATATATATGTCTGAGAAATATTTCAAGAGCTTACAAAATGAGATATCTCACCAGTAACAAAAAAATTTAAAACAGATTGTCTTACCTCACATCAGGAATATATATGAGATTAGCAGGTTATAGGAGTCGCCCGTATGCTAGGTCCTCTTGACAAAGACCGGTTCAAAGAACAAGAGAGCAACATAGAAAATAAAGTGACAGGAGGCACGGAAAAACTTTTGGAGGCAAGAACGGACCTTTTTAGACAACAGGTTGATCTGGAATACACTCATGCGCCAAAGTGTGCAAAGAACGAGTGTCCTAATTGGGCGTGCGCAAACAAAGTTGAATATCAACCCGACAATTTGGTAAAAGAGGACCTCTATTTTGTCACACTAGCAGAGACCAAATCGTCGGACCCAGAGGGTTTGAAGCGATTCCATAACGGCTGATGGACGAAAGTAAAAAAGGCTTATCTGGGTTATTACGTGGTGATTGGTCATCTAGAATATGCAAACACAGACCAACCAATGAAACCCTCCGACAAGGCGACCAACATAGTCGAATGCCATACCTCACCTGCAGGTCATATATTAACGTGCGGTCACCCCTTCCCAGCGACTAATAACAGCTACGCTGCGACTCCTGGAGACACATTAAAGATGATGCATTGCTTGATGATGGAACATCCGCAACTAAAACTGATTACTCAATAAAAACCAAGCAACACAGAGACCAGGATGAAAATCATGGGTGAAACATTGAATTACAGCCAAAAATGAAATTAACAGACGTTTGTTAACTAAATATAAAAACTTTTATCCGTTCATTCAGCCGGTATTTGCAAAATTAACCCGTTGTATTGAAATACACTCTGAAAGCAAAAAATGTTGAAGCAAAATATACCGCTATAGATTCGTTTATTATCTAATGATGTTTTAACGACAGAAAATGGTTCGTTGCATTTAATAATTGCCATTCGTTGAATGTGTCTTCTTATGGCAACAAATGGTACTAATTTTGTTCACGTCTATTTAGTTTATTGACTATACGTTTTTGTGCTAAAAATTGAACAGATCAGTTTTCTACGATGAACGGGTATATCTATGATTCTTATCACCCTCATTTGGACAATTCTTCTATTCCAAGGAATGGATGGACCAGACTTGATTCTCCTTTTGCTTAAACCCCACTGGTCTTATGTATCCTTAGCGACATCAAAAAGTAAAGCCCGGACGTGTAACATACAGGAGAAGCTTTTCACGACAACTCCGCTTGTCGAACTAGAACATGTCCTTGTACACTGAGAAATGTGTTTGGCTGGTACACTTGTCCGTGGAGCTACCCGACAGACAAATCAGTAAACCAGCGCAACTAGGGCAGTTATTGGGCCATTGTGACATTCTCTGTGTGACGTTGAATGAAAGAGCAAATACATTCTTCGAGACCTAATAATTATCACTCTCCATTGTGTTCTTGTAGAGTGGTGTTAATACACCGAAATAGAATGTCACTTATCCGCAGTTCAACTTCCGGATCGGCCAAGGATATGCACTGTCAACGAGCTTCCATTGGGGTGAAATACAAGACATCTTCACGAAGATCCAGCGCAATGATTAGGCCAGACCAGTAGAGCTGTTCAACAGACAGTGGCGCGAATGCGATTTCTGCAAATCTCGAGACCACCACCACCACAAATGTACATGTACTGTGGTGGCGAACATCCGTGAAAAGTGAACAAAAGTGTTTTAAGTCCCAAAAACGACACGGCTGTAAATAAACGATCCATTAAAATTTTGGTTGTTTGGTTTTGTTGGTTTTCTCAGTGTGTTGATGATATGCAAGAAGACACAACAGTAACTGGCACAGTAGACATTATGTCAAATTACGAAAAACACTTATTACTTAGATTTTGCGTCACCGTATTCCTGCGGCACTGCATTTATTACTTCAATAGGGGCTGTGCCACATGCATATTTTGCTTTTCACCTGCGCTTTATGAAGTCATCATCCGTGGCTAAAATACCAAGGAACCGTTCTAAAGTGTCTCTTCCCACAAAAACGTTATTTATTTTGAGAAAATAATCACAACTTGATTGTTTCTTTGCATTTGGACATTAGCCACGGTGAAGGAGCTAGCCCACACCACGACTGAACAATAACCATTTGACGAATGCGCATGATATTACTATGAGATATTTGTTTTGTTCTGAAAATTAAGGCACGCCTATTACGTTTCTTCCACAGCTTTAGAGGCTGTAATTTGAAAGGTTTAGAAAATAGCTCATTTCGTTTTTGCGAAAGGCCTCTATTTTTATCTGGGTTAATTCTCTATAGACCTTAAAATCTACCTTATTTGAAACAAAGCAAACTACTCTGATTTTTCAACCAGCATCATTGCGTGGGTTCATATTATATCAGTCAGCACGTCAGCCAGTGTCTCTGTTATACCTTCCAAAACTAGATCTTATGGTAACGCTCCTAAGCGTGCATTATTTTTAGAACTTGGGTTACAGTAAAACTGACCTAAAGGTTAACATTTTAACTGTGCCTACTATCAGTTAGCTTTGACCACATAACTTAGAAAATTCTAATCAAGCTAGCCACAAAAGCCTAAGCAGCCACCTAAAGTTTAAGCTCAACCTATTGCAGATAAAAAACCATGCGTAGGATTATGTCTAGTACCCGTGAGACCGAAGATTTTGTGTCAAATTTTGGAAGCATGTGGCAAGCCAATAATTAACTAGATTTATAACGAGGTCAGGTGTGGGAATCGAGGAAACAACATTGAGTCAGAGAAGAAATAGCAGCAGCTGACAGGATGATGAGCGTTTTTGGATACATCCTTTTACTTTACTTTGCCCGTGGTTGATTGCAGTCTTTTATCAAGATGCTTAAAGCTAAAGTGTCAGAAAGTAGGTTGCTGGAGCCCAAAAATGCCAAAGACACCAGAAAAAGAACTGAAGGTGTAAGGAACTGCTCCTGCCGGGAGCCAACCAAGCATAACTACAAACAGGAACTACTCGTAGTTAAAACAAATAAAACATATCCTTTTTGTTAAATGTTTACAGTATCTCTTGACGAGTGAACAACTCTTGAGACTGACACTCTGTAACGAATTATTTACTAACCTGCTTTTTTCCCGAAAAATTTTCCACTAAGACCCCCATTCAACTGTTTAGCTTTCCTGTCACCTACTGTGACTTTTGTTTGCACAGGATTCCACTGACATTGGCTTCAGGGCTGATTACCGGTTAATTAATCGGCCGCAAAATACCTGGCCCCCGAATATTATATGTCATCTCTTGTGATGCTGTCTGTATATTAAATCCTGACGTCTGATAATTTAGTACATAACAGCTAGAATGAGCAACCTTTTTGTTTGTTTAAAAGATACGCATAACAAACTCATTAAAACGGAAATGTAAGGATATTTGGTAAACAACGAAAAGCTGGATTGCAGTCTGTTAATTTCTACTATAATTCCAACTTGTCGTACGTCGTATCTGAAGTAAACATTAATTTTGCGCTAATTAGAAGTCACGAAATTAAACGACTCTTTCTGTATCTTATAATTACAGTAAACACGATGAAAGACCTTAGTGAGTCTCGATAAAATTTGCAGCAAAATCGTGTATTTTAAGGATAAAATTGGTAAGACTGTTTCTCGGATGAAAACAAGTAACCTAGAGACAAACACTCAAGTTAGACAATCACTTCATTTTTCGATCACGAATTAAACTTATTCTACCCATTTGACCAGCCTGTGAAAAACTCTTAAATTCCAAAAAAAATAAAACACCTGAAAGCCATCTAAATGGTCCTGTTAGAGCAATTTAAGTACTGTAACTTTGAGTAGTTTGGAATATAGATAAATAAAAAAGCATGTTGATTTAAAAGAAACATTTTATCAGCTGTGTTTGTTTCTATAACAATAAAATTGCATCATTAAAAACACAATGTTTGGGAACGTAACAATCGCAGAGGTGGTAGTGAAGCTTTTCAGTAGGGAGCTCGTCCCAAAATTACCGGCATGATATCTAAAAGGACACTGAGGATAAATTTTCGGTTCATTGATCGCATTCATTGCTAACACCCGTTTTTGTTCAGGAGCATAAATGCCCCAGTAGGAAACTTAAATAACTCTGTAGAATTCTCCTGCACCTATAACAATAAAGAATGTCTTGAAGCCAAATAATGTCCCACTATTTGCCTAATTTTTGATCTACGATTCAAACTATTGCAAACTCCTTTATAGACTCTAATACAACTACCAAATATCTGTTTATAATCCTGATTAAATATCTCAAATTTCCTACCAGAATATATTTGTGTGTACAAAAGCAATTAGACATTTTACACTAAAACACAGTAAAACTGAGTGGGTTTCTGAGACTACTAACAATAGAACAAAACAATTACTATGCAAATCTGCTTATTGCACGATAAGAGTTGTTTCCGTCTAAGCCAAATCTATCTATTCTTTAGGTAAGGAAGTAAGATCTGGTGAGGTTCAAATTTATATCACACCTGTATGTTTGTATTTGACGGAAAACTATAAACTTTACGTGAGCTTTATTGCAGCCAGAACTTTCACAATCACTACTAATTCTGCTGTCGGTGCTTACTCTTTTAAGCAATAAGTAAGATTTCATGACTTTTAAATGCACAAAAATAAATAAATGAGTAAATTCGCCTCTGATTGAGTACCGTGCTTTAGAGAAAACAAACAAAGTAATTGATCTGCAACAAACTGCAACCACTAGTTTTGCAGGAATTTATATCGGGCATTTAAAAGCAGGAAATATATAGAAAATAACATCAGAACGTTTGTCTCAATTTGTCTCTAAGAGGCAAAAATACTACCAAGACTCTCTAAAAATGCAACTCTCCTGATCAACGTTACACAGAGCAAGCAACTGGTAAGTTACTTGGTTCCAGTTTTATGAAACAATGTTTAGATCGACAGCTGAAATTAACAATGACAACCACCTAATCCTCTTTTGTGAAGCATACTCATTTCTATTTCATTATAATTAAAATACAACAGAAAGTAAGCGTAAAGTCTGTCAGATTTAGTACTTTTTTTAGTACTTTGTTGTGAGATTAATCTTCACACAATGCAACCGCGTGCACATAAGTTTTTCTTTATTTATTTTCAATAAAACTAGTATACATTGTGTGTTGACCAAAGGTAAACTATTAGGGAACTCACGGTTTAATGTGACCTACTAATAGGAACAGACTGTTTTTAATAAACTTTTCAACGGTTTGATGTGACCTACTAATAGAAACAGACTGTTTTTAATAAACTTTTCAACGGAGAAACACCTATTTTGACTTTAAAAGATTCTCTTTCTACCATATTAGATGCATCTTTCAAAAAGTCATACTTCGAAGATTATTTTTGAAGACCGGTGCTATGTGGTGAGGAGGGGCAGTAAACATAGGTGGAAAAAATCCAGTGCAAAACATTCTTCGCGACATATCTGTGATGAGATTTGAGTAACAACCATAACAAATTTTCGTGACCACTACGACTTTTGAATTATGCGTCTGCTCACCTTTTGAAAGATGACGGATACCCTCTGGTTAAAACCTGATAAAAACAAAGTTGTTTTGCAGTGCAGAAGATTTATATGCAATTACAAAATTTCTAGTGGTAGATATCACGCAGGTGAATTATTTTGTCTAATTTCATGACATTAAGATTGCCACTTAAATTTGGGAGACTCGAAGTCTCTAACTAAGAAGAATAATCTCCGCTGAGTTATGCAAAACACCAAGCGACTTTATCACAACCCTGTCTTTGGTTTGATGAAAAAACCCGGAATCTCTTCTTTGGTACGGCAACACACAAGTATTCCAGAGATTCGCCTAGCTGCTTTGTAGTATTTAATATTAGGGTTTATTGTTGAATTCATTTGGTGACGAGAGTTTCATTTTCCGTTTTCTTCACTTCTTCAGCGCTTTAGAAATATTTACTGCTAGATATATATTTCACCATTAACGTTTTTTGCATCACATCAAATAGTATTCGACAGATTGTATCTTTGACATCTTCTGGGTAAAACATTGCACATCTAAAGTAGTAATTTTGCTCAAATGGTGCCAAACTGTCGAAATAAGATTGAAAAACTCAAACAGTGAACGTTGGACAAACGATTATCTTGCTGGTTTGGCTAGAGTCGCCTTTTAGAGATACCATTTAAAGATACCGCCACAGTGCCTTTAAAATGGTAAAGCGAAAAATTTCATTGTGCGAGCAAACGAAGCTAATTTGGTCATCCTTTCTATTTTGGCAGACAAAAATAAAAGCTTAGATACCACGTTCATTACAATTGATGATTTTACGCACGCACAGCATTCCCCTTATTTTTCGGTTTGTGAACTTTGATTCATTTAGTGTATTTCAAGAATGTTTAACAACATACTCTATTGAGAAATGCCGTATGTTGCCGGAAAAAACCTGCGGATAACGCCAATGCTATGATTTAACTGGCGGTTCATAAAATGTTTATTCGCATGAAAACTTGGTCTCTACTTTCTACTTGGTATGACAATAAACACGTGTGGTCGGAAAATGGGTAGTAGTTTTTTTGCATTAACATCATTCTCATGGTGATCGAAAATGCAAATGCACACTGTTTTTCGACTTTTCCCCTTCTAACAATTTTTTGAAACTGCTGTTCTGGAGACACATTTTGGTTTGCTGTTTTTTTGCAAACGGTTGATTCGCAAGACTAAAAAACTAAAAACCACACTTTGTCAACGATATTCCTGTAACTATCTGAAATTCACTTACGACCGATATTTGATTTCAGCAATCAGTACGTCAATACATTGTTGATGCACACGTGTATGTATTTACTGGTAACAATATACAAGTTACTATCTATGTGTCACTAAGTGTTCATGTGGGTCGTTAAACATAGTAATACTATATGCATACACGTTTAAATATATGCATAAACATATAAATATATATGCGTATACATGCATAGATCTAATCACATTACTCCTTAAGTAACCTCAAGATTCAGACACACAAATGTATTGAGCTGAGGTTACAGCATTTTTGAGTACACAACCAGATTCTTCAAACAACAATTATACGAGGTATGAGGTGCAAATTTCTTACATCCAAACAAAACAGGGCCCCTAAAATGTAGTTGTTTTTTTTACATTTTATGGGGGTTTAGCTGGGTTTTGTCACCTTTTACTGAGTTTCGCTTTTTTTAAAAACTTCATTTCTAGTTGATTTTGGATAGGTATATTCACTGCTTCTGGTTACATTGGCTAGGTTTCTTTTTTGGGTGTCATCTAAGTAATCGAATAAGACACAAACAATAAAATAACAGCGTCAATGGCATCTAAAAGCATTGGAATTACCAAGTACAGAACTTTTGGTTTGAGTTAACTCTTCAATGTTCCTGGATATAGCCTCTTTAACCTCCTAAACTTCGTCGACCGAATTTATTGTTTAATATTACCAAGCAGCTAATTAGGAATTCTGTTTCTTTAGCTGTTCAATTTCAGCTGTGTCTGACCGCGCAGTTTATTACGTTCCTCCACTAGTCAAGTTGACATGCTCGGTATTTGTTTAGCTAAAAAGTATAATGCCTCTGTGAGAGCGCGTTGTTCAGTAGCGTTTACTTGCCTAAACGTGCGCTAATACACGGCCTGTACTGTTGGTGAAAGTGGTTGTTGATTACCGCGGTGGATTTCTTTTATTGCTTGGTTTCTGTTAGTATTCAAAAGCCCTTCCATTCGATAATGTTTTATTAGGCTTTTGCAGTAGTTTCTCTGTGCTACCTGTTACGATCGATGGGTTCAAGTTATTTGTTTCATCAATCGGATACTTCCATGCAATCGAAAAATCCGGCTAGTGAGCCGGCACAGACCGGTAGCCTTGGATGCGTTCATCACGTCAAAAAACTATGCCTTTCTTTGGGTACTATGCCTGCAACACCGCACAGTTTGTCTAGTTGTTCTGCGTGTGAAGGGTTTTAGATTTCTTTGGTCAGTGCTGTGACATGTTTTTTCTAATGTAGCTTAAATTCAAATATTTTGGGGACTTATTCTGTGTCTTCTGCGGTGGACGTGGATTCGAGCAGTGTGTAGCTCCTTCTGATGAACGTCGATTTTTCGTCAATTTTTCTGTTTGTCCATATGCTTACGACTGCTTGAAATTTACTGTTATTTGGTTCGGTTGTATTTTGGCTGTAGCTATTGGAAATGCGTGTTTAGTTTCAGTGACCACAGGTATACGGTTAATGAGGTGTGAATAGTCCACATTGTGGAGTGACTCTTCGTGGCGCAGCTAGTCCTCATTTCAAGTGCAGAGCTTTGGTCGTAAATCATACATGAAATAGTTTTCGACGGTTGATGTGCTTTCTTAGCGAATTAAGCTGGCAGAACTCCAATAGGTTGCGAATATTGCCTTACTTTATGTTGCTGGCTCTTTCATCGAGTTAGCCCCGAGTATTTTCGTCACTTCCTGATCCCGATGTCCTGCATGCTTCATTCAGTACCAGATGGGAGTAGCCCTTCAAGCTGTTCCATCTTGTAGGTGAATTAAAATTGTTTTTTGTTGTCAGTTATGTTTTTTGACACAGATATCTTTTTGAATTCTCCTAACACAACTTAAGCTACTCCATTTACTGTGGTTTTGTGAAGTGCGGTAGTTGAGAAAAGGGAAACGTTATCCGTAGACATGTGAGACGATACGTTGTAAGAATTTAATTTAGGTCTTTACTGACCGGTCACTTCACGCGGTATCTGTAGTTTCTCTTGTGCCTTAAGTCAGTTGATAAGGTGTCAAGAATCAATTGTTTTGGGTACAGTAAATTTCCTGTTAAAGGTGCACCGGATTGGTTGTCGACTCATTTATTTTTCATTTGAATGTGATAAGTGTGTGTGTATGTAAGAAAAAATTAACCATTTGTTAAAGCTTTGTTGACCATTTGTTTGGCTCATCTGCGCTAACCGTATTTTTTATTCTTGTACCTCTGACAAGTTACAGCCTTATGACAAAATTCTACTGAGCTTCTTTTTTACTGAGCCACACAGAACTGATCATCTGCCGACCAACAACGCTGACCTTGTGAGAATGTACTGTTAAATAGTCGAATCCTAGGAATCTTTAGTACACAAGGCATTTTTCCCGCTACTGGTACTCGTAAGACGGACTTTGTTTGGCGCTCTGACTGTCAATATACAAGTTCACGTTGCTGAACCGAGAAGAATACCTGATCTGTTTAGTTTACGCAGTGCAAGAACTTGTGAAAATAAGTTGTAAACCTTGATTTTAGCATACAAACCAACAACTATCCACTAGAAATTTGTATAAGTTAGGATGAATGTTAGCATTTTTAGCGTATGTGAGGGTTACATATTATTAAGGGTGAAGTCGTCCCAGACAAATACTAATAATAATTTCGCTGATGTACTAATGGTGGAATTCCACAGTGGTTACCTATAACAGTCCGCCGTGAGAGTCGTGAACAATTTCAACGCCAAATGAAATCTAATGGCAGGAACTGCAGCACTGAGGACATTTACGCGTTGAGTGTGCTGTTTTGACGTTTACTTGTATCACTAATTGACAACGAATTTACGAAAGTTTTTCAACAGAATGCAGTTATATGCTTTATGTCCTCAGTATTGTCCTAGAGCCCCATTTCCATGGTACACTTTAAAATGTGGAAATTTAGATAGATATGCTTTTCTCAGGATACCTTGTATATGATCAAATTACAGTAGAACAAAGCAGTTCGTCCTTTCAAAGTTTTTCCCCTTTTAAATGTGGCGTCTCAGGCCCCCAAGTAATCTACAGTCTTCACAATCACTGATCGTGTCGTTTTCTCATTTTAAATTGCTAGAGAGTAAGTGCGGTGCAAACAAATCAAGCAAAAACTAATGAAGAAAATTTTCTTTTATTATCTTACTTTTTGCATCATTCATGCTCCCAAAAGACAAAAGTCTATCTTGCACTTCTATCCTTATTAACCGCTCATAATTTGTTCTTCATCTCATTTTTCAACCGCAGAAAGTAGGTTGGATTACAACTGCTCTTTTGTTACTGTATCTGCCAATAGGCCCTACAATTTTATACACCACTTAACGATGCTTGATTTCTACGACAGACCTTTTACAATGGCATACCGAATTACCCGGTTTTCTAACTAGCATTACTACTCAAATCGCCATTTTGTCGACGCGTCTGAACCTGATTAGCTACTAGTTGTTTGATTTCAGTAAAAATATTTACTGCCTTGTGGAAATTGCAGAGTCTGCTGGAAAACTAGCTTTTCTGATTTACGAATTGTTTTAGTGTGACTGTTGAATTAAACATGTCGTTTCTTTTTACCTGCGGTGACAAATTATTGGCGTTTACAATATCAGGTTACTAGGGATTGAACCGAAATTAAGATGTTTTGTTTGTGATTGGCTTGTGTGCTAGCTAAACTTAGCATTCAACTGTCTTCGAAAAATAATGAAAAAGGTTCCCCGAAACGTCAGGGAGTTCTGGCAAAACTAATTCTTGAAAATATACAAAATCTACATTAGGTGTTACGTTTGGACGGCTTTATAGAGTTATATGCTTCCAAAAGATACTCTTATTTGGTTTTCTACATAAGAGAGCCTAAAACTTAGTCTCTAAAATGCCACAACATAATGCATGATCTAAATTTTTATTCATGCTACAGGAAAATATCCTTACTCAAAACCAAACATTTGACTTGTTGGGGCCAGTTTAGTTCTGTAGTTAGCAAAACGGTTGTTCATGATGTACAATTTTCAAGGTTATAGAGCCCTATTCGTCCTCGTAATTGTCACAGGCGATGTATAACTATCGCTCTTACTGTAAAGACAAACTGCAATTCCCTAATCAAAAAACCTAATACTGCTTTGCTAAATCCAGCTCATTTTACTCATTTTTGTTCTGTTTCGAGTAGCTAGAATAAAAATACGTGGGAGACTTACGTGGTCAATGTTTTGACCTGATTTAGAATACTGCACCGAACCCACTCTGAATGAACAGACAACTAATGATTCGATTTTCGGCAGGTTTTGGCCGACCATTGGAACTGTCAATTATACTGAGTTAATGTAAGAAGGCATCGCCATTCCTCCGCTGCATTTCTACACCAGCCCATCGTGATATTTTGTGGGGATCAATAGCTAATTTTCACAAAGGACCATTTAGCGAAATGTACTACCTGCTTTTTGGTCGCCTGGCATTAAGGGTACATTCCAAAAATATCTTTTAAAGATAAATAGCGAACGGATTGTATGCACTTTTTGTGAAATGAGACCTCTAGAACTACTGAAAATGCAGTTACACCCAATCACCTAGATGCCACGTTTAGTGTGAGTTTAGCGCACAAATAATTGCGACATGATTCAAGAGGCCTTGAGTATTCGAGGTCTTGATTTTTTGTCAGTTCGCTGAGCTTGGCAGTTGGATTGTCAACGTTGCATCACCGATCGAGGTGACATCTTCAGTGCGGGGTTGAGACCCACTCAAAGTTGGGTGTCATATCTTAATGGAGTAAAGCAAGACAAAACGTACATCTGTTAGTTACGCGGTGATAACAACAAGAATGCACATTCAGTAAACTCAGAGAAGTACCGCGTTCAAGTGCCGCTTAATATTAGAGAGTGACACTTACTTTGAAAGGCATCGAAAAGGTTACCATTTTCTTTGAACAGTCAAACCCGCACCACGGATTAGTCTGGATTTGCGGTAGCTTCTCGCGCAAATGTATTTTACCTTCCCGTCCTGGGTCTTGCTATTATACCATCCAAAACAGCGCGGAACAATTGACATTATCTGTACTGCTTTAATAGAGAAACAAAGCTTTCGGGATTCTTAAGTATCACAAAGTCTACTGGCGACACTATTTACTCTTTTTTTCTTATTCATATGTGAAGATGAACGAAATATTCTTGTAGATCAGTCCTGAAATAACTGCAAAGTACACCATCATTACCCGTCTCAATGTTTCGAGTTCCATATCTAGTTATTTCATTTTTGGCAATTGTCATCACCGGTCTGGAGCTTTGATCATTTAAATATTGGGAAAATCTATATTGTGAAAGTAGCCTGTGAATGTGGAAAAAACCGCTGACTTAATTTCGTGGCGTTTAAATCACCTGTAAACATCCCAAAGCAAATCTTTTCTTATAAAACGTTCGTCTGAAACTCAATACTTAAAGCCCTCAGCAAGAGCAGTGTAATTTTTGGCACAAGAAAGTTGCCATTTTTTCTCTAGCAAACTATTCGTAAACTGGAATGACAAGTGCCCTCCTCAAGCATTGTTTTTTAAAGATTTCAACCTTCCTCCTTGAACCATTTGAATTGTTCTATGAATGTACAGTGCGTTAAAAATTTACTACATTTTTTACTGAATTTTACTAAATTGATTTGACTTTTTTGTTCTTCTCCTTATTCTTAAAGTAGAGTTTCGTTTTCTAAAAAAATCTCTAAGTGGCCAGCACGACTCAGTTTACTGACGTATATATTGCACCTATCAATACTTGGTCTAGTGAATTCCTTTTCTTTACCATCACAGTAAAAGGTAAGAAACTATTTTTTTGGCATGGTTGACAAAGACTATTCAAATTTTTAACACAAAACAGCATATCTAAAGGATTAGTATATTTGAAGAAATGCTTGATAGTATTGACGGCACCATGCTGTAGCATCCAGATGAATATTAATTCAGATACTTCCGTCGTATAGTTTACGGTTTTGGTGCAAATCGTCCATTCTGAAAACTCACAAAATTAATTCATACGTGGAGGATTGGAACCAGCTGAAATGCCATTCCAGATTTTCGCCAACTAGCATCTGCTCAAACCATTTTTAAGTACACATGTTGTAGCCTTTTATACAAGCTCTCTCTATAAATGCTGATGAGAGGTATTACCTGAGTTTGGTGCCACATCGTACATTCACATTTTATTCAACATCGCGTGAGAGCTTTGAGGTTTTGATTTCAATATGACGGACTACGCGTGTTTTGGAGAGGTTGATTTCACGCAGTCATTCTTGGATCACTGTTGAGTAGCTTTACTCTATCTGCGATTACCTCACTGCAACGTTTCTGGGACATCTTATAAAAGATATATGAGCGTATGGACACACAAATGCTTCCTAGAGTAAAAAGAAAGTCTTGTTATTTTGCCCTTCGCGCGTTTTCAAGAGCCCGACTTTACGAATTTTCAGCTCACTAGTTTATTTATTGAGAAGGAACCTAAAAGTATCTTGTGCTCTGTGGAATTCACCAATTAAAGATCAAACTTTTTCAGTGTTGACAGCAAGTAGCAAGACAGAAACTTTTTGAAAATTAGCCCAGATATCCTTACATAAGACAACTTTCAAATTAGTGCACGAAAGCAAAACTCAAGGTAGTATTTTGCATAATCTTACGTGATGATTAGCATCTAATGGCATTGTCACCACTGGAACTTGTAGAAATTCCAAGAGTCGAGATACTCGATTTACAGAAAGCTTTCAGTACCGTCTGGAGCGAGGCGTCAACTATCGAGCAAGCAAGTAGCCGAACTTTAGGCCATGACAAAAAAATCCGCGCGCTATTCCACTGCAGAAAATTTTTGTTGTTGTATCTTTAGGTCGAAAAACCTTTAAGCGGGTTCGCTTGATCAAAGTACGGAAAGGACAACGTCACTGTGGTTTTCAAGCACATTACAGCCGCAGACGCACAGAAGACGATTCAGCAGACAAGGCGAAGCATTTAAATTGTTCTATTTTTACCCAGAAATTCACCTGTTGAACATCGTAATACGGAACTTTGAGTTATGCGTAGGTTTCACGATCCAGAATATCGAAAGAAAGAATTGGCGTTGAAGGTCCACAGTCACTTATGTTTAAGGAGCATGGTCACGGACATAAAAAGTAAATGCAATCGATGAATGCGGAAGTTTTACAGGAAAATTAGTGGAGAATATTGGATAAAGAGAGAGAAGCATCTCATTTGGAATCATACCACCAACATCATCAGGTAAAGCATACTTCAGATTTCTGGCTGCCTTTTTAAATAATCCAAACAAACAAATTTAAGAGCACCGTTGTTCTAAACAAACGCAGGTAACCTCTCTAGGTTCCACTCAAAGATCACATCGTTCCTGCTTCAACTGCTCACATTCAACCCAGGTCAAACAGAAACTTGGGAATATTCAGAAACCCTACAATGACATCTTGGCAAAAAAGTCTTTGTATCAGTTTATTTCGAAACTCAAAGTTGTTGCGGTCTTTTTTAACTGTTGTTAATGATTTTTTCTCTAACGTGTTTGCATTTTATCACGTGAAGCGGAATTTAACAGTACGTGTACAAATGATGCGATATTGTTTTCAAAATGCTGTAACTCGTCTAAGCATGCTGACTACTTAAGTTAATTCGTAACAGATAGTGTACATTGCACAATGTCTTCCAAATTCCATGGAGAATAATTCTTTTTCTTTTGTTAGTTAGAAGTAGAAATCATTTTCAGTAAAACGGCGGCAAATAACGTTAGTATTCCAATAGATTTTTCGCAAGCAGCCTTAAGCAATTGCAACACAACATTAGACAACATGATATATTGATACATATTAATATACACTAATATTTTATAATAAAACACAACCTTATCAAAATTTTGAAGGCACTTAATTAGACAGTCAGCAAAGTATCTTCACATCGTGAAAAATTTACTTTTTTACCTCAAGGTGACTAACAACTTGGTATCAAGTCCAAGTTGAGGAGGATTAATCGCAACGTATCGGCCTGTTAACAAGTAAGGGAAACCTGGCACTTTTCAGCAAAACCGCCCAAAGAGCGTCTTTTGACGCTTTTGTTTAAAACGGCTGCTACAAGTGCAATAGACTTTTGGATGGCTCGCACCTGAGTTTTCTTCACTAGACAGAATACTTTTGACTTACTTCTTAGTTTGTTTTACTACGAAATCACGGACATTTACGGGTTATGTCTACGCTGCAAAATATCCGGAGATTCGATGGATCCTATCAGCATTGGTTGCTGTGAAGCGGCCAATGTTGTAATGAGGACTTTGCAGTGGCACAGATCATAGTCCGTCGGTTATGCAGTAATTTATAACCAGTTGTGATTTGTCCTGGTAAAAACACATAAATAAATGAGACACATAAATAGGAATACTGCAAACCACCTGGTAATTGGTGAAGGAAAAGATCCCTTTTGAAATACCGATCCAGTTTATTGATATCAAAATTTAAATTATACAAAAAATTATAGCCACAAAAGAATTAACGGTTACTCTAACTCGGGAATAATAGTACTCAAACTTAGCGCGACAAAGCCTTGCAGATATCCATATTATATATGAATTCTACACTATGCCACCATTAATCTGATGAGTCAACTTTTCGAAAAAAAAATATTCAAGGCATGAAAGAGACTTCCAACAGCTGTTTAACAAGAAAGCTTCTTAACTGTTGGGGGAAAAGAATAATCGGAAGTTATTTAATGCATTTTACTTGGTTACATGATCGATTCCATGGTATCTATGAAATGAACATAACTTTTTGATTGTTTCAAACACTTTTTTCAGAGTTCAAATAGAGGTAGGTTACTATTGTTTAATTCTCATGTATTAACAAGTGATAACAACATATGAACGTTAAGTGTGCCATCTGTATATTTGGCACCGTGTAACCGTCGCCTTACTCGACACTGACGAAATGATAGCGGAGAGCGTATCATAGTGCGCTGTCGCATGTATTTGTACCGTAATCACACATTATTAATCTAAGTGTCTTCTTGAAAATTCAACATCGCAAGATCTTACATCTTAGTATGCACCGTTTATAATGGCTGGATTTTCAAAGGCAACTAATAACAGTTTTTCGGTTGGCAGGTATTTTAGGTGGAAAGTTGAAGGTTTTGGAGGATGGACTTTTTACTCATCTAAGTGAATAGGGCGGGTAATTTATGGAGTATGCTGGAGAGTTCGCCTTGAAGCATCCATGTAGATATAATATAACACTTCTGTTTATGGTGTTGGCAACCGCGTACTATTCAGAAACACTAACAAAAGAGTACGACATACTTGCAATGTTCATGGGTATCCTCTTGCAACTGACGTCGCTTGGAGGGAAGGCCAAAATTTAGTCAGCTATTTACTTGCCAAAAAACTGTAACAACTTGTTCGCTTAAAAAAATAAAATCCATATTTATTGAAAGAATATATGTACGTAAATGCGTTTCGAGGAGGAGCGCAAACACTCGGTACCACAAATGCGTGCTCCTATGTATTTATTCATTCTGCTCTATTTCCATACTGAACATGTTCACTGTACGATGCAAAAAGCTGGCTCTAACCAAGTTGAACCGTTTATATCCAAGCAGGAATTCGTAACGGACAGGGAATCAGCTCACGAACGTTTTGGAATGTAACACGCTACCCTTCTGTTTGTTTCACATTGTGTTCAATTGTATTGTTTGTCCCTTTACACAGTTTAAATACATCTTCAGTTCACAACCTTTTCAGGCTTAATCAAATCCCGGAAATTTTTATGTATATTGTAGCCCAGAATCCATTCCACTGTTGATAGCTTCCGGATCGTCGACTTCATAACCGGTATCGACGTATTGCTGCCTTAAAATATTATAAATAGGTTTGCAACCATTAGCTCATCGGAACACCAAAAATCAAATGGCAACCAAATCCCGGGAGAAACTACATGAGCAACCCCGCCTTTCATTGAGACCTCATTTTAGGTGGACATAACGGAGTGGTTTTTAGTCACCAGTGGCAAGTCCACTGTAAAACAAACTCAGAAGTAACAAGAATTTTGGGTAGGAAGGTAGAGCAAAACTCGAGAAAATTGGAAGCAAGGAGAGGGAAAATTTGCTAGTGCTACTCAGGGCCGTCTCAGTAAGCTAGTCCTTACACTCCGTCTCGAAAACATCAGCTACAAGTTTTTCGTGAAGTTTTGACTGGCTCCTCCGAAGATATTTGGTAACTCAAGTTTTTATTTCAGATGTTTGCATGGTACAAAGACTTAGAACCATAATTGAAGGCCTTATCCAGTCATCTGATAAAAGCACAGGATTCATAAATGCTTCTGAATCAAAATCACGGAATCATAAAATCAAACCTCGTTTTATAAGACAGTAGTACAGGATCGTCAAACTTAACTGTTGAGATTTATGTAACCGGCCAGCAGTAGGATAGTTTAGACTCATCACCCAATGTGGTAACCCGGAAGTTTACGGCAATACACAACTCCAAACAAGCAAGCACAAATTGCAGTTGCGTGCATGTGTACCGACAGGTGGATTTATGCGCGAAAATGACACGGTTTGATGACAGCAGGGGTTGGGTTTTGCTAAAAAGTGAATAGCCATGAGGAGAAACAAGTATTTGTTAAAGGGGATGGAGGGCAGAAAGTTCTTTATCAAGTAGGTGTTTGAAAGTATTGAGTTTGAGGGGTGGGGTGTTTAGCCCCGTGAGCTTACCTCACAAAGACGCAAATAATAAGGTAAGTTTTTATCAGGCACGGGGAGCCGGACTATGATGTGGTGCTGTAAGTAAAGTCAGTCTATGCCAAAAAGCCTAGAAGCACTGTACAGCTATTTTCTCCTTATTCGGGATCATCACCTGTGCGCATCTACCAATAAACCAGCGGATGTCCAACCGGTGACCTCCCATTTAGTAGTTTGAACACGTGAGCGTTCGGCCACGAGATCAGTAGTGTGATCAGTAGTGTGACTAGTTCGCACTAAAATATCATATAGTGCCACTCTGTGGAGCTTCACAAGATGCGCAATGCTGATGTTTCCCAATAAAGATGAAACAACAACACAGTGTTTCTCGGCTTTTCAGCATAGTTTGACGTCACTCCCCTAAAAATCCCCAAATCTCCTCACACTACCAACAATGTTATCGTGCTCTGGATGGGAACGAAAAACTGCGGACACATGGAAACAAACTTGCGTTGATCACTAGAAGAGAATGTGCGACGCATAATGTAGACCGTTCTTTCGGGAGAACGAAAACACGCCAGGAAGGGTGGTTTAAGCTATACAGGCACCAATATCCTTACGTATCTTAACGGTGCCACGGGGCTATCATCTGACTGAAGTTGAATGAAACCTGAAACCCACAGCCTTGGGCAATCTTTTAAACTGTTTTGGGCGGCTTTAATGGGATAAAAGTACACCGGGAGCACCGGAAATTAGGGTCAATTGGGTTCTGGAGAGTATATCGGTCAGTAGGTTATTGGGGTCATGGAACAAAGAATCTTGCGGGTGAGCCATCCACGAAACAACACTGGCAGACGGGTGTTAGCAACAGCGGTTTCATTTTCAAAGATGCAGTTTCTCTTCAAACAACAGCAGCACAGTTTGAGCTGGTGCAGTTGAAGCTCAAAAAGACGCTGAAAGAAACATTTTCACTGAAGAAGCCGCTTGACCATACTACTGAGCCCTCCGCTTCAGTGATCGACACAATGCGTGACGCGACTCCTGAATTCGTTTCATCCGATATCATGTATTACTTTAACTTCATAGTTCAGAAAGCATGAATAGTTGTTCAGAGTGGATCTAAAAAACAGAGAAGATTCCTGGAAAGTAAGACAATTGGTCAGGAAAATCGGAGTTGCCGAACATGAACGTTTTACCAAGTGAACTGACTTCCGATGAAACCGCTTCAGATTTATCTTCAATATTTGGTGAACAGAACTCCTTATTCAGCCTTCAAGAGCGTTGCATGAATTTGCGCAGAAACGTTGCTGAAGACTGGGTTATGTATGCAGGTAAATTCAAAAAAGAGTGTAAGCGTTTCAGACCCTGAAGTATGACATAGGATGAATTCAAATGTCTTATATTTGTATGCATGCTGAAGTCTCCTGAAGACGCAGATATAAGAACAAGAATTCTCAGCAAGATTGAGCAGAAACCAGATGTCACGTTACAGAATAGTACATCTGACTGCTAATTCCCTGTGAATTTGAAGCACGATACTGCCATGATACAAGAAACTGGTCCCGGCAGTGGCACTCATGAGATTTAAAGGCGTACTGTCCGTCATAGTGACACGAAACCACCTTCAGCGTGCCGGAAATGTGGCGAATGGCACGTTGCCAACTTTTTCCTCTTTAGAAAACACCGTTGCAACAAATGTTCTCGTATTGGCCACAGTGAGGATGGGTGTCACGTCAAGCAAAGGCAAGCATATAAGAGGCCTTTTCGAACCAGATTTTCCAATCCCAAGTTTTCCAAGGTTCAGTTTATCCTAGCTGCGCATCAAAGCCAACACGTTAACAGGAGAAATATGTATTAGTGCATACTAACGGCATGCCTGTCCGTCTCCAGCTGGACATGATATCAGACGTCACCATCCTCCCAAAAAAAACTTGGAAACTTCTTGGCAGCCCGGCACTGACAAAATGCAGACAAGTGGCACGCAGTGCATCCGGCAGTTCACGGAAACTCCCGTTCCAAGACTCTCGACGGTATCAATATAAGTGGTATTTGTCATGTGTCCGATCGTCCTGGTTTGGATATGTTAAGATTAGATTTGAATGACAAGCAAAATCTTTCAGACAGGTCACTTGATATAGTTGTTACCAAACACAGATGACAAAACTGGACATAATCGCAAACATGCCTGATTCGTTTTGGAAGAAGCACTCGAGTATATTTTCTGATGATCCCAGTCTGTTTACTGAGTCCATACCGTACCACGCTCAGTCGAATGAAAAAAACGAAAGATGTGTGGGTATCTTTAAGCAAGCTCCGTAGAAATCTCGAGAAGAGGGACAAACGGACGACATCATTGATGGTTTCCTTAACGAACTACCGGACAAAATCAAACCCAAATACGCCAAGCGGGAAGTCTCCAGCCAATGTTGTGTTTGGGAGGAACGCGAGTGCATTGTTTGAAGCACTGCAGCCAGGAAAAACTAGACAGCCCGGCGAGAAAAACGAATCAAAAAATTAAGGGCAAAAGTTGCGCTGGACGTATTTTTATCCGTGGATACTCTGTTCTTGTTAGCGACTACTCGGCGAATCTTCGGAGTCAGGGGGTGATATTGCAAGGAAGAGAAAACGTCGTCTATGAAGTTAATGTCGACGGAACGGTGTGTATTCAGCATGCCAATCAAATTCGACACTACGTCGACCCAATATAATCCGAGAAAAAAAAGAACCAACAGTCAGATATTTTTTTGAAACGTTCAAGATGCAACCGGAGAATGAGTCAACGAAACCAGACATTGACGCCAACCCATCTCCGTTGCGAAGAAGACCTGTTCGACAAAGCATTCCGGTAATACATTTGTGGATAAACCCCAGATTGTGAACCTACGATATAACTCCAAAAGGGAGAAGTGTCATAAAGTGTCCAGACATGGAAAGTACATGTGCAGAGGACGACGTGTCCCCAAGGTCACTATCGGTAACACACGTTCCGGAGAGCAGATGCGTTGGGGGAGCTTACCAAACAAGACTTACAAACACGCAACCAGCAAAGCGGGCGTGAAATTGTTCACGTCGGAAACGTGGCCATTGGCTGGAGAGCACGAACAAGCGAATTACCGTAAATGGCCATTTAGCCATCTCATATACTTACGCGGAAGCTCCACATGTTTGTCGTGATAATACAGCCGTGTCTCGGGTTCTCTGTCTTCTCCTTATTGAGTAGTCTGGCAGGCTCATTTCGGGCGTAACCAGTGGATGGGTACCCACGATAAAGCACGTTTTGACCATTTTGTTCCAGTATATTCGTAGATTTCCATACCACTGTCACATCATATTGTCATAAAGACGTGCGCCTTTTCAGTTGTTTTCTTGAAATATGATAGTGCGATCCTTGTCCTCCGTTTTTCGATGCTGTGGTGAAGCGATTCTGCCCTAGAAAGATCGCCAAATAAAGCCTTTGGGTATCCATTTATTAAGAAGTGTTCTGTGGAGAGACCAAAGAGCCCAAAGACAGCTCGTCGGTTGGCTCGAACCCGCCATTTCGTTACTTGATGACCGTTCTTGGATGAGTTCCAGTTCGAGACCCGAAGATTAAAATATGACACATACATCAATTTCTGGTGCATACAGGACCGTCCATAGGACGTAAGATACTGACCACTGATTGGTACAAGGGATAACGCATCTCATTGCCGTGTTTTTCCTGCTCGATACTCCTGTTATATGGCTATCCGTCTCTCAGGATCACGGAAGTTTGTTAACAAAGTAGAGATTTTTATCGGTTCAGACGAAAACCTACTACCGATAAAGTAGTGACAAGTGTCACATAAAGTGCACATATGTCAGCGTTTCCTTGTGCACCATACAATGTCGCTTATCTCAGTGGGTGATATCTTTGCTGGCATATGCTATTACTCTTTCCATCGCGTCACCCAAACGCTGAGACAGCACTGCATCAATTGCTTCCTCATTTGCATCAGTGTTGAGGACAAAGATGTTAGCAGACGGTGATATGTCCGGATAGATGAAAATAATCGTGGAACACTGACATTCGCGGAGTTGTCTGAATGGTTTAGCCTGTCGTTCAGGTCCAACAAGAGGAGTATACTTTTGCAAGATGAGTGTAAGTGGTCAGCAATCTTGACGAAACCAGCTACAAAGCGGGGATAACATATGGCCAGTTACATGAAATGCGGATCTCATCAGCTGATTTTGGGGTCGGCCGCGTATTAACTTGTTCCATTTTAGAGAGATCACACTGGATTCCGTTAGCTGAGATTATATACCTGACGTAGCTCACTTCCCGTGGGGGAAAGCACATTTTGACAGCTTCAGCTTCAAACCTAGTTGCTTGAATCAGTTCAAAACAAGTTGAAAGTTAGCGTTGTGTTCAGGGAATTTTCTGTCGTTTACAGTGATGTCATCCAGGTAGAGTACGCTGATATCCGGAATTAGTTCATGCACAGTTGTGTACATCACTTACTTGAATATGGCTGTGGAGTTGATCAGTCCAAACGGCATGGTCTGAAGCTCACATGAGCTGGACTGAATCGTGAAACCGGTCTTGCAATGGTCACTAGGATGAATTTCTACTTGTCAGTATCCAGAGGCTAAATCCAGTGTGCTGAACCGCGCTGCTCCTCCTAAGGCATCAAAGATACCATCAATTCAGTGTTATTGGGAACAGTCCTTCTGAGTGACGGTCTTTGATTCGCTGTAGTCAATACACGAACGTAAATAGCCACCATGTTTGTTCACCAAAACCACTGGCGAAGCCCACGGTGTTGCAGAGGGCTTGATGATGTATTTACCCAGAATGTCATGAAACATTTGTTTCAGCTGATGGTGATAGACTGTGACACGTCGTGGTGGTAGGCAAATGGGTCTATGATGTCGTGTGTCGATTCGATTTTGCACATGTTTTGTCCGCCAACATCTGAATCTTTCCAAGCAAAAGGTTGGTCTAACTTGACAGAACCCCCTCCAGTTTCGCTTTTGATGACGAGCTTGTCATCGGTGACAGTCGTGACAGTAGTGTGTCTACCTTGATTGCCATGGCTGAATAGCATTCACGGGAAGCTTCAGTAGTCGCACTGATGGGTATTGTTCCCCTTCATACTCTGTGCTACCTACAAGAAGGTCGATCTTTACCAGCTGTCCCATCTTAGTATGTCTTCCCACGGTAAGTCACCCACAACAATCTGGGCTAATGATGCAGTTTGCCACAAAGTGAGCAGTACCGTTAGCCAACCCCTAGAGTGGACTGGTGCACCCTTAGCAGCCATGAGTTTGAAAGAACACTGTTTCCAGTGGTTCGCACATATGGATTCCTTCCGGGCATTTATCCGGCAACATGCTTCCCCTGTGTCAATTCCAACCATGCTGGTCCAGTGTGGAATGTGTTCGGTGTGTACTCAAAAAGTCAAAAGTGCAGATTGGGACGCATCGAGATTATCTGAACACACGTGGTTTGTTGTATCCACAGGTCCGTGCGCGTGTCCCAGAGAGCTGACAGTTGGAACAATCACGGCCCTGGAGGGGCTATCTTGGGTGGTTGATTGGAGCTGCCGTATAGGTGGATATACGGTAGGTTGTAACGCAACAGTGATTCGGCATCAAAGGTATATTTGGTTGTTTTTTAATACACACCTGTGCGAAGTTTGCTGTGTTCGGCTCCCAATCCCAATCCACGACGCCCATGATATCCTTCACCTTGTTGGTTAATTAAAATGTAAGTGCAACTGAGTGAGGCAGATTACCTAAGAACCGCTCGCGAGTTTAGGGGCGCGCATGCAGACAGTTACACGCTCAAAGATCTTTTCTTCCCGCTGCCCCACGTGTAAATCGTCAAACGCGCTTTCACACAGTCGCCGCAGTTCTCGGACGAAAATTGATAGCTTTTCGCTCGGTGGTTGGACTCGTGACTGAAACCGATAATTATGTTCAACTTGGTGAATTAGTTTCGTCGGGCGTGCGCAAAGTGCTTCACAAACATCTGTTGTGACCCCATCCATCATGATTTGTTCGTTTATCAGGATACGACATTTAGTAATCACTGTGACAGGTCCCCGTTCAGTCGCATGTACTCTGACGTGTCCCATACCTACGGGGGTAGATCTACTAGGGTAGACCTGGTAGGGGTAAATCCAACACAGGTAGTGGATAATCGAAGTGCAAAAAATATTGTAGTGCTATATAGTAGAGGGTCCGGAACAACTCGCCAGATGCAACAGGTTCTTCGGATTTGCTTTGTGGTCGAGTACGCACCATTCTCATGTATCCTGGCCGGGTCGCCATTTATGGCATATCCGTGTGCAACAAAGTTACCCAAACTCATTAGGTGGATGGACGCGTGGGGTGGAGTGATGGAATAACGTGCAGGTGCAGTCACTCCTGGGTTCAAGGTCAGATTCGTCCCAAAAACAAGGCTTTTTGGAGCGTCACTGAAAAATACTCCTTGGTGGTGTCATTCAACCACAAGAGCCTCACGGATACATTTTGGTTAAAAAAGGCGTAAAAAAACAGGGAAACAAATGGATACTTGTTTACCGCAAGGCAAAAAACGGCATTTCCAGGCGTGTAGAAGATATCAATGCTCAAGCTACAAACACCCGCCATCGGAATTTTTTACCACGAGGCAAAAAAACTACGTCCTTAAAAGGGCCTGCTGCAAACCAGAAACTTAGAGAAACGGCCCATGCGAACGAAAAGCAGGCCTTGGAATCACCATGGCTGGAGACAAACAAGTACGCCTTGGAGGCCTCTTTGAAGTATCGAGCTCAAACTCGGCGTAGAACCACTGAATCTGCTGCCTATTTGGTGGCACATTTCCCTGATCCCTACTCACGGACGCAGCAAAGATAGTTATCAGGTGCTTATCCACAGACTCCCTCAGTCTTTGCAACAAACATTGCGGTACCCAAAAGTCGACTTGCCTTCACCTTCCGTAATGGCACCTTCAGAAACATGGCTTACGGGAGGTTCGGCTGGGATCCAAGTAAGTCTCTTACGAAACGAAATTTGTTTGCAACTGAGTGTATTTCGCTAAGTTGGTGCAATTTGGTCTCAAGTGGAACATGAGGATGACGGAAACTCTGGGCCCGCGCCCACCTGATGGGCCCCAAGAAGGACAAAACCGGTCGTGGGCTGTCGAACAATTTGAAGCAGTCTTACGAGTAGTGCGTTACTAGCGATTAGCTTAGTAGAGAGCTATTCCATTTTCCCGGGTGGCGCAAAACCCATTAACTCAGGCTGCTCGATACTTGCATGCGACCATCAGCTGCACCTTTTGCTGATTCACTGTTGATTCAAATTCTTCTGTGTTGCCCCAATCTCCTTCTTGGCGTGGTATACTGTTGGCTTACAAGTTCACTGTAAGATGGCCTATTCTTTGTAAAAACACTTAGGCAACTCTCCCCTAGCTACTACGTTACATAGCTCTTGCGGATAGACGATATAAATTCCTCCAAAGCCTTCGGTGTGGTGTTTCAGCTTATCGACTTTAGTGGACATGTTGCATCGGCAATGACCAAAGTCTTTCAACACTGCGCTCGGGTTCAGCATGTCGTCTCAACCACCGGATACCGCGAAGGCCAACTATCACTCCTGTCTGATTCAGTTACGAGCATCAAAAGACACTTCTTTGACCACGTGTTGTCTAAGGCTTTATTGGGCTAAGAGACCGGAAAATCAAAAATAGACTCAAAACTCTTTCCGTTTATATTTTTTCAGGAATGTGTATCTTCCTCGACAAACTTAAAGTAGGACCAGCTTGAGTGGAAGAGATAGAGACGACGATGGTCCGGAAAATTCACAAGGCTAAAGTTGTGTTCGTCTCAAGGAAACCAGCCGCAGTGCGATAGGGCAAAAGCCACCTTAAAGGCATCGGTGTCTTTTGAAAACGAGGATTCGAAAAGATAAGCACGACAGACGCAGTCGATGACCTGGAATTTCGTAAAACGTGTAGCATCAATCCGGTAATCCGTGAATCCGTGTACCCATAGTAAACCTCATTGCCTGACTATACCCGAGTCTTTCTCAAACACTGCTTAGACCCATTCGAACGTAAGGTTGCTTACCTCAAAGAGAGGGATTTAATTGTCGCCAGCCTTTTGTTAGACCTCTTCTTTATCAGTGCTCTAGACTAATGCTCCGGGTAAGTGGCGTAATTGGTGGGTTTTACGAGGAATCGAGTTCTGATTAGTGCTCTTTACGTTTCTTATTTGACGATTACCGTTCTTAATGTCTTACCGGATACAAATTCCGAAAAAAGTAAGCTTGCAGGCCTCCGGCGGTAAAAAATCTCTACTGTCACCCAACGCGTCCTTTTCTGTGCTGCATATAGTCTGTTCCTGACACCTTCATCAACGGTGATTTGTTAACAAAGTATTGCGACGGTAGAATACACCACCTCTCTTTTACTGGCACAAGCCTGTTGAGTCGCATCTCTTCCCCCAAAAATGTCAAACGAAACAGCGCCTTTCTTCGTGCTACATAAAATACAAAACAAATGCAGAATTTACGCCAGGTCCTTCTTCGGGTAAGTTCACTTAATAAAAATCATCAGTTTAAGATAAAGTGACAGGTGAGCCTGTCAGCATCGATCAAATTAAGCCAGACTACTGTGAAACTTCTGATTCCTCAGTATCCAGGCTTACCTAAGTCTTCGCGGAGCCGTCCCGTCAGCCATTTCCAACTTTAGTTTAGGCATCTCCTGCCATATTCCAGACTATCGCACCTTCTGAAAAACTCGTGGTGATTCTCAAACCTTGACAGGAGGGCCTCCGCTTCGCAATACCTTTGTCAGCTTTAAATATCCACGGTCATGTACTGATAAATCTTGTGCATATAGGTAGTAGTAGTAGTATGAATGTATAGAGCATGTGTGCTGAGTACGTAGCACTTTGTTTTTTTTCACCAAATCATGCCGATGGGTTTTGCGCAGTTTATCACTTTCGGTTCGTTCTATTATTGGCTACAAACTGCACAGTCTTTTGAACGGTCTTCTTCCGCTATTGGGCGATCAGCCAGAAGTGCATGATGCGATGTCTACCGCACGAGGTCAATGAAAGCCTATTTGAGCGTGTCCCATAAGACTGCCATGATTAGTATGTTCTGTCTAAGTTTAGGGAAGGTAGAGTTTGGTAAATTTGTATCTAACTACGTGTACACGTGTTTTTGACCTGACGTTTGATCCACGAGATAAGAGTGACTTCGTCTGATTTCTAATGAGTGAATGCATGTCAGGCCTTCTCATGGACAATCACCCAGCGATTCTGCCTCCTTGGCATGCTGGTTGGGCTTGTTTACCTCCATCACCTTGGAGCTCACGCTTGTCAGAAGTATATTCGGTATATTTAGTATATTCAACCAAACCAGGAAGTCTGCCCAACGGCAGCCGGACCAATTGCAGCGAAGGCTAAACGTTTTCACTGCATTATTTGCTGGATTTACTTGCTGGTACTTAATATCAATAAAACTTGATACAGTTATCCGCGAATGCAAAATGCTCAAATGAAACGGAAATCTACTCACGCAAGTCCGTGAGGTACTCCGATGGTCAAGCTGCGGTGCTAGCGGAGCAGATTTGGCAACAAGTGCCCACCCACTTGGTAAGTATTGCTTTAACGACATCCATATGTGTACTTTTTAAGACGCCTGAGGCCCTCCTGTAGCTCATATCACATTGGTACGGTAACACCGCTTCTATGGCTGCCTTTTATCCGCATCCCTTCAGTTCCAAATTTCCTTCCGTCCAATACCGCGTGTGGCAACCAAATCTCGGCAATGCCCCATCGTTGTAGGATCAACAGAGCAAGCCTTTACCAAGGATATGCGCTGGATTAAATTCGTTGTATGTTAATCCTTTTAGAATCATTCTCGAAGGAAAGTTGTTCACAGAAAAGGGCTAACAGCTGGATTACCTACTACCTCTGGCAAAGTAAAGAAACATGTTACTCACCAGCGGTGGTTTTATGTTTCAAGCGCAAACAAGGCAGACCCGCAACGCATACGGTTACCATGACAAAGAATCAGGTGGTCACTTGATTAAGCTACCGCGCACAGTAAAGGTCTCATACTCAGCGGTGCGCACATAAACCGGTCTGGCAGTTACGATAAGCAGTTAGAATAAGCAAAAATTCATGCTGTTATGGTGAGGAATGGTTGGCGTTGCTTTCCATTTCTAGCAGTGTTGTTGTTCTTTCTGAAGAAATCTAGCTTTCTGTGGTTAGCTCTCCAGTAAGGAAGGTCTCTCACACCGTTGGTACATATGTGCGCGAAAGTTGTCGGAGAATGATACAGTATCTCTTGGCTGGCTGTGCGTATATCATAGCAGAGACCATTCACAAAGATGCGCATTGGCCTTCAAATTGTACAATGCATCAAATTATCTTCAAACGTTATGTCCAACGCAGACCAACCGTCGCAGAACTCAGTACGGTTCCCAACACTTTCGAACCAATACATCTAAATTTTCTCTTCGGGCTTGTAGAATGTGTCCAAACCTTAATAAATTATCCACCTGGTTGGAATAGGCATTGGAAATCAAGTTAATGTTGGAACACTGTGGACCACTAAACTTAGCAACATTGTGGATTTGTGCTTTATTCATTATCTGGTAGATGCGTTTAAATCGGCGGTGTATGCTAACCGTGAACCTTCGCTCACTTAAACCAACAATTATACACGGCACAGCGCATAAACGTGCAATCAGACTAGACCAGCTCCTAAGAAATTTCTCCATGTCGGAAACTCCATAATTTGGGAAAAATACGTTTCGGTCGTCCCTTGGGGATCGATCCATGGAGACGGATTCTCAGCACCTCCAACAAATACACCGTTGATTAGGTGACAACGACTTTGCATCAAGTGGCAGTTCAACTAATTGAGATTATCAAACGCAAACCACGGAGATGTAGATTCGAAGGTGTTTGTTTTACTGGAAGCAAGGCTGAACAACTAACGTGGCGAACAGACAGGGCCGCCGCGCGTATGCCGTCCAACTTGGGAACACAGCGCCTGCCAGGGAGCGTCGTTTCACCAGATGGGCATAAGCTCGGTCCTATGATGCCGTAGCATCTTTTGTTCCGACCTCTTGTTAGAACTCTAAGAGGTATGATGTCAACAAGCTGCCTGTCTTCAGAGGCTTAGGGAATCTTGAAGTCACAGTAACAAATTCTCATGTACACGTACAGTAAATGATTGGTCAAGCAGGCGCTGATGTGAGTCGTTTCCTGATTGTGCAGTTGTTACTGTCCGCCCTTAATAATCGCCATTAGTTTGAAGTGTAAACTTGAGGCATGAATCGCGGGGTGGAAAACTGTTCATTGGGCTGAAATATTCAGTTTAGGCGGGGGTCGGAAGTGCAAAGCGGACGGTTTTAGTCCGGATCCAGAAGCACTTTCAGAGCACTGTATTACCAGATGAAGGCCGGGGTAACCTAGCTGAAGCCGACGTACAACGTTTTGATTAAAAACATCATGGAAATGTCTGACATAATAAAATAGAGAGTGGTTTGCGGACTTTTAGCTTTGGGTGTTGGAAAACCACGCATTTTTATGGCTCGGCTCGCCTGAAAGCGCTGACAGGTATCTTGGGTGATGGACTGTACCCCACCAACGTGGATTAGCGTCATGCACGTATTTTCTGGTATGCGCTTCACAGAGAGAACCAGAACAGAAGAGAACCAATCCAAACTGGGCATCGTGATTGGTTTTATATAGGTATTTCGCGAGTGAAACTCCGTGAGTGCGGTGAGCTTACCGGTTGCTTATTAGTGATGTGAACAAAATACCTCTATTACACCACAGTGTTGAACTTGCGACCTACCTTGTGGCGGTAAACAATTATTCGTCCAGAGGGTCAAGAAAGCAAACTATCTGAAAGCTTCGTTTGTTCCGGCTTCTAAAATGTCGTAGGTTTCAACATGGTGTGCGCCCGAATGTAAGAAAAAGCCTCAGGAATATCGGGTAAGATTTTGCCCGCCGCTTTACACTGCCGGATGCCCGGTCTCCGTTGAAGTGTATCACCTTAAGAAATTCAAAGGTGGTAGCACAGAAATGCGCTGGGAGTTTAAGCTGCAGTTAAGCAACGGATCCATAACGCGTCAGCCATGCTTGAAAATCTATAGTGGCGACTTTCTTTATCCATGATGAGCATTTGTGACGGCTAGGCCTCATCCACCGTGACAACAGCCAATCATGGCTGCACCGTAAATTCGGCGAACGCCCATTCAAAGTTCCTCTGAATGACGAAAAGTGCGTCCATGTGTCAGTTAAAGGAGACTCAGCGAACTCTTTTGTCATGCATGGTGAGAAAAGACAAGAAGACATCACGAGGATAGGTGCCAACAAGTAGTTGGGTAACTGGCTCTCTCCAAACATGTCCTTCTCACTGCACCTTGAGAAATCGGCTCAGAAGGCATTCGCTGTTCTACGGATGATTCGGCGTACCTTCTTGCCCCTAAAAACTGCCCACTTCGGTCCCTCAATGGTCGCCTACCGATGAGTGGCCTAATATGGTCGAAAAACAAATAAACCTTGCCATGAGCTCGATGCCTTTGCCGTGCTCGGGGAATCAGGATTGAGACATCTTTGTTTTTTTTCTTACGCCCCCGAATTAATCTAGTCCCCTGCAGCTGAGCAGGTCATACTGAGGGGACTTAATTCTTACTTACGCTTTGTTTGAACAAGGCTTGGCCGACAGGTTTTTCACCGTTGACCCAGCAAACACATGGCGGGGACATGGTAAGAAGATTTTTAAGCTCAGAGGGCACACCTTCATTAGGCAAGCTTTTTTCTCATTTCGGGTAGTTGCTGCGTGGAATAGCCTTCCTGAGACGGTTGTCCACGCTCCCTCTAGAACTCAGTTCAAAACACTGTTAGACACTTATTTACGCGAGTCCTCGCGCTGGCAAGCATACTGCCCCGCGCTGAGAACTTAAAGAGCAGTGCTACACCCTTTTTTCACTTGTGCCTTTCAGGTGAACGACAGCTGCTGAACGACAAGAACAAAACCGACCCGGGAGGCTTGGGCGAAAGCCTCGATCCTGTGTATTAATCCGTGAATCCGTGACAGAGTAGGCGTGTGGCTGTATTACGATTAATTCAAAGTCGATCCGGGAGTAACAAATATTGTTGTAGTGGGCGGCTGAAATGATGGACAACAGAATGTTACTTCATATCCTAACGTGATGCATCCGTCCTAGATGTGTCAGCTGTCCCAAAGGGGGTCAAACTGCCGTCAGCCCTCTTTAGGCTCTGTGGACCAATTCCAACGGCTGAGGCCAAGGCAAACTTCACAAGGCTGCAAGGGATTTACAGCTTCCAACGATGTAACAGAGCCACAGATGCCAGAATAGTGAATGTGTTACTTGCTTCATTGGTGAGTGCATAGTAGTGGCCTGAAAATCAGTTGGGCATGTAAGCGTGGCTGGGGACAAAACGACAGAAGAAATTAATCATAGAAACGAACTGCCTTGAATAATATTGTGCTGTAAGGCTAATTTTCTATGGCAGTCTGCAACATTTTGAACACGGCCCAGGAATTGCTAGACGGTTAGATGGCGTCCTTAGTGAGCATATCCTGCAACCGATATCTCGCAGCGCAAACCCGATGTGTGCAAACAAACGCAGGAATCACCGGTGCGAATGTGGTCCTAATTGCTGGCAAACACTGGCAGGGACTAGGGCAGTCATGTGGGGAATAAGATCGGCCAGAGTGGCTATCCAACTTGTGCGGCACTGTCCGGGGCGGCTGACGTAGAGTTGATGGAAGACTAAGTGAAAGGCCTGCAGACCGAGGGGAGTACCATCACCGGATCCAGCGAGGTCTTATTGCAGTGGCTTAGCAGCAGACTGAAATACTCCTTCCGCATGGTGGGAGGATGATCATGGGCTGATGTGTGTGCTAACATAGCTGCTGGAGGAGTTCGCGTGAACATGTGTATGGATTGCTAAGGGTAGTGTAACTCTTGCCTGTGTCCCAGCGTCAACAAAAAGCCCTGAGCAGTGCTCACGTTCAGAGCACAACACAACTGATTGCCTTATCGTCGGATTGCGCAGCCATTCACCTGCGTCTTCTTAAACCGTCATGCTGCGCCCGTGGTACATGCACGTGTCCTGCTCGTCCCCCGCAGCGAAACCGATTGTGTGCTGCAACCTATGTCACAAAAGTGAGACAGAGCCCGTTCGTTTTGGTTAGCTTTTAGCTGCTGCAGACCTTGAACCTAGTCAGTGGAAGATTTTGATTTCTTCATGTTGCAGCCAGTACTTTTAAAAGGTCAGCTCAGGGGTATATTTTGAAATGATAGTAGGGACGCCCTGGTTTGATCAAAGACGTTGTTGGGTGATTCCTGATATGGTTGAATCGCTAAGCGACTGCTGATATAATGTCTTGCTATGAAGCCTTGAGCCAGTCGCCAGATGCCTAAGCAGCCTGAGGAGGGTGCGGTACAAGTGGAAGTTTTCGGACGATGAATTGGGGCTTGTAAGCCAGTGGGTTTATGACCGCATCATTGGCGTCAAATGCAAATGGTCCTTGAAATCTTACAATCGGGAATTTTTGCCGCCGAGATACCCTCAGAATCCCACCTATCGAGGGTTGTACGTCCGATAGCGCGAGCTAGAATTCGCAATTTGGTAAGTACACCGAGGCCGTAGCGCTCTACAAATCATCCATCGGCCCAGAGGAAAAGACGTTTTGCATCGAAATTGGTTTACGTGAACGTCAATATCGGGCTCTGCTTCATATGCTTTAACTTTAGCTACTTCAAACTACCAGGTTTTTGGATATCCAAGGTGAGCTCCTTACAGCGCAACCAAAGCGTTGGTTCAGAGGCAGGACAATGTATAAAGCTACGGTGGGGGGTGTAACCAGACAACAACGTGGAAGGTGTTAATTAGTGTGCTTGCGTGTGCATAACACTCAGTGTGCCGGAAAATAAATTACACGCGAACGGAAAACTTACTTAATCTCGAACGTCCGGTACAGTTCAGTTAAGTCAAAGTACCATACGAACTGGGAACATGGGAAGGCCAGTGACGTAGAACAACTTACCACCGCTCATTTTACCGGAATTATGGAGGAGAATCCCACTTTTTGACTCCAGATATTATCTCTTGAATTAATTTTAATTTAAAATGCCTGAACACATCGGAACCCCAACCAATCACAACGCAGGGAATTTGCCGTTCATGACTGGGCGTAAACAAAGTGTACAGACAGGGCTCTCGCTACCTTAACGGTGGCCCTCACCAGCACTGAGGTCTTTGCTGGTTTTGGGAGACTTGCTCGAAGTTTATAGCTTGTGGCTTTTTTCTGTAACCACTGATAGGATCCAAAACTGAAAAACAATCCTCTGAGGTTGCTCGTACTAATAGTGACGCTGGTGGTATGAGCAGCAGTTCTTTGGTGAGTTCGTTTACCGGATACTTTTTCTGATTTTTCTCCAATTGTTAAGTCTTAATTCAGTGATATCACCAATACCGCAACCTTTAGATTTTTCATTTTTGTGCGAAATTCCTCATCTGCTATCCCTCGTTTAATTAACACTAAAATCCACGCTATCAGTAGCAAACTTCCACCGAAGGTGCGTGCTGATTTCCCGTTTCCATTGTATAACCTGACCTGCATAACTGTCGGCGCACCCCAGTGAGGCGCACTCATTATGGCTTCTGAAACTATACAAGCGGTCGTTGCAACTGCCCTTGTCCTGGCTGAAGGATACGCAATTAACGTTGCCACTTTTTTCTTGAGAAATCTTGGCAGCCGCTTGTACTGGAACGTCCAAGAACTCGTGCACTACGTCACTTTCATGTTTTGTGAGGTTGTAATAGAATGCGTGGCGCTGCTGGTTCCCCGCCTTCCTGATTAACGGGACAAAGATGCCCACTACATGAGTGCACAAGGTTGTAAAGCTTAGGCTTCAGAAGGTGCCATCAGTGTCCTGTTTGTCTTCGGGACAGTAAATTTGTTGAATAGCCTCCCGAAGGGTGCTTCGATGCCAATTAAGGCCTCTAAACATCTGCATGGTCAGCACTTGTGGGATGGTCCCTAGGTCTACCAGTGCTGCCGGACCCAGGGCGTGTTTAAGCTGGATACTCTTCCAGTTTGAATAGCTGGCAACCATCTGGTCTGGTGTAAATGCAGGATAGGGCCGACATAGACCTCTGAGTTTTCTGTCTTCATTCATCTAAATTCGGAGTTTTGTCACATGTTTGGTGCTCAGGTATCTCTTGGATAGTTCTCAGAGCTGGAAGTGCAGTTGAAGGCGCCCCATTGGATTTTACAGGCTAACTACCAATCGCCTTGACGTAGGGGTCCGAATTTGGTGGCTGTAAACTAAAGGGGTCGTACCGGGCTTCTAACCGTCAACCTGGACTAGTTAAGTGGTCTCGAGTAGCCACAAGATGCAGAAGCAACCTAACATAACTCCAAGAGAGTTGAACCATGATTGTTATTATTATTATTATCATTGCCAACTGTAAGGACCTCCTACTTGTCGTACAATGGTTGTAGCTGCCACAGTCCTGTTCACCGATGATTTGGGGACGTGGGGTAGGTAGCTGCGGGAGCTGATGAATTAGTGCGTAAATACAGTACGGTCAGTGGACTGTTACATGGGTCAATTGGGAAAGGAGCTATACATCGAAGGCAATATCGTGGATGCACGAGCGCCAATGAGGGTGCGACTGGGCCATATCTGACAATGTCTTTAACCCTTGATGTGGCCCGTCTCGGGGTCTCCATCCAGGAAGACGGCAGTGACCAGCGCAGCTGAGTTTGCTGGTAATAGCTTTTATGCTTCGCTGCAAAGTCATTGTTTGACCGCCTCTGGCTCGTTTCCGCCCTTCGCGTGGTTGTGTGAAAAAAACCATTGGAGAAAGTCAGTCGACTGGCATACGCAGCACGTGGCCAAGCCAGCGCAACCTATGCAGTGTGACCAGTTCATCTATCGAAGGTGAGTTATTTCTTTCGAATACCATTCGACATACTTCAACATTGCTTACCCGGTGTTCCCATTGGACTCAGGCAATGCTCCGAAGATATCGATGGTCAAACTGAAATTCTTTTGACGTCCTCGGCGCGTACCGGTTAGGTTTCTGATCTGTTTAATGATATGAAGCGCACCGCAGCATTGTAAACTCAACCCTTGACGAATAAGCTGATATCACGTCCGCGCCGCAGGTGACGCAGATTCACAAAAGCTGCTCTGGCCTTCCCAATCCGGATGGAAATATCATCTTTCGCGAGACTACCCTGACTGATAAAGCTGCCCAGGCAAACAAATTTGTTTACCATCTCAATCTGCTCATCCGCAAGAGTGAGGTTGGGTTCCGAGCCCACACAGTCTTGCAGTAGCACTTTGCAGGTGTGAAGCGCATGCCAAACCATGGGGCGGAATTATTTAGATTAATATTGTTTGCATCACCACGGGATCAGATCCAAGAAGAGCCATGTCGTCTGCGTACTTGATATCTGTGGACGGACGGGAACACCCCACAGACATTAGACGCTGGTAGTGAGTCTTCCATGATCGCATCAATGACGAAGTTGAAGAGGAAAGGTGAAAGCGGAGAGCTTTGCCTGACACCACTTAGTGTGGTGAACTCAGAAGAGGAGCATAAGACCCTTAGGTCAAATGACCCAGCGACCTTTGCCTGTGTGATGGGAAGGGGTTGGGGAGGGACATCACTGGACACCGAACTGCGCGAGCAAATGATACTTGCCAGTTGCCCAGGCCGAGGAAGGGGTTAGTTAATGCACCCCACCTTGAGCCTTTGACTCAAAAGTCTGACCCAGAAGGCAGTGGGAGGATGTAGGGTTTTGTTCGGGAACCCTGCCCCTAGCCTCTGACTCAAAAGTCTGACCCAGAAGGCAGTGGGAGGATGTAGGGTTTTGTTCGGGAACCCTGCCCCTAGCCTCTGACTCAAAAGTCTGACCCAGAAGGCAGTGGGAGGATGTAGGGTTTTGTTCGGGAACCCTGCCCCTAGCCTCTGACTCAAAAGTCTGACCCAGAAGGCAGTGGGAGGATGTAGGGTTTTGTTCGGGAACCCTGCCCCTAGCCTCTGACTCAAAAGTCTGACCCAGAAGGCAGTGGGAGGATGTAGGGTTTTGTTCGGGAACCCTGCCCCTAGCCTCTGACTCAAAAGTCTGACCCAGAAGGCAGTGGGAGGATGTAGGGTTTTGTTCGGGAACCCTGCCCCTAGCCTCTGACTCAAAAGTCTGACCCAGAAGGCAGTGGGAGGATGTAGGGTTTTGTTCGGGAACCCTGCCCCTAGCCTCTGACTCAAAAGTCTGACCCACGAGACAGTAGGAGAATGTAGGGTTTTCTTTGGGGACCCCGTCCTGAGCCGATGATTCAATAGTCTGACCTGCTCGGCTGCAGGGGTTTGGCCTAACCCGAGGGCGCAGGGAATAAGGCATTACTGTCTCATTCCTGATGCGGTAGCGCACGACAAGGGCCTTTTGTGTAGCACTGAACTCTTTGGTTTTAAGAGTGTTTTGACCGTATTGGATAATGCGCCGGCGGTCACGGTCAACCGTTGGGCGTTGTACGACAGCGAAGCATCGGTGTTGAACACTGATGTCATGCTGTCGATGACGATGATGATGATGATGTTAGGCGATCGGAGTGTGCGGTTTTTAAGATCGCCTTTTCTAACCCGTCCTTCCTCTGGGGAAGGCAGTATCGCTGCTCCCATAAATATGGACAAGCTTGTGGCCTGGGGGAACACCTTACTGCCTTCACACTCCTGTTGCAGAGGGCATTACGACTTTACCCCCAGACCGCCTCGTAGCATGATTATTCTTAGTACGGTGTTTCGCTGCTCTTCGTCTGAGTGCTCCCCTTTGGCCTTCTCGTCATGATTGCACCTTGTGGGATAAAGTTCCAGCCAGTGTGGTCTGCGGGATCATTGCAGCTCTCAAGTCCGAACACCACGTCAAGGTGGCAGCTTTAAGTCGGGGTTGAATCATTGGCCCCATTGAACCATTATCACAAAGATGAACCCATCCGTCGTGCTAACACACCTCAATACCAAATGTTCCGCGAAGAAAGTGAACTGGGTCCTTGGTACAAATATATATATATATATACCAGAGAGTACAACAATAAGGAGGGTATTATTCAGCGAAGCGTCGAAACCAATGGACACGACGCCCAGAACGGTACGCGCTTGGGAACGAGGACTGTTAGATATGATCGTACTGAACATGGTCCGCTTCGGCACATTAGAAGCCCGTTGAACTGGCGTTCAAACTGGTGATATTGGCTGTGACATGGACGAGTAAGGTGGCGTGGATCCCAAGATGTCAAGTACTTTTGGGTAGACCAGCTTTACGTCGGTAAAAGCGCCCTGCTTTTAACCTTATTGCGTTGGTACGGTGTATCTGATCTTCGTTCCATGCGTCGGATAGTTACGCCTGTAAAATATCCTGAATAATTATCGCGAGCGCCTGTAGCCAAAACTCACTTATTGCGACTTCATTAAAGAGTTCGATGCTGTCGGTACGTTGTGGTTGACCTAGCAACTCATGAAACATTTGGTAGCCTCGATTTGCGGAAGAACTTGTCAGTGTAGTCTGCGTTGCTGGCTCAATTTGGAGAGACGCAGAATGTTGTAACAGGCTTCAATGACACCATCATAAGTTCCAGCTTATTTTCAGGATTCACCTCAAGAAATAAGAGTCAATTAGCTCGGGTCTGCGAAGCCAATTCAAAGGACAAGTCTCACGGGTGAATTTTGGTAGTCGCAATGCACACACGAAGCCCTTTTTATAGATCGCCTTCTGAGCATTTTCATAGGTCGGTGTGTAGGTGCACGAAGATATTCCTGGGGTCGTCGATACGAACGTCTGTCTCCTGCCGTGACTAAGCATCCGCTTGGAGTATTCAATCCAATGTTGTATGCCCACTTCATGGGCTTCACGGAGCAACGTATTGAGGCTAGTATTTCCCTAAAGCCACTCGTAAGGGACGACAGAATCGTCTTAAAACCCACATCGGATGCAAATTCGATGCTTGCAGCCAGTATGAGAAACAACCCGTTCTGGCGGATCGTGTGACTTGTCGTTGCAGTATACGATATCTGCTCTGGCCTAGTATGCTTGTCTTTTGGATAGAGACGTCTTCCGCAAGCCTCGTACACGGCTTAGGTGATCCACAGTGGTTCTGTGAACTTGGGTTTTCGACGAGACCCCCCAATCTTTTACCAGAACTATTTGATTTTCAGGTTAGCGTGGTTATGGATTCTGAAAAAAATCAGAATGGCGGAGCGATGCGGTGTTTGTGTGCCTTGGGGAACACTTCCGTCTGTAAGCAAAGTGAAGCTTACATCATCGTCATCCTCGACACCATAACCTCAGTGTTCAACAGCGATGTTTGGCTACCGTAACTTATCTAAAAATCCTATTGCGAAGAGAAAAATAAAAGTGGAAGAGGAAGGGACTTAGTGCTAGCCTACCATAATCATTCCGAGATGCATACACCTCTAGACATTCATTCAGGAAATCTGGATAAAAACCAACTGCAGTAACGCCACTACCATGGATAAGCAGCCAAAACTTACAGCGTCTCCAGCCATGCGCAGGGAGGACGATGTGGATCCTATCCTGGAAGATGAGCCGCACCGACGGTGCCTAGACTTTTACCAACTTCTTTTATACCCCTCTGCTAGATCAGCTGTTGACCACCTCTCTGCTTGCGCCACTATGAATTCGGCAGGAAAAACAGCGCTCTATTCAACAGACGATGGTCCGGCGTGCTTACTTGCTGCCGGACACATTCTTCAGTTGAAGTGAAGCATCAGTGTCAACACTGATGTTGCTGTCTCTGATGATTATGATAATGATCAACCAAACATTTGCACAACCGAACATTCGCTTTTCCATTGCCTCGTTATGAATTCGCGGACACCAACCCGCGCGAGCTGTTGTCCTGAGACGCTGTTGTCGGAGACATGACGTTTCAATCCTGCTGCTGGAAGAGACTACGTGTCAAGTCCGCACAACAAAATGGCCCATCTATTCCCCGTACAAACGTCCCGTGAGATTTCGGGATGTTTGCTGCCGTAGGTGTCTGAAACTAGCAAATGCGACACAATCATTAAAGATACATGGACTGACTTCATTTATTCCGCTACATTCGGAACTAATTCAACTTGCAAGGTACGTGCCCCCACAATTCTGAGTGCCTCTTTCGAATTGTAAGTGGCGTGTTCAGTGACTGTGTCAGGGAGCATGCCCTTACTTCTGTAGGTGGAAAGCGCAGGATAGGATGTCTTTGGTCAGTTCATCCGAAAACACGTGTACCTCTCCGAAGACGAAAAGGATTTCGTCTGCATATTCCAGTTCGACAAGGTTTTCGTCGTCAGCTATTTGAACACCAGAGTTTTGAATACCTTCCAGCGTTCGCCTCATTATCTCGTCACAGCCACGAAATTAAATAGGAGTGGAAAGAGTGGACACCCCTAACGGACATTACTTTGTATACGGACGCTTTTGGAGAGTTGTCTCACGCCCAAGAATGCAAAGACCTTACTATATTCACAAACTTCCGAGATATTCCTTCCTAGGCGAGCGTTTTAAGGTGAGCAGACCGATCAACCGAGTCGACTGCGCCTTGGAAATCCTGGAATGCTAAAATGATGGATCGTTCATGCTTGCGGTGTTGTTGTTGACGGGGTCGCAATGTTTGGTCAATGCGACGCTTACCAGGCCCGAATCCCGCTTGCTTCTCTTAAGTTAATGCTTCAAGGGTCACAATACGACCACAAGAGACAAGTGACACCAAAGGTTTCGTTACGATCTGAGTCAAGCTGATTCCCCTGTGATTACTGCATTCATTGCTAGCCTCTTTTTGAAAATAGGCACTATCGGCGACTCTCCCTAGCCGCCTGGGGTACTATCCTTTCCCACATGGAGTCAAATAGTTCAGACAAGCACTGACTAGGGACTTCACTCAGCATACTTGAACACTGCAAGTGGAAGATTATTCGGACCAGGAGCTCGTCGCTTGAGAGAACATGTGCAGTCTTATTATTTGTTTCAAACCTATGAGGCCGTAGGGGGTTCCAGTCTCACAGTCCAGGGTCGTTCAAAGTGCTCAGCCCAGTGGCTTAGGCCTCTTTATTGAAGATGGTCGTGCCACTTTAATCCTTGATGTTTTCACTCACAAGTGGTCTCCGGGGTCCGGCCGCTAGTTTGTTCTAACCAGGAGGATGGGAACGTACTCTGTGAAGGTCGTCACCGGTTAAAAGCAGTCACTGTGTAGGAGCGGTTGTAGTTGAAATGGACATTACAAAAACTTAGCTATATAGTTTTGTTCTTTTTGATCGGGGCTGCAGAGATATATCAGTGTTAGACAGTCCAATGAGTGAAAAAGCATGGAGATCCCTAATTTGAACCGAGAAAGCAAGAGCATTTGATGGAATAGACTAAGCATAAGTAAGTGGGTACGACAGCTCGATTAGCTGGAATTTTGTCAGTAGTACTTAGTACTGTCCCTTATTTGGTAGTCTTAGATCATTGGTAGCGGTGACCATTCATCTTCTTAATATTCTTTCTTGCACCTATTTTGTGTATGCAGAAACGTTCATTACCTCCGTGGCTAGACAAGCCACTTTTAAAATTAATGAAGGCCAGACAAAAGGCTTGGAAACGCTACCGTCTAACCAGTTCGCAAGGAGCATACAATCGCTACAAAGAGATCAGAAATTTGGTCAACAGTGAGAAGAAACGCAAAAAGCAATTGTATGAAGAATCCCGACAGGATACTACAGGACGGCATGCTGGAAGCACTCAGATGGGATACGGTAGTTCGGAGTTTCCTATGGAGCCTGGTCCTCAGTATTCACCAATTCAGGATATATGGTCGGGCGACGGATTTTCTGATCGGTTTATATCAAAGCCTCACGGCAAGTCAGATGACAGAGGTCGTTTGTCTCAAGACCCGTACCGAGTTCGAGGTTCTATGAGGGTAGAGGAACGACATGGTCTATCATCCATGGTAGCAGATGACGACATTCCGCAATTCATCTCGAGCTACCGTCCCGTAAGTTGACCACGCCTTATTTGCTGCATTTTGCTTTTGGTTGTGTCCAACTTGGCACGTCCACTGCAGTTACATTTCAATGTTTATCAAATCCTATCCACTTCATCATAAGCTATCTGATATTTTGAAAGCCCTAGCACTTTTTGGCACTATTCGAATCATCATCATTCATTTATCCTCTGACTCCCAAGCTACCATCTTTGTCGCCTTTCCTTTTTCTTTACTTTCTAAACTTTTATCCGCTTCTCCAAACCGGTCTCCAAAGTTCCATTAAGGAACAATCGGTCTCACGGAGAGTCGTGTTCTTCTCATACAGATGACACTGCCAGCTTCGTGATTCTTGTTCTTCGCACCATGTTCAAAAGATAAACCGAAAGTACAGTGTGCGAAACTGTGCTCGGTTGGCTGTATATGTTCTTTCTGAACCCGTTAGCGAACATCCTCACTTTTAGAGCACTAATGAGTCAACCTGGCGATGACAGTCTCTATTATGTGTGTGTTGTTCCCATGTCAACTGTCGCATAACACATACGTGCACTAGTGATGACAAAGTAGGTCCTGGTGAATGCCGTCGTCGCTGTTTGACTTAACCTAAACCTATCTGCTGGGTGTGGTCTGTGGAGTAAGATTATATTATTGTTATTCGGTAGTGGTAATTGTAGAGAAGCCGAACTTGCCAAGGCGAACGTTCGCAAATCTGTCCCGGGACTGCACACTTACTGTAAATGCTGGCAAACGTGCGCGAAAATTCTGCTTGCAAAGTAATGCCGTTTATATTTGCTAATTGCTGTGGTGTAAAGCTAACCTGAAATGCTATTCTTTATTCGAAATAGTTGATGGTTTTCAGCTCATGAGTGTAACACTTACGATAACTCTATCCTTGCTTGTCGAAAGGAATCTGGGTGAGGAAGTTGCATGCAGTCTACAAAGACTGATATGGCCGCGACATCGTGCGTGCACTTACTCATCAGGGTCACGGATGGCCTGATAGCGCTGCAGAAATCTAACTGTCGGGTGGATGTATGAAAGTGTTGTGAAAACTCCGGTGTCATCCTATTGTCTGTATTCCCCTCCATCGAGTACGTTTAGTGCAACTGTTCAAAAAATGCTGTAAAAGGTGCATCAAAATTTGGGAAATTTCGGCCAAAAAATCGCATATGTGCGGTTTCCAACCAGGAACACCCACACATGGTTCAATATTTTAAGGACTTTTGGATTTATTTTAGGAGAACGTGAAATTGTCTGTCGAACGCGTGCTACTTCAGGTGTGCTGTCATCAATTTATTATTGTAATGTGTTACGGTCAGAGTTGACCACAGTCAGTCGTATTAGGGTCGCAAATTTTGCTTTTCAAGCAATGAGACCATCACCTGATGGTTCCAACTGAGTTCGTCTGATGAAACCAAATTACTCTCTTCGGGATTGTCTTGTTCTGTCGTTCAGCTGTAGCACCCTTCCGGTGCCTAGCTGCCATGCCGCTTGAAGGAAGCACGAGGGCTGAGATAATGCCAAGTTGCCCAAGCTTAGACAGGGGAAGTCGAGAGGCAGAGGTCGGGTTCGAACCACGGACCTTCCGGTCAGTAAATTCGTGCTCTAACCATTTGAGCCATCTCTTCGGGATTACGGATTTAGTGTTTTGTCTTATTTGGCCGAAGATTCAAACAGGACAACGATATGAACTCTCTGTTATTTATGAGTACGGACGTCGCACTAGAATAGCACTCATGGGGGTTTGTATTCATATACAGGTATGACAGCTTAGTGACCTCATCATTATGCTCAAAATCCACTGTGGCCGGAAAATACCGAAATGCCACAAGCATGTCTCCGTTTCAATACGTCTGAAGCCTCTACCTATTGTACGGTAGAACTGTTCCAATTCGTGTTTCTGACACACCGTAAGTCGAGTTTCACTTGTTATGTTTTGGAGATCAAGTCATATCGACCAGCAGTCCAAAATATCATAGCCGCAACGTGATGAAAAAAAATAACAACAACCAGACCGTCCTGACTGACGGTCCGCCGTCTTAGCCTTGGATTTGTACCTATCGATACGCTTTACTGCTTACGTCGATTGTTACCTGACTTCAAAGGATATTTTCTGTAAATGGTGCGCCATTTCCGCTTATCGAGTCACCTCATTCACTCGTGCCATGAAAACATTACATCCGTTCATTTCCAGTTTCCTTGAAGTGTAGACGGCTCGAACTGGGGTGATTGAACGGGTGCTTGTTTCAGATAATTTTGCAAATTTCAGACCTACTAATCGCCTTTCAGCGATCATACTGCGGTTGCCGTTGCTGTTGTCAATCAAAGAGCTCAGTTCCCGCGAAGCCTGGTTAGTCGGCAGGAAACCTACACTGTGTCCTCAAGTTGTGCCCAGTGCAGCTGGCCCTATGACCATAATAACACATTTGAAGTTTTACGCTATTTATGTACAAAATGAGTTTTGCTAATTTGATGGATTTCTTGATACTCGCAACTACATTTGAGTACAGCTTAGCGTTTCAGAATGGTAGGCCGAAATTCGAGTAATAGCGTTTTTGGGTATTTATTCAGAAAGCTCACTCACGAAGTCTCGGTTGTTTGGTGCTTTTTTCTTATCGGTGTTCTTCAGTGTATTCCGTTATTTTTTGGGTTCGTTTTAGCTCGGCTCAACGTCAAATATTTCGGTCTACGATCCCAGCCATAGCCATTCACAAAAAGTGAGTTTCCACTAGAGATGTTCTCACTTCTCTGGCTAATCAGTTCATTATTTGATTGTGGGTGAATCGGTAAGACTCAATCCACGTTAAATAGCTCTCGAATACTGATTGGTTACTGCCTCGTCGGCTCGCGTTGAGTGTAGTGGATGCGCTATTCAGTGTGATTGATCTAGTCAAAACAAATCCACACTGAGGTCGCGGAATGCCTCACTACATACTCCCTCAAGTGCTGTAGAATCCACTTGATAAGCTACGAAAGAAATCCTTGTCTCTTTTAGAGGTAGCGTTGCCTGTGTCGTTAAAACGAATTCCACCGTACGTGTCTTTGATCAACATACGGATCCAACTTAATTAGATAACGCACAAGACAGTGGCGCCTAAAAGAAAGCACACCAGAAATTACCACGCTCTTTTCGTGCTCTCATGCAATCTGTGTGTGTCGGACGTGATCTTTTCCAGCGCGTCGGGATATTATTCTGAACAACCTACTGGTTTATCCGTCCCAAACTAAATGTGGCGTCAGGCTTTGTCAGGCTAGTTGCGTGTGTTACAGGATTGATTCAGCCTTAGGGCAGATGAAGGCTTTAGTGTTAAAAGCGAAACGTTGCCCATCAGTCAATTCCCGAATTGTGTTCCAAACTTTTTTTTTGAAACTGTAACTTCTCAGTCGCTTCCAAACGATCAGCGGTGTTTCCTCAAACAAGTACCAAGTTAGAAAAGCACTTCAATCGGTGCACCATTCATTGGTGCATAGTGATTCAAGGAAAACCTTCCTTACATCAATTGTTTGAAAAATTTATGGGCTATTCAAGATATCAGACACAAACACTATACATGAGTTCCCTGTCCCATCCATTCAATATTCATGCAACCTCAATCTGGATTGAGCCGCTTGACTAGGTGTACTGCGGCTGGTGGGGATGATTTTTTCTGTACCTCGTTTCATTTAAGCCTCTGATAACGTTTTTACGATTGGTGGACATCCAAAATGGATTTTCCACCAACTATTTCATCTGGCCATAGCTAATTGCTTGTTCAGGACAGTACGTTGAATGACTCAGCTTCTTATCAACCATACTGTGAGTAGATGCAAACCGTTGCTCGTGGTTATTTTCTTGTCCCTGGGTTGTTTTCTCATGACAATCTTGTTGTATACCTCTTTGCAGCGCGCTTCAACATCCGAAACCAAATCCTCAACAGGTGTTAAGAAGGTGAGTTACTTTCTCTGGTTATTCCGGGGGGGGGCTTTTGTTAACGGACCCTGTTCACCTACTTCGTAAATTTATGGACCCGTTATCCCAGTGGTTAACATCGCTGATACTTTTTCTTATAGGAACCTGATCTAGACATAGGTTCTTGTGCTCTTTCTCCAAATCCAGATTGTGAGCAGTGAGACCGGCTGGATGCTTAGCAGCAGTTTCAGTATCTCTCAGACTGGTTGCTTCTCACGATGAGGTTACTGAGAATAAAAGAAAGGGAAGTTCATTTGAGGTGCGTCTGGCTTTAGCTACCGCGTTGGTCATTTCACAGTGGAATCAACCCTTACAATACAGTATGACTGTTTACGTGTTCGAAAATACTAGGACAGATATGCGGTTTACCATAATGGGTACCTAAGTAGTCATAGAAGGTATATAGTTCATCTGACCACGACAAGCATGCTTACAAACGCGGTGATAAATATACATCAATGCCGATTCGCTTCTATGTTCTAATTCCGCGCACTCAGTGACTCAGTGAGTTAGAACCAAACTGGAACTGGTAAGGATTAACCGTAAACGCATTCAATCTCTTATTTCCCACTAGTGCTAACATCCGGATGCCGGCCGAACAAGTGAGCAGATGAGTTTGAAGAATGGTTTCATAACAGCTGTCTGCATTTTAGACAGAGTTGACACTTCCGAGATAAAGAGAGGCACCACTGTCTACATTCAGTACTCTTGTTTTTACTGGTCGCTTGTTAGACAAATTGGCAGAAGTCTCCCAACTTTGTCAGCTTTCCGAGCTCTGTTGATAATTAAGTTCCTTAAGCCTCGAGTTGTGGATAAACCTCCGTAGCAGGGTGTCACTGAACATGCCATCAAGCTAGGATTGATCGGTAAATTAAACTCCACCAGTTGGCGTAAGTTGTTAATTAAGTTGCTGTTATTGGCATACTCAATTGAATTCCAGTTGTGTCCCTCTTTTATGATATTTTTCAGCCAGGATTCAGTTGAGTCTTCCATTAACAGCACAATAATGTACGAATGAGTGTATTTCGTGAATTGCCTACAGCTAGGTGTTCAGTATGACCATAAGTTTGATGGAAACTCGGGGACTACACTTACTTAATGAGCCTCAAGAAGGGTCAAATCGGTATTGGGATGTTGAAGACTTTAGCACGTTATATTAGGTCCGTAGCGCTTGCCTAGTTAACCCGAGCTCACCAGCTGGCTACGAGAATTGTCCAGTACGTTTTGGGACGATGCTAGTGGTTCTAGCAGTATGTGATCTTGGTTAAATAGTACTCTAGTCAGTAGTACTAAGGTAGGGCGCGATCTAGCGTCGGTTTCATCCGTTCCCGTACCGACGTCAGAGGCTGCTCACTAATATTGTAAAGATAAAAATAATAAAATAATCGTTCAGCCTTAAGACCCTTTCAGTAACTAACTACCATGCCACGAGGAGGAAAGCACGAGGGCTGGGATACTGCCAGGTTGCCCAAGCCTAGACAGGGGAAGTCGGAAGACAGAGGTTGGGTTCGAACCACCGACCCGGTCAGTAAATTCGTGCTCTAACCACTGATCCATCTCACCCCACTGGGCGGAGAGTACTCCTCTCTGTCTGTAGTTTCTAGGTCTATTCTGTTCGCAAAAAAACAATAGTCTCAGGAGTTCAGCATTTCATTTGCTTCCTTCACTCTCGGACACAAAACATGCGAACATTTCCTAACAAGGACACTGATTATAGCAGGGAAAGAAGCATTGGTTTACTTCCACCCCCACGTACGCGGCACCCCCAAGGAGGAAACTCTTTAGTACTTCGAAATTTTTATACAGTGGTAATCTTTAGAAGCAACAACTGAGCAAGTGATACTTTCTGATGCCTTCAACCTTACGTAAAAATTACCCTTCCCAAGTGACACAGATTAGCTTAAGTATATTTCCTGTTAGTCCCCAATGTTCCCGGGAACACGGACAAATGAGTGAGCCAAGCTAACAGTCAATTGATGAGTGAATATCGATGTGAACAGTCACAGTCACTCGTTACACCAAGCTTGAACGGTTGCTGAGACAGATAGGTAGGTGTGATGACAAGCTACAACTCGAAGTGTGTGCACTTCGCAGCTGCGTGTGTAATTTTCAACAGTAGAGAAACATGAAGTGCGCAGACTCAAACAGAACTACAGGTGTCACAAGGAGTTGTTGGTGGCTCGTGGGACTTTTTGGGAAGCCTGTGTTCAAGCTATCATCCAGAAGACACTGTAAATAGATTCCCTTTTTCTGTTTGCTTTTCTGTGTCTAACCTTTAAAATTAAGAAAATCCAGATAGCGCTTTCATTGAAGTTCGAGAAAACCAAGTGATCAGCAATGGTCAGCAGGTGAAGTGGAATTGATGCTGCTTTAAGAGAAAACAGGACTGTTTGATATGTGGCCCATGACGTGCCTGCTAAAATGGTGGAACAACAAATGTGCAACCGAATACGGAAAATTTTCTCGCTGATCTCCAGTGGACTCATATAGAGCTATTACGAGCCAACCCTGTTTCCAAACCACAGCCGTTTGACTTCACTATTGGCTCAAGAGCTAAACTGGATTATACGGCCTGTCTCGTCAGATATCTAATGGATGCCTATGATACAGCCAATGCATTATTGAAGAACATGGCTCACCCGATTCGCTTTTGTATTCCAATCTGGATCTCTCTTGCATACCGCAATTATGAACCGGTTTGTACAGTTTCAAATACATCCTAGCCGCACCAGTTTCCCATCAGAAACGAGTTAAATCGGTACCCTGGCTGTTCTTCGTTTGTACTTCTATTGTAGTGGGGCACCGATTTTCAACAATGGTGTTACCACATTTGAGAGCAGATGGTAATTCTTCCCTAAAGTTTATCCCAGTCAAGTTAATTTGTTTCTTAACTTATCGTGCACTTGTTGTTTTTCTACTCCTATATCTTATATAGTTGAAATCATCTTTCGAGCAGAGCGCCGAAGGGACGGCTCCTTCCCGAGTACTTTTCATTCGCAATCTCCCGTTGGATATTACGGAAACAGAGGTGGCCAACTTGGCCTTACCGTTTGGTGTCATATCAAATATGGTCATCACAAAACGTAGTGGCTTGGTGAGTTATCTCGCACATCCTTATTCATCTGTGTCGACACTCCTGGTTGGAAAAAGCATGCTTTGCATTAATGTTTGTCTGCTACTAATTGTCGGGTCACATGCTGTGTAGGCGTGTTCAAGAATCGTTACCACACCACTCACTCTCCCCCTATCATGCTGAAAATGGCTACATGGCTGAAATATATGAGTTGATGGATCTCAGTCAGCTGACAAGTCCACGCATGCTTGTCAAAAACACTGTCGCTTTACATACGATTGTGACTCATAGTTGTGGCCGCTTCATTTCGCTTCTGTCATGTGAATCCAACAGAATTGAGATGAAGTTCGATAACGAAAATCGTCTCCGTACGTCGTGAACACGACGAACGTAAACGTACCACACTACTCACAAGGTTATGATGACCCTTCGACAGTCCAGTACCGGTTTCACCCTTCTTTGGGCCCATCAGATAAGCACAGTCCCCGTCAAACTTATGTTCTAGTTGAACCCAAATTGCACGAAATTGCACACCAACTTGGTATGCAACTTGGCAAGAGACTCGCCGGAATCCCAGCTGAATCTCTGGTTTTGATGTTCTTCAACTGCGCCTACCTGATGAATCCCCAAAAAAGGCGAAATCGGTCGTGGGCTGCCGAAGAGTTTTCAGCAACCTTACGAGTAGCTTTTTACGTCTGTATAATGTGTCGCGATACTCGAATATCGTACCAACTATAACATTGGGCGGCCTGGTGCAGCATATGCAGTTGAAGAGGAACAACATTAGTGAGAGATTCAGCTGGCATTAAGGTGAGTCTCCCATGAAAACCACATTGGTAAGCAAATCAGGACATTTGCGGAAGCCGGAACGTATATTTTGAACCATACTTTGTTCTATGCAGAATTTACATTTTTTCCACTTTTTCCAGCCTCATTTCATATAACTGACGGTTGCGTCAGCATCGTTATTGTTCCGGATTATTGAATTTCCTTTCTGGAATCTCTTTGTCACTCGGACGTAATTGTAATTATTTGCAATGATGTTTTCGTTTTATCTAACAAAGTTCTTTTTGCAGTGTCACCCAATGTCACCAGATTCCGACTCGTTTTCAGTCTTCTTTTGGTGGTATCCCTCTTTAGGCACTTATTGAACTGATGGATCAACAGGCGGCGGAAAATATGGTGGACTATTATGGTACAGTATACGCTCCCATAATCCGTGGCAAGGGTCCCGTAGTTGTGAGCTTCAGTCGTCACACATCCTTGACAACCACTACAACTAGTCAGCAGGTCGCAGAGGCTATTATTAATGCGAATAAAAGATATGGTCTGTCCGCTGTTCAGGATCCCATCACCAATCCGCGGTCGGTCATCCGAGTTCAACTCTACCAGACTCCAGTTGGGGTGCACTTTGGATATCTTCAATTCTACAATGTAAGTACTTGTATTCCCAGTAAGGTAATTCAGCCGCATTTTCGCTACTTTGAACCAGACTGGAGACTTTTCTTTCCTCTTTCATGTAAGATGAAAAACTGACCTGAATTCGGGGCTACGTTTACCAGATGAATCCAATCCAGTGTTAGTGGGGGAGGTCCTGCTACACCATGGATATAAGTATAACATGTCAGCTTTATGTGGCTTACGTGCAAACCTTAGTTAATCGCTGACGGAAAAAATCCTAATGATTCCCGTAGGTCCTGGGAAGTCGTCACTCGAGGCGTCAGTCCACGCCGACTCACGTAACGTGAACTGTTGGACCGAGGGAAAGTGACTAAGTTTGAAGACCACTGTTGGTCTGCAACTTGTGGCCCAACGGTATAGTATTCAGCCACGACCCGAAGATCGCGATTTCATAATTGGGACGAGGTCAGCACTGTCATTCATAAGACGTGGAATTCGACGCCTTTCACATCAACCGCTTTCTGATCGGTGCATGCGGTCTGTGGGCTGCTCATTTCTTAGGTAAAGGCAACACTGCCGGCCGCCTGAATGGTTACGTTACTCTCATCAGTCTGTCGGAGAGGTTAGGACGACTTTACCTTCAAGCCGCCTCATTTTACCACTATTTGTAGCAGGGTGATTCGCTACTGTTTGCATGGCTGTTCTGTTTTGAACATTCCTTGTGGAGTAGAATTCCAGCGACTTACCCGCAGGACAAGTGTAGCACTGAAGCCCGACTACCGATGTCTGACGTCAGTCGGGGGAACGAGCGGCTTATCTCGTACTACCTAGTCGACTGCTAGAGAACCATTCTTACGTAACATTGTGTTGTTCGGGACAATAACCCGTCTGGGCGGGGCTCTACTGTCGACAGCCTCCACGGGGTTTTCTATTTTGCAGTGAACTGAGTTGAACTCTCCTGACCTGTTTTGGCGCTCATGGGCGCGCAACTGAATCATGAAAAATGTCTGTATTAGCTCTCTTCGAAGTTGCACTTTTGTTGCACTTGTTACATTTTGTCTCATTGATCCCCACCTAAAGAGGCATACAAATTGGTCTGTGATTGCATAATGGAAGCGGTCCAATACTTTTCGTTTACAGCTTTTCGCGCAGTTTGGAACCATCCTCCGAATCGTCACTTTTAAAACAGGCACTGTTCCTAGTGCCTTTATCGAATTCCAAAGTCCCATTTCCGCACACGTGGCAGTTTTGGTGAGTCGTTATTCTTTCACTGCTTTCCTTCGAGTGCCGTTAACGGGCACAAGTTCAACTAACCTAAATCTTTTTACGGACTGACAAAATTGAATCTTGTCGTGTGGGCACCATCCGTATTTTAACGATAACCTGGGATGCCATCGTGACCAATTCAGCTTACCCAACTTTCACCGCCCAAAGTGAAGCGTTGATCCCCTACCCCGAAACATGCTAGACCAAAGCCAGTTTTCATTAAGGAACGTCAAAAGAAACGAATTTTTGTCGCGCAGTTTATTCCATCTGAAAAAGAGGAACATGAACTATTGAAAACATAGTATCTTCTCTCTGGTTGCATATCTGTAGGGCTTACATACAATACAAGATGCGCTCAGATTTGCGAAGATGCACACCCGTACAAGTCCGAATCAATGCTAATGACGTTAATTTGATCAAATTACCACGAAAATTTGGGTTTCTAAGTTTCTTCAGCAGAAAACGGGTGGTATTTATCGTGATCTGTCGTCATCATCAACTGTGGTAATGGCAGTGTTTCTCGACGTACGTAGTTCACTTACGGTCGGTGTATACGCCTATGGTGACATGACGGTGTATTATTTCTTTAGGGGGATCCGTAAGAAGTATTGCGATATCGTCTACAGCATTCAACCATTGACCTGTGTGGGCCTAACTGAGGATGGTGTTCTTTGGACTAACACAACTCTGTGAATTTCTGTTTAATGGAATAGGTTCTTCCTGTACGTAGATGCAATCAAACCAAATCAAATGGAATAGCCTGTGGTAGCTTCTAAAGAATTTATGTATGTCATTGTCCAGTCGTTGAAGGAGAGCCCTCAGATCCTATGAGGAATACCCAATAACGCAAGCAGAAACCGGGGCTGATAATTTGTGTCTTGTAGCATTGCTCGTCTATCCACTAGCATTGTTCCGCAAATGCTCACTGCTGTGAATGCGCGCTTTATTCAGAGTGCGTACTGTTGAGGGGTCCAAATTCTCAGTGATGTTTTCACCTTCCTCATAAGGATATTCTTCGTAGAGGTTAATGATGATTGTCCCAAGCTTTCCGTTTGGAACATCAGCAAAATCTTGTTACAGAACACCTTGTAATAGTTGTCTAGATTTAGATTGCTATAGAGTTTGCAAACTTTTAAGTACCAAGTGTAACACAAAGAATTACTTTGGATAATTATCTAGTTTGTGCATCGTTACCGGAAGGCAAGATGTACCCGAAGAGTGACCATTTTTGATTGAACACATTTTTGATTCCTTGATGATTTTATCCTTGTTAAGCCTCCGTTGGAGGAGTGCCGTATTCCGTGATGTGGTTTCTTTGTCCACCGAATCGCTTCTTGTTAGTTGTTAGTATACTCGTTTTGTTCACCATGCTGTGTTCGCAGCAAACGGATGGGGCCAACTTTACGCTTGAGGAAGCTCCTGGTTCTGGGCCTTGTATCATGCGAACGGATTTTTCGCGCCAGTCTACTGTAGAAGTTCGTTCTGAAGATGCCAACTGTCGTGACTTCACGCGGAATCCTATGCCAGGCTATGGAGAAAGCGACGTAGCAGCACAATCTCAAAATGGTCTATTAGGCAGCGTAACATCTATCGCTCCATTGGGACTTCCGACAATTGGAGGCGTATTAGACTACTTGACTGAAGAACGACTTTCCCTCCTAGATCCGAATGTCCTTTCTGAACTTGCTTCGCGAATGGTGAAACCATTGTGTGAGTTCATTCTGCCCATTGTTAGTGTGCATTCAGAACAGTATCATTTGGTTTATTTTTTCATAACCGCCGTCTAGATTTTGATACTGGCAAGTGTTTCGCATGTGATCACGCTGCTTCGGTATACTGCCTGACCACAAATTGTAAATGTCACTCCTCATTTACGTTTGCTACCCAGCGAATTTCCATAGCTTTCCCCAGCGGAAAATGTATAGCGGGACATTGAATGGCTTTGGATCCTATTTTGCCGATATGTTCGAACCTCACAAAAATACAAGGGGAATAAATCGCCCAACGTGACAACTGATTTAAGTGCTTCGGTTACAGAACTCAACTGGTTAACCACGTTTTATCAACCTCTGAAGCAGTGGTATCGCTTCCCTAGGTAGTAGTGGCGTTTCCTAAAAAGCGCACCGTGCCTTCCTTCAGTTTAAGGTGATCCTGTGAGATAGCACCATTGTTGAGAGCAAGGATAGCGCGTTGTTACTGGTCATGTTTTGTGAATGCAATGTCTTTTTGTTTTGCCTATTCCACACTTTTTGCTTGTTTACACTGCATAAACGGCACTGAAACTGTTTGAGTCGACCTTTGCCAAAAAGCTCGGAGGGCATTTTCTTGACAATTACGTACAGTGCACTAGTCGCGCAGGTCTGTGTTTTGTTACAAGTATCCTTCACCCAAATGAGCCCTATTTTTCGACCAACTTAGGAATAGAAGAAAATATCCAGTGCGCTTGGTAACCAAACAGTAAAGCCGAGACTTCATATGTCAGTTGCGTCATACGCTGAACAGGAAGAGCTCATACTATCTGTTGTTACAGGCTGTCAGCAAGATGGTGGAGGTGTGACGGAGCGTGTTATGACATGCTTGTTGCATCTGTTTTCTGGTTTTAGTGTTGAAAACTTGTATTATCTGTTTTGTTCGACACAGTAGTAGGTTATTAGTTTTATCTCAGCTGCATACGTGTGCACGCTTAGAAATTGGATTGAACCGATCAGTTGTTCTGTCTCCGCATCACTAATGTCGATCGCTTCCGAGTAAGCAGCACGCACCTATTTACTTACCTTTAACATTTGAGGCGTACAATCCACTTCGTTAAATCGGGTACGGTGGTACCTTAGTTCGTTCCTCCACATTAGATACCCCCCCCCTAAAACCACCGATCTATCGCTGTCCTGTGGACTTAACTATGGTGGGCAAATTGCCGACTTTTTTTTCATAAAAACGGGAAATTTCGGCAATTGTGGCTCTGCTGTTCTCAAACAGGGACTACTTTTATTGAGAAATCAGGAAGTGTCAACATTTTTGCATGCCAATTGATTCCTGTTTGGATACGAGAGACGAGAATCTTCAAGAGACAAGTCTAGGTCTACTGACTAAATCTGAAGCGCGTTTTTGATGCGGCCTGATGAATTTGATAGCGTGATCTTCCGTGAAAATGGCCAGTTCCATTGCTTTTGTGTAGTACGGCAAATCATGCGATGTGTTGTGGCAAATGAGGTCGGTGATCGGCCTAGCCTTATAGTCAACAATATATGCATTCCAAAATGCTGTGAACCCAGTCACTCGATACATGCTAATCCGGCTAAATGGCTTAGGTCCCTTGACAATCATACCATAAGGGATAGGATATTTCTACCCTTTCATGATGAAATGAAGATCGTTTAGTTCAGTCAGAGATGTCACGTGACACTGATCAGCTAACGTAGAGCTGCGAGCGACTAGCAATACACGGGCTGTACTATGGTCGAATGGAAGTGAAACCACAGAACGTTTCACTTGCTGTTTCCTGACGGTATCCTCGGGACTCATACATGCCTCAGTTCATGTACCCTTGAATCAAGTTGATTAACTTATTCTATCCCTGAACGTCTATCCGAGCCTCACTATACCACGAATTTTTAGCCTATTCCTATTCTGCTTGGTCATGCTCTGACATGAGCCAATCATTTCACTTCCAGATTGGCTATCACGTAGATTGTATCTCTGAGGTTAATGCGAGTAGATTCTCCCGATTGTGACCGATAATTTCGGCTAATTTCATTCAGTTCCAAAGAAAAAGCTAAACTTTTGGTGAGAGTTAAATGAGACCGATTTTAGGATCAAGGGAACTATGCCAGAGTTGCAATTCCACGAACAAATTGGCCATTTGGTTGCCAGTGGCATTCCCTGTTCATTGTTCATTGTATGTGAGTTATGTTCCAAGCCGGACCGAACAGTAAACTAAAATAAAGCATGAACAGTTTCTCCCATGGGGTTCACTCGGTTGTCATACAGCTGAGAATGTGGTCCTCCCCCCCCCACACACACCTCTAATAGGTATCTCTCCTCAGAAGAGTTAAGATCCTCGGGTAGTCCCTGTTGGAAAATGAGAGACTATCTTATTCAGTTAGTTCTACGTTTTCATTCACTGAAAGCTTAAATTTTCAATTCATGCTATACACGTGCCGAATAATGGGCGTCGATGAATCAATAGCGTAATCTGAGATCATAAAGACGTTTTCCACGGGACCAAAGTTTTGGAAGGCATGTGTGATTGCGAGAATAACTATGTGCCCTCAAAGCGTTGTGGCCCGGTTATGCTGACTTCGAGTTCACCACAATTCTGACTGTTGTTGCTTGTATCACCAATTTCACATATGGTTAACTCTCTTCCTGTTTCAGTGAAGGCGGCCCTCAATGTAGGGGGTCAACAGTCTAATTTCTTCAAGTCACAGGCGGAAGTTTTGGAACATCTCGCTCCTTACATTCCTTCAAACACTGCTGTCCTCGGAATGCAATCCACCGCATCCCTAATGGCTAGTTCGGTCGGCAAAGAAGATCCGACCCGCATCAACCAGTCACCAGTCGTATTCGTGTCCAATCTGAACCAAGAGGTAGGTGTCACTCTGCTTTTTCTGAAACCAGGATTCATCCAGTTCTTCTTTCAGTGATACTGTGATACTAGATGATGTCTCACAGAGCAACTGGTTCTTATTCATCCCCTCCCTCTCCCTTACTTAATTTTTTTGGTGGGACCTGTTGTTTTGTTCTAGCGTTCACCGTCCGAGTTGTGTGAGGCCTCAAAGGTGGGAACCTCTCTCCAGCATCCGCTGACGAAGTGAATTAATTGTGATATGTAAAATGTGGTATGTGAAGCGTTGCACCTTGAAAGCAGGAATAGAGCTGAAGGTGGTCTTGCTCCGGCTTGTCCGTTACATTTCAAGAAAACTGGTTGAGATACGTGGTTATTCCTCTTCATTGTCTGCTGAACTATACGTCGTGATCCGGATTATCCGATGTACAGTGGTGGTACCTTGACTGCTTAACCATTACTTATGACCATTCACCATTCAGAAATTTCCCATCTGTTGCTGAAATGTGCTAGCAATTTTTTCAGGTTTATCCAAAATGACTGTGAGATGTAAATTTAATGCCAAAGGTCGCGGACCTACAACAATTCCAGGAACCGAACTACGGCACTTTCCTCCTACCTAATCATAATCGCTGGGATCATTGCGTCACTAGTACATGCAACGTATCATGTAATCTTACGAGGAGAAACTGTAAGGAGGGCACTGAGTACGAAAACCCTCTGTGTTCGTAGAAAATCTGATCACGAGCAAAACGCCTGCACCTTTGAAAACACTGTTGGAGTAAACGAATCTTAATACAATGTCGCAGTAAGACGACCAGTGGGTGGATTCTACTAGCATCGTCTGCGAACTTCACCCAGCACAAACCCACCACACACTGGCTGACGAACTCCAGCTGGACAGTCTACGCTCCCACAAGGGAGTACCCCCAGAGCTTACCAGATGGCTCCTCAACGGAGAGGGAAGATAAACTATTTTCGATGCCTTCTGCACTTAGTTGATGAAAATACTGTTCTTTCTGAATGTTTTCGACGACTTTTCTCATGATGTGCTTCGCCATTATATCCGGAATAAACACCCCGAATGTTCACAGACTTTGCATACATATAATTGCAAAATGCTAGCTCATCAACATGACTATTCTGCACGGTAGTCGCAGAGTCCTATCGCCTGAGTCACTGTGAACGAGCTTGAAGCGGAGCTGTCTCCCCAGGGGAAATGCAATGGAGAAAATCCAGTGCCGCAATTATGTGTCTCCCGGAAGACTATTTCTGAGTGATGACGTTCAGCTAACGGGTAGTTACCCGAAAACTTTGACTGAATTTTTTTTGAGAGAGAGGACAGGTCGTACTCTCGTTTGCATCTTACTCGCAGCACCACATCGTGCGCTTGAACTACAGTCATGGATCAATAAGCACTTATGCTGGTACCGAACAGATTAGTCCTTCAAGGAAACCCTACGCTTAAAACGAAATTCGAATCAGTCAGCTGGGACGTCCTCTTGGCCCAGTGCTTCCATTCAACTTATGAGAAGGATGAGGGTTAAGTTATCTCCTGGTCGCCCGGACACAGTGGAACACCTGCTGTATGGCCATAGTGAATTCGAATTGTAATCGTTCCATTTAGAAACAGGCACTTTAACTTCTACACTGCCTCACTTTCCTTATTACCACCGATCTGCATGTACTCTTGTGGTCAACCGACACAGTCGTTTCATAGGACGTTAGTGTTCCATGAGTATCTTCGTTTCCTCATTATCTAACCACTTATAACAGTACTCTGGAAGATGTGTTTTCACAGAAGCGCCCAAAGTTCTCATTGTCATTTCGGCTGGTTCAACTGAGCTACGCAGGCTGGGATCCTTCAGAATGGTACAAATGTGCTTCCTGTTGATCCTTTCACTACTTGAAAACCAGCTGCAGTGATGACACTTTGCATGCATGCAAAGCATGTCTTTTTCTTTCTTATACCCCAAGCTTCCTACGGGGCTCCTGCTGCAGGTTGTGAATGTTAGCTTGACTAAGTAGACGATTTGACTTCACATCTAGTTGTGTAGACGCTTTAACCCTGTCCACTGGATTCTAAGAACACCCACTCGTGTGTGAGCCTGCTGCCCTCAAGTCTCCGCACGGAAATTGTTGACTAAGATCTGAACCACAGGCACTGTTGCCTTATAAGGAACGTGGAATATATCGGCCCATTTAGCCGATAGTGGAAACCATTTATGGCTTTCATAGTCATTCTAACATTCCTCGAGACCACACAATTGGACAGGTGGCACTCCTCAGAGCCTCTTTCGATTGATGGGGTTTTAGCCATCATTTGAACTGCACACTCCCATTAGACGCCTGTTCTGAGTTTCTTCATGTTACCTTTACTCTTCACTGCAAAGTTATGCAATTTACCCTTCCTTCCAACGCAAACTCAATCCGATCTGAACGTGGGGCTTGATGCTTCTCCAATCAACGATTCTCGACCTGGTGAACGAATCGTGTGACGCGTGTATATCTCTTGGTAACCCTGAATTTGTTACCACTCTACTCCTGTTCTGCCATTGCCTTCTTTCTCTCGGACTCGTGGATCATACGCGCTACTACCACTTAAGCGCATCACACCGGACACCTTGTTCACTTTGTTCGGTAAGAGTGGTTTTCACGGTTGTTCTCTCTTGTTCTGTGTTGTCTTGGACTTCATTCATACTCCCGTATGCTTCCGCAGGTTGTGACGGAATATGGCTGTTATCTTGTTTCGGTTCAGTCCATACAGATTGCAGTACCAAAAATCCTTGGCGCTCAAAGCTAAGAAGGAAGCAACGTAAATGGGAGACACTAGTTTTCCCTCTATCATCGGGGATTTATTAGTTATTCGGGACTTTTCCGGAATCGAGTTTCCAGTTTGATGTTACACGAAAGTAAAGCCTAGAGGCTAGCGAGAGGAATGGTGTATCCATGTAGCTTCGGACTTCCTTCGATCATTACACTCTGGGGCACAGCATTGTGTGAAAGAGCTCGCAGCTCATAACGCACAATCCGTTCAAGCCCCTGATCTTTACCTAATTTTACCTTATGTGACGGTGAGTTAGAAACCGGTATCCACGTCAGTTCTGCAGCGGACATCGGTAATCTTGTCTTGGGGACTCCTCATCCCGACACTTATTGTTTTCCAATATCCATGTACAGTTACGTAAAAAAAACTCAGAATTCTTATATGTCCTGTGAGTGCAGAAGACGTGGTTTTTCATTTTTCCTCGAATAGATCAGCGAACTTCTCTCCACATTGTCTTTTCACTAGTAACCTGTGTCAGGTAGCATTGCTCCGTATATCAGATGGTGCGAACTTACGTGGACTATTGTGGGAACAGCTTATCTCATATTGCCAATATCAGTAGTAGCTATTTAAACGCAGGTATTATCCTACAAACATGCAGCTTTTTCACGCGGCGTGGCTTCTTCCTACCTCCTTAAATTTGAATCAACCGTAAGAAGCGCAAATTTTTCAAATACTATTTCCAGTTTACTGTCGAAAGTTGCAAATTATGGCCAGCTGTTTACAAATGCCAGTTAATAGATGACGGCGACAGACTTATTGTCATTGTTATTGGCCCTAAGGCTTGTGATTAATTCCCTGTGTTGTTTGGAGGGAGCGTTGATCAATAGAGATGCATAAGGGGTAAGTATAAGTTTCGTGGTCTCTGTCGAGACATTTGTGGAGAACGACTAATAACCCAACGAGATCATGGACTCGGCCACCATAGGGAATGATGCCATACATTTTGGTAGTGGATCACTGTAATCTTACTTACCCATTGCGTTTTATTTAAGGCTTGATTCCGTCGCAGGTTCCTTTGCCTCTTTTTTTTCAAGGAGTTTACGGGGATGTTCAACGGGTGAAGATATTACATAATAAAAAGGATAGTGCCATGATTCAACTTGCCGACTGCAACCAAGCCCAGATGGGTAAGCTCCCAATGCGATGTTCACTTTATTCTCGTTTTTACGACTATAACGTTTTCATCAAATGGATAGTTTGGCTTGTTGACATACACAGTTTCATTCGGAATACTTTCATTGTGGTATATGGAGTAGAATGCTGTTGGTGCTGCCTAACAGACTGGTGTAAGTTAGTGACATTGTTTTATCACGAATGACCTGCTAGAAGAGTAGAAGCATTTTTATCAGGATGATGAAAGCATCCGTCTAGTGTATGATGCGTCAGCATTGGTAAATACTCAGTTGTGCGTTATCAATTCGTCTAACACTAATTTTACAAGGACCGGAAATCAGGAACCGACTCCTAACAAGTTGGAACAGGCAATCTTCGTCACTTAGAACCAGTCAACACGTGACGTAGATTCCGTGATTCCATATCCCATCTATGTGCTAGTTAATCGCACTACTGATCAACCGCCCGTGGCCCGTGTCGAGAGGTCCCGGGTTCCAAATTCCCTAGAGCTTCGTAAGTTGTGCACTGCTGGAAACTGCCTGGTGTGCGGCTCAGCAGAACCCAACAGCTGCCGCAACTTTCAGCACAGCCAGTGGTCCCACAACTGGGACGAAAGCGTACCTTACACATCTCTGTATGTACATTCTACTCTACTTCGGTGTGAACAGACATGTCATTGCCTAGAGCTAATTGTGCCTGTCATTCGCACTTAATTAGAATGAAGTTGACTGGACAGTATGTAGATTGAATCTATTTGTTGTTCTTTCAAATCACTTTTGTCGTAAGTTCTAAGATGATGAACACACTGGCACGGCTGATATTCTGTTTTTTAGTGTAGTCCACTATCTTACGAAGCAGCAATTGACAAAATGCTAATCATGGAAGTTTTTTGGAGGGTATCCCTGCGGTTTTGTGTTTCTTTCATTTTGGCTTGATTTTCGCTAGGCTGATTGTTAAACGTCGACTGTCAGTTCGACATTCGACTCACAATACGAACGATATTGCACGCTGAGCTTATCGACCTTTTGTTACGTATAGCCTGTAACGATCCTGCAAATGGCCACAACACCAGCTTAACTCATCTCAGTATGGGTATCACTAGAAAAAAGTCTACTGTACTCATTCATGATGTGCTGTCACGTCCACCAATATGCTTCGTTGGAGGTAACTAATAACGAACCTCAATCAGTCAATTGGTCAGGCAGTCATGTACCATACGGGTGTAACGGTGGATACTACTGATGCGGCATGTGAGTAGCACGTCTTCTCGTAAATCCGCTTTGCGTCTCTTGAAAAGTGAGATCTGTTGCGGAATTTGTGGAGTCTCTTTGTAGCATTTGCTTGCAGTTGAGTAGCAGTCAATGAATATCCAGAAAAAGTTCAGGAAGACGCGTTCAAGGAGAAGATGGATATTCAGTTTTGTAAATGAGATGCATATGAGAGTTTTGCTCCCCTGTTCAATAGTCTGTAACTGTTCAGTTGGCGTTCTCAAATAGACAACTCCGCAGCGTAGGCCTTCTTCCTTTTCACGGGTACGGTGCATCTGCTAAGGTGCTTCGATCTTTAGCTAGTTAGCTGTGCATTGCTGTGTTTACTGTGGCAACACGTGCTTTGATAACAGTACTACTACATGGAATGAAAGTTTTACGCCCAAAGTGATGTCGAGGATATTCCATCTTTGACCTAATCCGTTAGTTCTAGATATAAAGGTCCAGAAAAGGGAATATTTCAGCTACAGCATTACAAAACCGTGTTCTGATCTCGCGGATGGCGGGTATCATATGAACTGGAAACCCGAGTCAAACTTTGGTACAACGGGTGTGAGCTTTCTGTAGGCTTACTTGTTAGTTAGTCCCTGTCCACAACTTGGCAACAGGTGTTCCTTGTAGACGTTACCTCATTCAGCCATGGTCATCTAATCACTACTGGCTCTTATTCTGCATCCTCACTTCTCCCTGTTTCCCTATTTTCACTCCACAGCTGTGAACTATCTAGATAAAGTTCCGTTATACGGAAAGCAAATGCGTTGCACTTTATCGAAGAATATGGCGGTTACTATCCCCGTGCCTGGAAAGGACGACTCAGAGGCGAGTGCTGAAAACATCAATCAACTGAATCGGGAATACATTGGTCATCGATTGCATCGATTCCGGCGCCCGAACGCTCGCTATCTGCAGAACTTGTGCGCACCTAGTAGGGTTTTGCATATATCCAACCTGCCTGAGCAAGTCACCGAAGATGACTTGACCGATGTGTTTATGCGTGTTGGTGGACTTCAAGTGGAGGCCGTCAAATTGGTCAAGTAAGTTTCTTCTTTTCACGTAATTGTAGTCGGCAAGCTGGACATTTTTATGAAAGGACGTTGTGGAAGTTTCTGTAATCTAAATGCTTTTTCTTCATTGTTTTCATGAACTTCGTAAGGTAAATGATTGATTTTTTTCTTTTAAGGACTTAGTCTTTCTTTGCTGCATGTGCTTTCGTTTGTTACGGTTTAAACTAAATTTGATTATATATTCTGGATTTTTCAACTGGCTATGTGTTGCATCCAGCTGAAATGATTGCCGTTCGTCGATTCCGTCAGTTGTTTCTGTGGCCCAGGTTATAGTCAGTCCCTTCTGCGATACGGACTGTGATAGCACATTATGCGAACAGGTCGTAGACGAAAGATGGAGTTAGACGTCTCTCGCTCTGAGATCTGGATTTTCTTTTTTCCAGATTTCCACTATGCACTATGGAGGTGATTATCTTAGTTTTAGAGAAACATCTCAAACCCATTTGGGTGTGAAGGAGTTCAAAGTATCAACGTTTCTATGCTGTCCAACTCGCCTGTAAAACTGTGTTTATTACTGTTATGCTGAATTTCACTTTGGTTAGAACAGCGGGTAATCCCGCTGCGTACGGATTAGCTTTTGTCCCCGCAGCCCCACAAAAAAGACACTACTCAGCTTGATAGATATACTTTGGGCGCTTATTGGCGTTTTAACGCGTGTGGTGCTTTCATTTTTTCTGAAATGATTCAGCGGCTAGCAATCACGGTTTACCGGTTGTCATAGTTAACGGCCTACTCGCATTGCTTTTTTTTCAGGACGCCGAAACCCATGGCACTGGTTCAGCTTCAAGATGTCGAGAAAGCTGTTACGGGCTTGATAGTGAGTAACTTCCATGAGTTCGCTTACATTTTCCCATGTCAAGGTGCGTAACATTTAATCACATTCCTTTTAATGAACACTTGTAGATTGAGTTGTTAATAAAACAAACAACCTTTCGGTGGCTAGCTGCCATGCCATTCAAAGGAAGCGCGAGGGCTGGGATACTGCCAGGTTACCCAAATCTAGACAGAGGAAGTCGAGAGGCAGAAGTCGGGTTCGAACCACAGACCCTCCGGTTAGTAAATTTGCGCCCTAACCACTGAGCCATCTCGCTCCCACTGAAACAACTAAGATTTTCAAGCAAGTGGACAGCAAAACAGTGTTGTTTTCCATCTGGACTGTAGATTAAATTTGTAGGTACCTCGGAATACTTATGAAGGGACAGCACTAGCCTGTCGCATCCACGGTAGCATCCTGTACGCTCATCAATATTGCCTAGGCCTGTACGTTTTCTGTTGGCATGACGATTTTTTCGAAACTAGTCAACCTTGGTGAACTTTAGAAGTGACTTTGTTTTATATCGACAGCACATCTGTTGTAGATGGTTCCGGCTTCTGTTTGGCTTCGCCTTGTTTTTGAGGACTTTTTAGTTTCCTCGTTTTCTTTATTCCGCAGAAGTAAATGTCTTTGGGTAGTAACCTTTCAAACGCAAAACCATTTTCCACCCTTATTTAGGCCTTGCATGACTACGAACTTGTGGACAATTTGCACATGCGGGTCTCCTTCAGCAAGTCTTCAATTCGATAGAAGCCTGTTTTCACAATTGTCCGTTAGCCGTTGCTTCTCCCTCTTTTTCTACCATTTATTTGCTCACCCAATTTGTTTCTCATGTGCCCACCTGGTAGCACGGTCATATTCCACAAGTGAGCATGTTTCATGCAAGAAAAACATTTCGCTGTTGACTGCATTTGTATTCCCCTCTTTGGACTTGTGTTAGCCTCCGCGATTCATAATACATGCACTAATGTTCGAACCGTTGCTTATAATTCTGTTCAGAGTATTCCGTTCATATTAATTTTGTTTTGCTAACTCTAGTGTTTTCTGTGTTTTTTGGGTATCGTTTGGTTGTCCTGGTGGGTGGGAGTTCAATGAAGTCTACTTGGAAATGTTGATAGAAGCCTTACCTCTGTGACGCCTCTACATATTTGGTTTGTTTCCCATCATATGGAAGCTTCTCATTCATGGGCCTACCGTACAGGTCATCTAACATTACACCATCGGTAGTCGAGATTTTTGCAGTCTGGTGACTAGGGGTGGGTCAGCTGTAGTATTTTACCTCGTCAACGAGGATTGCTGTGTTGTTGTTTACCGCCATTTTTCGAACTGTCAACTAACACTTGGTGACGCAGCCTAGGATCGCGGTTCTCACCTGATAGGTAGGGGGTTTGAAGTAGAGCCGTTGTGCGAGCACACTAGCTCTATTAGCCATGATTGTCCTTCTTAGCCAGTTATCAACCTCATTCGTCCAAGGTGCGGTAATGATTGATTTTGTCGACCTTAATAAGTGTCAACTACAGGCTGTTTGAGCTTGTCAAGTGAGCCAGCTATCGATTCTGTACCATAAGCATCCATGGGCAGTCTCCAATGACCGGATCTCACGTAGCCCATCCAATACATGTGTATCTGTAGTCTTGATTGCTCACAGATAAGTGCTCATTCACACCACACTGATCTGTGCGCTGAATGTCTAACGAATTTCTGAGTGATTGATTTTCGTCGAGGACTGTATCACCTTTCTGAGGTGTTCTTTACTGTCAGAGAAGCGCCTGGTGTGGTATAGGAGGGATCAAGCTTAGGGACTAGTACCCCTTTATTTTATTACAATTAACAGAACGTGTCACGCGTGTTTTCAAAAACACCGCTGCATTCTCTCAACTGTCATAGTCGCGTGGCGTCACACAAGCTTGGTGACAGTGGTATCATGCAATCAGCTTGGTGACTCGTAAACTGCACATAACTACTGCGGGATGGCATTGTATCTGTCAAATTGTGCACGTTTAATATGTGAACTAAACTTATCTTGGTCATATACTACGGTCGTGAGAAACAGGGCTGACACAGTTGAACGGGAGTTGGCTATTGGTGCCAACCCTTCAATACGCCCAATAGATCAGATATTTGGTTGATCACAAACCGGTCCACGTTCTGCCCGATACTTGCCTTATAGTCAGGATGTCCTGTAAAGGAATATAGGCCGTAACGAGTTGAATACAAGTAGCAATGTTTAGGAAACCTTGATGCCGAGAATATTCATTTCAGATCAGATCAATTGCAATATTTCTGTGCTTGTGACCCTTTTTAAACATGACTACCCCAAACTTCTTATGGGAACCCTTTGACTCTCCATATCGCTGTTTCTGTTTCTAGCACATTCGCATTCTTCATCGCCTCCACTCAAGCTGTACTCTCCTTGACCCATCCTGAGTGCCATTAGAACAGCCATAATCCACGGGGGCAATGACTTCGAAGGTCCTGCTTTTTTCCTAACAACAAAGTTGGTTGCAGGAGGACATTGAAGTTACCCATGAAGATCAAAAACGAATTAACAGTTTCGCTACCTGGAATTTGAAGTCGAAAGATTTCGCCGCTGAATACGAGCAGAAAAAGGTAACTAACTGCCTTGGGTGCATTCATTAATGTGGTAGAAGGACCTCGCCAACCTGGATGATGCCGAGGATGAACTCATTGTCTGTGATTCTGATTACCATCCGTATCCTTTTCTCTCCATAGGATCATTCGGTCTTGGTAATTTAGAAAATTATCCCAAGTTCAGTATGATCCCTTTATTTTCGAGTTGATGACTTTGCGCGTTAATTTCTCTTTCACTTCAATCGTACCCAACCTACTTGCAATCTGTTACATTTTGTTTTTGGTAGTCAATTGATCGTTCAGCTGTAGCACCCTTGCGGTGCCTAACCGCAGTGCCACCCGAAGGTTGCACGAGGGCTGGGATACTGCCAGGCTGCCCAAGTCTAGACAGGAGAAGTCGAGAAGCAGAGGTCGGGTTCGAACCACGGACCTTCCGGTCAGTAAATTCGCGCTCTAACCATCTCACCCCCATTTTGGTAGTATCCACGGTTTTTTATTTCTCAGACGTTTGTTGCAACGTTGCAGGATTTCAATCAAGAAACTAATAACATCCAACAGAAATTAGATCGAAACCAAAAAGTGAAACAGGGAAATCACTCGCGTTGTTTCCTACTTTCATATGAAAAGTTCCCAGCATCCTACTTCCCAAGGACTAGCAAAGGCAGCAGAAATTTTGGTTGACGCCAGAAGGCAATCAGGAGAAGTTTCGGATAACTCCCGAAAACTCACTTCATCAAGCGAAATCACTGCATTTTCATTAGTGTGCAGCTAATCTTCCTGAGCGGTGTTCTGAATCCGGCATTGGTTGTTCGCATTCACTTAATTGGTTCTTTGGTAGGCTTTCAGGTGACTTTTTTGCCCTGATTGTCTGCAGTGCTAACCAAAACAAATGAGGCTTGCTGACTGGATGATTTTGACTTGCGTTGACCTTCAGGTGTATAATGTGAAATACTGATATGACTTTCCGGCAGCCTTCCAGCCGGGTTCGGATGCTGATCATGTTGGTTTAACTTGTTTCAACTGGTGACGCTCTGGAGCGGGATCAGGTGTAAAGGTTCCTTGAGAGAAGGAGTTTACACAAACGCATAAAAATGAACGCAAACTGCACGGAAGATGACTGACTTGGTGAAGAGTACAAAGTAAAAGATACCGGAACGTTTAAATCCAACGGAATGAACGCCTCCCGGAGGCAACTGAGGCCGGATGAAGCTTTTGATTGTGGTTGCAGGAGACTGTAAGACTGGGTGAGTGAACATCCAGCGTCGCCAAAAGGCTGCGGGGCTTGGCCGCCGTACGTGCAAGACAAGAAGATTGCCTTTTGGTCGTACTCAGCTTCGATTCAGTAGAATAACGGGTTGACCACGGAGACGCGCATTGAACCGTTTATGGCAAATAGTCATAAGCATGCCCAGCTGTGACTTCCTTAGACCTTATTATGTTGGTGTGCTCGTTTGTTTCGTATGCCATCTGCTGAATTGTGTCCATGTCCTGTTTGCTGAAATAGGTTACGATTAAAAAATCTGCAGAGTGGACGAAGCATGACAGTATGAGAAACACAGCAACCCATCTAAGCCGGGCTGATGCATGTCCTTTGCGACAGTAGTAGTTGAAGGCGCTCATCGAAATAGTTATTTCACATGTTCACTGGTCTTGTCATCTTTATTCTATCTTTCATAACAAAACTTCCCTGCAATTCTTCGTGTCTGTCCTTTTTTGCTCACTGTCGATCTCCCATTTCTGCACTATCCGGTACCGTGTCGACGGCGATCCGAACCACCCAACTTAGTTATACGGCTCATAGTGACCAAACTAGGCTTACCAGAACCTTATCTTTATCCCACCTTTATTTACTTAATTTCCTATTAGCCTTATTTACTTGCACTATCGGCAGCCAAATGCACTGACTTCTAGGTTTAAAAAATGAATTGCTATAGATCGCTTTAACTCTTCGTACAGTTATCTGGTCGGCGAGACCTTCTTCCACTTACCCACGGATGAAGTGAACGAGCACATCACCGCCGCAAAGCATACTACCAAGGTCCGGATGCTTGAGCTGGAAGAGTCCATAACAGAGAGTAAAGCACAAATGCATGCCTTGAAAAAGGATCTGTACGCGAAGTTTGGAAACCACATCAATTTGGAAGAAGATTGATCAATGCAGTTATATATTGCTGTGGTGCATAAGTTGGGTTCACATATATATATGTATATTACCAAAACTTATCTTGCGCTGTCCTATGGCTTCAATCTGACGAATCTACTGTGCCGTCTTGCTTTTCGTCGCGTCTGAACGTGCCTCAATTTGTTAAAATCAGGTTGTTGAAAACAACCTTGACGAGCCACCTGTCGTGCACATTCCACAGTAGGGCCTACACACAAACAGTCGAAAAGTTGTCGACGAATACTCGTTTGCATATCTATTTGGTTTTCACGGGGGACAGCTGAATCTCTCATTTATGATATTCGAAAAGGTAGTTGTGGATTCAACCAGAGTCGGTTAGTACTTCGAGTCATAACCCCCAAAGTATCTTGTAGTTTACGTCGCGTTACACACCATGAAGTGTCGTTCCTTTTTCTGGTAAAAACTACCGATTGTTCACCGATTCCTTCCGTGAAGTATCGCTTCTGTTATCAGACAAAACATTGCTACACGTACCCCGGTAGTGATCACTTACGGACCAAAGTTACGTGAATTAAAGCGGAAAATGGAACATACCAAAACTTGAATAAATAAATGGCTGGAAACACTATCAGGACACAAACCGCTGTTTGACGCAGCTTCTCAATTTGACCTTGTGTCTCAGACCACAACAGTTGTGGTGAAACCTTCATGTCATACTTTTACTATGAATCCTCCATGGATGATACTCTAAACGACCGAGTTGGAAGGCTCACACTAGAATCAATCTCAGTTCGTATGTCAGGAAGTTTGGGAATTTTGATGCAGATTTGGTCCTTCTAGTGAAGCCAATCTATGCTGAAAAGCCGAGGAGCACTGTACAGTTGTTTCCTGCTTATTGGGAATCATCAGCAGAGCGAATCTCACGAGACTCCATGGTGTCTTGAGCCCGCAACCTCGTGGCTAGTGGTTTGAACATCCAACCGCTCGTGGCCGAACAGTTAAAAAAAACGAGATCAAGTTTTCTTCATGTGTTTGTCTCCCGCCGATTACTAGCCAGCAGCATCAGGCGCAGAACGCTCGTCACACTGCAGTCGGTGAACTGTGTTTGGGCTGTTGCAGTCGTGCTCGTTCGATCCATTTTGAAACACTAACGCTTCTGATCATGGTCTAACCATGCTTTAATGCATGTACGATTTTCCCAGGCTAACAGACGCAGTCCATATCGCGGTGGTAACTGTAGGAAACGAATTGTTACGCGGTTCGAATAAGGCTCCGCTGAAAACATCATCATCAAGAATTTACTGAACAAGAAATGATTGTGCGAGCTGTACCGTGTGTCCACCCGATTACTGTTACGTTCCAACTCACATATTACATTTAGGGGCTCCGAGATTTTCAGAATGAACTGTGACAAAACGTAAAAGCAACAGGGACGTAGCTTCAGTACTGGTCTACGGTCAGTATGCCAAAAAAATCTGTTTCAAACAGTCTGACATCCGTACTTGCGGATAGCACGTCGTGCATAAACGAGCAGAATCATCCTTGTCTATCCTTTCTTCCATATATTCGTCACAGATGTTGGTAGGTATCGGATTGTGGTTGCACAAGTAACCGGCTTCGACAGTTACGTAACCTCGCCAGAATGTGTAAATCACATAAAGGAGTTGTAAAGATCCGCAAAATATAACAATATGGTCGCAGCATATCAACAGGTGATCACCGCTGTCTTCATTTTGTAGCCTGTATTCGTGATGACGGGTAACCCTAACCAGCCGCTTGACGCGGAGGCTTACCATAGGTCTCATTTTTCGGATTCCAAACACTTTCCGTTATTAAGTGTGTGTGTGTACTTTCAATATTTATCTGACCGTTCCACAGAAGCAGATCCGTTTCGGGTTTTGCGTCACTATCCATCGTGACTTATACAGATAAATCAGGCTAAGTAAGTCTTGCGAGATACACGCGTTTGTAGACGAGAGGATCAGGTTTAGGATATTTTGGACTGTCGAAGGGCTTTTAGAAACCATACGTGTTGTATGTTATGTCAAGAAAATAATTCTTGTCTGATGTAACTACTCACAAGATTTCTGAAAACTCTTCGACCTTTTGAGTAGTTTCCTTTATGAAAATATACCGCGATATCTCGAATATCGTACCAACGGAAACATAAGGCGGCCTTTGTGTAGAACATTCAAGTGAAGAATATCATATCATATCAGAGATTCATTTAAGCCTCCCGTGATAACCAAATTGATTTGCAAATTGGTGTATGTCTTGTTTGAGGTGTTATAAGAGTTGGAAAGTCTGTCGAATGGCACTAGGTGATACTAGACGTCACATTTCGGTTTTAAAATTAACAATCCATGTATATTTTACCGGTTGTAAGTATTAACTGAGCTCTCTACGCACGTCCATTCAAATGCAATTCTTTGTTAACGTGTTGCAGCCCACTGCCACGCTCGGTGAACAGGCCATAAACCAGTACTTCGTGGTCGATTAGCTGCTGCTCGAGGATCGAAAAATCGACCGTGTTGTCTCGTCTTGATGTACGATACAGATTCCACCAATATTTTACGCGACAGATGCGGAATTTCTTACTCTGTTTGAGTGCGGTAAACAGATAAACACACGGAAGCAATGTCGTTGATTCTGTTTGTTATCACGCACACTATTGCTTTCAGGTATTCTCACTCCGCTGCATTCTTCCGACAAGGTAAGTCCAAGGGCGAAGATATGAATCTGTAGAAACAGCGGCTTTTCAACTCAAATGATACTCCATAGATCGTGGTCAACACATCACCCCACTCTGAGACAGGGTTGCAGCCGTAATAAATTGTTGACTCAAATGGAAGACTTAGAAAAATCACCCGGATTTTCTCCATTTTGAAAGCAAAACATAAAAGCATTGGAATTTCAAACTAAACTTAGAATCAGCGAACTACACTCATTTGCAAACAAATTTGGCTTTGCAGGAGACTCACCTGGAACCCAGCTGAATCTCTCGTTTATGATTTTTTCATGCAACCCTTTTCAGCAACCTTATGAGTAGTGTATTGCGTCCAGAAACTTGGAATTCTACTGGGCAGTACACTAATAAAGGACATAACCGGTTTCAATGTGGACGCGTCCTCCATACACATTGTACTTCGCCACTAATATCAACATTTGTATCGGTGATGCACGCGTGCGGCATTCTATCTAGAGTTCAACTCCATAATTCGGGAATACCCGCCCCACTTTACCAATAAATTTTGCATTGCCACTGTGCCGCCGTCCAGACTGATATGCTCAGTGGCTCAGCAACATTCGATTCCTTCACCCCGAAGGAGGTTACTGTTTTACTCTGCTTGTGCATGAGCACCAAAAGTTTCTTGTTGGTAGTGTGTGTCAGACAAATGAGAGATTTAATTCATTCAGGCTAGCCCTGTTTATTTCAAGACAACAACAACAACAACTTTCGTCTTGTTTTTTCGGGCTCCTCCCTCTACCCTGTACGAGATGATGAGTAAATTCAACGAATATGGCTTAGTTAGTCACCTAAAAAGGGAACTAATTAACTGGAGTTTGGGTGTTTATACTTACAGGGTAGGTGGTTGGACTCTCCAATAGGAATCACTCATCAGGAAGGCATGTACTAAGTAACTTCATCAGTAGCTAAAACTATTTGCATTAAAGTTGTTGAGAGGAAACTTGTTAAGCTTAACTGTGCAGACGAAGTTTTGCCCTGGGAAAAAACATGATTCCAAATTTAAAGTGTATCAGCCTCTGGTTTAAACAAGAAAATAAAGTGTACGTTACACTCTGAGGGAGGTCGCTATGGCGATAACTGGCCGTTGGGTTACTTCAAAAAACGTCCTCTTTAAAGGATTCCATAGTAAATTACGAGCGACAAGAGAACTTTGTTGACTCTCCTGTGAATTGATCTGCCTTCGAATAGCTGTAACTGAAGAAAACAGATGCAGTGAGAAGCTACATTGTTTGTCGTGTATACCATCGGTGGTGTGACCCGTCAGTAAACATACATAAAGCGGAAAAGAATTCACCCTGTTTACTGTTGAATGTAATGGGAACAAATTCCGCAGTGCGAGATTCTGAAGACCAGATTTGATGTGTGTATTAGCACAGTTTAAAAGTACAGTCAAACTCTCAGAAATTTGGATAATTTTGAACGGACACGCTTTGTTATTCACAAACATTTTTTCTTTATGGACGAGAAAATTTATCTAGTCAAGCAACCTTAGCATTTGTGTCTCACTATACTCAGTTACGTTTACTGTCTGGACGAGAGACGGCGGAGGATGCGATGTTATTCCATACCGCACAGTACCACATCCTGTGGTGCAGCCGCACGTTTAACTGTTGAGCAATATTGGATCAGTATGCAAGCCGAAAGTCAACGAATAGTTGGTGGCAACCTCCCAGACTCTTGGAAAGTAACGAGTTAAAATGCCACGTTCGACATAATTGTGTAGAGGGGCGCCCAATATATGAACGATCACCATGCTACGAATAAGAGGCGGTAAACTCACTCAATGCTCTAATTTTGTGTATCGGCCAGCTCGAAGCGTCCCTAGGCCGGATAATTCTGAATAACGATTTCTCTCTTGACAATGCACTTTGTGGTTATAATCTTAATTACGAATCGGGCGCGTCATGTGTGGATGGTTTGATCAACAACCTACTGGGTTTCGCTCTCGCTACGGCAGACTACTTTATCCCAGCCTGTGGCCGTTACCTGATTACTGGATTATTTCCACGAGACAGGCTTTTGGCAGTGTTCGGACAGTGACTTAATGAAATTAATAATGGACATTTTGTAAACACCTCTTGTGATAGAGGTGGCATTGAAGTAATGTAATGGGAATTTAAAAAAAACATCCTCCTTACTAGAAACAGAAACAGTCAGCTTTGAACAGCCAATTAAAGTCAATCCACCTAATCTCTCGCTCCACAGGTGCCAAATATCTCATTGTCTATTTTAGTACTTAGATTAAAGGAAGTTTTATCTCTTGTTTAATTGCCCATTTATCCTCAAAGCAGTTGTACGATGTAGCGGAGAAAAGTCACTGGTTTGATTCCTCTACAGGCGGAAGTCCTGACAAAGCAAAGTTGTATATCACAAAGAAAGCTCGATTGACCCAGTCTGTTGATCATTTGCCTTTGGCGATGTGTTCCCAATTACCCAGCCGAATGTCCCAGGAACCAAACAAATGAGATACACTCTGCTTGGTGAAAAGAAGAGAAATCACGTTTGTTTAAATCCCTAATAAGTAATGATTTGGAGTGAATGGTTCACTGTGAAGTTAATAATACTCAATAAACCAGCTAGTGGACCTACAGTAACGGTGGGCGTAGGTCTATAACTCCCAACCCCGTTAGTGGACATTTTCAACGAACACAAGGCATTTGAGGATTAATAAACGGTGACGGAGAAATTAGCTAATGTCAGTCCAACATGCACACACGAATCTAAATAGGAACTGTCAAAGTGCAAATTTATCCCCACTGTGAATGGACATACCTGCTGTTAAGCGACGTTGTTCGGAACAACCTTCATTTTCTTTGTTCGCTTATAGATGAGATGAGTGATGGAAGTTGTCATTCATTATATACATCACATCCATTTAACCTCACCCTACTTCTTCATACGTTAAACCATTAGCCACTAGGAAGAATTAGCGTCAAACTATCGTGAAAGTACATTGGAGTTGATGGGATTCCACATTTCATGGATTCCCCAGATGCCTAGCGGATTTTTGCCCTCTGACACTGATATTAATTCAGTGGTTGCTTGACGGTAGGGGCTTTTTCTGATGTATGTGTCTACATCATTGGTCAGAATACCCACGCTATAAGCAGGATGAACACTCCGAAAGTTCAACGGCTTTGTTATTCCAAATCGTTGTAGGAACGCGATAGCCGATATGGATGTGAACCGTACCCAATGCCCACATCCACCACCAGAATACCTCCTTAGACAGTTCAATATTCTCACCAGTTCAGTTGCTGATGCTGAAAGAATACTTCCTTAGACAGTTCACTATTCTCACCAGTTCAGTTGCTGATGCTGAAGTACCTTCATTTTTTGGTTCCCTCCGCAAATACCTGCATATTTCCCTAACTCGGTTGTATCCGTGTTCGTAATGCACTACTCATAAGGTTGCTGAAAATCCTACGACAGCCCACGACCAGTTTCGCCCTTCTTGAGGCTCATCAGGTAGGCGCAGTCCCCGAGTTTCCGTCAACCTTATGCTCTACTTGAAACCGAAATTGCACGAAATTGGCCAAATAGACTGATTTGCAGACTAATTTGGTTTTGCGAGAGACTCACCTGAAGCCCAGGTAAATCTCTCGTTTGTGATGTATCCAGGCAACTGAATGTGCTGCAACAGGCCGCCTCAGTTTCAGTCGCTACGATATTCGAGGTTCGGCTGGGTCTAGATGTGGATGAATAACTTAGCAACTGAGATACTGGCAGATCCTGAAGTTAAACGAATTTATCAAAATCGTCTTGTGGACTCTTCCAACTGTTCCACTGCCAAATATCAATATGCGCTGGAACCAAGGTCACCACACCTATGTAGTGACGGGTGTTTTGCTTGTCGCGCAGTGCTATCATGTCCATTCAAGTAGTTTATATCAGACAACAGTTATACTGCTTGATCCTCGGAGAACTTTCCTCATCGGTCCCGAACACCACTTGGCCCGAGGAATTACCAGACGTCAAGTGAGTGTGCGCAGTCGCCGACCGTTAAGCTTGGTTGGCCTAACAGGAGAAAAGGCCAAAAAAGTCTGGAATGCCCGAAGATCATTTCAGTTGGTCCATCCGACATGTTCCCGAAAACCGCCTGTAGCAAGGCGATCAAGAATCAAATTAATGCGACAGTCTTCAGTAATGAAGAACGCCCGACCGCTCCGTCAAGGACTTTGTATAAGAGTTCTCGTGGCCACCATTTGAATCCTACAGCGGAAGTAGAACCCTGTACGATGGACCTCGAACTCCCTACGACCTTTGATCTATTTGCCTGCATCTGGGAAAATGAGACTGTTTCCGACAACTGGGGAGAACCGTTGGTGGGTGCGTTAATCAAAGGGGAATCAGATTGATTACAGTCGTAACGAGACTCTTGACGCCACTTCTTCGTCGCCTTATGGTGGCTTAGGAAACACTGACTAAATAGCAGCAAGCGGGATTACGGCCTTAGAGGGGTTGTGTTGACCATAACTTCACACTCCATCAAGTGAAAGAACAAAGTCATACGTAAAAACGACCCACAATTTTAGTATTCCTGGATCTTTAGAGCGCATTCGAGTCGGTTGACCGATACATTATGCTTGGCACGTTTGCCCATCAAGAAATGGCTCGGAATTTTTATGAACATGCGATGTTCTTTGTATTTTTGGAATTCCGGAGTTGTGAGATTATATGAAGTGCTCTCCAAAATTTTCGTACACAAAGTAATTTCCATCAATTGTGCTCAGTCTCTCTATTCCTTTTTAAGTTCATGATCGACGAAATAATGGGATGAACGCTGGAAGGTCTCTGAAACCCCGGTGTTCAAATAGCCTGTGACGAAAACCTTGTCGATCCGAAATATGCAGACGACATACTTCTCACTCTCGAAGAGGAGAAGGTTCGTGTATTTTTGAATGAGCTGACCAAAGACACCCCGCCCTTTGGCATGCACTTTGAACCCAGAAAGTTTAAGGTCATGCTCATGGACATGCACTTAGTGAAAACGCCACTTACAAATCAGGGAGAGACACTGGAAGTTGTGTAGAGTTTTAAGTATCTTGGAAGTTGTATTAGTTCTAATTGTAGTGTGACATGAAATCAATGCACGAATCTCCAGGGCTTGTGTCGCGTTTCCTAATTCGAGAAACCTGTGATGTTAAAATGATATATCCCCGAATCTCAAGAGACATGCGTATCAAGCTACGGTACGGGCTGTTTTGCTGTATGGCTGTGAGACGTGGCCTCTGAGAGCAACGGAACTGAGACGCCTTCAGGTTCTCGACATTCGTTGTCTCAAGACCAAAGCTCGTGTGGTTTGGTGTCGGAGAATCCGTAACGAAGCAATTAGAAAGCGAATTTTCGGTTGTGCACCTCCACTGAAGAATGTGTCCAGCACCAGAAGCTGCGCTGGTTAGGCTATCGTTTACCTAAGAGGGTGCCGTTTTCCGTGCCCATTTCAGAGTGGCGTAAGCAGAGAGATGAATAACTCTTGACCTGGCGGAGGGGAATAGAAGAGATTACGAAAAGTTTGGATGCTGTCGGTGCTAGTCGCCCCCCAGGATGGGAACCGCATGATCCCCACTGCGGCTGGTTGGAGACACAACAAGATATGGCTGCCAACCGATGACATTGGCATTCTTGTTGTCAGTTTCTATCCAGATTGCCTGAATGAGTGTTTGGAGGGGCAGGCACCTCGCAATGATTGTAGTAAGCTAGCACTAAGTCCCTTCCCCATCCACTTTTATTCTTTTCTTCACAATAAGGCTTTCGAATAAATCATGTTTGCACGGCAGCGAAACATCAGTGTTGAACACTAATTTTATTTTGTTGGCAATGATGGTGTGATGATGACTGTTTTGCTATTCTTTAAGGTTGGCTCACTTCCAGCCTATCAAATGGAGAAGAAGCGTCTCACGACCACTATCCTTGGTCTGAAACAGGCAATCATATGATATTTTGATGTACACCTCAATGGAATTTATTGTTACACGTTCGGTTTGCACGCCTCGTTGTTTCTGTTTCGCCTTACTCGTTGATTTACGGTGTGGTTGTCCAGTCCTCGATACTGAACTTTTTATTTCGTAAGCTTATCTAAATCCCACTAATTGATCCGTGCTTTGAACTTCGCTATTGCTTGAAGATCTCGAGTCAATTTGAAGCATTCGTCGTCTTCTGGCGTTGACCTCTATCTGCCTTCTGAGTATCGTTATTTGCGGGTTTATTTGTCCTTTAGTAGGCCGGCTTCACTTCACACACTGCTGCGAAATTTGCAGAACAATAAGCAGCCAGTCTATTCCCACAGAGCACCGTCAGCAGCATTTATCTCACAAAATCTCTACGAGTACTTTTCCGAGGAGAAAGTGCAAGCAGTACTACTGAACCATGATTTAAGCCACTGCGATTCTAACAGCGCAATTCACTTCACACCACATAGTGTTGACGGGAAAGTTTTCACATGCAAGACCCACGCCAGTTGTGGGATATCGACCTGTCTGAACGGACCATTACTGTTAAAAAATAGTCCGGTTTCTATCAAATTTGATGCATAGGTTTCTCCCAGTCAATCCTTGTGATGTTTTTTAGCTATACCTCTAACCTACAGAAATTGGGAACCACTGAAAGTAGTCACTGAAATGGCAGGTGCGAATCCGTTTATACCACCATAACCATTGCGGTCACATTTAACTGCATATCTGGACAGAATGTTTACATTGTGGAATGTGAATGATTCCAATAATTAGATCAGCTCATCCCGACCGGGACACAACTGGTCTAAATAAGTGTCAACTTCTAGAAAACATCAATCAGCAAATTGGATGGTGTGACAGTTTTAACGTGAATCCTACGATAAATCAAGCGGGACTTTGATAATTTTGCTGCAGGATGAATTAGCGATATGGAAAACCGAAGGACACCTGGAGCTGTTCAAAAACTGCCACAAATCCGTTTGGTTTTCGCCGTTTCCCACCTAAATTGATTGGCGTCGTAAGCATTCACAAAAAGTAAGCTGAAACAAGCGAAGTATACTTTCCAGAAAGGAAAGACAAACTTATTATGGATACGAATTTGTCCTGGGATAAGCCACGATGTGTGCAACATGCCTACGGGTTCGTGCACAGGTTCTAAAACTACTAAATCACACAGCGACGATGATCAAAAATTGAACCCTTCATTGCTGCATCATCCTTACCGAAAATCCCCGAACCTGCCTACAACATCCATAGGCGTCCTCTGCACTAGCACTTACCAGAGTTTCACTGGGCAAAGCGTTTTTTCGGCATATCTAATAGGTACAAACTGAAACTTCTGTTATTAGTTCATGAAACACATCAACAGTCAGATTACTATCATATTGATCTAGCAATGGCTGAAACGATGCGCGGTGGAAATAAGCAACCCGCTCTGATTAATCTTACTCGGTTTATCTTCGCAGATCAGTAAAATTTGCTAACACAGAGGTCCGGATGACACGAAAGGCATACCACAGGGGAGATATGAAAGTGGACCAAAGCAAGCAAAGTTTCGTGCCATGGCTTCAGAGAATGTTTCGTTCAACTACCGATTCGGGCAGGAGGTGATAGGCGTGAGCATTCCAGTTCTATTGTTGTGTTTAAAATAAACACCTTTTTTTAAATCCTGGCGCCAACGGAGAGTGCACGGTATATGTGCCACCATCAGCAGTTTTTCAACTAAAAGACGAAGTTTTCGGCTGACTTCTGGGTGGGTATCCCTTGAATACAATACACCGGCCCCAGTATTCTCCCAGTTCACTTCTGTTTCCGAAGGAGGCTGGGATAAATATTCCTAAATGTTCGAAAGATGTGACTGATTCTGCATCTAACTACAAAAATATAACAGTTCCAAAAGTTAATGAAATCCACTCATTTAGTTTTGACAAAAGAATCACCTGGAACCCAGCTGAATCTCTCGTTTACGTCTATGTAATGTATCACGATATCTCGAATGTCGTGCCGACTGAAACCTGATGCGTCCTGGTGCACCACATTCAGTTGCTTAAAAACAACATAAAAAAGAGACTCAGTTGGATCCCAGTGAATCTCCTGTCAAAACCAAATTGATATACAAATGAGTGTATTTCGCTAATTTCGCGCAGTTTAGGTTGAAGGAAACTCGCGGACAAGTTTCTGACGAAACCGGTCATGGGGTATATAGGATTTTCTACAAACCCATGAGTAGTGTTTCCCGGGGTTCATTTGCTTTTTTGAAGCTTCACTGCCTTGGTTTATAGTGACCAGTAAGTTCAATACATGGCTTACAAACGTTTTCTTTTAATTCCCGAGATTTCGAACTAGTTCTTTATCTAGTAGCCTCGAATGCATCGTCAGATTGTGAAAAATCGGTTCAATACGGAAGTCTTGGTCGTTTCACGTTCTGCCGGTATTCCAGTCACTGGTACATCTTCATGACTTGCATCGAGCGGACACCCCTTTTTGAGATATGTGGATCAACAGAAGATGGGGAAAGTGTGCTGAATCGCTTGTGGTAGTAAAGGAGGAGATCCTAGTCTCTGCTGCAACCTACGTCATACAAACTTGACGTTGTTTAATAATCCAAACTGGCAAAATCATAGCACTGAGTTCAATCGTCAGAACTTCGTCCCTCGGGGAAGACAACTTTTGTACTTGGTACATTGCAGTTTGGAGTTAGGCGACGAGCATGCGGTTCAGTATGTTCGCTAGTCCTCACTCAGCCAACATAATACCCTTAATTGTATTCTAGCCGCAGAAAATAATTGCGCTGATGGGGTTCACTTTTAGACGACTTAATTCAGTTTGTTAGCACGGTGACCCAGCATAAATACAGAGCTAAAGCCTATGAAAGTAGGATTTCTTGGTTGCTGTAGCTTGGTGGGGACAAACTCGCTGGTAATAGTTCTACTGACGATTGGTAATAATGGATCAGTTAAAAGCAGAGCACGAGCACAAATCTTGCCGGCCCAGATGGTATTATCCGGACAGAACTTTTGCGCCTTAATCACGGTTAGTTTGGCGATTATTTCTATCGGCACCGGTGTTCTTTTTTTTCTTGTCAGGATTTCCGCTCCAATAAAATATTCCTTGCAGTAACATACCCCTTTTTCGAATGTGACTATAGAGAAACTTCCGTATTCCTCTAGCTTAAATTAGGTTACATTTACCCGTAGGTCAGCTGTCCGTTAATATGCGTTTTCCGAAGTTGTGCCAAGTACCTGAACACATTCTCATTGACCAAATTTAAATTTTCACTTTGAGGACTACGCTGAGAGTGACTTGATGGAACAACGAAGATCGATTATCCAGCATGAAGGTAATGAGACATTTTAGGCACTTATCGGAGAAATTATGAAAATTTCTCCTTGATGATATCTCCCTAGTCTGTGGATTACCATTTTTCCAAGTGCTAGAAGAGACTTTTGGGTATATTTCATCGAGGATGAACTCAACATTCCAGAAAATCATTCTGCAGTAGTTTGTGAAGCGATCGATCAGATATGATCACTGACAGACGTTGAACACTGTGGATTTTTTTGCAAACCGGTGGCTTTACGTAAATTTCAATGTGCGCAAGCACCTTGGGTTTTGTTTCTCAAATTTGGAGAAAAAAGTGTGGCTAATATGGTGCTCGTCTGGGTGCCATAGCTGTCTTCCAGAATGTTGGTAACATGTTCAGTAAGATTCGTAGCAAGGATGTAACAAAACCCACCGAAACCGGTCCACAAAGATAGTTGATCAGCATCTACAGATTGTGATTTAAATCAGTTTTACGTTACTGAATTCTTATGCATAAGCTATTACGGTGTGAAATAGGGATCCATCATGATGAGCGTCAACCCCTACCATCTAGCTCGTCATCACCACGTTAGACTACATCATCAACCAGAAATTACAACGTATTTCTGAGGTGTAGTCTTTTAACACAAAAAACTGGAGGAAGATTTGACATATACTAGAATGCATAGTCCAAACACATATCGGACGAGTAAAAAGTACACACCTGAATGTGGAGAGAAACCAGCGACCTTCCGCCTACCGGACGGGTGCCGTAGCAACTGTGCTACCATAGCCGTCACCCTTCACCACACGCAGGTGAATGGCACAAGTGTTTTGTAACATTTCTGTCAAAGTGTTGGCAGTCATATTAGTAGGCACAACTATTGCGTGGCTTCCACAGTGACGTGAACACTGACATCTTACAGGTACACAAACAGTTTTGGGAGGTTTTGATGGAATGTGTAGAGATTTGATAAATACTGAACGAGAATGATATACCCCGGGGATGAAAACCCAATAAATCTAGAGTGATCTTGCTTCCAGCTTGGTTATCTTCAGTCTATGTGGCAATGTTGACCTTTCTGAACAGAGATGCTGCTGGCTTAGGCGATGTCAAGGGCGGAAAAAGCGGTGGATGCAGCCGTACTTATGCTTTCAGCCATCTAACTTGACAGTCAAATACAGACCAACTAAATAAGGTGGTTTCGTAACTATGGTACTTTATAGACAGTAAGTTGACTATTCGGAAACCAGAAAGCTTTCATTCTTCAGTCCTGTGTTCTGGTTTCCTGATAAAATAATCTTCTCGACCAGTGTTCTCTTCTCCGGTGTGCTCAGAGTTTATTACATAAATTAAAACAGGGTCAAATTTTGGACCAGCCGCTATTTGTCTTTAACTCCACGGCAAGCTGATGGGTAGTTTCAAGGTCTTTTGCAAACACATGCTCGATCGGCATTATCGCACACCTTGAGAAATAACGACAGTGTGTGGTAGAAATCTGACCAATATTATGAGGCCAGCGGGCAATGGATAGAATATATTTTGTGATCGATAAGGCCGATCAGAACTCCGTTCTATCGGACGATTGTTGCTCATACCACAAATACATTCGCAACTGTTCTGAGGAGCACACTTTGTGCGGCAGAGAACCCGGGATCATGATACGTCTTACCACAGAGAAGTATTTCCTCCGTTATTGACAGCAAAATAGGTAAGACCCGTTGGATCACACGGTTCGCACCTTAGCGCTAGTCACGCTGTCTTTTTCCAACTGCAATCTACTGATAGGTTTCTTCTTCCTTTCCAAAATTGCTCCAACTTCATTTCTGCTGCAAAAAATTCCGTGGATAACAGATTCCAAGAAGCCATTAGGGATCAGATTTTCATTCTTCTCCGGACGTCCACGTAATCATGATGCAGGAAAACAACAGTAGATATGCGGAGTTGTAAACACCATATACTGATCAGATGATTGTTCGTAATTGGTCAGCGATCGATGATACATCATCAGTGCACGGTTCATAATCGTTAATTCTGCCCAGCCTATTGTGACTTTTGGTTCACAACCAGTAGGGAATAAGTACCGCCTACATACGCTTCGAGAGTCACCGTGCCCGAAAAACCACCGTCCAAAATTTGACAGTAAAAGACGGCGGGAGCTATTCAATAGTACGTCACCAATTAATTAATTGAGGAAAAGTTCATCGCTGAGGAAGTACAATCTGCGTCAACTTGCCATCCTTACTTCAGAATCTGTGGGATATTGAAGGAATTCTGCGCACTGCTGTGCTCAAACTGTATACAACGTTCACTGACCGGCTGGTTGGTTTGTGATGGGTAAAACCATGCATGTAAAAGGAAAATGTCCTGGAGGAGTCCTATCTTTTTTTACTGTTTCGCACAATGGAGGTGCAGTGTTCTAACACTGAAAGAATTTGACTTTGAGTTGCAGTGGAAAACTGAAACTTTACGTTATGTGGTGTTCACTTGATGTGTTCTCCTTGTAACAAGCATCTATTAGAGTCATTGGATATCTGAGGCTCTCTATAAACCGGGGATATTATTTTATCAAGACTATGTACTCCATTTTTCAGTCAGCGTAACACCTACGCATTCGCTGCGGTCCATAAACAAAATCCCCACAATTTATCTCAACTGTTGCATTAGTTCAGCTTTTTCTCGTTGATAACTCGTCCGTTCGGATGTGTTTTGACCGGGAGGACTCTTAAATGGTGTAAAAGTAAGAAGCTGGATTTCGATACAAAGAGTTTATAATTAGTGCTTTGTCCGCAATCTGTCAACATGCTTGGAGACTGCGCAATCACCGAGGCCTGAGAGGCTACCCTTAATAACGTTCATGCATCTAAGCTGTTCACTTCAGTGCTTAGCTTCCCACCCTTATTTCCAAAACGGAATGACAACAGTGCACTAATTATATCTGTTTTTACCCTCAACAAACCCCACCTCCCTAAATCATCGGCGAACGAAATTGTGGCAGCTTTGACCACTGCACGACAAGTACGCGGTTTTCACGGCTCTACGTAGAAGTGCTCTGCCTTGTAGGCAAAGCATCGATCCGAAGCATTGTAGAATCTTCTCCCACAGCAAAACAACGTGAGGGTAGAAGTAGAGAGGAAGTGTTCTACTGATTTACTGGAATTTACACCGGCTGTGTCCCCAAGTTTGACAGAAAAACAACCTAACACTAGTGCATAAAATGCCATGCTTGATGCATCTGACCAGATTAGCATCTTATTCTTCTTGAACATGGCGATAATTTTAACGAACAAACAGATGAAGAATGTAAAATGCTATTGTTTGTTTGATTGTAACTTCCATGACAAGCTGTCCTTTGCTTTCCACTTCTGCAGAATGGACTACTCTGCTTTTGATGTTACGTTCCACGTAATGTGCGTAACTGGCCCGTTGAAGCATACCTTGAAAACGTTTAACATTTTATACATTCTTCCCAATAGTAATTCTTCTGAGTTATTAGCATTTGTAAATGATTCACCTATGGCATTGGTTTCTTACTGATACTGGTCACTGTGTATCCCTGCAAGCGATCTCAATAAGTTCAATTCTTCCTTTATCACGTTCATCCGGGCCTTTAAAAATGTACGCTCCTGTTCAAGCTGTGTTTGTCAGCAGGACAGATAATTTCACCCTACACAGGCGTAACCCTCTGGACGCTCGTGAGCACTGTATCATGGTGTGCTAACGCAGTTTATCCGACTCAAGTCTGGAAACGCCAGCGATCATGATCCCCTTCCATTCAAGTTGTTCACAGCATTACCAACAGCTATGCAGTCGATGTCTCGCGGCTGGAAGAAAGTGCTGAAGAGTGGCAAGGTACACGCTTGTATTTCAGGACGTTTGTTGAAGCGTCGACTAGTCGCTCGCACATCTCTTGTTCTGAGCCTGCTCGAGAGAACGTAAATGAAACATTGGTTACTCTGCTACTAGTTAACCTCCATGCGATCGTTTGTAATCTAGTGAACTGGAAAACTTATTCAATTCAACTTCGCAGTAAGGGGATTCGGTTGGTACTGCAGGACGACACGAAACAGGTTGTGATACAGGTTCTACCTAAAGAAGGTGATTTGGACTGTTCCAAATTTCCACAAAAGAAGCTCAGATTAGAATCCAGGCCGGCTAAAGCTCTTTCCCACTCTTAAAATGCAGGTGTTTGAAAGAGGTTTCCTTTCATCCCTTCACTTTCTCGTACGTCCCGACTTTATCACCAGTACAATTAAGTTGATGACGTACATGGCTGGACAGACGAGACACAAGAAGCTTACTTGAAGGTGAATACTGGGGTTGATGTCCTCATGAGACAGTCTGAAGGTCTTCTACTGCCTATCGCAGTCCTAAAATGTTTGACCGTAGGATTCACTGTCATAGAAGAAAGGCTATTTTTACTGAATTTAATGTCTCAAGATTATCCATAGAGAAGTGCTAGTACTTTAAACTCAAAATGCTGCATGTACCCAGATCCATATCCCGGGTTTCACTACCCCGTGCTGCTTCCCTGCTGTACCCCTTCAGCCGACGACTAGAAAAAACTGCTACTCCATTGTGATATTCTTCGAAGTGTTCACCAAGTTGAACTCGAATATCGAAGGACCTAACTGTCAACTTCGTGGTCAGCAGCTTTTCTAACAGAACCTCCATCGATTCTACAGAACTTCATCCACTCATCTTCTGATATCAGTGCAAACGCGAATGTTGTCTTGTATATGAAGCCATTGCCCAGGTCGACAGTTCAGAGTTGGAAGGGACCGTCATCTCAGAAAAGATGATTGCTGAAAATTAAGATGATAGCATTCCATCTCCCTCACCGCTGTGAATAGACATGGACAACACTGTCATTCTAGATATCCAACACACACCTATCAATTGTACAGTAATTTCGAATCCGGATCGTTTCAAAGCTGATGAGGCAAATTACATAATCATTAGCATCTGTGACTATTGTTCCCCCACTCGCATCCAAGCGGATAATTGCCGTCCAGTTTTATCCAATATTCATATGGACCGTCCGGTAACCAAGCTAAGACAACCGACTGAATACCTAGAAAGTCGGGAACACTAAATGTACCAGGATATTCGTAGGTCGGGTGCATCTGTTAGTGGCCGCGTTTTGTTTGCCGCGCTTGGCAACCGCGCACTGATTATGTCACCTCGATTGGCGACGAAACGTTTGCAAACTAATGAAGAAGCTCGGTGAACAGATTAACCATCAATTGGAAGCACCAACCAATTTGTGTAAGGAACGGAACAAACCTCATGATTTTGGCTTCGATTAATCAAGTTTATCACCTAACTCCATAAGTGATCTGGCTCGAAACTTGCGACTGCCAAGACAACTTATACCACCTATCCAAAATTCGAAAGGTGTAAACCCGACATGGTGGCAATTCAACTTCACTTGCCTAAAAGTATCGACCAGAAAGAAATTCAAGCAGCTGAGCAATGCAAACACGCAAGAGCGAATGCACAATTAAATATACCAGGTTCAGCTAACTTTTGCAAGCACCTCAGTTGAACACTAGGATGTTCTTCGTGAACAACAGTATGGATTTATGAAAATTTCAGTTCTGTTGAACACGGAAATAAAGTAGTCGGTTTAGCATCTCCCGGAGAAATTTCACAATAAACCGCGCCTAATGATGCGTTGGATCGTGACCCCCGCTTGACAAAACGTTGAGAAGCTCGATCACATTTTGGAAGGAACTCAAACAGTTGACCAGTTTCAGGTGGCTATTTCCTTTAATAAATTTCCATTAGCTTCACCTGAGGGTGAACAACCTTTGGATTTTGAAGGTGTTCTGTGCACAAGAGGGCAACCGCCTTTATCTAGGTACATACTGATTATGGTACTCTACGCTGGTATAATATGGTTCCTTAAAATACTGTTTTCTAAAGAGGAATACCCGTTTTTATTCGCTCTAATGGTTCGATTCAGGAAAGTTATAAACTTATTCCTCACACTGGATTAACAACAATCTAGCTATTTCAATGTAAGTATAATATTAACCTCGAGAATTTTCGCCGCTGTTTACACAATTTCGCTTCTTAGTCACAGTGACGGGTATAAACACTGTACAGTCTGCGCTAGGTTTCCAGTCGGTCATGATGTCAAATAACCTCAAGGTGATTCGAATCTGGATTGTGTTGGAGAGATCAGCACCGAATTTTGTGGAATAGAGAAAAAATCTGATTCGGAAGAAGCATCTATTTGAAGAGTCGTAGAGCGTCACAAACTCGGTCAGAGAAAGAGTAAATAAGTTGGAAGAATAGGGAGTATTTTGTTTTATAAAAAAGAAGCCAAGAGAAACCAGGTGAACACAGTTCTGGAGCAGCCTCTGACTCCAAGAGTTACCTGATCGTCATGAATAAGAAATGCGTTCATTTTAACAGCACAGAAAGCAAGAAGTAACTCGCTGATAATAATAAGTTTAGAGAGTTTGAATCTTTATGACATGTTTGGCGCTTAGCTGCTAAGGCGGCATAGAGAAGGCGAACAGTGCGTTCATTTCTCGTGCAATCGCACCTAGGTCAAACTGATGTAAATACCGCTTCTCAGCTGTACCGGTGTGTTGTGGGCACAAGAACGGAAGAGTTTGAAGCCATGACATTACGAGGAGCCGGGTTTTGAAATCCGGTGGTCCACCAGACGTGTGGTGAGTTAGAAGGAAAATTAAGCCACAAAGATGAGGCATCCGGGTTCAGAAATGCACCACCATCTGAGGATTTCGACAGAGGCGAAACGGAGTAGCCTACTGAACGATCGCGTAGTTGTGCAGCAACAACAGGCTGCGTTGCGCAGTCGGATTCGGCAAAGCCGCTATCTCGTGTGGCAGGTCGTTTCCTAGAAGGCTTCAAGTTTGTTGGAGTAGAGAGTGGATTTATTATCTGATGCTGCGATCTATAGGACCAATCTGGATGAGATGGCTCAGTTGAGCAAGGAATGGCGAGACGAGACGTGGAGTGGCTTGGGTGACGGGACTGCTGTACGGAAGTTCGGTCAAGCTGGGAATGGGCTCTAGCCACCAGCGATAAGTAGGAGGGACTGCCTACAAAGTTTTGATGTGAGAACCATTGCGTCGCCCGACCCAAGTTCATCGATTGATAAATGGGCAACTCATGGTTTACATTATTCAGCTGCTTCATGGGTGCCTCAGGTACACGTGTGTCGGAAGGAAATGATCCAATAAGTTTTGGCGCAGGTTTTCGATTCGTCAAACCCTCGTCCGCATCCTCAGCAAGACTAAAACACCTCCGAAGACTGGAATATTTCGGTTTAAAGTCATAGGTGGCGAGGCATGTAGGCGGTGCGGCAGGAGGGCTGCTGGGTCCATATGAGGGTTTGCTATTACTAGGACCACTCGACTGATTCGGAATTGCGATGGAATGCGATTTGCGATGGGACTGAATTATACTCTCGCTGTTCGCTGGTTCACACACGGACTGGTAAGATTTCTGTATGGTGGTTCTTGAGCTGTCTGCACGTCGCCATGTGACCCGAAGACGACGGAATCGCTCTGCTATCCATTTAATGATGGGAAGCTGAAGAGCTGTAATGTGAAATCAGCAAAAACGGAGTAAACGACTGGGAAATGTGACGCAGCAATACACTTTGATAAGGAAATTTGATAAAGACACGTTTTAGAAATAAAAATCGAAGTACCTTTTTCTTGTTTCCGCGACACCGCAACTAACCAAGCAGCTGTCTTTCACCAATCAACATTACTAGAGAAGCACCATGTTAATGTACATGAGAGCTGACAAACTACATCTATCGAGAGAGTTGATCATAAGTCTGACCACCGAAATCTCAGTGGACTATCCGTTTTGGATAATGCAAGTACTCGACGAGATGTTCCGTGGTTTAAAAGATTTAAACAAGTTCGCACCAGGCTTACATCTTTGTGGGTCACGTGGCTTCGTTGTGAATGTACTTTGACCTACATCACATTTTTCTGAGGGTCGTGATGACAGCAGTTGGTTCATCCAGGCGGAAGATTCAGGAAGAGTAAAAAACGCGCCACAAACATGTCAAGTTTTCAGACACATAATTCTCCGAAAATTGTCTCATCAACATCATCACCCGAAGCAGCAGCAGCACCTATCATACAGTGGTTCCCTCTGCTATGTTTTTTTCTCAATGATGCATAAAGGACTGAAAGGAAATGGTACGCAATGTGGCCAATGAGTCTATGTATTCTTGTGTTGCAACGACGTATAGGCATGGACCATGATTAGAGTAAGGATAAATGAGAAGAGGGCACTACAAATTAGGGACAACAACTCGGGTACAAGAATGCTAGTTGGGCAGTCGGCTGATTCATGCCTGTCAGCACCTCTAACCTCTGATGTAGCTTGCTTCAGAGTCCGGATCTAGAGGGACGACAGATGTTAGCTCGACCTAGTTTGCTGCTAGTCACCTTCATGCCACACTGTCAGGTGATAGTCTGTCGATTTCTAACCTACATGAGAATGAATGAGGAGAGCTCCGTCAGCAAACAATGTGTTGGCACCTGAAGAGGGGTAAACAGTACAATCCATTCATCCATATGACACACGCTATCCTTAAGACTGTATGGTGTTCGCACGAAACACCAGTAGTGCTTCGGAGAACTACATTCCAAACTATACCCTTGATGTAAGTTCGAAACCACAGATTTCAGAGATTGACGAAAGCCGGTTTGGCCTGTCCTGTTCCTGCGATAACTAGCTCCAGAGAAACATCTATGCGACGTAAAATAGTCTAACCAGCTGCTGACATAGACAGGAAACTAGACTATTTATAATCAGTTGGTACTGAACACAATTCAAAGCTTCCCGAATCGAAAACCATGAGATTTGCTCAGAGAGTACATCCCCCCTCCCGCCAAGAGGCATTCCTTTATAAAGTCGAGGAACCAGTCAAAAGTATACCACGTGGAGTGAACTACTGGGTGCAGATGCAATTTAGCCATATTGTTCAACAGCCAATCGTGACAATATTAACTGGAAGGTTGAGGGTGCGAAAATCTCAAGAGATTCACGAGATATACGCAGCTAACGGCTACCAAAAGAATATCAAACAGCCAACAATTTCTTTTTTTCAAAATAGATTGGTTTCATGAGCAGACAGAAACCTGGATTCAAACTTTCACCATTCGGAGATATTCAAATTGGTCCTTCTAACCAGTGATAGACTCTCACAGTGGGCCTAATACTTTCGTAGGCGCAAGCTTCAAATTTAGTTGGTTGAATGAGCCTTATTTGTTGTCTGGGGTCAGTAGTTAGTAAAAGATAAGCAGAAGGTCAACCAAATTACCCGCATGCGCCCAACTCAGGAAACACAGACGGGGCCAATGCATAGATTTTTGGGGATTCAATCATATTTTCTCAAAAAAAGGTCGTTAAAAAAGCATCCACATTTGTGTGTAAAAGTGGACAATCGAGACACAGTTAGTTCATGTAAACCAAGCAGAAAGACGTCCGTAGAGTGGGTCACCGTTGCCTAGGAATATTCAGACATCACAGGCGATTTAAACCACCGTAATACTGACCAATAACTGACCTTTTGCAGTCAGTAAAACTAGGTGCCAAAATGCAGACAGGCTTTTTTCTATCAGGCTAGGTAGCACGAAGCTCCTAAGAGAGGTTACCTACTGGAGTGGGGGTCTACGAAATAGTGCGTGTGGCTACTGGGTATGAAAACCAACAGATACGACGAGGCATTTGGATCAGTGAAGCTGGAGCTTCCTTGGAATACAATTTGGCTTACGATTCGCCCAAAGTCAATCTTTTTATTCGAAAAAACTATAGACTGAAAGCCCCAATCATTTCCAGTGTTATCAGAAATTCCGGAATAAATCAATAGGAAATCGGATGTTTATCTTCCCTCACAAACATTAAAAAATTAATCAAACACTCAAGTGACAGTTTGCATAACTGATAGAAAAGAGGACATCTAATTATTTTAAAGTGGTTTTAAAGGCACCTGAACTACAGCTGCAACTTATCGATTTGAAATCAAACGAAGTGCTAGGAGAAAAAATCTGGAGGGGGAGTTTGTAATCCTGACGATAGTCGTTTGAGAGTGAATCTTGTGTGAATAAATCTAGTCAGAGATAAAAACAGAACAGAGCTAAGTGGCAGCCATTTAAAGGCGATTGATGCAATCAAGGCTAGTGATTTAATTCAACGTCTAACAAACAGCAAAAGGCCAGCTGCGTTTATCCTACTAACCGAGGACTGAGGGTTTGTTGTGTGTTGAATCAAGAAGCCGTATTTCTGGAAATATCCACCGATTACATGTGCAAATATAGCTACTTGATATGTAGGCAAGCATGGAAGCTAACTTCGTCACAGTGGTGTGAACTGCCCCAAATTTTTATCAAGATGGTGGTGGCAAAAGTTCGAATACTCGAGACAGCTCAGTGGTTAGGGTGCGAACTAACTAGCCGGAAGACCCGTGTTTCGAACCCACCCTCCGCATCTCGACTGCTCCTGTCTAAGCCTGGACAGCCTGGCAGTAGCTCGGCCATCGTGCACCCTCCGGGCGGTATGGCACTTAGCCACCGAAAAGATGTTACAACCGAACGATTCTTATTAGTAGTAGCGTATCAGTGGATACCACTGATGAGGCATGCGAGTAGTATGTTTTCTCGTAAATCCACATCGCGTTTCTTGAAAAGTGAGATCTATTACGGAATTTGTGGAGTCGGTTCGTAGCATTTTCTTTCATCTGAGTAACAGTCAATGAATATCCAGGAAAGTTCAGGAAGACACGTTCAAGGAGAAAATGGATATTCAGCTTTGTAAACAAGATGCATATGAGAGCTTTGCTCTCCTGTCCAATAGTCTGTCACTATTGGTGTTTCTCTAATATACAACTCCGCAGCGAAGGCCTTCTTCCTTTTCAGTAGTAGCAGTAGTAGTGGTAGTGACTGAAAAATATTGTTTTTCAACTCTGATCTGGAACCGCCTAGAGAAAGCTGCTGCTGCAGGCGCCATATCTCAAAGAAATTTTGTTTTCTCAACAAAGTCTCAGTGTATAGTGTGCTAAAACGTTTCGTTCTTATAAAGTGGAAAGGATATTTCTCTCGATCACACTGTTCGCGTTCTGGCGTCAAATACGCTTTCATTAAGGTGACATGTACAGCTCCATGGATAAAAGTATCGACGCTACAACAAGCATCGAAATGAGATTTGAGGCAACATGTTAGTTACCCGAAATGTAGTGAAGACTCAGAACTACCGAGGAGTAAGAACGCAGTTGAGGTTCAGGTTCGACAAGTTCTCAGAGGAACAGGTCCTCATGAATGCTCTTCCAGAGCCACTGCGTGAATAGGTCGGGCGATTCTTTCCATCATAAATTTTGAAAAGCAATGCCGACATGTAGTGGGTAGATGTACCATAGGGAGAGCACTTCTAGATGGGTACGCAAACCTAGGGATGCCAGGTTGCCAAAATAGTTCAAGACACATGCCGTGATATAGAAACCGGTTTAGGAAGAAAATTAAATTGATACACAAAAAAACAACAGATCGTTCCAGTACACTTCCATCATTTGTTTTCTGAATTTGAAGAGACAGTAGAAAGAAAACAGAATTCGTAGTAGCGCTAGTAGTTACTGAAAACGCTAGCGGCCGGGATACTCGAACGAACTGGGACGGGAAAAAGTGATAGACTAAAGACTGACCTGAATAAATGCACAGGTGTCATGAAAATCCGAATCAACTAGATGACTCCGCAATGATGGAACAAGATCGGGACACAGGTATGGCACCAATCGGGCGATTCAGTTTGTGGGGTCAGTGGCACTATGCATGGACGGGTGCCTTAGGGTCGTACTTCATTCGTTGATTATCAACTTGGGGCCAAACATCATTCATTGTCTGAATGACTATGGTTGAACTGCTGATCTTTTAACTACTTCAACAAACAGAAATATTCATCGTGCTTTGACGAAATGCACTGCCTCATGCGTAACTACTAACACAGACAAGGGAGCAGAAGCTCGAGATGAGCTGTGGTTTACAGTGAATCACCAACAAGTTGATTATCGGTGACCAGAAAAGTAAAAGTCTCACAAAGTAACACCAAGGCTGTCTCACGTAAGTCCCAGCAGCAATTGGCAATATCGCATCTGAAGGTGACAAACTATTCAGCTGGATTTGGAGAAAATACTGATTTGGCTGAAAGCATGGATCTGTAAATTAGACAACACGGCGAACTGCAAAGCCTCGTGAAAACTGAACAAGACACACCGTTCGCTTCAGAGGTGCGTTAGGCGCGGGAAGCGAAGAGACGCTATCCACAATTACTGGTTCGTTATACATTTCTGAAAGTATAAATGTCCTAGGTTATTCAGCTTGCACAAGTGATCGGCACTTAGCTAGTGAATAGTTTTAAGCGGTTTGCAAAGTTTCGGATTACCGCAGAAAAATGTAGGAACGCATCCAGCTGCTCCATATACTATGAAGAAATCCCAAAACAGACCTGTTCAACCTACAACGAAGATCCTTCTTACCTATAGTGGCAGGAAATCTGAAATGTAGAAGTATTCGGGACCCGGCCTCTTTTGAATGAACAATTTATGTGGGATCTACGTGCTGTTCACAGCAATATGACCACAACATTTATATCCTTGAAGAGCTGAAAACCGGTTCCCAGACAGTCCCTCAGAAAGCACTGTTACAGCAAAAGCTGTTACATTGTTGGGGTACTAAAAGGGTTATGTGCATATTCAAAAACCAGACAGGTAAAAAACACTCGAGTGGTTGAACTTCTCAATGAGGAACACACGTTGTAAACTATTCCGTCGGACGTGCCGACCAAAAGAATGAAAGAATTGGGAAACCAAGTCGATCCAATACACAAATGTCTGGATAAAAGTCACACTTAGATAGACTAATGGAGAAGATAAAGGCACCAACAGCGTCCAGCGCACTGTGAAAGTCTATGGGGCCAGCATTCCACACGTTCAAGTAACCATTAGCTAAACCCTCTGAAGAAATCCGAAATGAGTTCGTACGGTGAAATCGGCATACTACTGTATTAGATACATGCTTCCTGCTTCGTAAATGCAGTTGGAATCGTAGACCGACTGGTATAACTAGTGACAGGACTAGTCAATTCAAAAACTTTGCCATTTTGTCTTGCTCCAATATTGCGAGGCAGTTTGTAAACCAACATTAAACTATCCACCGCAAGGCAAACTATTACCACAAATGGGCAGAAAGCAATATGAAAATAATCGTATTATTCCAAGCAAACAATTGACACAAGACGGAAGAACAGCTTGCGCGACCAGCGCATTGAAGTAGCACGTGTGAAATAAAGAACAGCTACCTGACTCAACTGATATCAGCTCTCCACGATAGAAAGCACATGAGTGAAATCATACCAACCCTCAGGTTACTATTTTTAGACCAAGAACGTGGCCAACGAACAGTAGAAGCAACATGATTGATTAGATACATCCAGAACTAAAGCATCCTGTAGTGTATGTCTGAGCACAAGGCAGCACCGTAACGCACACCAAAGAAATGTTATGCCAGGAACAGCCCAGCTGCAACACCTCTTCAACTAAACGTTGCTCTCAATCGAGAACGGGTGAAGAGTTCGCGACTAAAATTAAGATAAATCGCCGATACGATAGTTCGACGAAAAAGAGAAACAGTTTGAAAGCAGCACAAGCTTGATAGCTCGTTAGCGTGGAATGTAATTTGTCAGTCGAATTCCTCTCGAAACCAAGACCACAAAAGACGGGAAGAGAACATTAACCTTTCCATTATTAGATGATATATGTGGAGGAAATGTCGAGCGAATTTCATACATGTATGCTCACGCAACAAAGATACTGAATTACCATGCATAAAAGCGCACTGCAAATGGTGCGCAGCGCTAACTGTGCAGCAAAAACTTGCTGCCGTCTCCAGACAAAAAACACAATGACCTTATTCTTTGCCGCTAAAAACCTGTGCAACCACATGGCAGTTTGTCTCTGCCAAGTTACTATGAAAAGACTACGAGCCGATTCCGATTATGGAAGATGAGCTAGCGTGACTATCCAAGGTTCACAATAAAAAAGCTAATGAGCGACGGGTAGACTGAAAACAAGGCACGTCGAACAGCGAGGACCAAAATCCAAATTTGTCACCTGAGTCACGTTTTTCCAAGAAATGTCTCTGAAACACAAGAAATGTCATGAGACAGATCCATTGTGTATTGAAGCAGTCGTGTACAGGATGCTGTTCAGGTATGAATGTCAAAAAGCTCGCCAGCCTACTTCCCAAGGCACCCATCTATTATTATGCCACCAAAACAACTCTCTCATCACCAGATAATAGCCAGACGTTTACCGTGTATCGAGTGTAACAGTCTGTGGAATTCTGCTTATCCGCTCTGGTAAATTGCTCGATGCGCACAAGTCCCCAGGAAAGATACAACTCTCCAATTTTCGGCGAAGCCGGTTTGCAGTGGTTGCTTCTGATCAAGGTCAAGTAATGACTGAAACTCTTCGCCTCCCTTCACATGCTTGGAGGTCCATCTATACACAGTGATGTTCTCAGGATAGGAGGAGCATTTCAGTGCCTAATAGGCAGTGAGTAACTAGTTGCACGCTTCATGGCTTAGAGGTTTTTTGTACTTCCTAATCGATTCGCATGTCGGAACATCACTTTCAGAGTGTTGAATGGTTTCACTTGTGATATCCTACAAGAAATATTTTATACCACTAGTGGGCATCTGCCACCACTTTTCCGTCCATCCTCCGTCTCCTTCAGTCCAAATGTGTTGATTTTGTGCGATAAAAGATGTTTGAGATCTTGGTGAATTTGTCTTATCGAATGTTAATTATTAATTTGGTAGAGTGGGACTCGGAAAGTTTCCTCTTACTCACATTACTATTCTTGACCTCATCAGCAGATGAATTCGCCTACAGCGAATGTATTACGCCTTGTTTGTATGTCTTTCAGTCGAAGAAGAAATGCCCATTGATTGCTTTGAGTTATAGCCAAAGCGCTGTGGTCCTGTCTTCACAGCTGGTCCACAACAAAAGAAGAAAACGCCTGCTGATGTCATTAGGTGACGAAGCTTCACGGAGCTTCGCAACTGGTCCGCAAACGTTCCGTCACCATTCGAGGAGATACCGTCAGTGCGCTATCTCGCGCAACGTCAGTGCGCTGACGAGACCGATTTTCTGAATGTAGGGATTGCTTTGTGGGCTACTTGCATCCATTTTTTATTGTGATGCGTACTCCCAAAAAGTATCAAGTTGACTAGTATCAGATCGTCTAGATGCACGGACACTTACTGGACAGTATCGTTCAGCTGCAACACCCTTTCGGTGCCTAGCTGCCATGCCACCCGAAGAAAGCACGAGGGCTGAAATACTGCCAGGTTCCCCAAGCCTAGACAGGGGAAGTCGAGAGACAGAGGTCGGGTTCGAACCACAGACCTTCCGGTCAGTAAATTCGCACTCTAACCACTGAGCCATCCCGCCCCCAACTGGACAGTATGGTCAACAAGTGATGTTAATAAACACAGATGCTCACCAATACCTCCTCAAAAACGAGCACTAGCCTCCCCACCGTCCTAACACCAACGCAACGCTAGCCTGATGGACCACCTCGGTCGGTGATGAAAAGTTTGCAAATAAACTACCCACTTCCGCAAAGAAACAGCTAGCAAACCAGTTTCTGTGCATTGTGAAAACGCAAAAACTACATATCAGGTAGTAAATCACAGGTGTTCATGATCCAGGTGGGTGTGAGTGACAGAGTGCAGGGGGGTCAGGCTCAACGCCAAAGTATAAGACTTCTTTGTCAAAGGCCTGAATCCTATTCAGAATTGGTGAGACCTTATTGAGGGTGAATAAATAAACGAGAATGAAGGAGCTCTGAAAGAATATCCAACATGAGTCAACCTCACCCCATAGATAACAACATCGATAGTATGTATGCAGTTGGGACGGGGGACTCTTACGGAATCAGCCTACAGACAACACCACGAAAAGAGCGGTACCGCACAACTTACGTTTTATTTTCTCATGCCGTCTGTTCATTCGATTCGTTGACTGTAGCTGATCGGCACTGGATGAACGACACCGGTCATTCACATCCGAAGTGAAACGTAAGTTTGGCACGTTTGGAATAGTCTTCCGAGAGCAGTCAGGTCTTGCGATATAATAGCGATCATCAGGGGAGGAAATTGTAATCCTAGAATCGTTTATGGGTGGAACAGGCGCTGAAAGTGGTGTGTCGTAATGTGGCACGTTGTCATTGGGGCAGTACCGTAACGTGGGGTGCGAAACATAGGTCGATGCAGTCCACGGTTCAGTCTGATGCAAGAAGCCTTTTGCGTTGCTTGTTGCTGGGGTCGCAATGGACTTTATGAGTCGAACTCGATTATTTTGTCGTGATCGAGCTTTTGGACTGGCTGATTCATAGATAGTCTGTTGATCGTCCACGTTTTTCATCCGTGCACTACCGACAGGGCTCGTGGCATATGGGCCACATGTGGGAGAAGTGGTAGTACGGTGGGCTGGCCAGGAATGGGGAGAGTCTTCAACTTGCAGTGACAACGGTTCCAGTTCGGCTATGGGTGCTTTTGTCGGACAGTCTTGCTCAGCCTCGTCACTGGACAGTGATGCGGCCTCAGGGACATTCTCGAGCCACTTTACCACTTCAAGTTTGTCAGCCGTCAGTAGACTATAACCGCGACCTGAATCGAACAAAGACGTATATTGTAAAATGCTAAATGAAATAATGTGCAGATAGCACAACTAGACAGTTCATTTTTTCCCGATTTTACTTACGAACAAATACCCAAAAAAAGTACAAACCGGCAGCTTCTTTTCTGAGTAAACTGATCTGCTGTAAACCAGAGTCTATTTACTTATCAGCAGTGGCGAGGGTAGACAGCTGAGAGCCAATGAAGGAATTAAGTGCACACAGGGTAAAAATAAGGAGCTTTACTTGGAAGCTTGTAGTGACAGTGGGAATCCATTGAATAAGTTGGGTCACTTGCCTGAATCGCTCCAATTTTAGACTAATCAGTCGCCGGTCGCTCTCAGTAAATCAAGCTTTAGATACCAGCTATTATGACAGTGTGTTGCACTGTGCAAGCTAGTGAACTGAACCAACATTTAGAACCTACAATCCACCACCTGTTGATAGAAAAACACCCAACAGGAAGGGCTATCTTTGGTTCGTAAGTGCGCTTCATCCGAGTCGCACACCAAGTCGATCGTTTTGCCAGCTCTCACATCTAACCGAAATCATAGGGTGGTTTACTGCTGGAAGTATAGAAAGGTACCACATTGTTTTTAATTATCCTGAGAATGGTATATTTTTATCCAGTCAAGTTATGAGGCGGTTGTTCTGCAAAACACAGAAATGTTCCACTTTGTAAATAAACTTCCGACGTATAAAGGTTCCTCACGTTTCCAGATAAATGGCGCCGGAAGTAAAACATCATCATCGTCGTCGTCGACAGCCAGAGACAAAAGCGAACAGTGTTTGGAGCACAAATATGACCAAAATTGAGGTCTAACATCTAGTTCACCGTGAGTTGTCGGCACTTCCGTTAGTTCAAAAGGAGTGTGGAAGTTAAGAAAGTTGGAAAAGCACGAAATTGGTTGCAAATCAAGATAACGGAGTTCAGATTACCAACCTTTTTGCTGGTGAAATGAGGAGATCCGGTAACGTCCAATAGAGATTTCATCCTATCTATCTATCTATCTATCTGCCTATGACACATGGTATGGAAGTTATGTCTAGTCAGATGTCTCACTAGCGAGTCCAAAGTATGTATGTATGCGTCACTAGAAGAAATCTTCATTGAACTGTTGATCTCCGACCTATGTCCACTAAAACTTCTTGTCCAGGCTTAAAAATTACCACGGCAATGTTGTACTAAGAATCTGCCCAAGTTTATTTGTAGCCTCCGCCGGTCGGATCATCCTACAAAGAGTTTCACAGTTGTGGCAGTCTTCTCGCTCCGACAGTGTACAATGCCGTCAATAATCTACACATCGCATTTACCATCAACCTGACCGTTAGATTTTTAAATTAGTGACTTCCACACAACTTTTTATTGTCATTCCATGCTGTGACAAACGTGCGATACGTACCGTACGGTGCTAAGGTCCTTGATAAGGAGACATAAGAGGTGCCACAAACAAGCAACTGCAGGAACTATACCTAGGGATAAGCTTGTCGGTGCACGACAAGCTCAGCAAACAGGAGGTTTACTACACCATGAACACAACATGCATTCCTGAGGTTGGCGGAAAATAGTGCAATTTCAGTCAACATTACAGAAAACTCGTCGCACGAGCGGCGACAAGCATCTGCGGCCAAATCAGCTGGGAAAAGGTATGCGACGGGAGAAAGTTAAGTTAGGTAAGTGGGTTGTGCAGTTATTACAAAAGACAGTATGTATTTCGCTGTAGCTGTCTGCCTTGAAACAGCTTCATCCTTAGTTAGAGATAAACTACCTAGAAAAAACTAGTCACCCTCTCAAACCTGAACGCTTAAAGAGGTCGTCCTGAAGAAGTACTTTGGTCAAGTTTATACACGTCAGCGTTCTGATCAGTTTATGTAACCATATGAACATATCCTACCTGGTGCGCTTAATCGGTCACGTAAATCTGAAGAACACGTATCCATACATACATACATCATGCATACGCACACCTTTATTTCACAGTCAATAAAAAATCGTTCAGATGTAACACCCTTTCGGGGTACAACTGCCATGCCACCAGAAGGAAGTACGAGGGCTGAAATACTGTCAGGTTACCTGAGCCTAGACAGGGGAAGTTGAGAGGCATAGGTCGGGTTCGAACCACAGACCTTCCGATCAGTGAATTCGCGTCCTAACCACCGAGTCATCTCGCCCCAATCGCTAATATCTGGATGCAGATGGAATGCAGGTTGGAGCAACCGCCGTCCACAGTCAACAACACCAGTTTAAACGGGCGAAGGCAGAGCTTTCGGATGGCAACTGCGCAGCAGATGTAGGATGCATGACTACCCTGAATTCGAGGAACATCAACAGTCTCACCAAAGGCTTAGAGTGACCACAGAACAAAGTCCCATCATACACACAGACAGCTTCAGTAGATTTGCTCAGAGAATATCTTCTTCACTAGCCTCCGCGCTGAAAAACGACTCGGCGCTGGTGAAAGGTCCGTTGATCATCCAACGGCAAATTGGAATTATAGTTCAATGAGTGTTTTTATAATTACTTCTAGTAATATGACAAAACCTTTATCACACACTGCACTTTCTAGTCATTCAACAAAACTGATAAGACGACTACTTTATCCGGAGAGGCAAAATATGACTAGATTATATTAACCCACCACCCGATTTATTTCTGAAAATCTTTTTTCAGATACAGCAATAGCCCCTCTGGATTGGTGTATCGGACAAGGGTTTTTGAGCTTTAGGGTTTTTCTCCCCTACTGTGCAAACAACCAAAAATTCCAGCATCTCTGTCAAAATTTGGGATAAGTGGGGTGACAGTTTAAATGTTCCGACCAAAGGATATACGTACAATTTACTGACGAAAGGTTGACTGAAGGTACCCTTTGCAAGCTAAACAAGCAATTGAACCTCCTTAATTTATTGATGAGTAATCATCAACGGGTGCAATCGGAAGGTTCTGTTTTGAGCAATCGGAGGTTGAGCGCAATCGGAAGGTTCACTTGACAAACCCCGGATGCCAGTAGAAAATGCTTCCTTGGATCGGGCGGAACAGCACGCATTGGTTGATTACCAGTTCAGGAAAGGAGGTCGTGATTCGAGAATAAGCAGTGAACTCGTCCGTAGCTCTAAGTTATTGACACTTCTTCATCGTTTGGGTTAACTATCACAAATGTACTCAGATAGTTGTGGCCCAATTTTAGTGTCATACTGCTGACCGGAAGGGGCGGGGTTCGAATATCCATACAAACTTGCGACGAACACCAAAAGAGACGAAATATCTCTGGTGTTTCGTGGCTTTCCAACACAGTGACTTCGTATAGAGAATGAAATCTCATTTGAAACGAAGTAGGATTTTTAACCTACAGAGTATGCCAGTTCCACTCGCTTTGACAGACAGGTTGGTTGAATCGAATTTTATTGCAGCTTTTCTCCAGTAGCTATGGATTATGCAAAAAAGACCGCAGAAGAAGAGTGGCACAGCGCTTGTCGTTTTCAGATTGAAATTCAATTTGTTGGTTGGTGTTTCTCTGTACAGAGTCGAACAGCCTACACATCGGAATAATACACGATGAGCAGGAAAACAAACAGTGTGAGTGTGTGTGGCCGATTTCTCAGTGAACAGGTCTATTAGTTCCAAATCAACTAAAAACAGCCGCAAGTTTTCCAACTGAAAAAATGGAAGAAATCACGGCTATCTCCGGATTTTCACCACTGAGATCCGGAAAATATCGAAAATACTAGCTATCAAATATATCAAATCATATCTTATTCAACATTCAAGAATTCTTAAGAGGAAGCCGGTCGGGTATTCGGATGCAAAATAAACAAAGATGGTCTATATATGGTCGTGGGTTTGTTCGCTGAGCTGAGCAATTTGATTGCAAACGTTTCATCACCAATCGAGGTGACATCATCAGTGCGTTGGTAGGGAGCGTGGTGGAGCGTAGCGATGGGTTGGTGGTTGTGCACTTGGACCGGCACAAACACCAACCCATCGCTATGCTCAACCACGCTCCCTACCAACGCACTGATGATGTCACCTCGATTGGTGATGAAACGTTTGCAATCAAATTGCTCAGCTCAGCGAACAAACCAACGACCATCTATACTACCTGAGCTACCAACATTCTCCTCTATGGCAATGGTCTATATACTCATGGGAACGTACAGTATTTCAAGTTTGAAGTCCCACGTTAAAAACATCACGAGCCACTTCGTTTCATCAAAATTCGTACTTCCCGGTCTTTTCAGCTCACCACTCCCTTGGCGCCACACGCCCGAGGACATCAACCCCCTGGGTACATAACCAGTAGAGGTCGTGCGCCCCAATAGTGATTTTCCTGAAGAGTGCACAACAGCATTCGATCCCTCAGAAAAGACACCATTTTCTTTGCCATGGCCTTTTCGGACATTGCTGTGACATCTATTTTTAAAAATCGTTCAGCTGGAACACCCTTTAGGTGCATAGCTGCCAGGCCATCTGAAGGAAATCCAAGGGCTAAGATACTGACAGGTTGCCTAGATAGGAGCAGTGGAGATGCAACGGTTGGGTTCGAACCACGGACCATCCGGCCAGCAAGTTCGCGTCCTCACCATTGAGCTATCTCGAGCTCGTTACATTACTGCACAAAATACATACTTCCTATTGCAATATGAATTCTGAAAATGGATAGTCATCAAGAAAGACTGATATTGCCATGTTTGAAAACATTCATTGTGTTTTGATATCCGAAATTGGGCATGTTGAAATGCCTCAACACTAAGCACGGTTTGAAAATCCTGTGGGTAGATTATTTTATTCCGCAATTCTGGGTGACATACATATGGTTAACTTTGCACTTCGAGTATGGTTGTTAGCTCATTGATGACTACATATTGCCAGGTATCACAAAGTAACTAGCTGTCTTTGACTAGGTTTTTCGCACTGCAACTGTAAGAACTCTATCAAGACCTACTGGTCTATTTAGTAGACCGATACACTTTGCAGGGCCAGCTGAATTCATACAGAAAACGATTTTAATACAGCGCAAGTGCGTTACCATAGGATAGGCTTAGACCATCCCGGCATTTTACACATACCAGAGGCCACAACCAACAATCTACTATATGGAGATGAATGTGGAAGGTGTCGTGCAAGAGTGCGCAATGATAGCCACTGGGGTATTGTGGCTTGAAAATTCGGATCGGAATTTGGACGCTATGCTAAACGATCACAAATATCAACCACGCCAAGTAAATGAATACGACACTCGCAGGCAACCGTTTTCCATCTGTTTTAGTGTCCACATGAAGCCACCTACAACCAGCCTTGAGGAACACTGGTCCACATCACAGAACATATGATACATGCCCGGTTTTCTTCAGAAGATTGTATATACGTGTGTTATTGCTTATCACGGCTAGTTCCCCATCAATACACGAACACGCTCGGAGTGTCTAACACGACTTGTCATAACTAATTAGGTCGGAAACACTGCAAAAGTTCAACTGAATCTTCCCATTTGTCGGCTTTAGTCGAAAAAAAACCTTCAATCTATGATTTTCCTCTGATTTTGGAACTGTCAACAGTTCTCCAGGCCTTCTGCACCAGTATGCAGTCCTAGGCCATCACTCCGTACTGTTTCATTCATTCCTCAGAGATAACATCAAAAAAAAGTCCAACCTCAGCATGCACAACAGAAAAAGAGAATCGATTAATACCGTAATTACGCGCACAAAAAACACTGGGAGCCCACTCTAGGTGATTTATGCTCGGTGCGAGACACTTTGCTGACGATAGCTACAATATGCATGTGCTGAGCCGTATTACTCAATTATCTCACCTAGCCTGAACAGACCAACAATGAGGGGGTGACGCCAATTGGGTCGGTCGGTTCGGAGTGCAACTTAACCGACGCAAAGCAGTAGAACTAGGGAAAATACTGATGATTCCTTCAATCACCGGTATTTGCTGTGTGAAATTTTTCAGTTCCTGAAGTTTTCACCCCGTCCGTTTTCCCAAACGATGTGCTAAATCGATTAAGCGGGAAACTTGCGGATAAGCTGCGGGACGAGAACAACTTCTAGTGTTAGCCGTACGAAAAAGTCTATTTCAACCGAACGTCGTCGTCCTTGTTGAATACTGGTTTAAGCATGCCAAACATTTTTTTATTCGGTTGATAGGCTATAATAAATAGCACACAGTCAGGGCTGAAAGATGAGCAGCAGCAATCGCAAGGCACGGAAACGGTATGCTGCATCTTTAAATCGTACCCTCTCGGTATCTAACTGACATGCCACCAGAGGAAAGCACGGGGGCTGAGATACTGCCAAGTTGCCTAGACAGGAGCAAACGAGACGCTGGAGCCGGGTTCGAACCACATACCCTCCGGTCATTAAGTTCGCTGAATTTCTAAGTATATAGTGAGCTGTAAAGATTCGCTATCGCGTACTAGGAAAAGCGGTTCGCTGGTCTGACAAGTCGGCAAAAGCAGCTGGGTCTATAACAGATGGTCAGAGAATAATGAAGATAATAACAGTGATAGTAGGCATAATATTAATAATCATAATAATAACTCAGCTGTGGCACCCATTTGATGCAGTGACGTGCACCGCTAGAGAGGCAGAAGAACTGAGATACTATTTGCAACAATCGGAAGGCAGGGGGTTTGTTCGAAGCAAGTGCCTTTTCGTTAGTAGCTTCACACAGTAGACACTCGAAACAACACTTGCAAAGTATCTGAATAGCTCGATCCAGGGTGGTAAGCGGCACTTATTGACCAATATATATTCTAAGCTTGACTTGGGGCTTACTTGCTAGAATGAAAATCAGTAGAAATTAACTGGAAACTGAGTATCTAGACAGCATTTTAAGAGGTTTTTCTTTGAAAACTCCGCAACCTGCGTTCTGCACTAGGCAAGCTTCTTGTCCACGCTATTTTCCATCAGGTTTCATGTTCCCTGAAATCCCGCTCTACAAGGAAGACCACGGGTCCGTGAGGATGAGCAAAACACACGCCGATCGAGGCACTGGAACACAAGTTTTGCCCACGAAAACGGATTGCTAGACACTGAACTTTTGTCATATGAGTCACCACCATATATAAAGCAGCGCGAGCTAGCGTCAACTTCGTTTTGCCGCTGTACAGATGGATGCTAAATAAGTATGTATAGTCCGAGCACGAGACAGCTCAGTCGTTAGGGCACGAATTTACTGACCGGAAGGTCTGAACCCAGTCCCAGTATGTTGACTGCTCCTGTCTAGGCTTGGACAGCCTGGTAGTATCCCACCCTTCGGGTAGCAAGGTGACTAGGTACGAATGAGTGTTACAGCTAAACCAAACGATACCTACAGAACAGCGATAACAAAGGTTCGGAACCATAATAACCACACCTAACCGTCAATTGTCAAAATCAACAGGTAGATGTGATTGTTCAAAAACGGATTGTCCCAAAAAACTCCTGAACCGCAATATCGTCACAAATAAAGATGGCTGAATCGGTTTAGTGAGAACAAGAAGCAACAGATCAATTTCAAATTTGCGAACAGCTATACTGTGTAAGGCATACAGCGGGACATGGGGTAACTGATCGAAGTGGAAGTTTACGAAACTGCAATAGATTTACCCAGCTCCCAGACTCATGATACGGATCTTCCACACGACGTCAATAACATGAAATGCACAATGACGGGATAACTGTCAGTTGCGCAGGAGCGAATGCCCAAACGATACATTGAAAGTTGTCAAATTCTTGAGCACATCGGAAAACATTTTACCCTAATAAGGGCATTTGTGAATATGATGATCAAACAATCGGCTGCCTGAAGGCAATTCATGGGTTTGATGTGGTACGCAGGCTGTGGAGAACACCATCGTGGATCGAGGTATAATAATTCCTACAATAAATGAATGCTGAGTAGAATCGGGATCATGCTGAAGTTTGTGACCGCATTGCACCTGCATGGATGAAAAAGTTTAATTGCACCAGAAACTACTTCAATCTGATATCAAGTCAAAATGGACTGACCCCTCATGATTTGCGAACCTTACACAAAAAAAGCCCAGCATACAACGACGGATGGAATTGGGCAGCTAGTACGTCTAGAAATTGACAACATGATTGCCAGTGGGATCGACTACGTCCAACGTCCTGTAGGGTTCAAGGAGAATAACATAGGTGGCGACGTGGAAAGCGCGAAAATCTCACAGCACACAGTTTCGCTGCAGCCATCTATATTTCGCACCGCCTCCTCCACGGAGTATCTGTCACGGTGGGTTGGGAGACGGTGACCGGCTAGATGTCCCAACAACATAACCCTGGTAGGTTTTATTTGCTGCCTTAACGATTCTTTTTCGTTCTTAAGTGATCCTTGAAGCACCATCTCGTTGCGTACATGCTGGTGGCAGCAAATTACTGTCACAGGTCGAATTCCATGATGATACAATGTTTGGAGACGTTCGGAATGCTCAGACAGGAGATCCCACGTGTCGCAACTGCAGAATAAGAATGCTCTTACAGTTGTTTTGTGCGTACGGCCCTTGAGTCTCGGGAAAACTTGATGCCAGAAAATGAGCAAGTTAGCAACCGTTTTTCATGCACTGAGCATGCATGCATTGGTTTCATCTGCCAGTCTCAGTCAAAGCAGCCGCCAAGGTATTTAAACCACTAAAAAAACCCGAAGCCTTTTATTTCGAATCGCAAAACAGACACAAGGGAATTAAAGTTGGTGAGGTAACACTTTGTATCTAAAAAACACCAAACTCATGTCGCAACAAGGGACCACTTCTGACATTCTACTCAGGGTAGATGGTGCGTCAGTAGGATGGAATAGTAATCGAAAGCCTGGAATCGATTAAATTTGCGAACAAATAAACGTCAGCTACAGAGAATCCGGTAGTGTTTGGACGAATACCGAGCTAGCAATGGCAGCAGCTTAAGAAATATGAGGCCAAGTTGGCGACGTTCGAAGCCTACGAAAAGTGCTAATTAGAATAGATAAAGGTGTAATCCCCACTCATTAGGAAAGATTCAAATCACCCTCGCATCATTGGTAACGATTCTGTCTCCAATACGAAACAATTGGGAACGAGACAAGGTAATAGAATGTGTAGTAAAATGGCAACTGGATTCCAAAAATTCCATTTTAGTCGTCATCAGGATACATCCGACAAACGTAGAAGGGTCGCACACCAGTTTTTCTTTAGTTCAGACAGCTACCCTCCGCAAAAGGATTCTGGCTCGAATCAGCTGTAGACTTAAGTGAAATGCACTCATTTGCAAGCAAATTTGGTTTTGTGAGAGACTCACCTGGAACCCAGCTGAATCTCTCGTTTATGATGTTTTTGAGCAACTGAATGTGTTGCATCAGTCCGCCTCATGTTTCAGTTGGTACGGCATTCGAGATTTCGCGATGCACGTACAGACGTAATACACTACTCATAAGGTTGCTGAAAATTCTTCTTAAAACATCATAAAAGAGAGATACAGACGGGTTCCAGGTGAGTCTCTCGTAAAACCAAATTTGTTTGCAAATGAGTGTAGTTCGCTAATTCCGCGCAATTTGGGTTCAAGTAAAACATAAGGTTGACAGAAACTCGGGGACTGCGCCTACCTGATGAGCCCCAAGAAGGGCGAAACCGGTCTTGGGCTGTCGAAGAATTTTCAGTGACCTTATGAGTAGTGTATTGCGTCTGTACAGCTGTTGATTCATTCAGAAAACCGTCTGATTAGTGGTGAATGGACTGAATGTAGTAGTCGGACGACTTTCAGAGTGCGCCAACAGTTGGTTTGACCAAGAATCATTACAAAAATAACTTGATACACTTTTTTACAGAAATCGTACTTTAGTTTGGAAAACAACTCATAAACCACAGAAACGAATGAAATAAATAAATACGGATGAATGAATAAATAAAAAAATGTTGTGCAAGGGAGGTCTAGCTGTTTAGTGCAGTTTACGACAGAAAGCTTTGGTAATTAAGTGGCACAGAGCTGGGCAACTGTATGGAAATGGTGGTAACATTAATATGTAACTTACCACTGAAGTAGACCGCGCCAGCAGACAGAAGTGCAGACAGTGCAACTTTGACTGCCTCGTACGAGGGCCTACGCATTTGCAGATCCCGGTAGACTTTGGTCAAAGCAGACATCAGCTGCTCCATGCTGCAGCTTGCTTCCGTCTGGGTGTGTTGCCAAATCAGCTGACAAATAACCTCCTCCAGGCGCATTGTTCTATATTGTGGAACCCGTTGCATCAAGAGACCACCTGCATCAGCTAAATCGGAAGAGCGTGAAAGTAAATGGTGACCAGTTGTTCGCCAGCCTGCGTAAACATAGAGATAAACAACATGGGACAGGCGAACCCATATATAACTACACGTTTCTTATCCAAAGTATATCTACTTTTACAACTGGCACTGACAGAAACATTAATGTGAGAACATTGGTTCTGAACACCTGTGCAACAACAAACCATGTCACCCGGGAGAAGCTTACACTGAGAACGATGGAACTAAGGCACACGATGCAAACAGCACGGGAGCTCAGTCGTGTGGATCTGGCGCTTGTGGCTTGATGAAAACAAGGCGAAGTGTAAATCATGGAAACTAAGTTCAATCAGTTATCAGTTGGTCTCACTTGGGCGACTAAGGACCTGGATCACAGGAGCTAAGCCTCATCATCATCATCATCAAAGACAGCAACATCAGTGTTGACACTGATGCTTCACTGCCGTACAGAGCTAAGCCTACACAAAAATAAGTGGATAAAGATGCGGAGCCAGCTTTAAAAATCTCAACCTAAGCGAAAAAAGTCTCAGTCAAGTGGTAGTCGTAGTTCAGAAGGACTAATTTTTGGGACGTCCATCACGCAGTTATAAAATCACGGAAGTTGTCATAAGGAGGGCCGTTAGACAAGGCGACTGTACATGACCATTGGTTTTTTCCCTAACCTGAGCAATTCGATTGCAGACGTCTTCTCAACAATCGAATTTACATCAGCAGTCCGTCGTGCAATGAAACGGTATGGTTCGCCAGTGACTGATGATGAAACATCTGCGATCGGATTGCCCAGCTCGGCGAAGAAAACAACGGAGATCTATACCACCTGAATTACTAATATTCCCTTTCAGTAGAAGTCAAGCACTGACGTGCAGCGAAGTATGGAAGCTAGCACCAGCAAACTCAGCTGTGCTGGTCGTTACGCTCTTCTTGGAGTACCCCCAGACGGGACACATAAATGGTTAGACACTGACACAGATGACCCAGTTGGGTGCTCAATGGCGCGCATGCATCCAAGCAGCCATGCATCCTTTAACGCATAGTTTCCTCTCCCACTCTATCCAACAAAAGATTTATTGCCCATCCTGTATCCAGGCGTCAACGACACCAGTTACTGCCTCCAACGCCTAGCCACCCACCAGTATTTTTCAAGACTATGGGCGAACAAAACTGTGGCATAACTGCATAACACATTTAGGGTTCATGGCTAGTGATAGTGACAATAATGATGAAGCGCACTTGAGCACTAGTTTATCATTGTATCCGTTTTGGCTTATCAGATATCGTCGACTGAGGAGGGTGAAATTCCACTAAATGCTGCGCCACCAAGAGTAATTTCAACACGAAATTTGAGGTAATGTATTCGAGCTGCTGGGCTCCAGTGACCGGTCGCTTCCCCTATGGCTGCTAGGATCCCAAAACATACCCTCCCAGGAAGTCAGAAAATGAAGGCACCTTCCACCACAAGATAAAAGCAATCTATGACCTATGATCTGCGCATTAAAGTATGGGTGATCAGTTGCGTCTTAGTCCTCATGGATATAACGAGCAAGATCAGAGCACGGAAAAAAGTCCTCCATTTATAGACAATTGAACGAAGTACTTAAATTTCACCTCTGGCAAATGTCACGTAAATTCAACTACTTACAAGGTCATCTCGTGTAAATTATTCCGACGGACGCCATAGACAACATAATTTGACAGTTATGTAAAAGGCAAATGGGGTTTTTATTTGTGAATGAAGGCATAAACAGTGCATCGCAGGTATGTAAAAACGAGTTCTTGATACATAACGTCCAAAATGAGGTCACCTTGTTTCCGTACATTCACCACAAGTCTTAAAGCCTGTCCCTTCAGCCTGAAAAGTAGCCAATCAGCTATAAGCTACCGTAGATGTGGTAGGCAGAGAAGTTGACTGAAGTCAGGTTTACGACAACGCAGTGTAAATTGTGACTTGCTAAAGCTCCATGCACTGTGTGCCCACACTCGATGGTAGGGGCGGACATGATATATCGCTCAGTCAGCCCTGTTAATGAGGTGGTACGCGAAACTCCGAGATATTGTGCTACAATGCACTTTAACGGAAAAACTGGCTGCCAACAGGCAATGCAAAGACGGTCATTCCTACAAACAGTTGTTTGAGTAACAAAAAATAACTCAGATGCTGTCCAAAAATAGTTATTGAGAAAGACTCGAACAAGAACATTGCTTCGGATATTAGTCAACGTAATGGAGTGGTGTAGGTTACAGCTTTCTGAAAAAGGTCACTTGAGCACAAATATCTCGTCTTAGTGCGCAGGAACAAAGCTACCATGAGTTCGACTCACTGCGGCAACGAGTGTACGGACAAATTGAACAGACTGTGAATGTGACTTATAACTAGCGCTGACCCATCTCTCATACACTGCGAGATTGAAGCGTCTAGTCGTCTTCAGATAATCATAAATCTTGAATTGTATCTAATGATGCCTTTAAAAGGCTGTCACTCTATTTGTCTTCTGGCCGGATATCGTCAGCAGTATTCCGGTCTAAGTAATAGTTGAACGCCGCTCAGCAGAATCCAAATGCAGCGTTACCTATTCTGCGCTGGTCAGTTGGCGCGGATTAAAGCGACATATAAATCTAGAGACAGATATCAAACCTGTAAACTATTTGCCAAAAACCCACAACACCACCCAGCCACTGGTATAAATGACTGTGAATTCGAGCAAGAATGTGAACCCATGTCTGTCATCACGCTTTACTGACTTGGTAGGCCAGTTGACATGGAACACAAATCGCCGACCTTGAGATGTAGAAAGCGGATGCATCATGTGTTTCTTCGATCTACGCTCTTTCTCGTCGTAACGTCTGACTGCACGTACGTCCGTACCGTAGCACTGATAAGGTAAATGCTAAATGTGGTAAGCAGCATTATCGGGTGTGAAGGCCACGTCACGTGATCTGTAAGTTTAATATCGATTTCCAACCCCCCAGTGATTCGATTCCTGAAATCGGTGTAGTCATCGACTCACCGCCCATTTTGATGGATCCAAATAAGCGGATTTTCGCACAGATGTCAGTAGCTCGTCCTTTCGTTCATACAACGCTAGTCAGGTTGTTAGCATGGAGTCGCGTTCCTGGATACATAATCGCCGAGTACGCCATTTTCGATCCAAGGAGGAAGGTTCAAGGCACAGCAGATGTACTAGCAATGACTGCAACGCATCAGACGAGGGCGGATCTCCAAGGTTTGTAACAAATAAGGCAGTCAGAGAACATATTCAACATTCTAGACCATAGCATTTTGGTGCATTGCATACAACACACAAAGGACTGTTAAAACAGAACTGTTTTACGCGCCTGTTTCAGAGGACCAACCAATGCCTGACCCGAGAGAGTGACATAAAGGCGGTTGCAAAAACCCGGTTAATGTTGGTACAATCTATGCTTAAAAGCCTAGAAGTACTATACGGCTGTTTGATCCTTGTTGGGAATAATCAGCAGTGCGCACCAGCGGGGAGCTTCGAAACTACGATCTCCCGAATAGTAATTTGAACACTCAACCATTCGGCCGCTGGGACTAACTCGCATTTAGACGGAATCTCAATTGAAGACTAACAAATCCCCTCACACTACCAGCAATCCATAAGGAGCTCAGAGTGTGAACCAGAGTAGTCTTCTCGTATAGTATGCCTGTTGAAGAGAGGAGTTCCCGCACTAAAAAACAATCTACACCAGAATTAAAGCTAGAATTTGAAAAGGTAATTTCCTGTGTTCTATAAAACAAAAGCCTTCAAGTTACATAGCTCATATCTCTCACTAGTACTAAGTTCGAACCAATAATATCCAAAAAGAGCACCAAATAACAATCTCCGGATTACATATCAAGTCGAAACGTAATGAAACCCCTTAAAGAATAACCCCTAAACCTTAAATAACGTTAAGCGTACGCTTCATTCAGCTGACAAACATCTTCAGCCACATTTCAGGCAACATTCACCGTGAAAGACTGGGTGTCTGCATTACAAGACCAAAAGGACGACATACCGTTTAGATAACATTGCAGCATACACAATAGCCACAGATTGTGCACTGACTTATAATGATCCGAATGGCGCTGATGGTGCAATTTCTACTATCTCATATTAAGTTCCAAATAACGTAGCGAATGACTGCACCACTCCTGTGGAATTCCTCCAACCCAATCTGTCCCAGCCAATAGCATCTAACGCCGGACACATCGTACTACGAGTTTTGCATTCCAGTCATTGCACATGTACAGTGATTGACTGAAGCCACCAACATCTGTTGAAGTAATTCGGTGTATGCACTGACTCACCGGTGAATGAGCCGATTTGTTACGCTTACACAATGTTTAACATCGTTCGACGATTTCATAAGCATACATTGTTGCTGCTATACCCATTGATATACTGGGTGTGAATGCTTAACTCCGAGCAACATACTTGACTGGAACCCTGGCAATTAATTCTTCAAAAAAAACCAACAAGCAGGAGTTCATTTAGTCGACGAAAGGCAAACTGAAGCCAAATAAACTGAATGGCTCAATGGCTCAACCCAATGGCTCCCATCCATGTGTCCGCTCTATCGTAAGCTGGCCCATATCCATTCCCTACTGACAACACAGCAGATCAACTCAGCCACCTCATGAGACAAACGAGTAGGCATTCATTGATGATGTGAAGCGGGAATCACTGCGTGGTTTCGTTAAAATATCCATCTCCTATCTATTTACGGCAACGGGTAGAAACTTAACCTATTCCGACATCTGGTAGGAAATCGGATTTTTTCGACCTCACAGAGACACTACCTTGTTCAAGTTTCAAGCAAACACGACAAGCTAGAACTCAAGGAATGAAATTGGTTACATCACTCCAGCTTTTATATTTGCAGTACAATCACGCGTCTGGTTTGTTGGGAAAAAACTTCTGAATAACAGTGGTGATACAGTCCTCTCACTGACTCCAGATGCAGTACGAGGCACGTTTTTCCCTCGGTACTTCAGCAATGTTACAGGTTCGAATATTCTTCCAAAGTGCTCACCGGCTTTGTTGACAGTAAGTGTTATTCGTATATTTGACGCAATCACACTTCAATAAAGATTCTTCTCGGCCTACAAGAATACCAAACTAGCATTGCTGAAAGGTAATAAGTCCCTGACTCCGGTATCCAAACGTCGTAATAATTAAAACCGCCCTCCGTTGCCATGATTGTGGTAATGCCCGTCTCATACCATCAAGGACTGCCGCTTATTTTATTTTGTCTAGGCGCTGGACTGCTCAACTTGAAGTCATAATCTTCACCTGACTGATGCCCTTTGGGGAAGATATAAGCTACTATGAACCTAAGACGGAGTTTGTGGATATTCTTGAATAGGAAAGAGGAGAAGATGGTCAAAATGTTATACACGCACTCGTCAAAAGCGTATCCAAGCCATGTTCGAGGAGAAACAGTCGGAAATAATAACCAAAATCCCCTTCAAGAAACTTCTTCTCCATTGGATAGATCTATAAGGTTGTCGTACCCGTTTCTAAGTTATGGCCGTCTGGCCAGCACCATTTAACGATACTGTTAAATGGCACTGTAAAGTGGTCTGCTAAAGTAAGATCGAAATTTAATTCTACCCAGCACTGCTGCTGACCCCGAAACACTGCATGTGTCAGGATGATAAAAGGAAAATTAGAAGTGGCTTTTGAAGGTCTTATCAGCGTTCGATATATAGGAGTAAAACAGACAGGTTTAGCCTTCAGATCGCAGTCATACAGAACCATAATTATAAAAATATAAAAACAGGAAATAGCAAAATACTACTCGGCCACTCGTACGCATACAGAGGTTGCTTGCAAGTTCAACGGAGGCAGGGCATACCCTGAAAAATCGGTCAAATCAGAAGCTTCCTGCCGAAAACTGTTACCCAGATGTGGTGGTCGGGCTTGAGGGCTGGAACGATCCCACAGGAAAACCAGAGCAGCAGTCAGACCCTACTAACCAGTACTTTGTGAGCTATATTGTGAGTCAGCCAGTGGACCACAAAAAAAGCCTCCATTCATTGCCCTGTTAGTTTAAATTTTGAGCCAGTCTCAAGGTAGAGTACCTCAAACGAACCTCAACCCTCGGCCGGGACAACCGGGGAGGATAAGTCGCCTTCTCAGCCATTCACCCATCGGATCTCACTCACACCCCCTCGCCACCCTTCAAATAACCCCCTATCGCCAATCAATCTGTCAATCTCCAACTACTGTTCCGTGTTTAAACTATCACCCAGCAAGCTACACAAAAACAGTCCTTTACTACATTCAAAAGATCCGATCCACGTTGTAGCTCTAAATATCCGTGTCCCCTGCTAAAATGATAACAAACATCTGCCAAAACCTTTCTTCCCGTTTCTGTCGATGAACCTTTTGTCTTCAAAACACATATATATAGCCCCACTTCCGTTGTGTCTATCAGGCCGTTTAGGACAAGCTTACATTCCACTCTTCAGGTATCTGGTGGTCAAGATGCAATATTTCGGGCTATCTATGGCTTGGGAGTTGCCATCAGCTCCAAGTCTAAAAGTGCCTTAATGGACTGAATTTTAGTAAACAGTTTTTGCGCTGTACGGTTGTCCGGTTAAAGTAAGACCAACGCAAGTCGATGCACTAAAAGACGTCTATTTGTCACGTCAGTATATGCGCCGATAGACCGATTCTGAAACTGAGGCAACAGCTGCACTCTATATCAGGTGGTTGGATCAAAGGGTCAGAAAAGATAGATCTGGTGAAATGGAGCTCTTTAATAGCGATTCCAATTTGCAAAAAGAATGCGGGTGTCGTTTAAAAATATTCGTGGTCTCAGCCTGGTAGTAGCGGCCATCAAGATATCCACTGGCATTCTCTCGCATGGGTTGATCAATTATCGGGAGAATCGAGCTGAGTTTTGCTCTGCCGGAGGATGAACCGACCATGTATTTACCTTGAGACAAACATATGGACAGCGCCACTCTCTCACGCGTCCCATGTCGGTCGTTTTTATCTGAAGGCAGCTTTTGATTTTTTAGTCACCAGAAACTACGAAGCTGTCTTCACCCATGGGCACGTGCAGATTACGGTGAGCTTTTACCAGAGTTCACAACGTCCAGTAATGTCGGACAAATAGATCATGCAAATGACACTGCTCTTCTTAGTTCAGCACCAGCCATTTTTCATAACTCGAATAGCTCGGCTGCAATGTTTGATACGGAATTCACACCTGCAAACTGTAAAGTGCTTCAGCAAGATTGGGTAGGATCAAAACCAAAGCTCATGGTTTCAGGCTAGTAAATCCACATGGCAGGAAAATGTTTATCTGGAGAGTTATGTAAGATACACTACGCTGATTGATGACGAGATTATCATTCAAACCGGGAGGGACAGGACAGCTCCTGTCACCGGCGACGCTTAGGACGTTCCATACTACTTTATGGATGATAAAGCGGCCTTTGTGTGCAAGTATACGGAAGTTGTCGGTGTGTGCTGATCAGTACCCTGGAACCGCTGGACAGGTGGGTGCGGAAATCGGATCAGTAACGCTGCAGTAAGCCAGATGTTTTAGGAGCTAATCACGCTGTACAGTTTACGCTCATTAGGACAAGTATCTAGCACTTCGGGGGACCGTTTACCTTGAAGAACTCTTCTCTTCCTAGCCATATGCTGAGTGGGAACGATCGAAAGCTTGATAGTCAATAACCTGGCAGCGAGGCGTGAAGTCCCTAATCACCTCGCCGGATGGGGACCTGTCATGACTATCCTTTGTGTTCACATTGTTGTTACGTATTAACCAGGCTTTCGCCTTCACTTTAGCTTATGTACGTCTATTCTTGGACAAGTGAAGCGCTATTCATCCTACACTATTCAGTCTTTTTCTCGCGCTCGATCAGGATCGATATCCTATTGATAACAATTTACTTGTCTAAGAATACAATGGAACCGTTGCTGTGACCCAAGTGTTTCGACGCAGATCCAAAATCTCCAGATGCCACAATGCGTTGGAATCATTGGTTCCGAACTTTCCAAACGTTTTGGGCACAATCTCAATAAACTCGAAACCCTGATTCTTTTTGTGGATGCACCTGTATACGTTCACATCGCTGACTGTCCAAATTACGAATCCGCTATCAGTACACTTGAAAAGTTGCACGTTCGTCCTAAGAATGTAATTTATGCTCGTCATCTACAAACTTGCAAACAAGACTCGAGTCAAGATGTTGATAAGTTTGTTTAGAGGCTTAAATCCTTGGCCAAAAATTGTGGTTCCAAGGCGGTGTCTGCCATTGACCATCAGAACGAAAGTGCACGCGATGCTCTGACCACGGACTTCAGTCTACTACCATCAGAGAAAGACTTCTGATTCGAAATACACTCACTTTCGATGAAGCACATGAACTGGTTAGGTCAGTAGAATTGGCCCACAAACAAGCTCGGTCATACTCGCATAACCAACCGATATCATTTTCTGCGGCTGCAGCACCTTTACAGACATCTACGGTTACCCCTTCACACTCAATCTCCCCTGATTCTACACCTTATCTCCCGTTAATCAATTCTCTGATTTAGCCAGGCTCCAGCAGCGTACGCGACCCTAAATTTTAAGAAACCGAGAAGCCTGACCACACTTATCATTACCCCTTAGTAGATTTTTACAAGCATTCATTCAGTCCCTGTGTCCGAGTTACTTCTCTACACACAATCCAACGACTCGGGTGAATGTCATGACTACCCATTGTGTTCACGTTGTCCTTTCGTATTAACCATGCTTTCGCCTTCACTTTCAGCTTATGTGCGTCTATTCTTGGACAAGTAAAGCGCTATTCACTCTTGTTCTTGCGCTCAATCAGGATCGATATTCTATTCACAAGACCCTGGGAGGCAACTCATTAGTACTTAGTGACACGAGCAGACGGCTCAATCGCGCAGCGATACGTAGCTGCCAGATTTCTCACCTCCTCAGGCGACTAGGAGACTCCAACATCAACTAAGTGATTGGAGAATCGTCTCCAATACCTGGCTATACATCCTCTAATCTCCCACTTTTCGGTAGCTGAAATTGCACCAGCTAGGAAAAACTTACCCTTCACACTTGGTTTGAAGCTCATTAATCGAACTGAACTGGAATGGAACAACATGTACTTTTAGACCACTAACCTTAGGACGTACAAAAGTTTCATTTGATCAGTTCACCTAAGATTACTGTGTGCATTTTCATCACCCCATCCAACTTCATATCTAAAATGTATCGCTCCAGGATACAAGCCAGAAAACTACAACACTAGCGGGCGTAAAAACTCCTTTAATTGGCTAAAAGTACTAACTGAACTGGGATGTATTTAAACACCCACCAGCTCTGCTGCCCAGCTGAGCCGACCGGGATTGAGGGCTTCAATTTAATATCCCGAGCATTGTCATTGTTTGGCCAGATTGTCCTATTCACTGCTTAGTGAAATCAAAAGGGTTACAGACATGCCGTTGATATTATCGGATAGACAGGTCAACGCAGAAAAGAGGGAGATTCGCCCATTTTCAGACAAACCACAAGATCGTGAATTAGTGTTCCAAGGTTGGCTAGTAGCGCAAATCGCAGGTTTTTATTTCTCCGCAACAACACAAGAACTTCAATGGAAAGCACGATTTCACTTCAGGGTTCTCGGGCTTTTCAGGGACTTATATGGCGCCTTAGGTTGTCATTTTTTATCCCAGGTTTGGTTGCATCTCGTTATTTGAAATCCGTTAGTGGAGATACAACGTGACCTCTCTACAGGCAAATACCACCTATACGGCGACAGTTGAGCTCATCAGAATCCGTTTCTGACCCTTACAAACCGAGCTCCTATATGTCTGGTGGCAACGGTTAAGGTGAATCTATCCCACTTCACCAGCACTACCTCATTCTCGAAATAGGCGTACGGGTTTTATTACAGACTAAATTTTGTTCCACGGCTGCGGTACGCTTAACAGTGTCTACCGTTCTGGAACAATCGCCTTCCACCGGACTCGCGGGCGGACAACGCAGAGGAGTTTTAATGCACCTAAGCATCCCCAACTGTTCTTACAATGGGCAATTCTTTCTTATACAACGGAGAGCGACTAAATGAATAACCTTTAAAAATCGCGATTCTACCTCAAAAATAGCGGCTATTCAAGCAGCAGTTTCGAACGGTTATCATACGAGCTTCAATCATCCTCATAATAGCAATGAAGTTACCGAGACACCTAAACTCCAGCTTGAAAATAAAATTCAGTTAATCATCTTCAGAACTTCAAGGGCGACTGGAGTATCCTACAATACCCTTGGTACTTGGCACAGGTACTTGACAGGATAATCGACACCCAAGTTGTGCGGTTTAAAAATGCACTCATTAGTATGTGATAGGTTAGCTTTGGCTGCTTGCACGGGAATCAGTTATCCATCGTAAAAATAGGAAGGCGACCTTGGGCATTTGAGCTTGGATAACAGGATTTCAAAGTGTTTGAAAGTCGTTGATACAGAACAAATTTCGTTCAAAAATGCCATGTTGTCTATCAGAAAGGTCCCCTTATCGTCGAATGCCATGAGATGGCACACACAGGGTGCACCAAGACGTACGACTTACTTCGGCAGAGGGCCTACTGGCCCGGGATGAGAAGTGAGGTGATGGATTATGTGGTGTCCTGTAAGCGGTGCCAACTGATGAAAGGGGACACGACAGGGGCAACCCATCCCATGGAACCTATTCCTGTCTCAGAAATCGGCGAGTTATGGTCCGTTGACGTCATGGGCCCCTTTCCGGTGAAAACCAGCGGGAACCAATTTATCGTGATAATGACAGAACACCTGTCGAGGTGGATCGAGGCGGCAGCCGTGCCAAATCAACGGGCAACGACGATCAGCGGAGTGGTAATGCATCACATCGTGGCCAACCATGGGGTGCCAAAAATGATCCTAACCGATCAGGGGCCTTGCTTCGAGAGCGAAGAGTTTAGGAATTGTTTGCAGAAGCTGGGTATCAGACGGCTAAGGACGGCACCATACCACCCGCAAACAAATGGTCTAACAGAACGTAATAACCGCACGATCAAGGAGTGGCTGGCGGCCAAAGGAGGTGACTGGGAAGTGAACTTGCCAATGGTGTTGCTAGCTCATCGTGCTTCCATACAGCCAACCACAGGCAAGTCCCCGTTTATGCTGATGTACGGTCGACATCCGCGCCTTCCGGTTGATCAGGAAATTGGATTGTGGCCGACAACACGCTTGTCTCCGGAGGAGCTAGATGAAGAAAGGAGGAAGGCTCGAGAAAACTTGACCGCCGTTCAGGCAAGGACTAGGCAGAAAACGGCAAGTGGAAAGGCACGATCATTCCCATAGGCGCGAAGGTCAAGTGGAAGGATCATCAGAATCCTGGAAGGAGTGGATTGGGGTCGCGGAAGCTGGGCAGTCGATGGCAAGGTCCGTTTGTCGTTACCGACCGCCGGGGAACGTGTATACAATTCAAGACGGTCGGGGATCGAAAGAGTAAATGGGACGCAGCTTCGTAAGTGGCATGATACACCCGAAGAACGGCCGAGTAGACCCGCTGCTGGAGCCGACCTGACGGAGGTAAATGAACAACGGTGGCATGCGGACGACCTTTAAAGGGGGAAGGTGTGTAACGGTGGATACTACTGATGAGGCATGTGAGTAGCACTCTTCTCGTAAATCCGCTTTGCGTCTCTTGAAAAGTGAGATCTCTTATGGAATTTGTGGAGTCTCTTTGTAGCATTTGCTTGCAGTTGAGTAGCAGTCAATGAATATCCAGAGAAAGTTCAGGAAGACGCGTTCAAGGAGAAGGGGATATTCAGTTTTGTAAACGAGATGCAAATGAGAGTTTTGCTTCCCTGTTCAATAGTCTGTAACTGTTCAGTTGGCGTTCTCAAATAGATAACTCCGCAGCGAAGGCCTTCTTCCTTTCATTTGGGACCGAAAAGTGTCCACCTCGGAAGGAGGGACATACTTCAATCGCATCGCCATCCTAATTCTAAATTTTGAAGCAGCCAGGTGTTCAGTAAGTTGAGAAGTGTTTGCAACGATCGAGAGTAAAACCGTATTAAGTACCATGTAGCTGGGTCTTATCATTGTCCTGGGGTACAAGTATTGCACAAGGGTCCTCCTACAGCGTTTTAGTGGGGTTTTACATCACAACAAGTGACCTAAGATGTTCTATCACGCCCGCAAAACGGTCTGAAATGGAGTTTCAACTTTTATCAACAACATCGAAACTTCCACTTCCTTGCGATGCATGATTATCCTGTGAATTTGACTTGCTTTTCACTTACAGATTCATTGCGAGAAAATGAAGGAAAGAATATTGTTAAAGCAAGTGTTGTCAGCGACCAGATGGAGGATTATGAGTGAATATAATGTCAAGATAGTGGCACGTTCTGGAGAAGCAGTGCGATCACTGTCCCCTTCATCCACACTATCGTGGATGAATGCGGAAAAATTTCTCCTGTGCAGCTAGGTCGGCAGTACGATGAACATCCAGACCCGTGGCCACTCTCCGTAGGTAAAATCATTTGGAAAGCTGGCATCGTCTTTAAAAAGAGGCTGGTGAAAAACACCTGTTGCGGACTGTCCCACCTCTATTCGGATGGATCTGTTTTGGGGGACTTACTGTAAGATACCTTTTCGTACATTAACTTTCCTACTGGCCAAAAGCCAAAAACCCAACATACCATTTTTGTTTTACCACATATATCACGATGCTGGTGACACAAACGGACCGTAATTACTTCAGACTGAATGGAGAGGTGCATTTGTATGCGCAGCGCGGCAAGGTGGGGAAAGAGTGTTGTTCTCCGTGCCTCCTTCAGAATGGCGCAAACCGCGAGGTGGTGACCTTGCAGAAGGGTGCGAAAGATATCGCGAAGTGTCTGGATGTTGTCGGTGTAGTACGCCCTTCATGATTGGGTCCCCGTGACCAGCCTACGTTTGGCTGGAGACATTGCAAGAAATGGCGGCTGATCGATATCAGTGGCGTTCTTGCTGTCAGTTTCTTTCCAGATTGTCCGATTGAGCACTTGCAAGCACCTCAAAACGCTTGACATAGGCACTAAGTCCCCTCGCTCACCCACTCTTTTTCCCTTCTTTTCACTTTAGGTTTTTAAATATAATTAGACGAACCTTACGTTTGTACGGTAGTGAAGCATTGGTGCCAAACTGATGTTGCTGTCTCTGATGAAGATATGAGATTCCGTTTGGTAGCAGTATGTCGTTAAAGCAAATTTCCGTGACACTTCGTCTGGCGCTGTTGAAGTTCATAAGCCCTCAATGGTAAAATACACGTGGTGCTTGGGATGACCCCTTCGTGCAAAATTCCCGTTAATCGTCCAGCTTACTTTTTTCCAGGGCCAAGCACCATAAAGTGTGCTTTCTAGAATGGTCAGTCAGTTAGATCATAGCACGGTAATTCCCACACACGGCGTCAAAATTGTAAAAGCTCGAATAAACCGTCAAATCAAGATACTTTTGAGGTTAATGAGCCGGCAAAACAAGTGACTCAATAGGTGAACTATGTACAACACTTACAGATGGACTCAATTGTAAATCCGAATGGTGATTTGAGTTGGGTACGCATCCAGGATAACTTGACTATTTGTAGATGATAGTCACTCCCACCGACCAACAACACATAGGGTTCAAAGTGTCCGAGTAGGTAACAATTTTGCACAGCTTGTGCGAGCCACGGATTTTGTTGGCCAGTGATATTTATGTACTTGAATGACATGAACAAATCGAATATGTTCATAGCACACGACGGAGTTTGGGTGTGTTTAGCGAACGAAATCGCTAAACACTTCGTTGGACCGACAGAACTTGGCATTTTGAAGTCTACTGCCATTTCTGGATGTAGCGAACAAACATGGACCACGTTATGAAGAATAAGGGCATTTTCTCCTGAAAGATAGAAAGCGTTATTCAGAAAAAGTACATGGAAGTAACTGGACGGGGCATGAGATGATGAAAGACAGCTGGGTTTCTGGTCAGTTAGGGAAAACACAGGAAACCTAGTCTCCCTTCGACAAAAAGAAACTGACGGTCAAACCCCCATCAAGCCAATTGGTTGAGTATTGACAGATCAACGAAGACAGCGTCGCCTCTGTCACACGCATCATTGAGTGAAAAATTTTGATTGGGTGATGAAAAAGACATTCAGCCGTAGCGCACATTCGGTGCAAACTGCCGTGCAATTTGAAAAGGGAATGAAGGCCAAGATACTGCCAAGTTGTCCAATCGTAGACAGGGGTAATCGAAAAGCCAGTTTTGAATTCGAACAACGAACCTTCCAATCAGTTGTCTCATGCTTAAGTCTGGTATCCTTTAGGAAATAAACGTTGCGTGTTGAGTCCGGTATATACAACACTTGTAATAACCAGCCAGACGAAATAGCCAAACCGCATTTAGGATTACTGAATGGAATGTAGAGTCCGATATGAAGTGTCCTCTTACTGTACTCAACTTCAATGATGCACTAAGGTTGGACCTTCGAAATCATTGCTTTTTCAGTAATGATAATGACGATGATGATAACGACTAATGGTAACGGCGCTGATCAAAGTGAGGCGACCGCAATGACGCCGACGAGATGGACAAGTCAAATCCCACAAGGACAATTCGCGTTGTGTGCCGAAGATTTTGCCAAGCAGCATGCAACCCGTGCGCTGAGCTCCTATGAATGCTCTGTTGACAATATGCAACAGACTAATGGTATTGCACACAAATTGGTCAGTGACGTCGTTGAGGGCTAGATAATTTCCCTTCGTGCAGAGACTACGGAAAAGATTAGCAAAAGGTTACCTCTTACAAGTGAGTCAATTGAGCTAACATGAGCTTGAAAGAACCAACCGATAATGTTTTCTGTGTAATAGGCTTTTCTTTAAAATCAAAAATCAAATCGTTCAGCTGTAGCACCCTTTCGGTGCCTAGCTGCCATGCCAACGAAAGGAGGCAGGAGGGCTGGGATACTGCCAGCTTGCCCAAGCCTAGACAGGAACAGTCGAGATGCTGAGGTTGGGTTCGAACCGGACCTTCCGGTCCGTACGCTGGCGCCTTAACCATTGAGCTAGGCTCTTCTTACGGAGGTCTCGCTAATTGTATCCCAAAAGCATTAAAAAACACTAAACCTCACATCACCAAACGCATATCTTTCCTCGAGGACTGTAAATTACCACACACCGCCATGTGCTGCAGATGCTAGGATTCTAAAAATTTCACAGCAGCTCCGCTAGAAAATGATAACATGCTCGTCAGTGGGATAATGCACATGCTACCTACAGTGAAGCTTCTAAACACAAGTAAGGAGGATCAAGCGGACTCCAATAACGGGGGGTGGACATTCTGCAAAACACAGATTGGTAGAAGTCGCTTTCGTTTCGCATTACCATATCACAACCTGCTCACAAAACTTCCTCCAACAAGAGATCAAAGTGGAAACCATTGGTTTGGTCGGTGGATAGCGGTTCAACATGCGTAGTACATGCCCCAAACGTTTTAACTTGATAAGCTTCATTTACCGTTTCAATGATTCAAATTCATTAACAAGTGAGTGCATTGAACTCAATATCGGCCACTTAGGGGATTATTATAGTCAAAACTGGGTGACCAAAGGAACCCTGGACAGAATAATCGTGGCTGAAACGGAGTAGAAACTATCAGGGTCGGAAAGATATAAATAAGTAGCCACAGTGTATGTAATATTTGCAGGCTACAAATACGACCCCACTGGACAGAGGCAGGGGGCGACTGGAGTGAGTCTTGAGGCGTAACGAGTATGGGGCGATCCCAACCTAAAGGATACAATGCGCTGATGGAGGCGAAAGACCGACCACTTAGTACCACTTAGTAATGAGTACGGCAGGGTGACGGGAGGCCTAGTGGTAAACTGTGGCGCAGCCGAGGGCAGTATAACGGAACTGGCACAGAAATTGAACGAAGATTATCGGTTTCTCCGGTCAACCAATCAACTCGACAGACATAAACCATGTACCATAGGTACACTGGTTTCAGCTGCTACAGTTTCGATCACCGGAAAGTACGACAGTGTGGGACATACGAGCAAGCACTGGAGGCGATGGCACGTTCAATCAGTTTGGGAAGTGGTCAGCTACGCACTGTATAGCGTATACCGATAGCTTTGATGCATGAGCGCCACTGGCTGCGCGATTGGGCCATTTCTGCAAGTGTCATTAACCATTGGTGAGTTGAGTCCCGGGATGCCCATCCAGAGAGGCCGCAGTTGTCGGCCTGACCATATTTACTGGTTAGTGTTTCTGTACTTCGTTGCCAGGATGTACACTGTCCATCGCTCGGTCGCTTCCACTCAGCGCAGAGCTGGACAAAAAAAGCCCTACGAAGCGGAGGACCTGGCATGCAGAGTGCATCTTCTAACCAGCGTAACCTATGGGACGTAATTCATCTATCGCCGGAGGGTCCGTTCTTTCTACAACCATCGGGACTACCTCAGCACTGCTAACCCGATCTTCGGACCAGACCCAACAAACGCTTCGGAGAAATCGATGGTCAAACACTGACATCTTCCATATGTCCTCTACAGGTAGAGACCACGTTTCTTATCCATGAAGTAGTACGGATCGCACTGTCGCATTGCAAACTCTGCCCTTGATGGACAAACTGACGTCATGTCGGCACCATATGAGCGGGAGGTTCGCAAAGGCTGCCCTGGCCTTCTCGATTCGACAAGTAATCACACCCCCAGCCACTCCACCGGAACTTATACAGCTGCCCAGGTAAGCAGATTTATCTACCACATCGAGTGGCTCGGCTGCAAACGTGAGTTTTGGGTTTGATCCAACCTAGTCTTGTAGCGGCACTTTACACTTTGCAACATACGCCAAACCGTGCGGTAGAGTTATTTGGGTTATTCAAAATTGTTTGCATTTGGGAAGGATTTGAACCAAGGAGAGCAATATCACCTTCATACTCAATGTCTGTGAGGGAACGTCCCGGGAACATTTCGACTCCCGAGAGAGGCAGGCAGAGAAATTTCAAACAACATATCAATAACAAAGTTGAAGAAGAAAGGCGACAGAGGACAGACTTGTCTTACACCACTGCACGTAGTGAACTCAGGCTAAAGCTTGCCGTATACTCGTATGTGTCCACAGGAGCTCGCATACAATGCCCTCATAAGGGATATAAAGTTGGAAGGAACACCTTTGATCCAGAGATACTGCCTAAGTTTCCGAAGATCGACAGATGGAGAAAAACGACCAACATAGGGCGTTTGAAAGAGTGGCGCTGTTTGAGAACTTGTCTCAAGGTAAAGATATGGTCCATGCATCCTCGACCATGGCGAAACGCAGCTTGATTCTCACGAGTCTGTCTCTCCCGATAATCGACCAACTTGCACAAAAGAATGCCAGAGGGCACCTCAGATACGACGTGGCTGATGCCACGATGGCTTTCGCTTGACGTTCCTGTGTCCCTATTGAAGAATGGGATGACGGTTGAGGAGCTGCGTTCCACTAGTATTGTTTCTGTATGCTCATCAGACTGTTCACCAGGACCTCACCACCTTCTCTGAAGAGTGCGGGCACAGACCATCCGAACCAGAAGCCTTGTTGCGTTGAAGGATTAATATCTCACACTCGATTTCTGTTGTTGACGTAGGGCTGGTGTTGATGCTAAATTGAAGCCCACTGGATTCTTCCAGCGATCATGTTGAAGGAGACCAGCTGAAGCGTTCGGCCCATCGCTCAAGATGACGATTTTGAGTGAATTGTTGTTCCGTTTTTCTTTCGCATGTCGCTTCGCTGACGCTTTCCTTTTTTCAATCGCTTGACTGAATCAGCGGCTGTTGTCTGTATCGAAAGTCTTCTCCATCTCCTGAGCCTTCACGATCCAGCAACGTTCAGTCATTCTTCAAGCTACTGAGTATCCGGTGCTTAAAGAATCTACGCGCGCCATCACAGTCGCTAGTTGCTGGTATGGCCTTTCTGGCCGGTGATGCAGATTTGAACTTTTATCGTGAAGCAGTGGTAGGAGGGAATGTGGAAGGAGGAAATTTAACAGCTAACCTTTGCCACATTTCAGAGAGTAGCTTCCAGTGGATGTGTCAGCCTGCTTCTGGCGTCCGCAGAGAGGAAGTAAGAGAGAAACGACTGCAGACACAAGTTCTACCCATGAGACAGAAGCAGTGGCGAAGAGAATAACCCACAAATCGCAGGCGAGTGAAGTCACCATTACTAGGCATTCGTATCTCTGTAAGGAACGGAAGTGATCAAGCTACCAGTGGTGTGCAGACACGTGTGCTGCAGGGGGTTACTGCAAAGAAGCGTACTCAGTTGGAGGGACAAACCACGCCATGCGCATCACTGGGTTCCGTTCTTTGCTACATCAACAAGCGTCTGTAACCGGGCACTCCACCTCGAAAGGTGCGATGTGTCAAATGGTGCAAGCCGAAAGGTATGCATGTTCAACTTTCAGCGCCACGTTGTTTATTCTTCCGGTAGGTTCCGCTTCGAGGAGATTGGACGTTGTCATGCTGTGGCGGTTTAAGTACCTCCATGACCCACTGAACTAGGCTTCATTTCGACATCCGCAGAGCTTCTCACATCATCTTGGTCAGTGGATAAGGGTCTGACGAACAAAGTCTCCTGGTCCTCCAAGTTAGGGTTTGGGACAGTCACAGCGATGTCGTCGTTAAAAACTTGCACTACTGTAGTAGTATACCTGCAATCACCCGCTACCTTGTGGTCAGGCTTTTGAGCCAAAGACTTTGGTTGAGGACCCTAATCGTCTCCCTGCCTAGGTGCGGGCCCCATAACAGTATTCCAGCCGGCGTACAACCATGGTTTTCATACCTAAAAATATCATCATGACACTTCGGCCATCCCGCGGTGCCCCCTTACTTGCTGCACACAGCACGGTGAGTAAGCGAAAACGCGTTACTGTCGGTGCATCCCTTCTTACACTTCCACGTATTCCCTCTTCTACCACACCCTACCAAAATTTGAATACCCTATTTGTATGTGGCAACGTTAAAACTGACAGATTAGTTCGCCATACATCACTCGGCTGCAGTTTCAGTTTCTTCAACAATACCATAAACTTTGAAGACTGTTTTCAAACCCTGAAATCCTTTAGTGTTCGCACATCGAAATGAGCAGAAAGACAAGCGGTTCTTACTCGTTCGAACCGCGGACCTTCTGGTCAGTAAGTTCGCGCCCTAAACATTGAGCTACCTCGAGCAAAAATCAATCAATCGTTCAGCTGTAACACCCTTCCGGTGCCTAGCTGCCATGCCGCCCGAAAGAAGCACGAGGGCTAAGATACTGCCAGGTTGCCTAAGCCTAGACAGGGGAAGTCGAGAGGCAGAGGTGGGGTTCGAACCACGGACCTTCCGGTCAGTAAATTTGCGCTCTAACCACTTGAGCCATCTCGCCCCCTCGAGCTCATTGATGGTGTCTGATGAAGTCAGTACACAAATCCCAAAGGCCCGAAGCATGTCTGCTAACCTGTCTCAATTGTGGCATCACAAGACATTTCATTAGGTCCCAAGGGTCGCATGTGCCCGGCTGCAGTATTGTTGTATGTTTGCAAGACATGGCCTCTGCGGACGGATGATGTGCTGTCTTCAAGATTCTGACAACCAATATCTCGAAAGCGTCGCGGGTGTCAGATAGCGTCAACGGATTCGTGACGAAGCAATCAAAGAAGCATCTGGTTGTGCAGCGGGCACTTTAGTCGCGGAAAATAGCAATATCAGCTGTGGTTGTCCATCCGTGTTACGCATACCAAAGCGACGTCCACCGAGACGAGTGTTGTTCTCCATACCCCTTCAGGATGGCGCAAACTGCGAGGCAAACAAAGTGTGGTTTGGCAGAGGGGCGTGAAAGTGCTTACTAAAATTAAGGCGTTCTTGGTGAGGTCCGCCTCCCAGAATGGGGTTCCCATGACCCCCAGGTGCTTAGCTGTGGACATTAAGAGAAATGATGGCTGACTGACGCCAGTGATATGCATGTTACGTTTCTTTCCAGGTAGTCTGAATGAGCGCTTGCAGGGGCAGATACCTCAGAATGCTCGCCGCAGACCAGCACCAGTTCCCTCTCAGACCCACTCTTTTTTCCTGTTTTTCCTTCAAGATTTTAGGCATAATTAAATAAACTGTGCATTTGTACGGCGATGAAGCCTCAGTGCCAGCATTGATATTACTGTCTCCGGTGATGTTGACGGCTGCCATTCATTTCACAAGAATGTGGCAAAATTGAGGTGCTCCAGTTGGAATGGAATACTCCACTCTCCTAAGTGGGAATGCAGTGTAGAAAAACCTGAAAAATGCCACTGCATAAGGCTGTGTGTTTCGGCTGAGATCCCATTGTATCTGGAAGATTTTCCCTTTGGGTGGTTGTTACAACTCACTAGGGAGTATCCCCATGGATGCAGTACAGCCGATTGAGTTCGCCAACAACGCGGCCGTAAGCCCAAACTCTGCTGATCCGATTTTTGAGAGTTTAAAAGTGTGGTAAAATCTTTTTCCCATTTTGAGTTTGTTCTATATAGATCCGTATTGATTACAGCTAATCACCCCACCACCTAGTCTCGCATTGGAGGTAAAAGGCACCAAACTAAAATTCAACAACTGTCAACAGACAAGCGAGCCAAAAAATGGAATTTTTTCCATGAAATCAGCCACTTCATCGGTTTTATTAGTTGCACGAATTTTGAGAAGTACAAGAGCAACGGCTTATCTTGTTCGTCGCTCCCCCTTCGTTTGTTTGGTTGCGAAACAGCGCCCCGTCATGGTTGCTGCAGAAACATGATTCACAAGTACTCGACATGTGTCTTGCATTACTTAGAAACGGTGGTGGGCGAGATAGCTCAGCGGTTAGAGCGCGAGCGTACTGACCGGAAGGTCCGTGGTTCGAACCCTGCCTCTGCCTCTCGACTTCCCCTGTCTAGGCTTGGGCAACCTGGCAGTATCCCAGCCCTCGTGCTTCCTTCGGGTGGCATGGCAGCTAAGCACCGAAAGGGTGCTACAGCTGAACGATTTTTTTTTAGAAACGGTGGTAGCGATGGACTTCCGGATTGCAAAGTCCCCCCCAAAACGGACTAGGAGCCTTGAGGATCTAGAGGGCTTCCAACGGCATCCTCATGATGAACCCTCTACCTTAAACGGGAAAAGGCCGTTACGCTCGACAAAATGGCTTTTGTTTTAGCATGTACCTAGCGCAGGCCAAACTTCCAGAGACGACGAATCTAAGAGAGAGCGCCAGTTGGAGCCGAAATGGATGAGGAAAATACCACTGCGGGGAGATGAACTTCCGGCCTGGCTGTAAGGCTTCATCAGAATACATCCAAGCTTTATCGGAAGATAAGCAATCAGTAAGCGATACACAAGACCGGGAATATAAGAGGCATAAGGCATACTAAGTGCTATTTGGGGGGTGGGTGGGCGAGATGGCTCAAGTGGTTAGAGCGTGACTTTACTGACCGGAAGTTCCGTGATTCGAACCCGACCTCTGCCTTTCGACTTCCCCTGTCTAGGCTTGCGCAACCTGGCGGTACCTCAGCCCTCGTGCTTCCTTCGGGTGGCATGGCAGCTAGGCAGCAGAAGGGTGCCACAGCTCAACGTTTTTTTTTAAATTTTTTTAAGTGGCATTTTGAAGGAAGGGTTTCTGGAGGCACAGAATATGGACCTTGCATACAAAGCTTTCTTCAACAAGACCAAGGATGATTTGCCGCGAAAAAGGATTTCAAGGGCTTCGAGTATTGGTCTGGCCAGAGAACGCAGTCCACATACTTGACGGCTATACTAAAGATGAAGTCTTTCAGCTTAAGCATAAAAAACACAGTTCCCCTCGAAACTGACAGACTTTGATCTCGTCCTGGTTTCACAACTGGTTAAAAACGTGATCGGAAGGCCACTAGTTGAACATACAAAGCGTGCCGTTCATATTACGCACATCGAGGGCCTAAAAGTAAACGAATGGCTAAACCATTCCGTGAGATTCACCAGGGTAGACTTTTATGGTGCTTGCTACCTCCCTAACTACAAAGACTACAATCTTCAACAGAAACTCCCCTCGATTCCTTTTGTAACAAATGGACTGTGTAGTTCGGTACCATGCCCGCAGAAAAACCACATGCTGTAAAGTTTATTATCACCACAGATCAAGCCAGAAAGAGGGCTAATCGTAAAGTAAATAACAATTACTACTCAGCCCGTGGTATTCGACAAGGGTCGCCATCCCAGTTCAGTCAGTTGGGTGAGTTCTGCAACAACCGGTGACCCTTGATTTTAACGTTTCATCCCATATGACTGTTCCTTGGTGACTCCAAGAACACTCTCCACAGAAAACCTGGGCGAAGATACTGACATAAGACATTACATGTCTCAGAAAGGCCAAATGGCGATTCGAGGATACCGTGGACAGCACCCGTGGCGGACAGTGGCTTTAATATTATGCAAATGATCGGTATCATACAAAGCAGTACACCTGTACATACCGGTACCTGATTGCTATGAAGAAAACGCTAGCTAAGAGTGAAAACTAGGTTGGGGTCATGCCGCGAAAAAATCTCTAAAGGAAAACGATGGAGGATAAGATACCTACTCATTCATACCTCAATCACGTCGTGGTAAGTCGTCACAGTGGGACTGACCCGCACTCTTAGTGAACACCGGTCGAAACAAATCTAGTGCACGACAGCGAAATCAATCCTAACAACTTCTCTGGGAAGGAACAGTCTGCATTCCACTGGGTCCATGTTGCTATACATGCTGCTATGCAGAAATGTCCGAAATGTCCCAGAGCCCACAGCTCGGCGCTGCGGCAGGTGACTTAACAAAAGAATGGGCCACTGGCGAGTCCATCATCAGGCTGAGATCTGATTGGTCGAAAATATGAGCCGATCAGCCACTGGTATCCGTCTAATGACGGTTGTCCAAGTGGCATCTGAAATTGCAGAAAGTTACCGTTACATTCATTTTAAATCAAAAGCTTTCACAGATTCATGGACTGATACACAGGATCGAGGCTCCGCCAAAGCTTCCCGGGTCAGGTTTGCTGTTGTCGTTCAGCGGCTGCCGTACACCTGAAAGGCACAAGCGAAAAAAGGCGTAGCACTGCTAGTTAAGTCCTCGGCGCGGGAAAGTAAGCTTACCAGTGCGAGGGTTTGCATAGAAAGCCACTCATTATTTGCACAATGGAATTGATTTCTCGAAAACCACGACATTTTCAAGGTTGCCACTTCATAGTGTAGAATGTCTATGTGTAATGTGTACGTTCGTGTATTATTGCAAATTCCCTACATTGGTGATTTGTTTAAGTGAGCAAATCTTCAGGGTGAGTAAACACCACCAACTGGATTACGCTAACTCTCCTGCTTCCTCAGATCCATTGTTTTAGTTCTTCATTCCCCGCAATTTGCAGTTTTCCTGTGATGTGTAAAGCAGGATGTCACTTGATTTGCTCTTCCTCGTTTTGTTTTTGCCCGCCACCCTCAAGTTCTAACGTCCACATCGGATAATGCCTGCAGTTTATGACACTGTCCCTGTTCCGTGCAGTCCTCTGCACCCACATACCCCGTTACCTCAACGTCGCACTTTGGTTTCTGGTCACCCCCGTACGTGCACGTCCTGGGTGAGTCAGTCACGGTGATTAGTTTAGTTGGGATTCGCCAAGCAATCGAGATAAATTAGGACAAATATAGGGCAGGGACATTCGTGAGTTTGTCAAGGGCGCGGCGTGGTTCATTGCTGTCACTCAGACGAGGCAACGAGACAGCCGTAACTAGATTGAGAACTCAAACTGGGAGAAGGGGTCAGAAAGGCTCTGGAGTATAAATTGGGCTGCGACGCAACTAAGAGGCAGCTAAGAGTGGTTAAAATTTCAAACTGTAGTAGGGAGATGACATTACTGTTTTAATAAACGATTGGCGACCCTCTGGTGGGAATAGTCCAAACAATGTTATGCGGCCAACGCATAAAGGTGTGGCCATATATGAATACGAGGGACGTCTTTCAGCACAAGAGTGTGCCACAAAGCCATAGCTAGTTGTTTAACGGTTCATGGAGCTAGGTATGAAAAGGATGGGTGTCTGTAGACGGTTCCCAAAACTGTGGTTAATTGCACGTGTTTCTGTCGCTTGCTCCTGTGACCAGGGGTCAAGCTGGCAGGCATCTGAGTAGGTACGAATATACTGTATCGGAGCTTGCTAGAGAAGAAAGAGTTTGCTACGCCATCACGAAAGCTTTGGAATAGTAAAGTGACGCTCGTTCAAAAAGTCGTGCGAGCTGCATCACGGAAGTGCGTCAGAGGCACCCAATCACGCGCATGTGTTGGGTCTTTTTTGACTTCACATGATGTGGCTTATTTACTCCTCTATAATCGATGTTTCAGAATTATAAGAGGAATTATAAAATGTGTTACAGCAAGGCAAAACTAAAGCCAGCAGCAAAAGCTTTCAAAAAAAATTGAATTGTAATTTTTTGTATATATTTAGTATCATTGACTGATTTATTAGCCGGTTTATTGTTCTAACCAGTAATTCGCTAGCATCGCCTGCGCTATGGCCTAACACTGTGGAAATTTACAAGAGAGCTGTGGTGGAACATGAAGCAGAATTAGTGGAAAATGTGTCCGGGGTCGTCGCTATCATCATCGTTGTCAGCAGCATCATGTCAGTGCTTATCAATGAAGCTTCGCTGCCGTACGAAATGCACGTATATACGTGAGCTGCGTTACTATCAGTGCGCCCACACCCAGACAAGAAGACGAATAAGATCCCTAATGAATGCCTTTGGCTCGAAAGTTTGGCCGGTGGCGTTTGTCAACGAATGCAAGTACATTCTAATTTTTACAGGCAAAGTCGCCACATGTTCCAGCTAACAATCTCTAACCACTAATCGACCCGATATGGGAAATGGTTCAGGTGTTTTACGGAAACCCTGTGAAATATCTCAGTGGGTCGCGGAGCTATGCAGATCGCCACACGACTTGTATGCTAATTTTTTGCGATGAGCTCAGAGTCGATTATCAGATACTCACTACTGTGGAACAGTGAGGCGGAGTAGACGTTTTAGCCCCAACTTGACACATCAGAGTCGGTTAGATCTCATCATAAGTCGCTGTCTTATTTGCCGATGAATTTGAATAGCTTGGATACGATGGTGAACGTGAATGTGGATGGCAATTTATTCACATAAACGATGAGTGAGCTGAGGCAAAAACCCATGTTATAGAAAAGGAAAACACATTTAGGTAATAATACTAGGTTTACTTCCCAATTTGTGGGGAACATGTCAACTGAGGAGTGCTCGACCTGAAGGCGCCGGCAACACCACAGCGGGGAGGAAGGTAAAACCAACGAGAGATGCCTATTGCGTGAAAACTTATTGCGATTGTGAGAACCAAAAATAAGGGCAATGGGCATGAGGTAAGAATAAATCAATGCTTTTTCATGAACTAAAACTGAGAATCATTGCTGGCCATGAGTAACCTTGGGTGGTTGAGTGAAACGAAGGGATCGGAAAAGGCTGATGGAGATGGAGATGAAAGAATTCGAAGTGGCGGCAGGCGGCAAGTCTCGTCTCAAAAATATGGTTAACATTGAAACTAAACAGACTCACTGGTGACGCTGTTGTAAGAAAATAAGATGTAGAGGATAGGTTCGATGGGGAGCTAGTGCATAGGGCCGAACGAAGACGGTTAATGAAATTGTTGAACTTGTTAAAGGGGCCAATCGCAATTTCAGCGGACAACCAGGTCAGTTAAATGTTCGGCGGTTTAGAAGGAACTCATCTCAGAGGCAGTTGGGGCTGTGTGTAAAATTTGTTCGTAATTGCAATTACATGCTCGAGTGGGCGAGAGGCGAAAGTCGACGGTAGGAAGAAAATAGTTGGGAGAGTGCCATCAGGCTGGGCATAGCAGTACCTCGTCATCATTGAACTGACCTACTTCAGTTTCCAGAGAGCGCCGCAGCGAACGTCAAGGTTTCGGTAATAGGACAATGGGTAGGCGTTCATTTGGTAGCTGGATCTGGGCTAGACGAGGAATAATAATGATGTGTGTAGCATACCGCCAGGCACGTTCATAATTATACAGTCAGTATAAAAGCATAGTTGGCAGGGTTTGTGGGTGCAGAGGACTGCGCGGAGCAGGAACGGTGTCATAAACTGCAGGCATTATCCGGTGTGGACGTTAGAACTTGAAGGTGGCGGGCAAAAACAAAACGAGGAAGAGCAAATCAAGAGACATCCTGCCTTACACATTACAGGAAAACTGCAAATTGCGGGGAATGAAGAACTAGAACAACGGATCTGAGGAAGCAGAGGAGTTGGCGTAATCCAGTCGATCAACTTGAACCAAAAATAAAACTACCGCCGAGGCCTCGTGGCCTTGGGCTTTTGGGCTTATGGTCAGGATCACGAAAAGCGGAAGTGGGGACGATGAAGTGGAGGGATTAGCGATGCGGAAAAATAGTAGCAGGAATCTTGGAATCGTGGTGTACAGTGAAACTGTAGAGACTCACCGGTGTCGTTGCTATGGTTGAGTCGGTTATAACAGCTGCTTGGGAGAGTGAGTTGATGACAACACACAAGCTGGAACGCGAACTGTACAGAAAATTGTTGACTCTGTGGAGAACACAGACTGAAGGTCCACCGAAATGGTTAAATCCAATGGAACGTTTCAGCAGACTTGAATGAACGCACCCTGGTGGCGGCTGAGGCCAGGTAGAGTTTGTTCATATTTGCCGTTAATTGAAAGGGTGGGCGAAAGGGTACGGTCACAAGCAGAAAGAGGATAGTTGCGGATGTGCTATCAAACCGTGCATGGCAGTGCCGTGCCATCATTGGCCCTACATACCTCGTTTATTAATAGCGACGTAACGGACGTCATATTTAAGGCCATTTGGCTGGGACGTGAAATTCTTTAAGCAGTAGGATTTTCCAGGTTGGCCAAGGAAATCCGCAACGTCAGGAAGACGCGAACGTAAGATTGTAGGTTTTTTCGCCGGTGAAGGATCCCTGTGGATGTTAGTCACAGGCCAGGTGGAATGGATAACAGCCAAAGAGGGCATCCAAACAAGGTACAGCTCAGGGTTGAAGCGTGCCCTAACCCACGTGGCAGAGAACCATTTAGAGCACAGAGGCTTAGGGCCGAACATGAAGACATGGAACGGGGTCAGTGGAGACGGACACAAAGACAGTTACGGTGGCAGGCACTAGACACTCATTAACAAACATTCACTTCAGACATTGCGTGCAGATGCACTCCCAGGAGGTGAAGCTTCTGTATAAGAGATAGGTAGGAGGGTAATTACCGGCCAAGAACACTTAGGGGAGAAGCCGACTCGTGTGTGGTTTGACGCTAGAGGGTTCAGACTGGTAAATGTACACGGTGGGACAATTGGGGAGACAGCGCAATTTGAAAGGGTTAAGGGCTTTTTCAATGTAAGTGTCTAGTGTAAACTGTGGCTTGAAAAGACGCTCGGCTCACTCGGTAGAAAGGCAAGAACCGAGGGTGTTTTGAAAGCCTACGTGAAAGGATGATGTGCAGATATGGGAGGGGAGCTTGTTCCTTAGTTTGGAATGTAGGCACAGGAAAACGTTTTTTCTAAAGGCAGTTCTGCAGGTCGGTAATGAGTGCGAAAATCCATAGTTGGGGACATTATAGGGAGAGCAGAAAGAAAACCGCGGGTGATCTCAACTGTGTAAGCCCGTCGGTAGATTAGGCGATGAGCCCCAACCATAAAGGCTGCAGCCCAAGTGGAACGCAGCGAAGACAGTATGGTGTTGAGAATTGCCAGATACGCGACAGGTATTAAAGTTGTCATGAATAATAGCAACTTTTGGCCTTATTTTGAGGCACATTTGCGCCTCATGGCCTATTCTGGCTAGGTGACCTCTTGCGTTCTTGTTGAAAATGCTTCTCACAAGGAAAGGGGTATCTCACATGCAGGTATCCGAGAGGCTGCGTTATATCCTGATTAAATGCGCATAAGTGAGTTTGATGATCCTTCAGAGGAATGCGTACTAACGTCATTACCGCACAATGCAACAAGTTTTCTTCGTTTGTTATGATACGCGCAAAGCGAGATTCCCACAGGATGGAATTGTGTTGATTTTTGATGAAAAAACTCGTCTAATTTGTTCTGCCGGATGAGTATGACGGATATACTTTATTCATGTATCCTTTTGGGTGTGATTTACATAGAAAACTCTGCAACCATTGTTTCCTTTTGGAATAACACCACGGACCATTTAAATATGCAGTGATGTGATTTGGCAATCAATTTGTGCGGACGGTGGTCGATGACCGTGCATTTTCGCTCACCTAATTCAAAGTACATGGGTAATTCTTCGTGGAGATTTCGTCCTGCAAGTAAAGTCAACCTATGCTGAATAGCCGAGACGCACTGCACAGCTGTTTCATCCATATTGGGATTCATCAGCAGTGCGCATCTCACATAACTCCGGAGAATCTTGAACCCGCGACCTCCTGGCTACTAGTTTTAACACTTAACCGTTCGGCCACGAGTGGCTGCTCAACAGTATGACTATCTCGCACTTAGACAGGATATAGCGCCGCTCATTCTTCAATCATGGGATCCATATCACGCCGTCGCACGGGTTGACTGGCTCCTCAAGCAGTGACTTCTCAGATGGAACTTCTCAGATGACACAGCTATGCAGTGCTTCTCGGCTTTCTAGCACAGGTTGACTTCACTTGGAGGACAGAATCTCCACGAAAATACCAAATCTCCTCACATTACTAACATGGGTGATATATCACTGAGCCGTGCATCTGGAAAAGACTACCTGTATATAAGACCCTCAACTTCGAAAACTCCGTAGTTTCGGCAGCTTTATTTTTGGATTACTTCTAATATCGCCTCGTTCAATTCGTTGACGTCATTTGATTAGACAAGTAGATTTTCAAGGCAAAGGAGGCTAGAACTGAACAAACTAGCACTGGCGTATTTTACCACCTTAAAAGTTTGCCTATCCCGTCACTGCCAAGAGAATGTCAGTTTGGCTTCCTCTAGCTTAGAGCGGAAATAATGTTCACTTTGTACATAATTTTTTTTATTTTTTATCGCGTATAGTGGATGCACGGTCTTGTTTAGATGCACGCATTTGTCCTCGCATATGTGCCTCATCTATGGGCTCTATGGGCTGTCAAACTGCCAATCTCCAGCTCCATTCCGTCACAAGTGGCCTCTTCGATTGTGAACACAGTTGTCGCCCAGAACCCCGACGGCCAAAGCCACAAACCTGTCAACATCGAACTTGAGCATCCTTCATACACCCAGTTGACTACGCTGATCGCGGGCGGCTTGAGAGTTCACACAAACACAAAAGAACAGCGACTGCCGTCAAAAAAAAACATAAAACTCACCAAATCAAAAAGCAGCTGGCTGGCTTCAAGGTAGAGTCCTCCGCGCCCTCAGAGGGAATACCTCTCGGTGCTACCACCCGCTGCTCAGGGCCTCATAGAGACACTTTGTAGATCAAACCACGCAAAAATGGCAATCAAACATGCAGACGCATGACTACTTCAAATCCCTGAACAACGATAAACTTAGTCGCCCAAAAGACGGTATTGAACGAGTTACACGTAGAAACGATCGATATTTTCGCCTGCGGGGGGAAAATATGCCCCCGAAAGGTAACAGACCCGCGCAAACTGGGCTTCCACGGGGCGAAAAACCCTGCAAGCGAAAATCAGCTCACGGAAACACCAAGACAGGAGGCAGACAAGCATTCCGCAGAGCTTTATTCCGATCCTTGGACTCGACCCCCCGTATAGCTATTAAATCTGCTAACTGCTCTTCTCGCACATCTCTCGGCTTCTCTCCTTCGGAGGCAGCAGCGATGGTGTTGAAATTCTTGTCCACAAATTACCTCAGCCTTTTCAACAAACTTGCGATATTAAGCAATCAGCTTGCCTTAAACGGCCGTTCATAATTGCATTATAGGAAACCTGGCTCACACCAGATGTGTCTGACGCGAAGACCTCGATAGACGGCTTAGTCGTTTTTCGAGTGGCATTTGTGCAGCGGCGCTGATCAAAGTCGTTCAACGGGGCGCTTGGTTGCAACATGTTGTCGCACTTATCAGATACCACCCCTCCTGGTTTTGTCATCACCAGTGAAAGACACTTTGTCTATCAGGTGATAATTACCGCTCCAATGGGATACAGTGGTCACTGTGTGTTCACATCTGATTTTGTCCGCTACTGGGCCAGAAATCCCGAACCTCAAACGTGGATTCGAAACTTCTGCCGTGCAGACGTTTCGCGAATGCACGCCTTTCTTTAACAAGTTAAAGTGATACCAGCTCCAGGGGGGATTTTATAGTGCGATTCTCCAGAAAGTTCACGTGGCTAACGCGATGTTCGTCCCAAAAAACCTGCAAGCAGTCGGACAGGTCACAATTTTCCTAAAAGGCTTCGCCGTCTTCCGAAACTATTTTTCAGAAGTTGACTGCAGGAGACACAGAGGATGAGCTGGCATTTCGTAAAATGCGAAACAGCTGTAAATCAGAAATCTGTCAGTGGAAAATACGAACATCGAAGGCTCCATCTGGGGACCACTTCTGTTTCCGATCTACGTCAACGACCTTCCAGATGTTCTTCCAGGTCCATGTCTACTCTTTGAGGATGACGTGAAATCATTGGTTTTAAATACCAGTGTCTTCAAAATGGGTGTAGACGCCGCAGAGCAGTGGTCGTTCGATGGCACTCCCCCGTGAATGAGGAAAAGTACGTTCATATGTCATTTGTGGGGAATCAGCGATCACCTTTGTCGTGCATGGTGAGGATGGGCCAGAAGACATTACGAGTGCAGCTACCAAAACGAATTTAGGCATCTGGCTCCCTTCAGTGACGTTCTTCTCACTAAATCGTAAAAATCGACGCAAAAGGCATTCATCCTCCCGTAATTATCACATGGACTTCCAGATACTCTGTGTAGCCTACATCAAACCACTTCTTGAATTGCCAACCAAAGTATATTTTCAGGAATCAAGAAAGACGTGTAACTCTCATTGAGCGTGTCCAATGAGCTGCTACGAAAATTGTTTCCGGAATAAAATCTGTGGCTTATGAAATGCATCTCGCGGTGGTTGGCCTCTTCCCCTGGAGTACGGTCGTCTCCCGAAAGACCTAATACTTACTTATGCTCTGTTTGAAAAAGGTTTGGTCAACGTATTTTTCATCGTCCACCCAGCAAACACATGTCAAGGACATTGTATTAAGATTTTCAAGCTCAGATCGCACACATTCATTAGGCAAAATTTTTCTCATTTCGGGTAGCTGCCGCATTGAATGCCGTTCCTTCGAAGGTTGTCCGCGCTTCTTCCAGAACCCAGTTCAAAGCACTATTAGAGACATTTCTTTGCGACTCCTCACGTTGGTAAGCTTACTGCCCCGCGCTGAGAATTTAAATGGCTGTGCCACACCCTTTTTCCGTTTGTGCCTTTCAGGTGTACGGCGGCCGCTGAACGAAAAGCACAAAACAGACCCGGAAATCTTGGGCAATAGCTTCGGTTCTGTGTATTAATCGCCGAGCCTTAGAAGCACACCCAAAGTTTCTCTGAAACCATAGTTCGGAGGAGGAAATCTCTAGCATAAGGTTTCAGCACTTGATGGTATTTACTCGGTCTCTTAAGATTTCCTCATGCGGCCTCCGTTCTGTTGAAAGCTGTTTAAACGTACTCGAGGTCCACAATGGGCGCGAAATTCGTATTTAGTGGCTGTCGATGGCTTCGCGTGAATTCTCCCTGATGGCGGTGGAAATCTTGTGGAAGAGCTGGTTTCTTCACGTGTTTTCTTCTGTAATGCATTTGGAAATAGTCTCGAAACCGCCAGAACAATAATTGCGCTTGCTATGTCGACGCAAACCCAAAATTGAGCAACCTTTCACGACCTGTATATGAAAGTCTCATATCGTTGTGGCAGGTGTCTTGCCGTACCAAGGCAAGGAATTCGTCACAGCAGGTAAGTTGGTTGCTTTTTTATGATGGTCAGTACACGCTATATCAGGCGCAAGGAAATACAAAACCATCGATAGCGATGTTGTTAGAATTAGTGTGTTTATGGTCAGAACAAGCATAGAGCACAATAATGTGGCCAGTGCTTTCAAATCCTGGCACAGATTAAATGGATTGAGGCCATCTTGTGAGTGCTCGTAACACCCCCATCCGGTAATTATTGTGGACATGGTGAGCTACGGGCAATCCATCAGACTGGGTATGGGTGCCGTCATCGCAACGCCGTACTTGCGTCCGTGGACAGCCCCGTACAGGAACATCTTGGGTGAGTCGTTCAGGGTTGTTATGGTAGTCAGGATTCGCCAAGGAATCGTCACAAATTGAGACCGGCAGCCAAGGAATTGCAAAAAGGGATCAGCATGGGTCAAGAATTTTCTAGGGTCCATCGAGGGAGCACGGTCGTTTTTTGCTGTCATTCAGACGAGGCAAGAGCAGGCAGACGAGGCAAAGAAATAACAAGCGGCCAAAATTGGCCACAATTCCTAACTAACTAAAATCTTCTGGACCCCTATTTTCAAATAGCTGACGAAAATGATGTCGACATGGAGCACGCAGACGTCGTTCTCATATTCAAAGAGGAGGGAGAGGTGCAGTTGTTTTTTAATGAACTGACCAAAGTCATCCCGTCCTTTGGTATGCACTCTGAACTCACAGTGTAAGGTAATAATAGTAATGTTTATTGACAACTGGCGGGGAGCGTGATCATAAGATTACATTCAGAATGAAGCATGAGTTTATTCGTAGTTGCAGGTAATGGGCCGAGTTGGCGAGAAGGTATAGTCAAGAGTAGGAGGGGCTTAGTTGCGGGTGTGTCAAGTCGAGAGTAGGAAGGGCTTAGTTGCGGGTGTGCTATCAAACTGGGTATGGCAGTGCCATGCCATCACTGCGCTGCCGTACTTCGGTTTCCGGACAGCCCCGTGACGGACGTCATGTTTGAGATAACTGGGCTGGGATGTGCAACTATGTGAGCGGCGGGGGTTTTGAGTTGGCCGAGGGAATTTTCAGAGGTAGGACGAAGCCAATGTAAGATGACAGGTATTTTTCTGGTCCCGTTTGGGGATCTCTGGGGATGTAAATAACTGACCAGGTGGAGTGGATAACAACAAACAGGGCATCCCAACCGGGTATTGCCGGGTATTAAGCAGACTTGACACTAAGTACCCGCCCACTCAATAGGTCTTCGTTATCCTTGTATCCATGGGTGCACGTATGAGGACGCACGTGTTCCTTGGATCCCAGGGCTCAAGTCTATACCACTTGGTCTACGGGTGACACATATACACCCCTCCTTAGCTTTAACTTCGCTGCGCTCAATAATGCACATGGTTGCCAAATACTGCTATTGAATAATCGATGTACACACGGGACTAATTGAGCAAAAGTTGGGTTTACCCTTATAACAGTAAGACTGCAGCTTCAGCGTGGACACCCATTTGAAATTGTGGACAGAGGGATTTATTAAGCACTTGGTGAGTTGGCCACTACAAATTTGTTTAATCATCTGTTTTAAAGGAGGTGTATGGAGTGTGAACGGGTCTAATTGATTATACATTTTTCCTTTCAGAAATCCTGTCGAGTAAAAGCGGCTTCTTGTAACTGAGAAGTGGATTGACCACACATTGCTTTTGTACCGATACAACCAATAAATAGAAACATGATTTTTTAAAGGTGGTTGTGTATCTTTAGGCATGAGGTTGGCACACGGATGACATGTATGGATATGAAGGACCGCCGATGGTCGTTGGATTGGTCTATTATGTATAGTTGGGACATTAGTCATGTGCGAGCGTGTGTACGGACCCCTCAGCTGGTATAAGTAGCCACGGTAGGCGACATCGAGTACGGTTATAGGCGTGACGGCCTTCGTTGGCCATCGGGTTAGGCTGCTGAGTCTAGTTGGGGCCTCATATTCGGCGTTGCACATAGACACAAGCCTAGCAATTACGATAAGTAGCCAGGGTAGGCGATATCGACTGCAGTTATGGGTATGACAGACACACGTTGGGCGTTAGATTAGGATATCACGCATAGTTGAGGTCTTGTTTTCACCGGCCCACATAGATTCTGGTCTGGTGTTTACTATAGGTGGCAGAGGTAAGTGGCATCGCGTACAGGTGTGCGTGAGAGACAGTCATTGGTCATTGGATTAGGTTACTGTACACAGATGAGGCCTCATAAGCAGCGCCGTACATAGAAGTAGGCCTAGGAGTTACAACAAGTATTCGAGATGATTGAAATCGCGTACAGTTATGATTATGGAAGACCGTCATTGGCCATTAAATTAGGTTGCCGTATATAGGTGAGGCCTCGTAATCAGCGCCGCACATTGTCACGGACATAGCAAGCTGCAGTGAGGATAAGTAGTCGAGGTGAGTGACAACGGTTACCGTTACCATGGTGACCGCTTTATGACGTATTCCACCTATGGCGAGTCATATTCCTAATAGAAATGATACCATTGTGCTGGTAATTTACCGATGGTTATATCCTGTATTGTCCACGGGCTAGTTATGCATAGCTGGGAAAGGCAACCATCCACAGAGATGGCCCTCGCATCTCCATTGCACAATCCATGCTGGTTTTCGACACCATCATACCTAATGGAAGTTGAGCTCCATAAGAAAGTGTTGTGATGAAGTTCGCTGAACGAAATTATCTCGGCCGTTAAATCTGAGGAGTATGAAGCAAACAAACTTTGATTACCGATTTTCTTGGGTGGAATTTGCAATGGATATTCCGTAGATATTATTTTGTTCCCAAAGAACGCTAAAATATGGTAAAGTGCGAGTTCGTGTTTTATCTCTCGTAAACCGGTAGCAAAATGCGAATCGGTGATGGTCCGTGACCTTAAAATTTCGCTCACTTAAACAAAATCCTATGAGCAACCTATCACCTACAAGTGTAAATGGATTAGACCAACTCCCCGTAAAAGTCACAACCCCGAAAACCCTATAGTTCCGGCGAAAATAATTTGGGTATGCTTCTAGTGAGTGGCGTGTCAATCCGTGAATCCGTACCAGGCTTGTAAGGCCGCCATTTTAAATTGCTAAATTTTAACGGGAACTTATGCCACTCAGTTTTCGCACAATGGAGTTGATTTCTCGAAAGCTGCGACACTTTCAGGGTTGCCACTTCGTGGTGTATACTGTCTATGTACAAGGTATATGTTCGTGTATTATTGAAAAATCTCTACATTGGTTGTTTGTTTAAGTGAGCGAATCTTCAAGGTTAGTAAACACCACCGACTGTGAATATGCTACCTAATGTAATAAGAAATCGCGAATTGCATAAAAAGGTCACTCTCTTACAATGCATGTAGTTTTCAGTTAGTTTCGCAGCTGAAATAATTCTCTGAACAATCTAGAATGTGCATGGTCCTTGTGCACGCAAAATATGCGGTGTTGGCATTCCTGTGAACAATTGTTGCTCGATAGTTGCAGTTACAAGTTAAAATTGCGTAGGCTGCTTTCATTGTTGGCGAATAATCGTGCAGTTTTGTTGTTAAACAGCAGAGTCTTCTGTTCCGGCCTGCGGATTTTGCTAGGCAGACCATGATGTTGATCGACAAGCCAAATAGAACTAACGTGCGGCCTGTGGTCCACGATGCCTAATCAACTAGCCACATGAACCTACGTCAGTCAGAGCGGACAGCTGAACGAACCTAGCTAAAGCACACGACTAACATGCGGCTAACATGCTACAAACGTACCTAGCTGTCCGGAGCGCGCACGTCCGTTTCCACCAGGGGATAGTTTCACAACAGACACCATAAAAAGTTGTATTAGTCGTTTAGATGAGTACATATGTTCTGCCGGGACACGCATAGACTTCTTCTTGAAGAGCGTTCACTTGACTATTGACGACCTGAAATGAGAGCAAGACATAGGCTAGGTTATCGATATATCATCATGAGCAGGCGGCCGACAAACTGGGAGAAGTACTTACCCCAAAATGGAGGCACTTCAGCGGCTATGATGTCGTAGAGGCTTGCTTACATAAGTCATCTTCAGCGGCTAGTTCGCAGGCCTACTTACTGTATCCATCAAGAAATCGGAGACTTACATGAAATGCACGGAGCCTCATTAACAGACGAACTCTCTGAAGCCGATAGGTTACATGAAGTCATCTTCGTCTCATTCATCCAACTGGCGCTCTTCAGCGTTAATCGTGGTAGTCAGAAATTTACTCACGGCTGGTGAGTAGTTCTTCCTTGGACCCGAAAACACGGACACACACAGACTTCCGGGACACACTGCTGGGATCTTGCGCTTCGGTCCAGGTCAACATCACAAGACGCCCTCTTTGCGGACCGGGTGGCAAGCACACCTTTGCGTTTTTTGGACGGGCCGGAAGCTAAGCAAGAGTAGATTACTATTCTCACTTTTAGGACAAGCCTGAAGAGCATCACCGCACAGAGGACAGGGTTCACCATCACAGCAGCCGGCGTGATATGATACGCAATCCGTTGCACACCAGGGGTCACTGGTAGTAGTTGGCCGGTTACAGCGCACACAAAAGCCCAAGCATGTGACCCTGGACCGCCAGCTGGGTTGAGGTGCAGTATCCTCGACCACAGACGGCAGGCCATCAGTTGCAGAAGTTGAGCATTGACGAAGCAGGATTCGCCCGTGAACAATCAACTGCTTAAAGCTGCCTCTGGCCTTTCTGGGTTACAGCCCCTGAAACTCATCCACCAACTGGTTCATTTGTTTACGAAGTGCGTCAAAAGCTGACGGCGGTGGCTTCGGAACAAGTGTAAGGGGTACACCTTTTTCCGGTATGTTGTAACCCGACAGCAATTGTTGGTGGATTGGGAAGCAGGCTAAGAAAAAAATTATGAAGAACAGTTCTTACTGCTTGGAACCGATTGATCTCTAAAAACTGAAGACAAATGTATGCACGGCAGCCACATCGCCTGGTAGAACGGGCATGTGCATTCACCAGCATAAGTGTCAATCGTCTGGGAGGATCTGGGCGTTTGGACCACAAACTCTAAGCTAATTAACGTAGCCTGACCTCACCTTGTTTGTGCCAAAACTGCCATAGGGCAGCCTCGGTGGTCGCGGTCCCAAGTACTTCAAAACGAGAGAGCATGCATACGTAGTCATTCGACAGACCACGTACAGAACGTAGCCGTTGCCCTCGAGGATTTGCCGCCTATCACAGTGATACGATGTATGCATCTCTATTTCTCGCATGAGCCACTCGGCGTGCCGAGACGCCTTTTGTATGGCATGCTCCAGTGTGTTGGCGTGGTGCACACGGTCTTTAAGGCGGCCGTTTGCATTCTCCAGACGATTGTTGGTCACGTTGCCAAAGTGAACCATTTCGGAATGTGCGTGTACGGCCCGTTCTCGGGTGACGTACAACCAGCGGGCCGTAAGGTAAGAAACCAATCGTGGGTCCGTTCGGCGCAGCAGCTGCAGATCTTGCCGGAATCTGTGTGTATGTAATATGATAAGCAAAAACCTACTGCACGGCGTTGTCTAGTCGAGCCATGCGGTGGAAGATGTGTCGGCTGTTCGTAGAGTGTGTCTATGACCAAAAATACATGGATACTAAATGATACATACGTGCTTCCTGGTGGCTTTTCTGACATGATAGCAAAGCATTACATCGCAGCCAAACACGGTTCTTGCCGCTCGCATTTGCGCCGCCAACTTATCCATAACAAAAGTCCTAACTGGATACTGCTCGTCCATCATTTCCTTGAACAAGCCGAACAGTTTACGCATAGGATGAAACTGTTCGCTCTCCACGAATGCATACATAACCGGACGCCCGATACCCATGCCGTCCGTTATCAAGAAGGTATAGATCTTGTGTCTACAGGCTGAATATTAGGTGCTTTAAAAAAACTTACCCAAAACGATTTGTTGCGTGCGTTCCATCTACATTTACGACATCCGGAAAGTGTCGGAACAACGCTTTCTGCTGCCATCGGGAGAAGCATGTGACTAGGGTGACCTTCCTCTGACTGCCACACAGACACGCGTCCCGTGTCCCGAAGTTTCGCCAGCACCGAAGGCATATCATCTGCCACAATAACATCCAACTACGCGGCACCTACCCAACAGAGCCGGTCGACACCTCCCGGCGGTAGTTGTATATATCCTGAGTTGCGAGGATCTTCCCGAATTCATCGGCCACAAACTGCCTCACCTAACACGATGGAGTTCCGTATTTCAGAAAAGCCTTGTAGGTGCCCAACTCGTCTTCCGTTAGCCGTTCATTAACTGGAAGCCGATCGTACAAAAATTTTGACAACTTATGGTTGTGTTTATGAAAACAAGGCAAAACAGCGTTGGTACTTCGATTACTGGATGAACTCACAAATACCACATAGTTATCTTTCATGTACTGATTTAAAGCATCCTCAAATGCCGTGAAGGATGAAAAAGATACAGTCCCAAATTTCTCAGCAAACGCCTGCGCAGCCACTTCCGATGCCATTGTACAGCAATTTCAAAGTGGAATATGCGGCAAAAGTTTCGAAGGGAGATTATTTAAAACAAATTGCAAAAAGATGACTGCAGATGAGGGTAATTTTTGGTCTGATCATATATGCAAAGAAATGCAAGGTTTTGACGTAGAAAGTTTTATTTCGCTCGCAAGGGTTTTGCAGGAAAATGCATTGTGCATCCAAGGCGCGGCGAATTTATTACCAAATTACTGCACCCAGGGAATTGCAGCATGAGAATCTGCGCCTAATCTCAACCAAGATGCACTGCTCTGTCGCGACCATTCTCAACAAATACCAGAAAAACTATCACAGACGCACACGTATGAAGAGGAAACATTCCCATATAGCTTTGCTGGGCTAGCTCCGATTTCGGATCCAGGTGTAAGACCATGAAAAGTGCTTATATTTGCAGCGCAGCATTTTACGCAGAGAATGCGATGTCTGGTCATTGTCGTTTCAAGAATTTCGGTAATGAGAGGATACTCTCTCAATGTATCGGCTTGACGACTCATCGTTTTGTAAAATTCTTGGGAGGCTCTGAATTAAGGGATATCTAGAACAACGGATATCGCGTACACTGCTGAACACTCATCCTGGCATATTTCGTTCGGCTGCTCAGATGACATGGTTTATTTAAAGCTCATCTAGTCAATATTTCGACATCACCGCCAACCTCTCCGATACCCTGCCCCATTACATGATTCAGTCTCAGTGTCCCAACACCTCAGACACAGTTTAGGGTGGTTGGATGGATTTTATGACAATAGCGAATTATCAAGGGGTTGGCTCAAGGATTGAGGTGCAGCAGGAAGGCCCACACTTATTGTGCATGACAAACTGAGAAGGTTAACATAGAAGCACGCACCAAAATCGAGCGCGGGCCATTACGTTTCAAGGAATATGGTACAGTCACTGGAAAATTCATCATACGTCTGAGAATACAGAAGGGACTTTCGGTATGATGACATAAGTTTTAGTCAGCGGCTAAAACAAGAAGGACGAAGCCAACCCATGGAGCCCGGAAAAAATCCTCAGTCTCAAGAATCCCTCTGTGAATCCGTGAAAACCACAAATGCTAAACTTGATCAAGAGCTGGATTCTCAAGAACCCCGCACTTTTTGCGGGAGCTGGAAATTGTAAGGGCTCCCAGACGCACTTCCAAGAGCCGATATTTATTGAGCAGTGGAATGTTGTTGCCTGTTTAGTCCGTATTTTCAACAAATCAGGGCTCGACAATACTGACCACCGACCCTTGTCCCCTTTGGCCAATCAATTGCGAGCTTGGTGTATCTGCCGTTGCAGCGTCTAATCGTGCGTAGGATTTCGCTCATATCTGTCGACAAAACATCAACCAAACCGTCTACCTTTTCAGTCTGCATAGCCCTTGTCAGCGACTTCTGTTGACATCAAGGGACCTGTCGTATCTCCGCACCCCGGCCCTCTGGCGTGTATGCCTAAAGACGTCATGACTACGCCTGTATCATGGCGAAAGAGTTTTAGCTGTCACTAATCGACCCTGTACACTGCCTTTGTATCCTCTTGGTATTTTACGGCGTAAGCTGTTCCTCGTTGGATTGCACAAGAACCGGGTACTTCATATTCGTGTATGGGATAACGATGGTGGGAATACCTCAGGGGACAGAAATGAAAAACCTGAGCACTCAGAACCTTCTGGTAGCCGTTGTAACTCCGCATCCTACGGGATGTTGTTTTCATATCTGAAGGTATTAACACTCAGGTCTTCGCACGATCTAAGTCTCCCCTAACATGGCACACAGGATGCAAGTATTGCTCTCTTTTGGGTACTACGCAACTCTTCATGATTGCTTGACCATCGATAAAATCAAATGTACAGCATGTCCCGAGCCACTTAGTCCTCTATAAACTGATACTAGATGCCGCTACCTTCGATTGTCTGCATGGAGTAGACAGTGGATTTTCATCACTTTTGAAGGGGTATTCGCCAAACCCGCTAACAATGAAGGACTGGACAGTGGCGACAACGCACCATCGAATCGCACAAAAATCCTTCCAGTGAGAAAATCGCGGACTCAAAATAGGTTGGATATTGTCGTGCAGATGACGTGAACTTCGAGACCGTACTCCCTGAGATTGACCTAAAGATCCTCATTAGGAATTCTCCCAAAGACTTCGGTGAGTTCGAGCTACGTCACATCCGATTGGTTTCTCGCCTTCAAAGCGGCCACCATTCACGGGGTGGTGGATATTCTAAGGCCGTTATTCAGGTGACTAGGCGCAAACGTTCCGCGTTAGTTTCAAAATCCACCTACCCCGTTCTGTTGATTACAAGCGTCAGACAAACTGGGTTTTACGACGCTTAATTGTAGTAAACCGAATTCTGTATTCTTGATACTCAGGTTGACTCCTGAACTGCTTCCACAATTAGCACCTGAGGTTCGTTCCTCTAAACAACTTTGTACGAATCTACAGAGGGCATTGAAAGTGTTTCTTGCAGCTTCTGTGCTTTTCTGACAAGTAGTTCGGTGGATCTAGTCGCAAAGCCACATCTTCAGTGGTGCAATCCCGGGAGACTCTAGGGCATGAGGTGCGCCTCTGCGGTCACACGTGATATCTATGCACTTCACCTTCCTTTTCCCAGAATTAGGGCAGAGCGTGGCCGAAGTCCCACTCACTGAAAACGGGTGACCGAGCCATCGCTATGCCTCAAGTTTTTACCATTTCCAAGTTACTGATATCGAATATCAGGTGCCAGGAAAAGTCAAGGTATTCTCCAGTTGTTTAGGTTGTCGCCTATATTGGTAGGGCTCGAACCCAAAACTGCCCTCGAAAATCGTGAGTTAATGCTGCGGATGGAAATTTCGGCGTGGAGCTCGATGGATTGTTGGGTACAATCGCCCTGAATGGAATGATCCCTAAATTCACGAGGTTTCGGCCTATCTAGCGAAGGTCACCAGGTGCCGTTGGACTTCCGCATACAAAATTAAGGACATTCACGGCTCTGACGCTTAACTGTAATCGCTCGATAGGAGTGTTGCTGCTTCGCGACCAGTTCTGTGTACAATCGGGACAGAAGAAGCAGTAGACTGAGGATGGAATTCTCAATCGGATGCGTCGTTAGAGAGCCGCAAATCGACCGGAACCATCATATCTGGACGCAGTGTATATACAACTACTCAAGCATATTTCTTAGGTCCCTTATATCGCTGGAGACTGCCGGTAAGTTCCAGGATTTTAGTCGAGAGGATTCAAAAGAGTGGGTCAATATCATGTGAATCTTTCGAAAAAATTCAGAATGTTTGTTTTCCCCTGCCACCCTCCAAACTTCCAGCACCCTCTGCAATTTTATCTTCACTCGGTCTTACTGGGATGGGTTCTTCAAGGTCCGATCCGAGCGACCGCAGTGCGGTGGAAGGCTCCCTCAAAGTTTGGAACCACTCAATGGATCTGAATATTCGGCCTCGGGCCGGTTTTGCAGAGCCGGGATGCTGCTATCACCCTAATAGATGATTCCCCAGCACCGATCAATTTTGAGGAGAAATTTCAAAAACCTTATTTCATCATTCTCTCGTCAGGTGTAGGTTTTCCTGAGTGTTATAACTAGAGGGCGCGTGAATCGGAACGATCGCTGCCCATCCAACAGTTCTCGGTGCTGTTTAGTTCACTATCCGATGTCTCCGTGTACGAAAACCGTGTTTTTGTTCTCATTCTCAGGCTCATTTCGGTGAACATTCGGAGATTTCTGAATCAGAGTGATTTCCGTTTCATAAACTGTCCCGACGGTCGTCATCGATACGAGGTCTGTCCCGGTGACGATTCTTGTTAGGCCTCAGCGGAACTCAGCGACCACTGAGTTGTCATCTGATTCTTAAGAATATGGTCACTCGTTTTTCATTGACGACGTAGTACTGTCTGTGGATGAAGTATGCGTCACCACTGAGTCGAATTCAGTTAATGAGTTGATCCATCCCCTTCGGACTCTCTGATACCACCCGCACGCACTACGTTAATACATTCACCACGCCAGTTGCATGAAAATGTGTGGGAGCATTTGCTGACAGCTTACGAACTGCCGTCATTTGCACTCGTCCTTCACTCACTGTAACTAGGAGAGGTTTGCGAGGCTTCCTTTACCTCGAATAACCTTAATCGCGCGCGATCTATTAGGCTTTATAAGCTTGGCCCAGACAGGTTCAGTAGGCCTGTACATGAGTTAGAAGTCGGAGGCTCGTAAACTGCATCGGTGAATTGTGGCTTCTGATCCCAGACCTGCTTTGGAATCGTAGCTCAAATTTGCGAGTTATAAAATTTCGAACACATCTCTATTAAAGAAGCATCATCAATACCTTCATTAGCAACAGTATCAAAGGAGAAGATTGGCACTTGAATGCCATGCAACCGTGTTAGTTTATTTAACTAAAGCCTTATTATTTAAAGAAAAATGCGACAGGGGTGACCTAGAGTTAGCCTACCAAAAACATCTGAGGTGCATACACCACTCCTTATTCAGACCATTTGGATAGGAACTAATATCATAAACCCAACTGGCATCAGCTAACTGCAATATCATTTAGTGCCTTCAACCATGCACAGGGAGTCACCTAGACCCCGTCCTAAAAGAAGAACAGTATTGGAAGTACCCAGACGTTTTCTAACATCATCCCCTTCTGCCCTGCGAAATTCTATCCACCTCCAGGTTTCCACCACTTCGAATTAGATACGGAAAGGGACGCTCTTCTTGGCATGCGTAACACATGGCCCAGTCACCTTAACTTACAGTGTTGGGTGCATTCTTTTGATGAAGTCCCTTCTGCTTTTCGAAAGACTCGCTTCCTAATCACATTGCGGATTCACTGGTTCCTACGCATTCCAGCTGTAGTTCTAAAAATCTGTGGTCAAAGATCTGGAGATGTCTCAGATCCTCCCCATGAAGTGGCCAAGTCTAGCAGGTAGACAACAATATGGCCCACACTATAGTCTGATACACGCGTCCTGTGACGCCCAGTGAGGTGTCTTTTGGCACCACAAATGATGTCAGATTGGCAAACCTAGAGAGCGATTCATGTGTTGACTTCGTCTGTTACACAGCTCAATCCATTTTACTCAGCTACACTGACTCATGCACCTCGCTTTCCCTCTCCACAAATGGATCCGTAAATGTACGTGAACGTGCATGCGATTTCCGTCCAGTAACATTTACATTCCGTTTTTATTTCACTGTATTAGGCAATACCATCCAGACGCGCTACATTGAAACTCCCTAGTAACTATGATTCACATGTTCGAAGAACATAGAGGTAACAATAATCCCATGTAAGAACAAAAAGCCACCAGCTTTTTGTAGACGGCTGTTATTTACTTAGCATCTTTCTCTCTTTCAGGCTTTCCACGTCTGCAGCGCCTCTTGCAAACAACTTGATTGCCATAATGGACTGGTTGATGGGAAAGGCGAGAGGTGTCAGTAAAGGTTTGGTCAATACAAACAGCAGCACTTTGCCAGTAGTCTCTGATTCTGTTGTTCAGAGTAGTCCTACCTCACCTGGCACAGTTGCTCTTTTATCAGGAAATGTGGACGGCGATGTGAAGTGTGTCTCACCAACCACCTGTGAGCCGTTTATTGCTAACGGCTCTCGAAGTGTATCCCCTGTTTGTAGTTCCACAGCCCCAGTGTTCGTACCCACAAGTGCCACAAGTTCGGCTTCCATCTTTGGACAGCGAAGTTTGATTTTAGGAAAGGGGCCTTCTAGCTCCAAGTCTGCCCCAACCAGCCCTGAAACTGGGGCTTCCGACTGTCCACCGTTCATGCAAGAAAAATATGTAATGCAGCAACTTATTGGCTCCAACCCCTCAAAATATGTGGACTTTCGTGACCTTGTGGAGCCTTTTCCAGCAATGGACCAGAATGAGTGGCTGGCTGCTCACACTATCGCTTTGTTTGATAATATGAGTACAGTTTTTGATGCGGTTCACGAGCTTTGTACATGCAGTCAGTTGCTGCCGGACACAATTTCTTTTGCTAGTACCTCTGTTTGGTCGAACGCTATTGATCCAAACTCCATGGCTAGTCCGGATGAAGACAAAAGCAAGAAGAGTAAGCACTCTGGTACAGTCGTGAACAACTCACCCGGTCCAGCTCGTCAGCAGATTCATAGTGCACTCTCTTCCTGTCAGGAACTTATTCAATCTGCGCGCATTTTTCCCGTTCGCCAAGGTGAACCTTTTCCACCTGATCTTCCAAATTATGTCACCTTAATTTGCAAGAATCTATTGTTGTGTGTCATGCACCTATATTTTGCACATTTTCACCATCTTGAACAGTTGGAGTTAGTCTCACATTTAAACACATTGGCGAGACATTTCTTTGAATTCATCACAAGGTTTTCACTCGTGGAAGACAGACATCTCGGCCCACTGAGCAGCTTTTACCGTATTCTTCTTGACTCTAATCCAACACTGATCCAAGCTCCAGTCACCCCAGCATCAAACAGTACGTAAGTGTCCTTCATGGCTTGAAAACAAGCAGCTGACCGCATTGTTACAGTATTTGCATTTATATTTGCTTCCCGTGATGTGCAATAATTTCGCTTTGTGATGCATTATTCTCATCTGATTGTATCTTGAAGGAGGACAACCGGAACACTGTGATTCGGCTGTTTAGTCGTACATCTCTCATCTGCTATCTCCTCAGTTTACTTGGCTCACAACTTGTCTTTATGTCTGTAAACTCTGTTAAAATGGTTGCATTCCACATGTTCACTACTAATTACCAATTAATTAATACTCCTCAATGATCCTCTTCTGTTCACACGGATTTGTTTTGATATCCTAGGCAGGTAATGGCGTTACCGAGAGAGCTGGTAGGCCGTGACCAAGGGATTAACACAAAATCCGAAATCACAGGTTCTTTGTCCTTTGCATGGCTTTGGGATCAAGTACACTGGTGATAATTTCCATTTGGTTAGGCGACTAGATTTATTTGCATTTTATCAAGTGATTCTCACGTCAGCGTCAACTTTGTGCTAACTCAAGAAACGGTGGCAACGTTGCAGCCCTTTCTGATCTGACTGTTCTGGTCCACGAATGAGTGCTGCGTGGTCTCTAGAAATGTATAAGTTCTTCTGTTTATTAGCAGTAGATGCCAGACAAGAACTGTTTACCGAACGTCGAGGTCACGGTTCCCTATTCGATGCATATTACCAGACAGATTACCGCGTTTCAAAAAGTTCACGTGTCTTATGGAAGCTATGTATTAAGTGTTGGCGTGAACTGCGAACTTACGAGATATAATGCAGTTTACTCAAAGTTGCTTAGTATTTTCCACTGCAAGTGCTCTAGATTTTGTTGGTACATATTTACACGTGCCTAGATTTGAAGCCGTATGACCCACTCCTTCCGATGACACAGGAAACGAGCAGTAGGGCTCAACCGATTCCTTTCACTAAATCGCAAATGAGATCCGTGAACGGGCGTCGTGACATTCATTGTGATACCTTGAGGGAGCCTGTTGAATACGTTTTTTCAACTCCCTGAGCGGTCCGTGTTAGCATGACGCGATTCAGCGAACGAATCACACTCATCACGCCTATTCGGATGGCACTTTGCTCTGTGTACATCGCTCCAGTTATCGGCGCTAGCTCCGAATGTATCCTGATTACAATCCACTTGTAATGATGATTCCTGATAAAAGCGAAACTTGCGCCTTACGTCCTCTATACCCTCAAACTCTCTTTGGACGGCTACGACATTGAAAAATTGCTTATTGACTTTAAGTGCATGGTTGGTGTGACAGTAATGCGTTGTTTAATGTGATCTTCAGGTGAGTTTACATTTCCTGCTGGTGTCACTTATGTGCGTTCCCTTCGTTGTTGAAAAAGTATATGATGTTCTTCGTGAGGTAATTTCACATATAAGGCCCTGGCAACGCCAGGAATGCACTAATTCTGAGAGGAGCCCTTACCATTGGATGAATATTCTGACCAGAAAAGTGACATGTCTGTATGTACTAGCGGGATATTCTGACATATCCACTCTCATGAACACCAAATGGCTCGGGATCAACACTAAAAAATCACGTTCTCAAGTTGTCCACTGGATGTGCTGTATATTGCTTTGTTTTGAGATTTAGTGGGAGATACCAACTGGAATGACTAATTCAGGTTAGGTGAAGCTTGTGACACTGGGAAATGTAAGTGAGCCAGTTTCTTTATCAGTTAATGACCCAGCACATGCAAACACCTGCTCTAGTCAACGTCTAATCGACACTGGTGTATTCATCAACCGATGCCTTTACTCAGACAGAAGCGTGTATTTAGGGGCACAGGTTCTTAAAACAACAAAATTAACGGTCATGTGCTGAGTTCAAATGGTAATGGGTGAATTTGGGCAATTGACGACGGACTTCTCCAGTGTCACCTATTGCTTAAATTTGCATTCACTCATGGAAATCGGATGGTGACAGTAAGTTGATATCAAATCAATTCAATTAGACTTATATTAGAATTTCAAGATGACAACACAACGTTGTATAAAGCGCCGTCATCTCAAATTGTCCATGAGAGTTGCGTTGCAGCCAGGTAACGATGACGAGGGTCCCGGAAGAGATAGTGTTTTACCCAATTAGGATCTTGGTTGCTGACAACTCCTCTAGGACTTTCCAGTCCCAGGAAGCTGGTGTATCTTGTGGTGCATGTCCGTCAACTTGTTATACCCATTTCAATGGTGGCTTGTGACCTGTAATCTCCCGGGACGATCGAGCAAGTACATAAGTGAATGAATATGCTGAGAATGTCAGCACAAGTATCCACTCAGAAAGCCCTCCTCTCCAGCGATAGGGCCAATCTCTGGGAGAATTCGTCACAAGTATTCAGTCAAATTTCTATAGAACTCCCTATCTTTAGAGGCGCCAACTTCCTGAATAGTCCGCGTTGCTTTCGTCTCGCATTACCGTGTGACCACATGAAAATTCTGCCGTTGAGTATTCCGAAAGCTAAAGAATGTGTTTTGCGAAGTACACTCATTTGCAAACAAGTTTGGTTTTTCGAGAGACTCACCTGTAACCCAGCTGAATCTCTCGTTTGTGATGTTTTAGTTCGTGGCTGATGGTTGGGCGTGCATAGTACATACTTCGGGTAGCTTAATCTTGGAGGCCTCGTTTGATGATCTGACGGTTCAGATTCACTGCCAGTTACTGACCTAGCACTTATGTCGTGGAGACACTCCAGTAAGCTGACTGCTGCCATCATTTGAAGGTACCGGTGATCATCTTTTTGAAGACAGTTCCAGGTAGGCTTATGCCAAAGTGGTTTTTTTCCAACCTACAACAATGGTCCATAGATTACAAAACGAGGAAAAATGAAAACTGGTGGTGCAAAATATCGACAATGTGGAATGTACGGAAGCCGATTTCGGAGTTTGCTCTTTTTACTAATTTTTGGGTGACATTGAAAGGTGTTGTGGGTTTGTCACTAACTGTCACCGATTCTAGAGTATGGCATCAGTTACATTAAGATAAAATTGGATAATTGTGCTAATTCTGGCCGGGCTACTTAAAAAACCGATCCAAATGAAGCGAAAAGTGACGGTAGCGGGCACCGTTCAGGCTACCGAATAACTCAATACGTCTGTTTACAATCCGTATTATTTCGTTTGTATTACATCATATGCCAGGAAATAAACTTAGTCGAAAACTACCGAATATTTTGTGTGAAAAAGCATGATTTGTAGGCGTCTACAGTTATCGCGCAACGTCTCCACGACCTTGTACAGCTATTGGACACTGTACTCTCGAAGATGGTCTAATCCACTCTTTGGAGAGACTAAAGATCCCCTGTCGCAGTGGTAACATTTTTGGGAATTACTTTAAGCTGAGCTATAATATAGTTGAGTCGGTGCTGACTTGAGGGTGAAATCGGTTTTCTAAGATAACTCGAGGTTTACTGTAAATGGGCATGGTAAAAAGACTTCTAATGGACATTCTACTGGTTTTGTCAGTTTCCCGTTGGAGTTATTCTGGAGACAATTTTCCCTTTTTTATTGCTGTAACGGTCGCTCTAATAGGGAATGTAGTCCAGCTTTAACCAACGTTTATCCGAGGGAGGGTTTCGCGGGGTTCAGGTTGGAATTATGTCTCCCAGCTTTGTAGAACGCACTCACTGGAAAGCTGATAGCTGGTCCGATTCATTTGTTGTTAGAATCACTAGATACCCGTCCGTACCATTTTCTAGTTTCCCATTTTGTTGTCCAATGACTACCGTGTCTTACGCGTTATCTCCAACAGATGTTTTCTTCAAGGCGTATGTTGACACCATATGAAGCGTTTAATCCAACTTTGAGTGTATAAGTGTAATTCGACTCAGATGAAGCGCTAATATCGTGTATGCATAGAACAATGACCCTACCCCTATTCCTACTATGGCTGTCTCAGGGTTCCACATATTGCATTTGTGTGAAACTCCGTCACGTTTTATTTCCAACAGTTTTTACATGTCGAAGAATTCTGCCTACCGGAACTTTTAGGAGAATTTCACCCATTTGCTGTTCATTGTGCCACCACCCTGTGCGGAATAGGCCCTATGGTACTATATCGATCTGTCGAATGATTGGGGAAATAAACCTGACCTGCGAACAAACAGCTGAGCAGATAACTCTCACATGCTCTCACATTCAGCCCTAGATTGAGGTATTCGTTTTTACCCTGAAAGAGTTATTGTCGTGCAGCTGATATTGCGACACTGACTGTTTGCCTATTTGGTAATGGTTTCTTCGTCTGGTCACTCTCCCTTATCATTGTGTTGTGAGTTACCATTACCAGCTAACCTACCATTTTCTGTATCAAGGATGCTGAACTCGGTGTAAGCGCGCCTTGTACTATGTGTGGTCCATCATGCTGCACGCCCCCACGGTGATCGCTTTGCTGTTTGTGATAACAAGTAACACTTCGTTGACATCCATCCCACTTTGTGCATTCGTTGGTCAAACTGATCTTAGTCGATTGAGAATGGTCGACAGAATTATGATTCGCTACTCCGACCATCCTTGAAGTAAACAGGCTACAGAAAATGTTCTGCTAGTCGTTAACAGTCTATTTAAGAATAAAGTGTCTTGGTCATCGTCATCACTGCCAGCCGCGAATAGTTGGAAACTAGCTTCAGGGGTCCTAGGTGTCATATAATTACAAACGCCACAATATTTTCATCTCTGTAGAGCTATCTTGCGATACTTATACGCCGAGTACATTTGCTGGTTGTTGATATATTGGCTGAGCTCTACTGTTGACTAGCAAGTGTTTCTTCCCCGTTTTGAGACATTATCAGTGCACGGTTTCCAGCTTGCGTATATATAGTTTTCGAACAGTAACTCGTGTCTCCCTCTAATTGCAAGTTGCCGTAATCCTAGTTTTATGGTCCCCGATACGATATTGTTATGTTGTGCTTTTCCTTTCCCGCATATGACTGGTACTCCAACCACCACCATTTTAGTTCATTCTGTCTCTATTCTGATCGATAAATTTGCGAGTTGCGTTGCATGATGGTCTGTCTTCCCCGGAGTTGATTGGTCTTTTGCCTTCTGTTTTCAGTAGCTTCTGTTCTTTACTCTGGCAGGTAGTTTCGCTCTGTTTGTGAGCATCCTATCCAAGGACCCTGTCTTTTCGTTTGCATTATGGATACATGGATTTGTATTTCTGACTTTCTAAATCCTGATGGCGAGGTCAATTTGTACTGGCTTATTAAATTAACATCACTTAGAATGGGCAGGTTTGACTTCCGATTTAATGGAAACGAACTGAGCGAAGTGAAATTTGGGAACGGATTCGGAATTGCTATTCAGTTTGGGACGGTGTGTTGAGAGTTTCCGTGGAATCTGGTAACGGGGTCAGAATATAAGGATTGTTCAAATCAGGGTAGTATGACTCCTCCATTGACGAAGTCCATAACTTAATACAGGCCGATAATAGGTAAATCTATCCTTCATTTTGAGGCCAGCCAACATCACACCTAAGTCTTCAAACTAATGAGCGTGACGCGCAGAAGGGCGAACGTGCCTGGAGTCTAGATATGTCATCCAAGTTAGCCTTTTGTATCACTATTATCGGGTAATGCATCACCCAACGGTCCAGATAAGCTTAGGGCAACTACCGCCACTTATGTGTGGTTTTTATCATGGTTTATTTCTCATCACGAGATAGTCATGCACAATTTCGCATTCCTAAGGATGTGACGCTTAAACCATAAGTTATGAGGACATTGCGGGTCTGGAGTAAGCACCTGTTAATGGAAAGTAAGACACTTGCATGTGCATAACCTTTTGACTTGTTGAATTTCGAAAGTAAGAAGACTGACTCGATGTTCAAGGAGTAGTGTTTGGTCACGAGAGAACTTAGAAGCATGATGGTTACCTATTCGGAATCGTGTTTTTGCGTGAGAACTAATTTGCAATGGTTCGTTCCTAAAGTCCCTGAGGGGGTGATGATTTTGAGGCATCTGTTTTTAGATTTGTTTGGCACACAACTTCACTGGAGATTTGATCGAAATGCGTTTCCCAAGACGAGCAACCAAAACTAACTTTTTCGAATTGTAGCCTAGTGGCAGGCATGAACAGTTACGAAGATCATCCGGTTGCTCTATTCGCTTAGCAATTAGAAGGGTTGGTACAATTTTAAGTCGGTTAAATCAAGATGACAGCGGTCGACAAGTCGGGATGGACAGGAACACTTGGTCAGGAACTCAATCTTTAACGTCCGTGTTCTCTGTAGCTTGCGACCTTGAATAAATCGTGTGGTTTGCTAATTAACTTGCTGTGTTACTGGTCCGCCCCATGATTATTTGTGGACTTTATGAAACCTGGCTGCTTGCTAGGATCTTTCCGGATGTGGTTCCAGGAAATTCTTGTCTCCTGAGTGCTTTACTTGTGTTGTTGATACTTGGCACGAAAGGGTACCTGGGTTAGATTTATTTTGGCGCGAATCTTGATTAGAATGGCTCGAATTCTCGTTTGTCTTACCCATAGATTAGGATGTCTTTATGCTTTACAAATTATATTTGTGGAGAAGACCAATGATGGGTCGTCTGTACTTATACTAACTCTATTGTTCTACCTACATTCTCCCAGATTGCCTAACATCAAGTATTTTACAGCTGGTAAAGTTACTCTGACAAAACACTGGAAATCGGTCAATGGGCTGCCAAAATCTCTGTTGAAGGATCCTGAATCAACCTGCTCTAACGGGCACATGATGGGACAATTCAAAGGCTTGAATATCTACTAACCTAACCCTGATGCAGTCTTCGCGCTAAACTTTCATTTGAGGCACACCGTTCAGTTACATACTGATCCCAAAACTTAGCAGGTTTCGATTAAACACACCCGACTACCTTCAGGGTACCAAGATTCACTTTTAGTATAATAGAATTGCTTTGAGTTCACTTATTTTAACTACGCCTGATGTGGCTGGGTAGGTGTTTTAACATGATCTCGTATTCACCTGTTGAGAGAAATGACCCACATAGTTCTGACCTGATCTGAGTGAAAAAGCTATTTCCGGAATTGCATGACTCGCTAAAGTTGTCTTTAAACACTTGTTCTGATGAACATAGTACCAGTGACTAAGACAGTTCTAAAGAACTTTCTTGTTGGAAACGAACTTGGTGTGGAACATGGTCTGGAGGATATTTCGTTAGAACTGTAGCATAAGTATACAATGCTGGCCATGGAAAGCCAGCATGGAAAGCACAGCAAATCAGTCATACATGACTGATTCCAGCTTGGACTATCCCCGCAGGCTATGTGAATTTGAGGTGAAAGGGGACAGGTGAGGAGGGAGTATGCAAATACGGTCATTTGCATACGAATTTGGTTTTGACGGGAGACTCAGCTGCATCCAGCCGAATCTCTCGTTTATACTGGTCTACGATGATTTATGATGGTATGCAAACATTTGAAGAATTTTTTCAAAAGAAAAGCTTCATTTCATTTGTGAGAGAAACACTGAAGGTAAACAGAGGTGAAGTCGTCCATTCTGCTAAGTTAAACGTCCCCGCATGATTTTTTAGCTGTAGTGAGCCTTTACGCCAGCAAGCACCAACAGGACGTTCATACGAGCCGTTGTTGGTTAGCTAACGCCACCCGTTGTGCTGATCGATAGAATGTCGAGCGGACGAACGCTCATATAACAACCGGAGCTGCCAGGTCAGCATTACATCATATTTTGCTTGGGTCATCAGGGTAAAGGAGAACCAGAAAAAATATTACACCTTGTACGAAACTTTTTATAAACGGTAAATGTGAAGCAGGCTTAGGCAAGCGGAAGTAAAACAAAGATTCCGGAAAAGGGGGAACTGAGTTCACTAGAAAGATCCATTCTTTCTTATCAGCTTAGGTGTGTCGATATTTAGCCGAATTTGAATGCTGTTTATGAACATTTGTTTTACGGTTGATGCACGTGTTAAAGCCAGTCGATTTTCGGAACATTCGACCTTGAACAATGTATTCGTAGCAAAATAATCCTGACCAAGTCTGCGGTGACTGTTCAGTGATATCTCACGTGACCTCGCCGATGTCCCGTTTCCCGCTTGTCTCACCGAATGGAGGTTTTAACCTCAGTTTAAGTTCAAAACATATGGAGGCGAGATGCTTTTTCAATGAGGAAGTGTACAAATGATTAGCTTCCAGAGAATTTTGTTAAAGCAGTCTGAATGAATCTATCTCCGAAGATTTAGGCCCATTGCTCAAGATAACCCTTCTTAAAGGTTGCTATTGATCTGCCTTCTTTCAGATGTTTCCACTTTCCTAGATTGATTAGATCGGATCGGTCGAGTACACTGAGTCATAATGCGGTATTCGGCTGCTGTAAAGGCCGTTAAGTGTTTTTTGACACATCCTAAAGTATTCAGTATTCATTTTTTCAAGTGACCCCCTGGCGATACTGTCGTCACCTGTTACAACCTGTTTCAACGTCAGAAGACAATATTTATTGTCTTAAAATGCAGGTCAGACCTAAGTTTTGATTCAGAATTATGATTCACAGGACAATGAAAAAGTGTGGTACAAAATCTTCCCTACACTTGTCTCAAAATCTTGCCTACACTCATAATGTGTCCGGTTTTCGTCGAAGAACCTTGTCCAGAGACAACTAATCGAAGGTTTGACCCCATCGCCTGCGGTGGCTGACTTAACCCGATATTGCTGGAAGTAAGATATAAATGCTTGATTCCTGATACATCTGTGCACAGTGAGTGCATTTAAAGTCGAATCGGTTTTTCCGATCGTGTTATATAAGTTAATGGTTTTCGCATTCAAACCTTTGGCCATCGGAACGTGAAGTTTTAGGTTCAAGAATCTTTGGCCTGTTCTATCTTGGCGGAGGTCAACAAACATTGCCTCTAGAAACGGGAAAATGCTTGTCGTATTAAGTAAATGCTTCACTGCATTTGTACCCTTATAACACAGGATAGACACGACGGCATGAACCAGTGACCACTTTGTAATAAGATTTTAGCAGACAGGAGCTCGCCTTTCTTCGTGTGGCTGCTGTGTCATACATTCCCTTGTCTGGGTGATCCTTGGTCAGAAAATTATGGACCGATATAATCCGAAGGAACATACCAGAGATCACGTCAAGGCAACAAGTCTCCTTGGTCATGGTACGCACTTATGTAGGTATCCGATTTTCTGCAACGTACTGGAAACATGATTCAGTTTGGCCGTAGCTGCATCGTCCGTCCAGGTTACACGGAACATAGTTGCGAAATACTGAGCGAGGTTTCTTGACGTAAATTATTTTCCGTTGCTCTAGCCATCTCTGACTGAACCGGCTTCTCGACTCGCCGCTACCCAGACACGCTGATCATTTGCAAGGCTTTCGTAGAATTCGACCAATTCTCGCAAGCCGTAGACAGCGTGCAGTTTTAGACGTTCAACAGGGGATTCAACGATAATGATCAACTCAACGACGGTGTCAGTTTTGGCCCGATTTAGCAACAAGAACGGGCCCAATCTTTTTCCTTATACGGGGGCTAAAAATTGTTCAAATCATAGAACCGACGTTGATGGATTAGCTGAATGAGACAATCAGTGCCAGAGCATTGACTGTGGACCTCTTTAATTCTGACACCCTGTTGTGAGGATGCAATCTGAGGAAATTTCTGAAACACGGATGGTTAAAATTTTCTGTCATAAGAGTAACTGGGACCTGTATCGGTCGAGTTTCGCGAGCGCACAGCGTATTAGGTCGGATGACGGGCTGGTAGATTTTGATCTTCTTCTGCAGATTAATTTCTTTTCCGTGCTACAATGCACGCATCAGTCGTAGGAACTTTATAGGGCATTATCTAAGCAGGTCGGTACTTGGTCCTTGGCTTGACTAGTTGGAAGAGTGGTTGTGTCTAGGTATCTGGGCAGGCAAACTTCCTCTAACGCCGCTTCGTTTGTCGTTATTTGCCCGTCGGAGTTGAGCGATGGTGAAGAAAAACCTTGATCTGTAGACTGACCGAAGGGGCATGCTGGAAGTTTCTGTGGAGAACATGCTGTAGAATGTGGTGTTCTATATATTCTATCCAATCTCCACTCCGTGGTGTCGGTTGAAATCTTAGTGTACCATCCAGTCAACCGCGAAACTGAACAGTGTAAGTGACAGTGAACAGTCTCGTGGAGCCCCAGGCGATGTGTAGAGGGGTGACCATTTTACATGTGGCCACGTAGCAGGATTTCAAAAGCCTGGCTGACTTCCTGAAGATGCCGTCCGATTCCATTATGGTCCGCAGTGCCTCTGGGTTCGCATAGTTGAACACTATCTGGAAGTTTGTAAAGAATGTAACAGTTGGCTGTTACTACCTGTGTTGTTGTTCTAGACACGAAGTAGAGCGAATTTTCAGTCAGTACCAAACTTTCCTGTGTGTGTCTGGTTTGATCTGGCGCTTGAATGTCTTTCGCTGGAAGAGCTCAATATAAAGAGTTGGATGATAAATAGTTTATAAACCAGATAAATACACTCATTTGCAAACAAATTTGGTTTTGCGAGAGGTTCACCTGGAACCCAGCTGAATCTCTCGTTTGTGATGTTTCCAGGCAACCGAATGTGGTGCACCAGTTTATAAGCTACATTCAGTAATCTTACGCCACCATGGTTGTTGCTTCTGTGGAAGGGTAGAAGAATATAAGTTCTCCAAGCGGGTGGATGTTGCTGTCCCGGGACTTAACAGAATATAACAAAACAGACCCCCTAGCCTGGCTTCGCAAAGAGCATAGTTTGTTCTGAGATCCAGTTCCTCTGTTGATGTGGCAACGCTCGTAGTTAGCTGATAACAGCATCGTGAGTCGCGCCAATTTTTTTTCGCCCACTATGCTTTAATACCCTTGGGCAGTAAACAGCATCGTGAGTCGCGCCAATTTTTTTGCGCCCACTATGCTTTGATACCCTTGGGCAGTGCAGAATATGCTTTGAATTTTCACGCTGATGGCATGAGATTGAGATTGAAATTTACCTGGATAGTCGAGAAGGACGGTGTTGTGCTTCCTAAGCTTTGTTCGTATGAGCGTGTGAATTTCTTTTCTTTGGTTTCCCGCGTCCACTGTTCTGCAGCGACGGGAATTCGCTAAACGTGGTGCTTACCCGGAACTCGTCGTGATGCAGTCATACTGGTGCGCTGTGTAATCACTACTTGATTATCTAATGACGGGTGCTTCTCAAGGCGTTGGAAGCGCTGTTTGAAGTTGGACAAACCAGTCGTCGCTTTTGCAGCTAGAGCTGAGACCATACTTTCCAAAACGGTTACAAGTCCGGTTAGGGTATTGCAGCCATCACGACACACCTCGGTGATTTATCGACAGTTTAGAACTTAGGGAGCATCGCAAAACCCGCCTTTCCCAGGACTAAGTGTTGGTAAGTATACGGCTAGGACAATGAGGTCATATACTGAGCCTTCGGAGTTTCCTAGTGCAGTTAACAGACGGACACCAGCGCATTCCGAGCCCAATTACAAGCTTCATGGGCTAGAGCATATTACCCAGGTCTACCATGTGTCTTACTGTGATAAGGCTAGAATGAGCTGTTCATTGCCAGTGTTTGAGTTCGATTAGTTGATCTCATACATCCAATCCATGAAGGCTGCTTCCATATGCTCACTGTTGCCAGCCGAAAATCAGAGTTCCATCGACCGCTCTAGACAGACAACTAATGGGCTTCAGTCAAGACGCCCTTTTACCTCGACAGAAACACGTGACGGGAAAAGTCGGTGGAAAAAACTTCCTCAGTGTGGACCAAATGGTAGCAAACCATTTAGGAGCATCTCAGATACGAATGGCGACTCTACTCGCTGCCCGGGACACTTACCTTTGAACATCCTGAGGCGTTAGGAAGGTTATTCGTAACTGCGCTACTTGTGCGTTTGTAAGGAAAGTTGAATATTTTATATATCAGATTTAGAGTTCGTCCCCTAATCTGTAAGTTATCACAAGTTATTACAGGTTTTAGCTAAGAAGCTGAATCTTTACCTCGATCTCTTTCTCTCCAGTGGACTGGATTACGAAGGGCCCAATCAAGTAACTTACTAAAGCAGATTTTGTAATGCCCTTCTACTGCTACAGTTCAAATGTGTTCACTCAGCAGTGTCAGACAAAAGAAGACTTCTTGTAATTCTGAGGCCACCTTCCCTTTTCAATAAAGAAGGCCACTGGATCAAATGTGTTGAATATATACCCTAAGGGAATTTCTTAACAAAGAAGTAACAGCGGCTTTCTGGTTTAAGAAATCACGAAATCTCGTGAAAAGTCTCAAACAACTTGATCGAAAAATCGCTTTCTTTGGAAAGTATCTTTACCTCACCAGGTGAGTATCGCACATATCTTCTGTGACAGCTCTTGGGGAATGTGAAATAGACCGTCACGCTCTTCAAAATAGCTCGGGGTCAAATGTCTGAGCCTTAAAAAATCTCATTCACCTCAAATAGTTTTAATCTGGTCAACCGAATACCTGCACATTATGTGTGATCCGTTATCTAACGGCGGACAACTGGTGGTCTGAATACCTCAGCAGCTCGTTAGACAAAAAATGACAAGTGATCCAAACCCATCAGATTTTCAATCCAGTCGGAAAGCTTCTAATCCTTTGGTCAGCAGCCTGAAGGTGTTCAACAAAACAGAAGCTTCTCTAATCCCTCTGGACCCTCTTGGTCCGTTATTCTCCTTGAAACTTAGCTAAAAATGTGGCAATCTTAACTAACGACAGACCATTCACTTTTAGGGGAAATGAACATTATAAGACGCAATCTGTTTTATTCTGGGAGTTTCTCATTGTGTGGCACCTGAGAGCCTATATTTCCATGCTCGTAAAAAAATATTTCCTCTATCACAAAAATAGCGGAGTTGGTCGTAGTTTGATGTTCTGTGCACCTCCACGACCGATTGGGGAGTGCACGTGTGACACCCACAGAGCCTCTCACGCCAGGTTGGTCTATGGGTAGGGGTTTGAATAAAATATACGGACATTCTAGATTGCAGATTAAAACATGGGTGGTAACTTGCTTCATAAAAATGTAGACTGGGCTAAATTCTAGATTGCAGA
>CM030370.1:107515251-107532072 GCA_003604175.2 Clonorchis sinensis | reverse complement strand
GGAGTTGACTGCCTGTACACAGCTACTTGAAGTCACAGGTCACTGACCGATCGTAGCCGTATGGTGCTTCAAGTTGATGAGGCGTTGACATTCGGTGGTGAGGCTCTGCAACGTCATTTCGGCATCCTGTTCAATTCTGTTAAGCAGCCGGGTTCAGATATCGGCATCCTGGGACGACTGGAGATCGGATACAAAAATGGGGCACCTAAACTGATTATCCGTCAATGAGGTGAGCTTGAAGCGCTTGCATTCCCGATTGACAACACCGGCAAATGTGATGAAATCATGGTAATCTTTCTTGACCAACTTTATGCATTAGTAACGGATACTGAACAGTGATGTTTGATCGCCGAATATCTCGGATAGTGTTTTAACTGTTTCATCAAAACTGAGGACGCGGGGCAGCTCGGGGAGAATGAAATATGTGTACCGTTCATGCTCCGGTGTGCCGAGTTTTCGCAGTAATAATTTGACTTTTTATCTGTCATCAAACTTGAAAAATCTGTCTTGAACATGTGTTCATACCGCTTAAACCAGGATCAAATGTGCGACCAGAAAGAGAGTCGAATGCAAACTCCGTGATTGAGACCGTGGCTGCATCATTTGGGGAAACAGAAGATTCACTAGTACTAGCCGCTGCTGTCTGTATATGCACTCTCTGAGTCAGTGATTCAATGAGCTCCAGTTGCGCTTCTTCAAACTGCTTTTGTTGTTGCTGCACTAATTCATGGAGCTGATTAAATTAAATTGACATCACGGGCTCCCGTTCGCCAATTGTAGTAACGGTATTTTCCTCAGCTTAGTTCTCGATCTGAGCCTCCTAAGCTAGTGTTCATGTCAAAGTCAACCACAAGAGGTGCACAACGTATATTAACGCCCAAAACAAGAACACTTGTGCAGCGTTCCCTATGATAGTGTAAGCCACGACAAGCTCGTGGGCATTCTGACGCCTGCTGAAAGCGCCATTGGCTGGGTGTAACTCAGCTGCTTGAGGTTCAATTACTGTCCGACCGGACAACTGAGACATGTTTCTGTATCGGCCGAGCAGCCAGATGAAGGCAACGTAGTAGGGTCCATCTTGAATCTTATGCTTGAAAATGCGCAGATTGAATTGGCAGACAAATTTTTTCCACTTGATTAGCCGTAGAACTCCCGGTGATCTTATTAAAAACGATGTTTCGACCCAGATCGGGACAACCAGGGCGACGTTTTCCGGCTAACGGCATTTGTGGTAGAGACGTGACATCCGCCTATCTTCCAAGAGTCGAGTATATAATGATGCGGCGCGCTCCTTATCGTTGTATGAGTCCGAATCCTAGTCACTGAATCAATTTTCGGAAGATATAACTCACACACAATGGGTGAGCTCATGACATTTCATTGGTCGTGCTCGCTTGGTTACGTGTTTTCTGCGCAAGTCGACTGACCCAACTGACTTCTTCGAACGACCACTCGGAGGTTGAGGACGAGCCACGGAACTCAAGCAATGGCCTGCCAGCAAAATACCAAAGCTGTTACGAGCCAATTCGGTTGCTCTCATAATTACCGTCTCCACAACTAAGCACCCAGCACGAGATACATCAGTGGTTAGAGACATTGAAAAAAAGTCCAGTTCAATGGGCGTCTACGTGAGCTACTAAGCAACGCATCCGGGTCAAACATATAATATAAAAAATGAACATATGTAAATATATATCAAAAAGTATAAAATAATACGGCTCGTCAAAAGAAATAAAGGACAAAATATTCGTACCAAAATGTGAGAAGGCACCAGGACTAGACTGTCTCTATCCAGCTCTCTTCAAAGAAGGCGGAGAATCCCTTATGAACAATCTAACAAAACGAATTGGTGCGATACGGAATGGAGAGAAAGTGCCTGCAGAATGGAGCATGTCGACAATTATCCCTATCTTCAAAAAGGGTAGGCGGACGCCGTGTGAAAACCAATGTGGCATCATCCTGGTAGCTGTGACATCAAAGGCGCCCTCTGGTCTTATCCTTCGAGGGTTGACTGAACACAGAGAGAGACAGATCCGTCCTGTAAGAGGATGCACCGATCACTCTCCGGTAGATTCCGGAGCAGCGACACTGCTTCCAGCAACCAACAACGTTTACGTTCCTTGGTCCAAAGCTGCGTTTGACGCTGTGGACAATCAGGCACTATGGCAGTGTCTGTGGAGCAAAGGTGTCTCCCATAAATTCTTGACCCTCCTAAAGGCACCCTACGCCAACCCCACGTGCACGTGATCTACTAAGCGACGCATCCGGGTCAAACATAACGAATTCGAGTATAGCCGCGTGCGCTTTTACAGGGATTTGTTCAAGAGACCGTTTGTTTTCCGATACTGTCCGCTCGGACGACTGAGACATGTTTCATGACATATACCTAAAATAGCTTGTTCAGAACTAGTCCCAACTTTCGGTGTCCGAGATGCTGACTCAGCACTTGGCGCTCCCCGTCATCAACATGAGCATGGACGCAAATCGTTCATGTCGCACTTGGTTATAGACGGTGGAGTTATGTCATAGGGTAACACGCCTGTTGATCAAGCTGTGCTAACTTCGATCGTGCATTGACATCAACAAGGGGTTCAGCTAATGTGCGGAAGTGGCTTTTATCAATCAAAATCATGCAGCTACTCATACCCGTACGGAGAACCTATGCTAAGCTGGTATTGCCCAGGTCCGATGGTGACATTTATTTCTCTAGCGTGCTTCCAGCCAAAATAGACGCATCAAAAGGCAGTGAATAGCTGCCATTTGATTCGCGTCTTGAACTAACCTCAGACGGTCGCAAAAAAGTGTGTATTTGGCCCTAAAGTAAAAGAATAAGATGAGCATAAGGGCAGATCGTAAATACTGGTGGTGCAAGCGTACATTTGCGACATGAGACGCTGCTCCATGCGGAAATTTTCGGACCTCTTTGACATGCGTGCGATGGGTGATTGACGACACTAGGTTGGTGAAATTAACCACTACATAGATGATGCTCCCATGTATGAACTTCGGGCCGAACACCGTGAGTCACAGTTAAATTGATCACCGATGTCATTGTCACCATATCAAAGGAGAAACGCTTTACCTTGGCCATTTTCTGTAACGAAACGATGATCAACCGAGGTGTCGCTCAAAAGGAATCTGCTGTGCGCAGCCGCATTAGGAGTGAGACAGCAATGGATTAATCCTTGCGTTCTCGAAAGACTACACACTTATTGTGTCCCGGCAAGTGGTCTTTAGAACTAGAGATTTCACTAGGCTTTCAGGCCGAATAAATGCCAGCTGGAAAGACTGATCCCCAGAGATTTTTCAGAGTCTCTCTTGTTAGAAACACACCTTTGTGCACCTGTTATCGCACTTGAGAGACCACCTCCTTTGAAGTGATGCCCGAAAAGATATATTTTGCGGGAAGAGATCTTGCTACTTAGGTCCACTTCACAGGTCAAACAAACTGCACTTTGTTGCTGGTCTATCTCGAGAGTAGCCTCTTTACACAGACGGATAAAATTTTACAGCCAGGACTTCAGCCATCGAGGATTAATGCAGCAACTTTGGAGTATATCATCGTTCGATGATATCATGCCGCACCAACCGGTCAAATCCTGTCAAACGTTTATTGCAACTACATAAGCTTAACACAGAGAGCACCGTTCTTAGAGCTCTCCCTAACCGGTTTTAATTCTATGATAATGTGCCTACTCCAGACGCGTACTCCGGAGAGGCCGTCCCCACAACCAGGATCAGCTGAACAGTTCCTCGTGATTAGTCTTTGTTCGGTGTAAATCCGAGGAAGGAAGATTGGTAGGAAAAGGTGCAGAGAACTGTTGCATTCACCAACCAATTTAGGCGTGATATCGTTATAACGGGCATTAACACATTAGACAGTGGGGTACTGGCGCCATCCGTTAAATGCCTTCCGCCTCCTTAGTGCGCCGCACTCTCCACACATAATACCATGCGATCACGTCCATTGGAGGCTTTCCAAGACGAAACGATTCACTTGTAATTGGTAGACTGGTGGCCCAAGTGCAGTGGGCGAGGACGTTTCGCGACGGATCAGACCGGTTTATAGTCTTCCGCAGAGTGCACCGCCATCTACATGTGTAGACAACACCGTATCACTGTGACAGATGCAGGTTTTGACTACTCCCGTCACACTGCCAACGTCTCCCTAACACGATACCAGCCCAAAATTTCTGCCAGTTTGACTCTTTAACAATCCTCTGGTCGGTTGTTAGAACGCCACGGAGGTAGAGAAAATCTCAGCAATATGATGTTTTACTACCGCTCACCTCTAGCATTTTGATGCCTCCAAGAACAGGTTGGCAGAGAGCAAATATTGTGGAAATATTCTTTAGCTAAACGCAAATGGGACGCTGAAAACACGAATGTCACCGTTAGATACTGTAAGACCGCTTCCAAATGAAACATACTCCTCAGCAAAATGTAACATATGGATCTTCGTGTCACGTGACGCTCAGTTTGCCAGGTATCTTGAACTAAATAGGTCGACATGCGGGCGATATTGAATAGCCACCCCGTCTTTCGAATTTCTTAACGCCTCCACGCAAGCTGCAGTTGGGTGCAAGCCAAATAAACTCGGGACCTTAATGCAGGTTTTTTCATTCTAGTTTCAGTCAATTTACAAGCCGAAAAATCGGTCTTCGTTTTGGCCATGAAAAATCTCGTAAGTCCGACCTGTTTGTTCCGTAGTGTGTTCAGTGAACTTGGCAGTTAGGCTGCAATTGTTTTATCACCAATCGAGATGACATCGTCAGCGCTGGATTGAGACCAACAAGCAACCAGCTACCTATAATCCGCAACAACTCCAAACTGACAATCCGTTTCATTTCTATTGGGAGGCCACTTCTCCAGGCTGATTGGAAATCAAAAGGGTAAAAATGGGCACAACAACGCTTGGATGATGAAGCTTTCCAGTCAGCAGCTAACAGAGACAGGGCAAAACGTTCTCACCAAAGGACCCCGCTTCAACTTTAAAGATACCACGAAGCTGGAGTATTTTGCCAATCCAGAAGCGGCAATGAAATCCAGCGAACTCGATGAGAACGCTCAACAGCAGCTTAGCCAAGCTGTCTTTCCAGCAATTACACACAATAGAATACTCAATGTACCTTCAGTCAAGGGGACAGAACCACTAGGCGAGTTAAAGAAAGATAAGAATATTGTTATCCTACCAGCCGACAGAGAGCGCCCAACGGTGATCTTGAACAAACACGACTGCCTTAATAAAGTAAAAGCCCCACTCAGTCACCCAGCTGCTTACTACCACCCTAAGAATGATCGAAGTAAAACGCTTGCAAACGAAAATACAAGAACACAGAAGAAGGATACTGGAGAATGGCAGCTTATGATTCAGCCAATTCCTGCTTCCATGAACTTTCACAGGTACACAAAGAAACAATTCTTCTCTGATCAATAATTCTACCTACGGTAACAGACAGCATGTCAACCATAGACCATGGGTGCAATGGTTCCAGCCGCCGTAGTTTCGACCGCCGGAAAATTTGGGATCATCGGAGGCACAGCCAAGCATTGGAGGCGATCACGCGGTCAGTTAGTTCGGGAAACTGGGCAGCTACACTTTGAAGGCTATAGCTCTGATGCATGAGCACCACTAACCGTCTGATTGAGCCATTACTACCAGTGTCAGTGACCACTGTGAGTTGAATCCTGGGGCCCCCATCCAGGGAGGCGGCAGTTGTCAACCTGAGTGAGTTTACTAGTTAGTGTTTCCGAACGTAATATATAGCTCATATACTGTTCACTTCTCGGTTGCTTTTATTCAGCACAGGGTTGGGTGAAAAGAGCTCTGTGAGACAGGCCATTCTCTGGCATACGCAGTACACTCTCTAATTTGCGTAACCTATGAAGCGTAGGTAGTTCGTTTATCGCGGGAGACTTTCTTTTTCCTGAACGCACCTGGCGCACGTCAGCACCGCTAATCCGATGTTCTCACCAGACTCGACCAATGTTTCAAAGGCACCGAGGATAAAACACTAGCAAGCTTTGTATGTCCTCTGCGCGTAGAGACCACGTTCCTGATCCATAAAGTAGTACGGATCGTACTGTCGCTGTGTGAATTCTGCCCTTGACAAGCAAACTGAAGTCACGTTTGCGACACCGATGTTGGATATTGGTGAAAGCTCTCCTGGCCTTACCAATTCGAGCGGTATTCCAGTCTTTAGCCAGTTCATCGGGATGGATACATCTACACAGTTAAGCGAATTTATCTACCACGTCTATTGGTCGTCTGCAAGCGTGAGGATTCGATCTGATCTCGCCCAGTCTTCAAGACGAGATGGTTCAGTGATTAGAGCGCGAATTTACTGACCGGAAGGTCCGTGGTTCAAACACGACCTCTGCTTCTCAACAGTTACAGTTGAGCGATTTTTTGTTTTTTGGTCTTGTAGTAACAAGTTACTCTTTACAGGTGTGAAGCGCATGCCAACTTATGCGGCAGAATTATTTAGGTTATTTAAACTGGGGTGAATTTTGGAGGATCCGAATCAAGGAGCGCAATATCTTTCACATGCTGGGAGCAAATGTCTCTGGAGTATTTCGACTCCCGAGGTTTCAGAGGTAGCCAGGTTGATTTCCAGCAGCACACCAATAACAAAACAGAAGAGGACAGTCCTGTCTTACGCCACTACATGTCGTGAACTCAAACGAAATCTCGCTGCATACTCGCATCTGTCCACAGGAGTTCGCATGCAATGGTACCGTAAGAGATATACCTTTGGAAAGACAACTCTGATTGCCAGAAACTGTCAGTTTCTGACGATCGACAGAGCCGAAAGCTGCTTTTATATCCGGAAAAACGAATAACATGAGACGTTTGAAAGAGTGGCGCTGCTCAGGAACGTCCCCCGTCTAGGCTTGGGCAACTTGGCAGTATCCCAATCCTTGTGCTTTCTTCGGGTAACATGACAGCTGGGCACCGAAAGGGTGTGTTACAGCTGAACAGTTTTTTCAAGAACTTGTCTCAAGGCAAAGATATGGCCGACGCATCCTCGGCCAGGGCAAAACCTGACTCTAATTAATATGTCTATCCCGACAATCTATTAGCCTGCGCAATCTAATGCCTTGGATGTCACGGCTACAAGGCTGACGCCACGATGGTTTCTGCATGACTTCCTGGAGCCTTTTTTAATAGTGAGATGATGGTCGGGGGACTCCGCCCCACTAACATTCTGTTCTCGTTCCAAATCTTCCGCATTAGGGTCGTGGAAAGGACCTCATAGCTTTTGAAGAGTGCGGAGTGCAGATCGTCCGGGCTGGGTGCCTTACTGCGTTGGAGGATTGATATCTCACCCTCAGCTTTTGTTACTGACGGCGCGCTGGTACCGATTTTCCACTCGGGCCCGCTGGGCTCTCCCAGAGGTTTTGCTGAAGGAGGCCAGCTGAACTGTTCTTTGAAGTGTTCAGCCCACTGGTCAAAACGACAATTTTGTAAGTGGATTACTGTTCTGCTTTTTTCGCATATTGCTTCGCTGACACTTGTATTCTCTTTGGCTGGTTGATGGAATCAGCCGAAATAGGGCGCGGCTATTGCCCGCAGCAAAAGCCCTTTCCATCTATTGGGCCTTCGCAATCCATCAGGACTCTGTCGTTCTTCAAGGTCTCGCTTATCCGGTGTTTACGGGCTCTGCGTGCACCATTACATTTGCTAGTTGCTGGTATGGCTCTTCTGACAACAATAAGATCTGCTGGTCTCGACGCTATCCAGTGTTTACTCAGTGAAGTCGGATGCCTCCGACAGACAATTCTAAAAGCTGAGAACATAGCTTCTTTAACTCGTTGCCATCATTATGACTGACAGTTTTCATTAGCTTTCCAAACAGATCAGATCAATACTGTTGAGCTACTGAAACCCGTATTTAATAAATGAATTTGTTCTAGTTCACTAAGCAGAATGCCAGTGTCGGAGTTGGAGGTGTAGGCACCTTAAAATCCTTGACATCGACTAGCACTGGGTCCCTTCCCCCACCCAAACTTTTTCTCTTCTTTTCACTCTGGGGCTTTGAATATGGCTAAACAAACCTTATGGTTTTACGACAGCGAAGCATCAGTGTCAAAAATGACGTTGCTGTCCCGCACGCACATGGTCGCAGTCCAGTTACATACTGAAATAAACGACAATCACTCCATCAGTAACCGGTAGTCGATAACCGCTCTAACTGATTCTCTGGCTGGCTTACGGTTGGTAGTCTCCAAGTAACTCACTGTAAACGCTTGTACTGGCCTTAGTCGCCCATCTCGGGCGTTCATATTGTCCACCAGTATGAATATATCCGTCACTGATGACCGAAGGAAGTCTCGACAAATCTAGGTATAATCCGTTCCTCCCAGATTCAGAACTGCAGACTATCGAGGCGTATGCCGATACGACAAATGAACACCGTTTACCGCATCGACCTGCATTCATCATAATTGGACCCGAAAACAGTAGAGCGCAGGGATGGCTGTTTGGTGGAATCCCTTCCGGTGAAGCGTTTTCAGCCTTGGGGCCGAGTGTAACTGTCACACCGTAAATACTACTAGCCACTGCGTCAGGTTCACCAGATAGCTGAAGATTGAAATTCGGGACACTTGAGCTCGTCCTAAACGGCTTGAGGCATACGGGCGAAGTGGCGTCTTTTACGCATGTTTTGGCGAGATAACATGCAACGGCAAAGAAGGAAGGCGAGTTTTCAGCTGAAGGTGCTGTTGGGGTTATCAATATCCCCCGTAAAAACGATTACTTTTCGACTAGTTGATAACTTCTTTTCTGAAGATTGAATTTTTAGATTCCGCGCCTTCACCGAAAGGATCACACTTCCTTCCTATTGGCCATTGCCTTTTGTGTGCTTAGCTTTTGGTTGGGATAATAAAAGCTCCCTTCCGAAGTTCTTTTTCTTCTTTCTTCCCCCTGCGCTAAGACTGTTTGTGCCCACGTCAAAGATGGGAATTTGTGTGCCCGTTCTCAGGTCGCCCCTGGCTGTTTAACTTACCCGTTCATGTACTTAACATTTTGGCGACGAGGTAGTTGAAAGTAGAGGCACTGCTCGAGCAGCAGCTTTAGCTCAGTGAAATGCTTACGCGGTTGAGCTTTCCCGCTATTAGTTCTACGTCATCTCTGACACCAGGTCAGCAGGTTGACGGAATTGCGAATAGCATGGAGAGGTTTAACTATGACCCGGACACTAATTTCACGTACGAAGCATGGTTCCGTCGCTACGAAAACCCATTTCGAGTTTAACTCCCTGCGCGGGACGATGCACGGAAATTTCGGCTTTTCCTCCGTAAACTTGGTCCGACAGAGCAGGACAATTATTGCAATCTGTTTCTACTGCAAACCCCACGCCACAGTACTTTCGATGGTGCAGACGTTTGGCGAAGTATCTTGTCTGTTCAGTACGCGGTGCCGCTGCTTAAAGTCGGTTATGGACGAGTCAGACGACCGTTTGACCCACTCTTACATTGTTAATCGTGAATGCGAACGTTTCAAATTGAAGTCGCTTACAACTGACCAATTCAACTCCCTCGCTCTTTATGGCAACGTGTCCAAAAGAAGAAGTTCGCGTCTCCTAGCCGACACCGCGGGACTTTGTCAGACTGTGCCCTTACTAACACCACCGACGTTCACAGACCAAGACCGATACTGTTGGACACGCTCATCCGCTACATCCGACGGCGCTTTCAACCAGAAACAACACTCCCTGAATTCAAAACCGGTGGGTCCCGCCTTGGGTCTGCTAGCGAATTTTCAAGTCAGTGCTTCATCTCACCGGAAATTCCGCCGCTGAGTATTCGCACAATGGAATGGATTTATCGAAAACTAAGACATTTTCAGGGTTGCCACTTCATAGTGTAGAACGCCTATATACATTATATATGTTCGTGTATTGTTGCAAATTCTCTAAATTGGTGCTTTGTTTAAGTGAACAAGTCTTCAAGTTCAGTGAATACCACCGACTGTGAATATGCTGCCTAATGTGATGAGAAATCGAGATTTGCGCAAAAAGATGACTCACTTACAATGCATTGAACTTTCAGTTGGTTTTAGGGATGAAATAATTCTCTGAAAACCCTAAAATGTACATGGCTCCTGTGGATACAAAATGTGCGAATGTGCCATTCTCGTAAACAATTTTTGCTCGATAATTGCTGTTACAAGTTAAAAGTACGTAGCCTGCAGTTATTATTGGCAAAAAATGGTGCAAGTTTGTTGTTAAACAGCAGAGTATTCTGTTCTAGCCTGCGAATTATGCTGGGAAGACCATGACGTTGATCAATTAGCCACATGGAACTAACGTGCGGCTGGGGGTCGACTATGCCCAATCAAGTAGCCGAATGGAATCCAAGTCGATCATAGTGGACAGTTGAACGAACCTAGTTGGCTGGAGCGCGCCCGTCCATTTATACCGGGGAAAAGGCCCACAATAGACGGCACAAAAAGTTTAGTTGTATCGGTCGTTTAGATGAATGCATGTGTGCTGCCAGGAGGCGCACAAACTTCTTTGTGAGGAGCGTTCATTTGACCATTGAAGTTCTGAAATGAGAGCAAGCTATGAGTTAGGTTATCGGAATATCATCGTGAGGCAGGCGGCTGAAAAGCTGAGAGGAGTACTTACCCTAAAATGAAGGCACTTCAGAGGCTATAATGTCGCAGAGTATTGTTAGCACAACGCCATCTTCAGCGGCTAGTTCGCATACCTACTTACTGTATCCATCAAAAAATAAGAGGCTTACATGAAATGCACGGGGCCTCATTAACGGACAAACTGTCTGGAGCTGATGAGGTACATGAAATCATCTTCTTTTCTTTCATCTAACTGGCGCTCTACAGCGTTAGTCTTAGTGGTCAGAAATTTACTCATGGCTGTCGAGTAGTTCCTCCTTGGACCCGATAACACGGACACACGCGGACTTCCGGGACGCACTGTGCTGGGATTCTGTGCTTCGGTCCAGGTCAACATCATAAGACGCCCTCTGCGGACCGGGCATGACGCACACCTTTGCGTGTTATGGACGGGCCAGGAGCTAATAAGCAAAGGTAAATTATTCTTACGTCGATTCACCTTGAGAACAAGCCTGAAGAGCATCACCGCATAGCGGGCATGATTCACGATCACAACAGTCGGCGTGATATGATACGCGATCCGTTGCACACCAGCCGTCGCTGTTAGTAGCTGGCCGGTTACGGCGCACACAAAAGCCCAAGTCTGTGTCCCTAGACCGCCAGCTGGGTTGGGGTGCAGTATCCTCGACCACAGGCGGCGGGCCATCAGTTGCAGACTTTGAGCCTTGACGAAGCAGGATTTGCCCCTGAACAATCAAATGCTTAAAGATGACTGTGGCCTTTCTGGATTCCAGCCCTCGAATGTTATCCACCACTTGGTCCGGTTGTTTACGAAGGGCGTCAGAAGCTGTCGGCGGTGGTTTCGGAACAAGTGCAGGGGGTACAACTTTTTCCGATAGGTTTTAATCTGACAGCAATCGTTGGTAGATTGGGAAGCAAGCCAAGAAAAAACCTATGACTAACTGTTCTTACTGCTTGGAACCGATTGATCTCTAAATACAGAAAACGAATGTATGCATGGGAGCCTCATCGCCTGGTAGAACGGACATGTGCATTTTCCGACACAGGTGTCAACCGCCTGGGAGCATCTGGGTGTTTGAACCACAAACTCTAAGTTAATTAGCGTAGCTTGACCTCACCTTGTTTGTTCCAACACTGTCATAAGACAGTCTCGGTGGTCGCGGCCATAGGTGCCTCAAAACGAGTGAGCATGCATACGCAGTCAATTGACAGACCACGCTCAGAACGTAGCCGTGGCCCTCAAGGATTTGTCGTCTATCGAATGGGTACGATGTATACAGCTCAAATTCTCGCATGAGCCACTCGTCGTGCCGGGACACCTTTTGTATGGCATGCTTCAGTGTGTCGGCGTGGTGCATCCGGTCTTTAAGGCGGCCACTGGCATTCTCCAGACGATTTTTGGTCACACTGCCAAAGTGAGCCATTCCGAACTGTGCGTGCACGGCCCATTTTCGGGTGGTGTACAACCAGCGGGCCGTAACGTAAGAAACAAATCGTGGGTCCGTTCGGCACAGCAGCTGCAGATCTTGCCGGAATCTGTGTATTTGTATTACGACAAACAAAAAAACGCACTGTACGGCATTCTCTGGGCAAGCCATGCGGTGGAATGTGTCGGCTGTTTGCAGAAGGTGTCTGTGACCAAAAATACGTGGGTATTAAACGATACACACATGCTTCCTGATAGCTTCCCTGATATGAAAGTAGCAAGCATTACATCGCATCCGAAAACGGCTCTTGCCGCCCGCATTTGCGCCGCCAACTTGTGCATAACAAAAGTCCTAACTGGATAATGCTCACCAATCATTCCCTTGAACAAGTCGAACCTTTTATGCGCAGGAGAAAACTTTTCGCTCTCCACGAACGCACACATAACCGGACGCCCGGTGTCCATGGCGTCCGCTATCAAGAAGCCTTCAGCTTGCTTCTACAGGCCGAATATGAGGTGCTTTAAAAAACATGCCAAAAACCGTTGCTGCGTGGTTTCGTCTACACTTACGACATCTGGAAAGCGTCGGAACTACGCTATCTGCTGCCATCGGGAGAAGCATGTGACTGGAGTGACCTTTCTCTGACTGCCACACAAGCACCCGTCCCGTCTCCAGAAGTTTTGCCAGCACGAAAGGCATATCATATGCCACAATAAAATCCAACTATGCGGCACCTACTCAACAGAGCCGGTCGACACTTCCGGCGGTAGTTGTATATATCCTGAGTTGTGAGGATCTTACCAAATTCATCGGCCACAAACTGCCGCACCTCACACGATGGCGTTCCGTATTTCAGAAGGGCCCTGCAGGTGCCCAACTCGTCTTCCGTTAGCCGTTTGATTAACTGGAAGCCGATCGTACAAAAATTTTGACAACTTATGGTTGTGTTCAAGAAAATAAGAGGTGACTGCCAAGTGGTTCCTTTGCCTCCGTAAACAGAACCGCACTGGGCCGGTGCTTCGCGTACTGTTTTTTATTAGCGAACACGCTCAGCTTACCAGCTTCTTCGGATTTCTCGACTTTTCGTTGGCCTTGGAGGTCGCCTGCTGCATTTGTAGTACACCCATTCGTAACGCAAAACGGCGTTGGTGCTTCGATTACTGGATGAACGCACAAATACCACATAGTTCTCCTTCATGTACTGAGTTAAAGCATCCTCAAATGCTGTGAAGGATGAAAAAGATACAGCCCCAAATTTCTCAGCAAATGCCTGTGCAGCCGTTTTCGATGCCATTGTACAGCAAGTTCAAAGGGGGATGTGCGCCAAAAATTTCCAAAGGAGATTAATTAAAACAAATCGCAAAAATGGCGGCAAATGAAGGTGATTTTCGATCTGAGCACATGTGCAAATAAATGCAAGATTTTGACGTAGAAAGTTCTCTTTCGTCCACAGAGGTTTTGCAGAAAAATGCGTTGCGCGTCCAAGGGGCGGCGGAGATTCCTCATTGTACTGGTCAATGACCGCCTGGTCTGACTGCAGTTGGTCACTGCTCCGGGCATCACTTTATATCGAAGAAGCTTTGACACATGTTTGGATGACCTCAAGTCCAGCGTTCCTCAAGGACTGCCATCACTGACTGTGGTGGTGGGTTGCGGCCTTCTGAGGAAGTACAATGCTGTGTCGCATTCAGGAGAACGTGGTACGTAACCGGTGTTCACCTGAATCTCCTTGGTATTGGCTGGTTCGACCGTCTTCGATTGGCAGACATCCCATTCGGTTCCATCTGCAGTGTGGTCAATTCTCCCGTTGCTGCTCCAAAATGATTCCGGTTATATCATTCAGTGCTTCGCTAAGGTCTTCGAGCCTGGTCCCAGTCACTGTTCCACCATATAAGCAACATTTAAATTCGTCCGGAAGCTACCTCAGTTTTCGCCCAAGCGACTGGTACCGTATGCCTCTTTGCCACAATTCGATGTAGAATTCCAGCGCCTCAAGCAACAAGACGTCCTATATCCAATATCGTACTCCGCACAGGCAGCTTCACTCGTCATGGTGAAGAAACCAAATGTGCTATCTTCTCAACGGGCCTTAACGCAGCTATCGAAAAGCACAACTGTCCACTGACGGGGCTCGATAATTTATTCACCACTATGAACGGCAATAGTTGTTTCGCCAAAGGTGACCTGGCTGACACATGCTTGCGGAGGGAAGTTGGGCCGGACCACAGATCTCTCTTGACCATCAACAAACATAGAGGACTCTACCACTAAAATCGTCTACCCCAGAAGGCGGTGAGAGGACGTAAGATATTTCAGGATATGGTAGATGAATGAAGTCTGGATCATAAGCCAGCAAAAGGTAGGGTATTCTTGTGAAAAAACAGCCTGACCCACTAGGCTGCAGGGGCCGACCTAGAGCGCGAACTCAGGGATTAAGACATTACAGTCTCACTCCTAATGCGGCTGCGCACAGCAGATTCCTTTTGAGCGACACCTCGGTTGATCATCGTTTCGTTACAGAAAATGGCCAAGGTAAAGCGTTTCTCCTTTGATATGGTGACAATGACATCGGTGATCAATTTAACTGTGACTCACGGTGTTCGGCCCGAAGTTCATACATGGGAGCATCATCTATGTAGTGGTTAATTTCACCAACCTAGTGTCGTCAATCACCCATCGCACGCATGTCAAAGAGGTCCGAAAATTTCCGCATGGAGCAGCGTCTCATGTCGCAAATGTACGCTTGCACCACCAGTATTTACGATCTGCCCTTATGCTCATCTTATTCTTTTACTTTAGGGCCAAATACACACTTTTTTGCGACCGTCTGAGGTTAGTTCAAGACGCGAATCAAATGGCAGCTATTCACTGCCTTTTGATGCGTCTATTTTGGCTGGAAGCACGCTAGAGAAATAAATGTCACCATCGGACCTGGGCAATACCAGCTTAGCATAGGTTCTCCGTACGGGTATGAGTAGCTGCATGATTTTGATTGATAAAAGCCACTTCCGCACATTAGCTGAACCCCTTGTTGATGTCAATGCACGATCGAAGTTAGCACAGCTTGATCAACAGGCGTGTTACCCTATGACATAACTCCACCGTCTATAACCAAGTGCGACATGAACGATTTGCGTCCATGCTCATGTTGATGACGGGGAGCGCCAAGTGCTGAGTCAGCATCTCGGACACCGAAAGTTGGGACTAGTTCTGAACAAGCTATTTTAGGTATATGTCATGAAACATGTCTCAGTCGTCCGAGCGGACAGTATCGGAAAACAAACGGTCTCTTGAACAAATCCCTGTAAAAGCGCACGCGGCTATACTCGAATTCGTTATGTTTGACCCGGATGCGTCGCTTAGTAGATCACGTGCACGTGGGGTTGGCGTAGGGTGCCTTTAGGAGGGTCAAGAATTTATGGGAGACACCTTTGCTCCACAGACACTGCCATAGTGCCTGATTGTCCACAGCGTCAAACGCAGCTTTGGACCAAGGAACGTAAACGTTGTTGGTTGCTGGAAGCAGTGTCGCTGCTCCGGAATCTACCGGAGAGTGATCGGTGCATCCTCTTACAGGACGGATCTGTCTCTCTCTGTGTTCAGTCAACCCTCGAAGGATAAGACCAGAGGGCGCCTTTGATGTCACAGCTACCAGGATGATGCCACATTGGTTTTCACACGGCGTCCGCCTACCCTTTTTGAAGATAGGGATAATTGTCGACATGCTCCATTCTGCAGGCACTTTCTCTCCATTCCGTATCGCACCAATTCGTTTTGTTAGATTGTTCATAAGGGATTCTCCGCCTTCTTTGAAGAGAGCTGGATAGAGACAGTCTAGTCCTGGTGCCTTCTCACATTTTGGTACGAATATTTTGTCCTTTATTTCTTTTGACGAGCCGTATTATTTTATACTTTTTGATATATATTTACATATGTTCATTTTTTATATTATATGTTTGACCCGGATGCGTTGCTTAGTAGCTCACGTAGACGCCCATTGAACTGGACTTTTTTTCAATGTCTCTAACCACTGATGTATCTCGTGCTGGGTGCTTAGTTGTGGAGACGGTAATTATGAGAGCAACCGAATTGGCTCGTAACAGCTTTGGTATTTTGCTGGCAGGCCATTGCTTGAGTTCCGTGGCTCGTCCTCAACCTCCGAGTGGTCGTTCGAAGAAGTCAGTTGGGTCAGTCGACTTGCGCAGAAAACACGTAACCAAGCGAGCACGACCAATGAAATGTCATGAGCTCACCCATTGTGTGTGAGTTATATCTTCCGAAAATTGATTCAGTGACTAGGATTCGGACTCATACAACGATAAGGAGCGCGCCGCATCATTATATACTCGACTCTTGGAAGATAGGCGGATGTCACGTCTCTACCACAAATGCCGTTAGCCGGAAAACGTCGCCCTGGTTGTCCCGATCTGGGTCGAAACATCGTTTTTAATAAGATCACCGGGAGTTCTACGGCTAATCAAGTGGAAAAAATTTGTCTGCCAATTCAATCTGCGCATTTTCAAGCATAAGATTCAAGATGGACCCTACTACGTTGCCTTCATCTGGCTGCTCGGCCGAAAAAGGTGATACATCATCATCATCATTATCGCCTGTAAGAACCTCGTGCTTGTCGTACAGTGGTTCTAGCTGCCACAGTTCCATTCACCGATGAATTGGAGAGGTGGGGTAGGCAGCTGTGCATTGGGGGTGGGAGCTGATAAATTGGTGCGCAAATACTGGACTGTTAAGTGGGGGAGTTGGGGAGGGAGCTGTGCATTGAAGGCAATAGCTTGG